>CM046877.1:338214640-339425131 GCA_025667525.1 Glebionis coronaria | reverse complement strand
CAACTATATATATATATATATATATATATATATATCTATATATATATATATAATATATATATATATATATATATATATATATATATATATATATATATATATATATATATATATATATATATATATATATATATATATATATATATATATATATATATATATATATATATATACACATACACACACACACACATATATAAATATATATATATATATATATATATATATATATATATATATATATATATATATATATATATATATTTATATATATATATATATATATATATATATATGTATATATATATATATATATATATATATATATATATATATATATATATATATATATATATATATATATATATATATATATATATATATATATATATATATATATATATATATATATATATATATATATATATATATATATATATATATATATATATATATATATATATATATATATGTATATATATATATATATATATATGTATATATATATATATATATATATATGTATATATATATATATATATATATATATATATATATATATATATATATATATATATATATATATATATATATATATATATATATATATATATATATATATATATATATATATATATATATATATATATATATATATATATATATATATATATATATATATGTGTGTGTGTGTATATATATATATATATATATATGTGTGTGTGTATATATATATATATATATATATATATATATATATATATATATATATATATATATATATATATATATATATATATATATATATATATATATATATATATATATATATATATATATATGTGTGTGTGTATATATATATATATATATATATATCTTTATATTATGTATAGGTATAATTATGATTTGAAACCACCCTTTTTAATCTAGTTATATCCCAGTCACATTTTTTAGACAATAGTATTTCAGAATTTCCTAGAAAATCTCCTAATTTTACGAAATTCCTATTTGAAATCGCAATTATTTGAAAATCGCGTTTTAGAAACGCAGTTTAGAAAACCACGTTTCAGAATTACGTTCTAAAGGTCTTGGTCGAGCCGGGTCTGGACCGACCCGGTTCAAGTCTAGATCGAGCCGGTTCTGGACCGGTCCGGTTGAAGTATGGGCTAAGCCGCTAGACCGGTCCATAAAGTAAAAACATATAGTTGAGATAAGTTCAATATTCGATTCATCGAATATCATCCAAAATCGATCAATATACTTTCAAGTATACTCTATCGCTATTTTGATTTGTCTTAATTTAATAATATTCCAATATCATTAATCGACAACGGACATTTAACATAACATTTATTCATGGATTAAAACATGTAAAATATGATACACTTATTAAATAATAGAAATAAACGAAACCCAATGTTTATTATATTATATAATAATGTCATAACACCCTTTATCCAAATACTAATCATAGTTTTATTGCATGAGTTCGCTAGCTAGTTGCAGCCCAATCGCTTTGGCATGCTTAACTACCTTTGGTCTAGGCAAAGCCTTAGTCAAAGGATCTGCTACGTTATCATCTGTGTGAACTTTTATCAATTTGATTTCCCGAGCTTCAACTTGTTCTCAGGCGTAGTGATGTCTACGAATAAAGTGTCTGGCGCCTTTCATGACTCCAGGGTCATTGGCAAATATTATTGCGGCAGAATTGTAAACAATACATATCAATAGGTTCTTTAATTGAAGGCATCACTCCAAGATCTTCAATAAACTTCCTAATCCAAACAGCTTCCATTTCAGCTTCTAAAGCAGCCATGTACTCAGATTGAGTAGCGTGCATTGCAATCGTTGTCTGTATCTTGATCTTCCAGTCAACTGCTCCTCCATTGATAACAAAAACGTAACCCGTCTGAGACTTCGTATCATCTTTATCACATTGCCAGGACGCATCACAGATGCCTGTAACATTCAGTTCTGTGTCTGGTTTTCCACCATATACCAAAAACATATCTTTCGTACTCCTCAAATACTTTAGAATATGTTTAACAGCAGTCCAATGGAGCTTCCCTTGATTCTGTTGGTATCTACTGACCAAGTTCTGAGCAAACGCCACATTAGGCCTTGTGCATCTGACTACATAGATTATATATCCTATCGCCAAAGAATAAGGCACCTTCTGCATGTATGCCTCCTCATCAGGAGTTGATGCATCCATTTCATGACTCATATTATGCTTAACTTCCATAGGTTGAAAACCTTTCTTGGAATTATGCATATTATACTTCTTCAAAATCTATATCTATATAAGCATCTTGAAATAGACCAATTAACCGTTTTTTCCTATCCCGATAGATCTTAATTCCCAAAATGTATGGAGCTTCTCCTAATTCCTTCATAGAAAAACATTTACCAAGATAATCCTTAACAGCTTTAAGTCTTGGAATGTTACTTCCCATGATTAATATGTCATCAACATATAGGACTAGGAATACTACATCACTCCCACTAGCTTTGCGATATACACATGGCTCATCACGATTCTGAATAAATCCAAACTTTTTGATTTCTTCATCAAATATTTTATTCCATTGACGTGATGCTTGCTTTAATCCATAAATGGACCTTTGATGTTTGCACACATGTCCTGGATTCTCAGGATCAACATACCATTCTAGTTGCTGCATATAGATGTCTTCATCTAAGCGACCGTTCAAGAAGGAAGTTTTAACATCCATTTGCCATATCTCATAGTCATAGTATGCTGCTATTGCTATGAGAATCCTAATAGCTCTTAAGTCTGATACAGGAGAACATTTCTCCTCGTAGTCTATGCCAAAAGTTTGAGTAAAACCTTTAGCTACTAAACGAGCTTTATAGGATTGTACTTTTCTGTCCATGTCGATTTTCTTCTTGTATAACCACTTATGTCTCACTACTTTAGCATTCGGTGGCGGTTATACAAGAATTCAAACATCATTTACTTTCATGGATTTCATTTCCTCATCCATAGCAACCATCCACTTATCCTTTTCGGGATCAAGTATGGTGGATTTATAATTAGCGGGTTCACCAAGATCCCCTAACTCATCATCATCCTCTATGTTAAGACACATATTGCTATTTGCGTTTTTAATCCTTTTGGATCTACGCAGAGGAACTAATTCCGGTGGAACTGCCAGACTTTCTGGTTCTACAGGAATTACATCGCTAGTGTTTTCAGAAGGTAATGTATCTATATGACTCTCCTCAAGATCATAATTTCTCCCACTAAATTCTTGATTTACAAGATCAAATTCAAGGAAGTCTCCATACCTAGCAACCATTACTTTGTTCTCAGGTGGATAATAAAAGCAGCAACCCATAGTTTCCTTAGGGTATCCTACAAAGATAAATTTTACAGATCGTTGTTGAAGTTTGTCACCCGAGTCATGTTTCACATACGCCTCGCAACCCCAGACCTTTAAATAAGACAAATATGGCTTCTTGCCATGCCATAATTCATATGGTGTATTATCGACCTTCTTTGTGGGAACCATATTTAAAATATGAACAACAGATTCTAGAGCATAATCCCAAAAGGATAAAGGTAAAGTTGTAAGATTAAACATTGATCGTACCATATCGAATAATGTACGATTTCTCCTTTTGGATACACCATTTTGTTGTGGATTATAGGGAGAAGTAAGATATTGAACAATTCCATTCTCGCTTAGATAATCTGTAAACTCTTGACTTAAATATTCACCACCTCTATCAGAACGAAGAGCTTTAATCTTCTTCCCTAATTGCAGTTCTACTTCTGCTTTTAACACTTTGAATGTTTCAAATACCTCATGTTTATGCTTAAGTAAATAAACATAACCATAACGGATATAATCATCCGTAAATGTTAGGAAGTAGCTAGAACCTTTCCTTGATGTATGTCTAAGTGATTCATACACATCAGTATGTATAAGTCCAAGTAGATAAGTAGCCCTTTCAATATTGCTATTAAAAAGTTTTTTGGACATCTTTCCAAAGATACAAGACTCACATTTATCAAATGATTCATCATTAATATTTTCCAGAAGCCCTTCACGTTGAAGCTTTTGTATACGAGTCTTCCCGATATGGGCAAGTCTACAATGCCAAAGATAAGAAGAGTTCTTGTCAAACTTTCTCTTCTTACTCATGCTAAATACAGATTTATTGTTCTTGGATTCATTATCATGCATGTCTAATTCAAACAAACCATTCACATAAATTGCACTAAAATAGAAAATAGTATTTTTCTAAACAGAAATTACATTATTATCAATCGTGTGAACGAATCCATTATTTAATAAACAAGAAACGGAAATAACGCCCCTAACAATTATAGGTGCATAATGACAATCATTTAATCTCAGTACTAAACCCGAAGGTAAAACTAGATCAAAAGTTCCTATAGCTTCAACCGCTGCTTGTGCGCCATTGCCCACTTGCAGATATTGTTCCCCATAGGAAAGTTTCATTTCCAGATTAAATCCCTGCAGCGTATTACAAATGTTAATGCCGCATCCCGTATCATATACCAAGGAATTTAATTTGTATGTTAAATTGAACAATTCAATCAAAAATAAAGTACCTGAAGTTGCAACGCTCTGCTCAGACTTCTTCTTTATTTCTCGCAATTCTTCGAGGTAAAGAGGGAAATTCCTCTTCCAGTAACCACTTGCTTTGCAATGGTGACAAGTCTCATCCTTTTGAGATTGACTCTTCCTGACAAAGTTCTGCTTGGATTTCGAATAAGTCGCAACTGGTTTGCCCTTATTACCCTTGCCTTTGACTTTCTTCTTGTTCGCTTGCGGTTTTGGCTTACTCACTCTACCCTTTTGAATGGTTAGTATAGAAGGCGTAGCGGTAGATGCCTTGTCTTTCAACCCCTTTTCATAGTCAATGAGCATTGCATGCAAATCATTAACTGTCTTCCCCGTGCAATGCATATTATAGTTTCTAACGAAATCATTGAAGTCCTTGTTAAGGGGCCTATTGATCAAGTTAATAGCCATATTATGATCATAGGGTTGTCCTAGTGCAATGACCCGTTCCATATAACCCCTCATCTCCAAATAATGGGCACTAACAGACTTTTCTGGAGCTTGCTTGCAGCTATGCAAAGCATCTACCAAATCGTAGATTTCGACAGCTTGCGGCTTTTCGAACATAGCCTTGAGCTCATCAAGCATTCTCTTAGGTGAAAATAGCTCAGACTTCTGTTGAAGTGCATGAGCCATTTTCCTAGCATTAAGCAAGTCACCTCAGAGTGCTTCTTAACATTATCAGCGTGTTCAAGCCTTTGCGCATCAGATGCTCCTTCAGCAAGATCCTTCGGATAGTGAGCAGTCAAGATATCGATAGTACCCGCTGCTCTCAAGACAATTCTTAGCGAGCGGTACCAATCATTGAAGTTTGAGCCAGTAAGTTCAGGTTGTTCAAAGAAAGCTTTGAACGCAGAACTTATAGTGTTATTGGTAGGTTGAGCCATTTCTACAAAAATAAGTTCAAATATTAGTATTTTTGATAACAAAATACTTTCAAGAAAATAAAATTACCCAGGTATAAAAACCATATTATTTTCCTTGAAATCTAGAACTATATTGACATAGATCCATTACATCAGTTGATTTGCTAGTAATGAATGTACTCAACACAACGACTTGTTGAACAATTCAATTGACATAATTTTACATTGCTATATATTTAAGGGATTTACATTGCCAAAAACGTTTTGCATTGTAAGCATGTTTCATCCCTTCTGAATGCATTAAATTTCCAGATCTCACTGAGTAAGTTAATTAAGTCGTCTAATCTGAGTAACGTAAAACCATCATACGAGTTCTCATTCTACAAACGGTTTTCTCTCCATCACAACATCATCCAAAAATCTCACTTGATGACGAAGTAATTTCAAGTGTTCGTCAATTAGGAGCATTCGACTTAAATTTTAAGGGTATAAATTTGATGTCAAAATCAATGTATGGAGAAGCATGCATATAATCTCCATAGCATAAGTTTAATAAAACATTTAATAAACTTATTCATGAGATTAAATTTCTTCATAAATTATGTTGTGGTATTGGTTAAACCAATTAAAGAATTTACCCACAACTTATCACATCGTACTTTGCTAGAACTCGTCTACGCACAAAGCAATACCCTTATCCATTGTGGTTCGGATATGAATTTGTGGTCAATCACCCTTACGGTATAATTCAATTAATAATCGTAGGTAATTTCAATTTTGACGCACAGGCGAGCCGGGAATTTGGTCAGCGACTAATGGCATAACACCTTCTTCCTTAACCGGGTACATGACCAGTGGTGCGTTAAACTCACGTTATAGTTTGTCTTAATTGAGTAGGCCGTTAGATTATTATTGCAATTCATCAATCAACGTAATCTTATGTAATTTAAAATCTCTTAGCAAATCATTATTTTTAATATGATTTAGTCTATATTATTTCTTTAAAAAAAACCTTGTTTACAACAATTTAACAATTTTATATATTAACAAGTAAAAAAACTAAATCATAAACACATAATAACAATTTATATGTGCAGCAAATAAATCTAATAGCCGCATGCATACGATTTATTCAATAATCATCAAATCTAGGTGTTTATATCTCTATATAAAAGTCTTCCCTAATTCTAGATTTATCGAATCAAATAGTGACGTAGCACATAAAATCATATAAACATATAATTTTACGATCCATGAAAACATGCACGTAATCATGGGATCCCCACAAATCTTAACAATTAAATCTCTACGGATCGTAACCATTCATGACATAACAATTAATCATGCAATTTAATCTAAAATTATCCCACATGTAATTTAGGGGTTCAAAACAATTCCCTTTTGATTAAAAAATAGAGTAAAACCCTAATTTTAAAAAAAACAAAACCCTAATTTTATGAAAAACCTAAAAAACATGTAGTTTTAACTCAAAAAATTATAGTTAAAAAACTTTAGATTTTCGATAATTATAACATGTTAAAACGGCTCTTGATGCCACTTAAGGTTTATTAGTATCGTAACAATTATATAAAACCCTAAACGAGATCAAAGCACACATAGCGGAAGCGATTTAAAAAGATCATAATAATAACACAATTATAATTAATCGAATTAGGTTACATACTTTTATGCTAAAGCATTCCACAAGACGAAGAACGAATCACCAATTCAGGTTTATACCGCATATACCAAGATATAGTCTAAAGTAAGACTATATTACGTTCTTGTACACACGTAATACAACGAGCTAACCGTGATTCTAGCACGTGAAAACCGAGCTAAAACGCTTGTAATTAATCTACCCAACAACCCTAGAGAGGGGCTAGGACTAGATTACGTATACAATCTATCAACCAAGAAAAACCAACCGAACCCCTTCGTGGGTTACCTTCTGCGATCGAACCAAAGGAAGAAGAGGGGAAAGATTATTGTTAATGTGAATTATGAGGGGTAGGGAGGTGTATTTATAGGCCTAAACCCTTATAGCCTAATAACTAGGTTTTGTTTAGTTAAAAATTAAAGTTCATTGTTGTGGTCTCCTCGAATTGATCCTGGTTAACTATGCGACTCAGTTGTTCTTTGGTGAAAACAATAGTTGTGTCATTGTAGTAAAGTTAAAAGGTGCAAAAACTTTAATGTAAAAGGCGGTTAATTAAATCTAAAACTAATTAAAACTTAAATTGTGCCAAATTAAAACTTTTAAAAGTAAATTAATTAAATGACTTAAAACTAAAGCGTGACGAAAATTAAATTTGACTAAGTATTAAAAATGTAACTTAAAAATAAAACAAGGCAAAAATATAATTCTAAACCCCAAACCATCGGAATCCAGATCGGAAAGCTGTCACCAAGTCCATCGGAATGTCAGATCCGAATATAGGTACAAAATCCATCGGAATGTAGAAAAATGTTATCTATCGGAATGTTTAAAGTGCAACCTATCGGAATGTTTGTTCAGATCAGAAAGCCCAGATCGCAATCTTAGATCGGAATGTTGCTCAATAAATTTGGGCAGCACTTCGTCTTAGCAAACCTCAAGAGCCGTCAGAATATGCGATCGCAATGTGCGATCGCAATCCCAGATCAGAATGAGGGGGATGTTACTAGATCGCAATCCTCAGATCGGAATAAGCAGTCGCAAAGTGAAATCCCTTGATCCTACTCTGTCACAATCGGAATGTGGAGAAATCGAGCTGTCGCAATGTGCCAAATCCCTCACTTTCCGATGGAGAGCAAATTCGCAATAAGCACAAGAACCAAATAAGCTAATTCTAATAAGTAGTACAATTACTTAGATGAAATGGAACTAAAACGAGACAATAAGCTAAAACGTTAAAACCTTTCAAAATTTAAAAGACGAAACTTAATAAAATGGATTTTACAAATATAAAACTTTTAAGAAAACTTTGAAAATAATTAAGCTAAATACCAAATAAGCACATAAGATTGTCAAACTTGTGGCTTATTTCGTATGAAAACTTAAAGGGAAAAGAAAAGACAAAACTTTTAATCAAATGAGCAAAGGGATTAAGCAAAACTTGCTTAATCCGAATTTTAAAACAAACCAAAACGAGAGAAAGGTAGAAAGAGAATGATAAAGGTAAACTTGATCAAAAGTAAATAAAGATTAAAGTTACATGTTTTAAGAACACTTACTTGGAATTTAAATGAATTAAAGGTGCAAGACAATTAAGTAAATGACATGTATTTAAATGACAAGGTAATTAAAATGGTGGAAGACTAATTGTCACACTTAGCCAACCAAATGAAATGAAAACACTAATGATCTATTTATAGGGGAGATTAGGGAGGTGTTTAGGAAGCTTCCTACCCTCTTTCTTCTTTTCTTAATTGCATGATTAAGTCCTTGTCTTCTTAATCTTTTAACTTTAATGACTTTGTCTCGGGATTTCTTTAAACTCGTCTTGTAATTCTTCAATAAATTAGACTCGAGTTCTTCGGCTTTTAGTAAACTTCCGTCTTTTGACTTTTTCTTCGATAAATCTTCAGAATTGGTCTTGGACTTCCGTTCTTTTTGCACTCTTGATTTCTTGACTTCGTCTTTTGTCTTTTTCTTTGATAAAAGCCCGTGAATGCCCGTGTTTTCTCCCCTTTTCACAATTTCGTCCTAAATCACAACAAAAACACAAACCACGCATAATTCCGACATTTACGACATAAAATACACGTTTTGGCTCGGTTATTATTGTAGTTAAGTGGTAAAAAAGATGGGTGTTTACACACCTATCAAATCCCCTACACTTGACCATTGCAATGTTCTCATGCAATGCATTAGTTAGAAAGAGCGATTACTTTTTCCATCATAATCAATCCATTTTGGCCTTTATTAAAGGGATAGAAAATTTATAAACATTCAAAGGAAGAAAGCAAAAACATACCTTCGGGTTTTGGAAATGTCATGAATAATCATCATTCTCAAGTTTTCACTTTCTCCAAACCAAGCTTAAAAACGAGATCATTGTTATTATAAGTTAGCAAACTAACACGAACTCATGTGGGCCAATTATTTACTTAGACTCCCTTATTCCTAGGTGTATCTCTTATATTTTATTGTTGTCTTGAATGATCACAAGGATGCATTGTTGACTTATTTCGATATTTATTTAGGCTGAAAATAAAGTGGGACGATTTAATCAATAGTTAGCTAAAGGACAAAATCTTTTAAAACTGCTTCTCGGGACCTCATAAAGTTCATATCTTGGCATAACTCGCTTCGCGATTTGAGACCTTTCTCGGACCGACATTTGGCAGCGACTTCATACTTCAAATCTTGAGAGACGTTCATGAAATAATGGCCTTCTCTTCATAATAGGAATTTCTTCACTTGAAGTTTTGAGAGATTCTTCATACTTGGACCACGACTTCTTCATTTTTCTCCAATCTTTATTTGGGATTTTGATATACAACGATCCGCCTCCTTTTAGGACTTGGATCTATTTATCCTCATACCTTGTTAGGGTCTTTTTGGATAGACTTCTCCATGATCTTTTGGGGAGTACTTGCTTTTCGTCGTGTGTCTCGATCCTTCATATTGATTTTTGATAAATGATTCTTCACATCACTTTGGATCTTTAGCAACAAAATGTAGCCCTCATGCCTTGTTAGGGCCTTTTCGGACTCGCCAATCTTCGCATCCCGCTTCAATAAGTTAAAAAAAAATTCAAAAAAAAATTCAAAAAAAAACCATAAAAATTAAAAATTGTTAAAAATCCATAAAAATTTCAAAAATTTCAAAAATCCAAAAAGATTTTATTTTCTTTATAGTGTATATATATTCTCTTTGTGTTTGGTATTGTTTTCTTTTGCCTTTGTAGGTGTATGCATACTAGATCTTCTAATTATCAAGAGCCCGAGACTCGAGAAGATTTAGCTATGGCAGGTGTGAACAACCACAATAATCCACCGCACCTCAACAATAACAACAACAATGTTCTTCCACAGCCCGATCTTCGAACAATGGAGGAGCTTTGTCAACCTACCATGTTTGGACGAGGAGGACCGATTGCGCCGATGCAAATCACGGCTCCGGAGTTTTCGTTGAAGCATCACATGATCCAGCAAGTGCAAACTAATCTATTTCGCGGAGTGCCTGATGATGATGCCAACAAACACCTCGACAAATTCATTACTATCACCCAAAGCATGAAGTTGCCTGGTGCCACAATGGATGTTCTTCGCCTTCAACTCTTCCCACACACTTTATCACACCACGCCGAGAAATGGTTTGATCGTCTCCCGAAGAATTCCATTCATACTTGGGATGACATGACTCAACGCTTTTTGTCGCGCTACTTTCCACCATCCATGGTCACGAGCCTTCGTAATCAAATCAGCGGTTTCATGCAAGAACCCGATGAATCTCTCTTTGATGCTTGGGAAAGATATAATGTTTTGATCGATCGTTGTCTAAACCACAACATGCTCCCTGTGACCTTAATTGATACTTTCTACAACGGTTTGACTTTTCGTGATCGTGATACAATTAATGCAGCCGCCGGTGGCACATTTATGAAAAGGAGACCCGAGGAGTGTAGAGAGCTTATTGAAAACATGACTACTCATCACAAAAACTGGGATTCCTCCGCTTCTTCAAGGAACAACCCGAGAGTCAATGTTTCTTCTACTTCAGCAAACCCCGACATGACCGAATTCACCCGCATGATGGCCGAAATGAACAAAAATATCTTGCTTCTCGCTACAAACCAACAACAAGTTAAAGCGGTAGCTAATCCTTGTGAGACATGCGGCGGTCCACAATCATACACTGATTGTCCTTCTACTCAAGGAAATCCGGAAAACGTGTATGCGGCTTATGGTAATTATTCACCGGAAAATTACCAAGCTCGACCTCAAGGGGATCGAAATTTGCTAAGTTACCGATCAAACAACTACCTTTCACCCGGTTTTTCAGCTCAAAACCAAAACCTCAACAACAATTACAATAGAAGCAACCAAATCCCACCTAGAGCTTCTAATCCTTATCACCCACCCGCTCAACAAGCCCCACCCATGAATCAAGATGTTGAAGCTTTGATGAGAACCCAAGGTGAGCAAATCAAGAATCTACAGAGCCAAATTATCAATTTGAAAGGAGATATCACCAAGCAAGGGAATGACATTAGATCCGAGCTTCAAGATAATATTCAATCCTCCTTCAGCAATCAAACGAATGATTTGAAGAATATGCTGGCTAGTTTCTTACCAACCACTCAACCTTCTACTTCGAGTTCTCTACCTTCAAACACCGTCACCAATCCGCGAGCGAATGTGAGTGCTATTACTACCCGTAGTGGAGTTACCATAGTAGGACCACCTATTCCGCCCCCATCATCTACACCTCCTCCACCACCATTTATCCCTACTACTCCCACACCTAGTATTAGTACACCATTACCGTCTCCGCCTCGTCGTGATGAAGTACCCACCAAGAATCCTCCACCAACCCCACCTTCAAAATCTCAACCTTTACCTGCTACACCTACACCTTCACCACCCAAACCCACTATTCCTTATCCATCTCGCTTAGGCAAGGCCAAAATGCACACCAAGGATGACATTCAAGTGTCAAACTATTTGAAGAAAGTTTCGGAAATGACCGTCACTTTTCCCCTTGTTGAAGCTCTAGCACAAATGCCTAAATTTGTCAAGATGTTTAAGGAATTGCTTAGTAAGAAGGAGAAGATGGCCGAGTTTGTTAATACTCGATTAAATGAAAATTGTTTTGCCGTCCTTCTTAAAGAACTTCCGGAAAAACTTGGAGATCCCGGTCGTTTTGTGCTTCCTTGTACTTTTAACCAAACCGACAAATTTACTGCCTTAGCCGATCTCGGGGCAAGTATTAATTTGATGCCTTTAAGTGTTTGGAAAAAGTTATCATTGCCCGACCTTACACCCACCAAAATGACTCTTGAGCTTGCCAATCGCACTCTCACTTACCCCGTTGGTATTGCCGAAGACGTGTTCATTAAAGTTGGCACATTCACTTTCCCGGTCGACTTCGTCGTTGTTGATTATGAAATGGACCCTCGTATTCCGTTAATACTTGGCCGCCCATTTTTGAGAACCGGTAGAGCTTTAATTGATGTGGATAAATGTGAGCTCATCTTAAGAGTCGGGGATGATGCACAAGTTTTTGAAATGGGGAAGCTTAAAAGCAAATCCTATGGAAGAGAATCAGCGAATATGATTAATGTGCTCGATGATTTTGTCATCCACAACAATCCTCTATTCGATTCTTGCATTGATAATCCACTTTTTCAAGATGATGTGGATGATTCTCTCTCCAATTTGGAACCTTCACCCATATATGATTCTCCACCGATCTTTGATGCTTATGATGATGATTCTAGCTCAGATGGAGATGATTATGATGACTTTACTTCTGAGTATCCAGACATGCCCACTTATGATGATTTTGATGAGGCCGATACTCTTTCGAGTGATTCTTCACATGATGAAGATCCTCCGCCATCCATGCTTAATCCTACTTTGGATGATTACTCATTTGAGGAAGACTTCTCTACTTTTCTTAATACATACTTCCCTCATGAGAGTGATGCTCCTCCTTTAGACTTTGATGATTTTGGTCTTGATCCTACTTTGGATTTGAAGAAAATTCTTTCAAAGGAGAAGCAACTGGACGACACCAACATTCGCAGCACGTATGATTTAACACCTCTTTGTCCACCTTCTGAGGACAAGGTTGTGCATTTTCTTCGCGGATCATCTTCAAATTCTGCTGAGCCTGAGTGCTATTTTCCTCTAAAGGAAAATGTGTTCGACCCCGGTATCGATATTCTTCAGCCATCTCAGTATCCATCTGATGAAATAAAAGGAAAGATTTTTGGAACTACTGAAGATATGCTTTCACCTCACCATACTTGCTTCCACCGTGCTCCATCTTTGCTTAAGGGAACCTTGCCTACTCTTCTTTGGCTTGCCTTATTCGCCTTAAGCTTGTGCTATTTGATGGACAAAAACTATGTCTTCGATCCCGGTGGATATGTTTCATGCTTCTTCCTATGCTAATCAAGGTCGAGTCAGGCTCACGACTCGGTTAACAAAAATCAAGCGCTTCTTGGGAGGCAACCCATGTATCTATCTTTTAGCTATCTTTATCATAAGTGTAGGGGAGACCCACTGGTGTTTGCTATTTCCTCTCCTCTCATATTCAGGGATTCGAGCGCTCAATGATCCACTCTTGATGATTTTTGACGACCCGTGATTCCGTGTTTCCTTCTTCCCGGTTCTATCCTAAACTCTTTTCGATTCACTATTTTATATTTTCCAATATTAAAATAGGAATCTTGTTAGTTGTCTTTTCCTTAGCGAGATTTAAACAACGTGCACAATGTCCTAAGTGTAGGGGAGTTTACTCCCACATGCTTAAACATTGAGGACAATGTTTATATTAAGTGTAGGGGGGACTTCTATCGAAGTTAAGTGGTCTTTTCCTTGTATTTGTCCTCATTTTAACCGGAAAATCAATTTTTCGACATTTTTCAAAATTTTTGATCTATTTTGGCCTATTAGTTTTTCCCTTTGTATAGTTATTTTCTTTCCTTACTAGAATAAATTTTAATAAAGTGGTTTTAATTTTCAAACGTTGTGAATCTTTTGACTCAACCCGAGTTTACTTATCTAAGTTTACTCTAGCTAGTATCCTTAACGTGTTTAAGTCAAGTTTTGCTAGGCTTTTATATAGGGAGCTATAAAACGCGAAAGTCTTAACTCTCACGGGTTAAGAACAAGAACTTTTCGCAAGTTCCTATAATTGATCCTAGAGAGTCGTTTATCAAGGGAACTTTAAAATGCGATTTCTAAACTTGAAAAAGTCTAAGAGTTTGCAAGATCCTATAGACGACTAGCACTATGTGTAAAGAATCTTGGGGTCGTAGTAGTTTTGCTCGTTGTTTAATTGAAATTAAAGCTGATTGTGATTTACATGAGACAATTACTATTGGTGTTCCTGATTTGGAGGGTGAGGGGTTTACTAAGGAAACTATTAAAGTTGAATTTGAGTGGAAGCCGCCTAGATGCTCTACATGTAATATCTTTGGTCATACGGCTGAAACTTGTCCTAAACGTGTTCTCCCTAAAGTGGCACCTAAAGTTATACATGAACAAGATGATGGATTTCAACAAGTTCGTAGTAGAAAGCATAACAACAAAGGAAAGCAAGGAAGCCAAATTCCGAGAGGTGTCCCGTTAAGCAAAGGTTTCCAGGTTGGTAATCCTTTTACTTTTAGTCCGAAGTCGTCCACTTCTGGTGCTCATATACATGATAACTCATCTAACCCTGGTAAGACTTCGAATGTATCTAAACGTGATAATAGTAAAGATGATAGTGGTACCAAATCTGGGTTGCATACTAGTAGTTCAAATAAAGGTAAATATGTGGTAAGTGGCGTTTCTACTTCGAATTCATTTGGGACTCTTTCAGGGGATATAGGTGACCTAAGTGGAGATGATGATGATGAGGAGGTTGAAAACATTTATGATGAATCTGCTAATCTTCTTAATTCTCAATCAGGGGCAAGCACTCCTGCCACGACTGTTTTAAATGTTTAGTATCGCCTCGTGGAATATAAGGGGTCTGAACCATTCCCCTAAAAGAATAGAGGTTCGTCAGGTTATTAATGAAAATAATCTGAGTGTTTGTGCTATATTGGAGTCTCATGTTGATGCTTCGGGTGTGTATGATATGTGTCGTAAGATTTTTAGCAGATGGAAGTGGACGTCAAATGGTGGTTTGTGTCCTAAAGGGACACGTATAATTCTTGGCTGGAATGATGATAATGTGGATGTTATGGTGTTGTCTCAAACAAGTCAAGTTATGCATTGTCAGGTTAAAACGCGTATGGATAACCGTACTTTGTTCTGCTCTTTTGTTTATGCTGATAACTACTATATACATCGGCGTGTTCTTTGGAATAATTTGGTTACTCATGCTACTTTTATGCGGGATAAGCCATGGGCTGTTTTTGGTGATTTTAATGCTGCTCTTAATATTGAGGATCACTCATGCGGTGGCTACACTCCTAATATTGCCATGCGGGAATTCAAGGAGTGTGTTAATCTTATGGAAGTTATGGACGTTAATGCTACAGGTTTACATTTTACTTGGAATGAGAAACCACAGGGTGATAATGGTATTCTCAAAAAGATTGATCGGATTATGTCTAACATTAAGTTTCTTGATGAGTTTCCAGGTTGTTTTGCAATATTCCAACCTTACAGGATTTCTGACCATTCTCCTTGTGTGTTACGAATCCCTACTATTAGCAAATCTAAGCCTAAACCTTTTAAATTCAGTAATTTTCTTGTGCATAAGGAGGGTTTTCATATAGTGGTAGCTAATGGTTGGTTGGCTAATGTTCATGGTTGTGCTATGTTTAGGCTTGTTAAACGCTTAAAAGGTTTAAAGGCTCCGTTTCGTAAATTGCTGTTTGAACAGGGTAATCTTCATGATCGTGTTACTAGACTACGTGTGGAATTAGATGCTGTTCAACAAGCCCTTGATAAAGACCCATCCAATGTGCTGTTGAAAGAAGAGCATGCTTATTATCTAGTTGCTTTTAAGGAAGCTTCTCTTGATGAGGAACGTTTTTTACGTCAGAAATCTAAAATTGAATGGCTTGATGCAGGTGATTCAAATACGACTTATTTTCATAACTCGGTTAAGAGTAGGACGGCTCGTAATCGTATTGAAATGGTTCGTGATTCTCATAATGTGCTTCATGATGGGATGCTGTGCCTGGAGCTTTTGTTGCTCATTACGAGCAATTTCTTGGTCAGGCAAGTGTGTCAGGTTCTTTTGATACGTCTGATTTGTTTGTTAGAAAGCTTGGTGCTCAGAAATCTGCCCATATGGTTAGAGTCATCTCTGACTCTGAAATTAAGAGTGCGTTATTCTCCATGAGTGATGATAAAGCGCCTGGGCCGGATGGTTTTACTGCTGCGTTTTTTAAGAAGTCTTGGGATATTGTGGGTGATGAGTTTACATGTGCTATTCGGGAGTTTTTCTCTAATGGAAAAATACTTAAAGAGGTTAATCATACTATTATTGCTCTTATCCCTAAGGTTACTGTTCCTGACAAGATTACTGATTGTCGCCCTATCTCTTGTTGTAATGTTATCTTTAAATGCATTAGCAAGATTATTGCTAACCGTATTAAAGGGGATTTGGGGGTTTTGGTTAATATTAATCAATCAGCTTTTGTTCCGGGAAGCAGGATCTCGGATAATATATTATTGACGCAGGAATTGATGAGAAACTATCACAGAAACTCTGGTCCGCCAAGATGTGCTTTTAAAGTTGATATTCAAAAAGCTTATGATACGGTGGATTGGTAGTTTCTCCGTAACACTCTGATTGGGTTTGGTTTTCATCATATAATGGTTGATTGGATTATGACATGTGTTTCTACTACGTCGTATTCGATTTGTATCAATGGTAATTTATATGGTTGGTTTCAAGGAAAGAGAGGTCTCAGACAAGGTGATCCGTTATCTCCGTATCTTTTCACTTTGGTTATGGAAGTTCTTTCTCTTATTCTGCAGCGAAGGGTTCTTGATGCTGATGACTTTTATTTCCATCACCGGTGTGAGCAACAACGAATTATTAACCTTTGCTTTGCAGATGATCTTTTCTTGTTTGCCAGGGGTCATTTGGGTTCTGTGCAAGTTATTATGGATGGTTTGGAGGAATTTAAAATTGCTTCTGGTTTGGTTCCAAGTATCCCTAAGAGCACTGTTTTCTTCTGCAATGTTTCCACTGCTGTTAAAAGTGCTATTTTACATATAATGCCTTTTGCTGAAGGCGAGTTACCTGTCCGATACCTTGGTGTTCCTCTAATCTCTTCCAGGCTTCTGTATAGGGACTGTAAGGTCCTTGTAGAAAAGCTTGAGAGTAGAGTTAATGATTGGCGCAATAAATTTCTTTCTTTAGCAGGAAGACTCCAGTTAGTTCGTTCAGTCCTATCTTCTATGCATATTTACTGGGCGTCAGTTTTTATTTTACCTGTGCGGATTATTGATGATTTGGAGCAGCTTTTGAGGGGCTTCTTATGGTGTCAAGGTGAAATGAAGAAGGGTAAGGCTAAAGTTGCTTGGGACTCTGTCTGTAATCCATTTTATGAAGGTGACCTTGGTATTCGTAAGCTTTCTGACTTTAATGCTGCTTTAACGGTTTCTCATATTTGGTGTATTTTGATTCGTAAAGATTCTTTATGGGTCAAATGGATCTATTCTTACAAGTTAAAGGATAGAAGCTTTTGGGATGTTCCTTGTATTGGTGACATGAGTTGGGGCTGGAGAAAACTTCTCCAAATCAGACCACGTGTTCGTAAGTTTTTATGGTATAATATTAATAATGGTAGAGTTGCTTCTATGTGGTTTGATAATTGGGCAGATTTCTGTCCTCTATGGGACACCCTCACGGTCTTGTAATATCAATAGATCAGGGTTCTCTTTATCTAATAAGGTGAGGGATCTTATCGTTGATGGTGCTTGGAAGTGGCCGCAGGATTGGAATACTAGATTTCCGAATATTGTTTCTATACCTGTGCCTATTATTAATGATGACAAAGAAGATGAGTTGTTGTGGAGGGATATTAGTGGTGTTTCTCGGCCGTTTTCTGTGGCGTTAGCGTGGGATTCCATACGTGATCGAGATATGGAAGTTAATTGGTATAAAGCTGTCTGGTTTTCACATTGTATTCCTCGTCACTCTATTAATTTGTGGCTGGTGGTTAGAAGGAAATTGAAGACGCATGATAGGCTTAAGCAATGGGATGTTGGCCCGTTGGTGGATTTAAGCCTTCTTTGGTGTCCTTTATGTGGTTTGGTGCAGGACTCCCATGACCATCTTTTCTTTGAATGTTCTTATTCTATACAGGTTTGGTCTAAGGTTCGGAGCTTGTGTGGTATGGATACTGTCCCCCCTCGTATTGATGATATATTAGCTCATGTTATTCCAATTTCGAATGGGAAATCATGTGTTAGCATTCTTGCTCGTCTTGTGTTGGCTGCTACTGCTTATTTTATTTGGATGGAACGTAATTCTCTACTATTCAAGAAGAAGCGGATGTCTGTTGATCAGTTATTTCAGATTCTATGTGATACTATTCGTTTGAAGTTGATTTCTTTCCGTTTCAAGAAATTATCTACCAGGTCAAGTTTGCTGCTTGACAAATGGAGGGTACCGAGCTCAAGAATTGTTCCATGATAGGTGTGCCGGGTGAGTGTTGTACTCTTTTTTCCTTGTCCAAGGTTTTTCCCATTGGGTTTTCTTTGGTAAGGTTTTTTAAGGAGGCAGACTCATTTGGATTCATCTTGCTCCTATCATGGTGGTGTTGGATGCTGAAGAGTGAGCGTGGTTTCATGTTCACATCTTGGTTTTTATCTAGTTTACCTTTGTTTTCTAGATTCGGTTAGGGCTTTTGATGTTTCATAGTCTTTGTTAACAAGCTGCATGTAGCTTGAGGTTAATGTGGTATCTCAGCCACATTCCTTTGTACATAAACGATTTTTTGGTTAATATATTTACCGGGGTAACCCATTACCAAAAAAAAGATCCTATAGACGACTCGAAAACCCAAAACTTTGATTTAATAGGCTAAGCATCCACGAATCTCATTCCTTGAGATTTTAAACTGTGGAGAACGAGAGATGATAGAGTCAGGTATAAGTTTGGTACTCTTTCGTGAATTTATGTGAGTTAATTATAAGCCTATTCTCCCATCGCTTGCTAATAAATTTATCTGCAATAAATAAGGTTGTACGATTTGAAAAGTTACTTAGCTTCTAGCCCAAGATCGTTTAAAAGTTGCTCGGTATGGATTAGAGTTCATAGCCAAGGCATAACTTATTGAAGCGGGATGCAAAGATTGGTGAGTCCGAAAAGGCCCTAACAAGGCATGAGGGCTACATTTTGTTGCTAAAGATCCCAAGTGATGTGAAGAATCACTTATCAAAAATCAATATGAAGGATCGAGACACACGACGAAAAGCAAATACTCCCAAAAGATCGTGGAGAAGTCTATCCAAAAAGGCCCTAACAAGGTATGAGGATAAATAGATCCAAGTCCAAAAAGGAGGCGGATCGTTGTATATCAAAGTCCAAATAAAGATTGGAGAAAAATGAAGAAGTCGTGGTCCAAATATGAAGAATCTCTCAAAACTTCAAGTGAAGAAATTCCTGTTATGAAGAGAAGACCATTATTTCATGAACGTCTCTCAAGATTTGAAGTATGAAGTCGCTGCCAAATATCAGTCCGAGAAAGGTCTCAAATTGCGAAGCGAGTTATGCCAAGATATGAACTTTATGAGGTCCCGAGAAGCAGTTTTAAAAGATTTTGTCCTTTAGCTAACTATTGATTAAATCGTCCCACTTTATTTTCAGCCTAAATAACTATCGAAATAAGTCAACAATGCATCCTCGTGATCATTCAAGACAAGAATAAAATATAAGAGATACACCTAGGAATAAGGGAGTCTAAGTAAATAATTGGCCCACATGAGTTCGTGTTAGTTTGCTAACTTATAATAACAATGATCTCGTTTTTAAGCTTGGTTTGGAGAAAGTGAAAACTTGAGGATGATGATCATTCATGAAATTTTCAAAACCCGAAGGTATGTTTTTGATTTCTTTACTTTGAATGTTTATAATTTTCTATCTCTTTAATAAAGGCCAATGTGGATTGATTATGATGAAAAAAGTGTAATCGTGCTTTGTAACTAATGCATTGCATGAGGACATTGCAATGGTCAAGTGTAGGGGATTTGATAGGTGTGTAAACACCCATCCTTTTTACCACTTAACTACAATAATAACCAAGCCAAAACGTGTATTTTATGTCGTAAATGTCGGAATTATGCGTGGTTTGTGTTTTTGTTGTGATTTAGGACGAAAATGTGAAAAGGGGAGAAAACACGGGCATTCACGGGCTTTTATCGAAGAAAAAGACAAAAGACGAAGTCAAGAAATCAAGAGTGCAAAAAGAACGGAAGTCCAAGACCAATTCTGAAGATTTATCGAAGAAAAAGTCAAAAGACGGAAGTTTACTAAAAGTCAAAGAACTCAAGTCTAATTTATTGAAGAATTACAAGACGAGTTTAAAAGAATCCCGAGACAAAGTCATTAAAGTCGAAGCATTAAGAAGATTAAGGACTTAATGATGCAATTAAAGAAAGAAGAAAGAGGGGAGGAAGCTTCCTAAGCACCTCCCTAATCCTCCCCTATAAATAGATCATTAGGATATTCATTTTCTCTTGTTGGCTAACTTGACAAATTAGCTCTTCCACCATTTTCATTTTCTTGCAACTTTATTCTTCATGTCATTTTAATTAATTGTCTTGCACTTTAATTCCTTTAATTCAAGTAAGTGTTTTTAATTTTGTTGTTTAATCTTTATTTACCTTTGATCGAGTTTTCTTTTATCATTCTCCTTCCACTTTTCTTGCTTTTGGTTTATTTTAAATTCGGATTAAGCAATTCTTGCTTAATCTCTTTGCTTATTTTACTAAAAAGTTCACCTTTTTACTTTCATCTAAGTTTTTGTATGAGATAAGCTATAAGTTTGACAATCTTATTGGCTTGTTTCATACTTAACTTATTTGTTTTTCTTAGTTCTCTAAAAAGTTTCATTTTTCTAAAAAGTTTGCTCATTTCGTTTTCTTATTTCGTGTTTGAAAAGGTTTTAAATTTGTTGCTTATTATCTCGTCCTATTTCCATTTCATTTAAGTTTTAGAATTCAGCTTATTAGTTATAGCTTATTTGGTTCTTGTGCTTATTGCGAATTTGTTCTCCATCGGAAAGTAAGGGTTACTGCATATTGCGACAGCTCTACTTAGCCACATTCCGATTATGACAGAATTGGGATAAGGGTTTTGGATTCCGACGGATTGCGATCTAGTAACATTCCCCTCATTCCGATCTGGGATTGCGATCGCACATTCCGACGGCTATTGAGGTATTTTGAGTCGAAGTGCTGCCAAAATTTGTATAGCAACATTCCGATCTGAGCCATATTCCGATGGGTGTATTCCGATGGGAGTGACATTCCGATAGATTGTATATATTCTGATAGACTGCATTCCGATAGATAGCACTTTTTCCTTATTCCGATAGACCTAGTTTTATACATTCCGATAACTCCTTTGCGATCTGGATTCCGATGGTCATGGTGACAGCTTTCCGATCTGACATTCCGATGGCCTTGGGTTTGGGATTATATTTTGATTTGTTTTGTTTTTAAGTTACATTTTTAATACTTAGTCAAATTTAATTTTCGTCACGCTTTAATTTCAAGTCATTTAATCAATTTACTTTTCAAAGTTTTTTAATATTGCACCCTTTACTTTTAATTAGACTTAGATTTAATTAAACGACATTTACTATTAAAGTCTCGCACTTTTAATTACACTATAACGACACAACTTTTGTTTCCACCAAAGAACGACTGAGTCGCATAGTTAAACCAATAATCAATTCGAGGAGACCACAACAACGAACTTTAATTTTTATACCTGGCTAAAAGCCTTGTATCACACATTCTGAACGATCCATCCTTCTTCTTCACAAACAGAACAGGCGCTCCCCATGGTGATGAACTCGGTCTCTAATAAATCCATTATCCATCAATTCTTTCAACTGATCAGATAACTCCTTCAACTCTGATGACGCTAATCGATAAGGCGCGCGAGCCACTGGTACAGCTCCCGGCACCAAATCAATCCGAAATTCGACTTCTCGAGGTGGCGGCAAACCCGATAACTCTTCAGGAAAAAATTGAAGATAATCTCTAGTTACTGGCACATCTTCCAATTTCTTCTCAACCTCACCATCACTAGTGATCTAAGCCCGAAATACATCACCACCTTCCTCCATATACCTCATCATTTTCAAGCAAGATATCACTTTCAAATGATAAGTACATTCATCACCTTTCACAGTTAATACCTCTTCTTCAACGGTATCTGGACTAACCTTTCCCCATAAATAATCACCTCACTATGCGAAATCACCCAATCCATACCAATCACCACATCAAAAGATCCTAGCTCTATAGGCATCAAATCGATCTCAAATACGTAATTACCCAACTTCAAGGAACACCCTTTTAGTATCGAATTTGTGCTAACAATCTTCCCATCTGCTAACTCCACATTATAACTAGTTTCTAACTCTATTGGTTCTCTATCGATAAGGCGACTGAATTGTATATCTACAAAACTCCTATCTGAACCAGAATCAAACAATACACTAGCATAACGAGCGTCAAGTAAGAATACGTTCGGACCTTGAGGCTTGTCCACATTCCCTACAGCATGTATTGGAGCAACAACATTTCCACCTTGATCATTCCCAACCTTAGGACAACTTCCTTGCTGGTGTCCTATTTCTCCACAACCAACAAAAACCATCACTCTAATAGCATTAGCACCCGTAGCTACACCTCTAGATTTTCACTCCACAGTCTTATGTCCAACTTTTTCACACTTGCCACACGCAGGCGGACACTTACCTACATAATAAAAATTGCACCGACCATACTTAGGGTTAATCTTGTTTCCTCTTGGCATAGTAGCAGCTCTAACCCCATCATTCCTTGTCTGATTAAACTGTTGATTACGGTTCGATCCTTGATTTTATCCTTGATGACCTCCACTCTTTTGACCTTGAGACAGATTAGACTAGACAGTCTCCAATTTCCTCTTATTTCCTTCAGCCACACTAGCTTTCTTATCCCGAATCTTCACATCCATCAAAGCATGAGCCATTTACACTGCTTCATCAAAGGTCGTAGGCCTTGACGAAGTCGTCTCACCCTTGATATTACTCGACAATCCCTTGATATATTGTCTCATCTTTTCGCAGTCATCCGCAAAAGTATCAGGATATAGCAAACATAACTCATTAAATATGCGGGGTATAACTAGCAATGTCATTGCTTCTCAACATCAAGTGTCTCAACTCATCTTCTAACTGACTCAGCTCTTCCTCGGGACAAAACCTTTTAGTCAACAACGCCTTAGTGGCAGCCCAAGTCCTCCCATGGCCACTTCTAGCCCAACAGTCACCACTTGGTTCTTCCACCAACTCAAAGCATCGTCCAGGAGGGTAGCAGTTGCAAACTTCACCTTGTTAGCTTCTGAACAACCACTAATTTCAAATACACTTTCCATCTTCTCGATCCATCGACACAATTCCAACGCCCCACCAGTTCCATGAAGCTGTGTAGGTCCACACTTCACAAAACTAGTATAAGTACACTCCCTTGGGCCTTTCGGTCCAGCATTGTTCCCAGCATTATCTCCAGCACCCTGCACTCGGTTAGCACGGTCTTCAGCGAGAGCTACGGCGATCGCTTGCTGAATCATGTATTTAACAGTATCAGTAGTCAACTTGGGAGGCATATTGAAGGAATAGTCAAGTAGTGATCCATAAACGACTAAAAATGGCTCTTTACTCCTTCTCAGAAATCATAGATAAAAGAACATGATAAGTATACACATCAAGATCAAGAAGGATTTATTTTTCAGGACATAATATAAGTATAACATGTACATCAACCACTACAAGCATTCATCAACCACATCACAAAAGAGCTAATAAAGACATAACATAGATCATGAAGGGTAAACATCGATTGCATTGATATCCACAAAATTGTGACAAGTCATGCAACTACAATCTATCACCGGTTAAACCAAAAGGATATTAAGGTTCATCATGAATCCATAGTACACAAGTCTAAACAAGTTCGATTACAATGAGGAAATAGAAAATGAAATACTAAAAACAAGAACTAATCACGAGGTGATCCACATGATTTCTTGGGTTGCGGCTCATCATCATCATCTTCTTCGGGTTCTTCCTCATCACTATCCTCTTCATAGCACATTATCCCTTTGCCTTTGTCTTTGGGGACTCACTCCACCACTCTCTTCCTCCTCGAGGTTGATCCGACTTCAAGTGCTGCTTGGTTCCCACAAGTAATACACTCACCCCAGGCGGTCGGTTGAACCATAAAGTCATTGGTAGCATACTTAGAATCATCAACAAACCTCCATTCTTGCGGTAGAGATGGCCTCACACGATGCTCCTAGCTTCACATCCTTTGCAATGCAGCTTGATCCTCTCTCATCTGCTCAAGGCTAACACTCAAATTCTTAATCATGGACCTCAATGTATCCATCTCACTTCTAACCACCATCCCGTCATACTCAACTCTTGCAGTCCTCGGCAAAAATTTCTGAAAAGCTTTCTCATTTTCATAAAACCTTTTAATCACCCGAGTTTCCACAACATAATGCTCATACATTAACCAGTCCAACTTCCTCAAGAAAAGGGTAGTATTTTCATATGACCTCGGACCAGGGCAAAGCACTCTTGAAATGTCCTCGTGGAGAGAATTTGCACAAGCTGCGGCGTCAGACTCATCAGCATGACCAAAACGAGCACGGTTAATACCTAGTATACCAACCAAATGAGAAATACGGGTAGGTCTAGGAACACGAACTCTTCGTCGACCATGTTGCACATCATCCAACTCAGCTTGAACCACCACATTATTACCAACACTATCTTCTTCTTCTCCATTACCGTCATTCTGCAGATTTGGTTCATTAACATACTCATCTCCATTGCCGTTAGGTGGGGTTTCCGACATTTTTGCAATCACAGAAAGTTCGAGGGTAAATAAGGTCATTATTCAAAATATATATACACATGCACATGCACACGCACATGCAAAAATGTAGTACGTATGATTATATGATGCAAAAATATGATACCCATGCAAATGCAATTCAAAAATTACGATGTTAAGTACTCCACGTACGTTCACAATACATCCATATAATACCATAGTACTTACTCAATAAATACTAGAGGAAATCATTTCAGTTATAGGGGATACATCTACAAATAAATAAAGCAATGCTAAAAGTAATCTTACCGGAGCCATGCGGAGAAGTTGTGTGCTTTTGAAAACATTTGAGACGCCAAAGTTATAGTTTAGGACATTTTCAAAAATCGACCTAGTTCTCTACAACTTGTGGCTCTGATTACCAATCTCTAACACCCCTAAATTACATGCGCAGTGGAAATACATAATTTGGGTGCTAGGCAGTTATCATCACACACAAGTCATACAGAACGACTCAAAAGAGACGTTTAAAAGTTTACATTTATAAAAATGTACAAAAACAAAGTCTAATTATTTTTTCCAACCCAAATGTACAATAGAGAGCGTCTAGGTCCCCACTGAATCTCAACCAAATATCTAAATTCTTAAATTTTTAAACAAAATAAAATTTAAGATGTTTAAAACAACAGGGAGGAAAAACATAATAGACCACAAAAGCCACACCAACTCTCCATAGCATGCTCCAACACATCCTAGCCTTGATTACCTTAAGCACATGCTTAAAAGGATCAACAAATATGTTGAGCGAAATCTATAGGTTTTACAATCACATTTGAACATAAGAGTATAAAATTCATTCACATTCATTTATAGAATTATCGATCAAACAATCTATTATTCAGGGTTGTTATATTTAGCAATAGCTAATAATTGTGTTTGAGCTCATGACACCGAGCCGTTAACAAATTAGTCACCCGCGCCAAATGCCGGCGTAACTTATATGAAACCATTGCCCCTCTAAAGGCATTAATTGAAATTAATCCTTATTTCTCATACAAAATATCTGTACGCAGAGGGTACTCAACGTACAACTCTCGTATCAAATTGGCTCGTCAACCCTGTAGTACCACGAATTGTATAAGCGTCTATTTCCAATTCACACAAGAATTAGACAATAACTAACGGTTCATGAAATTAGGGACTTTTTGCAACTAGGTACTCAACACAATCATTCGGGTCCAACAATCATTCGTGACTTATGTTGATTTTCATTTAAATAGCATGTATCCCCCTCGCGGGTAAAAATCATTTGAAATACAGTAGAAAGCGAGGCTATAGACTCACCTTATGTAGAAGTATTAGTCGAAGTAACGGATGACGATCACCGACGATGCGGATGCCCGGGAAATTCAATCACAACACCTAGCGAATAAACGCGAAATGAGTCAACTCATTATATACCATTAGGTACTGTATAATACTTAAATATAGTCAATTGTCATAATTACAAACTCACACCAAATGCAAACAAGTTATAGTTACTAGACTCATACCATTTATCCACGTAACTAAAAACGTTACTCATTTTATAATTCTGCCGGTACTTACCAAAAGTACGGGCTGTTTTCCTATACTTAGACATCACCCTAAACTATGAGAAAATTTGTAAAATTCACTTACAACCTTTAGATAACCCATATTAAATTTCATGAAAAGTTTTCACTTTTAAGATTTTCTGCTCGACACATTTCTAAACTTAAATTTTAGGGCAGTTTTGTACCTTTACGTTGTAAGACCTCTTTGACACATTTAAAATGTAACACTTGTTAATTTGACTCCTAAGTCTAAAAATAGATTCAAAACCACAGGTTTCTAGATAAAGAACAACTCTCAACTCTTTTTACACTCTACTTATAGTCCCCGAGATTTGACCTAAAATCGAACACAATTTCGGATTATGTCGATTTTCATCTCCCGGTACACGAAATTTCAAACTAGCGTAACTTTTGACTCGCCAGGAGTTAAAAGCTCTAGCTTATATCAAAATGAAGCTTGAGGAAAGCTCTACCACTATATTAAATCTTTATTACCTGGACTTAGACTTAAGACTACTAAAAATGGCCTTAAACAATCTGTTTGAAAAAGACGTTTTACAACTCGCATCAAATCACCATTTCAACCCATTCCAACAATTCTTAGACCTATAATAACATCACATGAACATCCTAAACCATCCTAAGCACCCTATATCACTTTTATGATCAATCATTCTCAAAAACCCATTTTATAAACAACACATGCAATATGCTTTAATCATTCAAAAACATCATAAACATCATTATAAACATAAACCCACAACAATTTTTGATCAAAACCCATCAAACACCAACCCCTTTTGGGCCGTGGATTTCAAGAACATAAACAAAAAATAAATTAAATTTTGATTTAAGCTAATTCAATCAATATACCATGTTTTTTTTTGGGTAAAGGGGACTGTCCCCGGTAAAAGATATATTACACCAAAAAAACGTTGAAGTACAAAGGATGTAGGCGAAATCCTACATCAAAGCCCGTTACATAGGCAACCACCACGCACATAAGCTGCGACAAACAAAAAACACTACAAAGGAGGACAAACCCCTCCTTATGAACTACCACAAGAAGTAGATCTACTTCCTACCACCACTAGATTGGAGTTGAAAATCACGGAACGCGTCTATTTGCCCCGGTAAGTCACGGACCTGATCCGCATAATCATCATCATAAATATCAAACTCCTCACCATCAACCTGATGACCTTTTCCACATGAAGCTAAATAATCATTATATTCCTCTTGAGAAGCAAATACCTCATCTTCATCGGAATCACTATAAGCACTCAAGTCTTTATGACAAAATGAAAGATTAGGTTTACTAGAAGATGCCGCATCCTCCTTAGTACCTTTATCTTGCACAACCATTGGAGAAGTATTAACCACCTGCTCCTTAGTACTCGTACCCTCCACATCAGCCCCCGAGACTTCACCAAGCTCTTTATCCTCCTCGATAAGTTTAGCAAAAGAATTCTTTAGTTCAATAGTATTAGTCGGCTTGTGAATTGTCTTCTTATTCGGCTTAACCGCCGGCTCAATTGTTGAACCATTCTTCTTATTATGGTACGGTTTTTCCCGATACACAAATTTAGTTTTAGGCTTAGGAAGCCTTAAACCCTCAATATGACGCGGGTACTTAGCCTTGTTAGGCTGTTTATCCTTCCGATTAACTTGCACAAAACCATCATCCATATGTGCCCCTTGATCATCTTTCCTGGACACCTTTGGACAATACGCATTCGTGTGATCAAAAATTTTGCATGAATCACACCGAGGGGGCAACCATTCGTATTCAACCCCTAGATCCTCCAAAGAATGTCCCAACCCGTCTTCATGCGGAATGGCCACCACTAAAGACTTCAAAAATTCATGTTCAGAAGAAACCTCAATAAGGGCTCGAGCATAAGTACAATGTCCCCACGGATTAAGGCACATGTCACTTGTGTAACTATCAAGCATAATTGGTTTACCCAACTTCGATGTTATCAAACTCAACCCTAATTCTGAAAAAGCTAAGATAGGCACATTATGGATTTTAACCCATATCGGCACTGATTTAATAGCCTCTTTAACCAATCTTGTATTCGGCTTCCAAATGTTAAGGATGATCGGAACTAAACGAATAAGCCATGGCCCATTTTCAATCCACGCTCCATACCTTCCTTAGAAGCAAACTTAAACAAGAAAAAACCATTGCGAATAGAAATTCGCTGAATACCAAACTTAGCCCATGCATTTTTTACATAGCGTTCCACAATCGGGAATGCTAGTCGTTTACCCACAAAATAACCATACAGCGTATGGGCAAATTGGTCCCTAACCTCATCAATCGCAGCTAGAGGGATAGCCACGTCAGCCCCTGAAACAACCTCATCACTAGCAACCAAAGATACCGTAACCTTCCTCTTAGGTATTGCACTTTGAGCACCCTTTAAATGATCATAAGATTGATCATTAGAATTCTGTGACTCAGCACCTTCCTTGAGCGTCTTATCCGATACAAGCACCTTAGGTAGCATATCATTTAATGGCAAGGCAAAGTGATTCTGATTTGCAGGAGCGTTCCTAATAGCCTGTTGTAACGCTCCACCTTCAATCTTCTTTCCATCGATGTTTTTAAGACGCGATGCAAAAGAGTTCTTCAAAAAACCTTTCTCCATCTCTCATAACCCACGTACAGTAATAGATCCCAACCAGCAGACAAATAAACCCTAACGTACAATAACCTAATCCGAGAATGAAAAGCTCCTTTCAAATGCAGTAACAAAGGAAGATATGAATACCCTAACAACACCTACCACAAGATATATAACGTAATGAAAAATAAAAAGGATCCCACGTTTTAGGGTTACATCCACCAAAACATGAAACCCTCTTTAAAAAGGGTTTCTTGAATAACAAAACATCGAGTTTTGTAACTAAGACGAATGATAAGGATAAGAGTTCTCATAACTCTTTTGGTGCTCTTTGGGATAAGATGGATGATGGTACAGATTGGGAGGATGGTTTTAAAACCAAGAAAGATGTGGTTAATGATAGTGATAGTGAGGTTGAAGAAGTCATATCGATTGATGATCGGCATGGTTCTCGTCAGCCTGATGTTCGCTCCAAGTGCTAACCGCGATGATGTTTTACTTACATTGTTCATGCACCTTTAGGTGGTTCTTTCCTATTGGTGTTCTTTGTTTTGTAATAGTTTATTAGGATCGTATGGCATGTCATATGATGTAGTGGTTGTTCAGGCATTTGCTTGAGGTTAATGTAGCATTGCAGCTACATTCCATTGTACTTCAACGCTTTTGGGAATATATTTTACCGGGGTTTGGATTCCCCTTTACCCAAAAAAAAAAAAAAAAAAAAAAAAAAAAAAACATGAAACCCTAGTTATTATCACCAGCCTTCACAAATCAAGTAGCAAGGATGGAGGACGAATAATCTAACCTATTGAGACATACGATTTTAAAGAGATTCACGAACAGACTAGAATAAAAATACAGATTTAGGGTTTCCAGAATAATAAGATTGGAAAGTAGATGAAACAGCCACCAAAACTAACCACACCAGTCACAAGACTAACTAAAAGTTCTTCCAATGAAGGAAAAACGAAATTAGATAGCCAAGATTGAGGTGGTCCGATCAGAAAAAGTGGCGGCCGGAAATCACCATTTGAGAGAGTTTTTTAGGGTTTTTTTATCATGGTTAATTTTTACTCAATATACCATGTTCATAAACACTCAAATAAAACATGCACATACTCTAATTGAATAAAAAACCGTTTAATAAAAATCAAATATTTTCGTAGAAATTAAACCAATGTATGTATGTAAATGATGGATTAAATCACTCACAAGGATGAAAGAAAGGTGTGTCTTTGTTTATTTCCTTCCAAAACACAAGAAAAAATCAAATGGTGGTGGTTCTGGTGTTGCTGTGGCTGGCGGCTTCAAGAGAGAAAGAAAGAGGAAATGTTTCGTTTTGAAATGAAATGTATGTGCTTGTTTTCCTTTCTTTCTTTTTTGTAAAAATTGGATGGACCTCACTTGCAGTTTTAGTATTCTTTTGGTCTTAAATTTAAATGACACTTTTAAAATGCGGGAATCGACACACTAGTCGGTTTTGAAATTTTGCGGGAGTCGGGGTTCGTCCCGGCTTTCTAAAACATATTCATACGTCTATACTCACACAAAATAAAGTAAGAACGGTTTCGACTTAACTTATCACATAAGTAAAAATAAAAATCTCAAAAAATTAAATACCAATCAATCGATAAAAAAATATAAACTTTTGGGCATCCGTCGTTATCGCGATCTCTATCGATTCTTCTTAAATCGTCAAACACCGAAATTTAGTCTCATTTATCGGTTTCAACTTAAACCGTCAAATAATTCCACGATAAAAATTCTCAAAATTTCAAAAATATGCGTAAAATAGGATAAAATAATGACCTCGGTTTTCGGGGTGTTACACGGCCCCAATTGCATAATCACTTGCATCGCACATGATTTCAAAGGGTAATTCCTAATTAGGAGCAACAAGAATGGGAGCTTCGGTAAGGTTCCTCTTAAGAATTTCAAAAGCTCGAACACAATCCTCATTGAAGATGAAAGGAGCATCTTTCTCAAGAAGGTGTGTCATAGGTTGAGATATTTTTGAAAAATCTTTGATGAAACGACGATAAAAGCCCGCGTGGCCTAGGAAACTCCTAACTCCCTTAACGGTTTTGGGATGAGGTAATTTAGCGATTGTTGGAGCTTAGTTTGGCTGGGCCGGTTTAACGACTCTCCTGGGCCGTTCATCGTGCTTCTCGGTCCTGAGTAATGCTGCAAACAATGGAAGAACCAGTTTGACGTGGACCCGAGGCCGGAGCCTCGGGGTCCACCTCCGATGGTCAAGTTAGTATCGGTGCGATATATGATAAAAGTGGTGTGTTTAAGAGAGATAACCTGATGTAGAATGAGACCCTTAGCCCTGTTTATATAGTGCTAGGGTTTCTTGAAGGATAATTTAGGTATGTGTGGGTCGCGGGCTTGTCGGGTCGGGCCGACTCCAGACTATACGTCCACATGTCCCCCAGTCTAGTATGATATGTTCCATGATCATGTTATGCTAGACTTATCCATGTATCACGCTTACTTAAAAAACCGCGTGTGGCTTGCTGCTAGGACATCCTCGTGGGTCGTCCGTAACATATGGATCCACTCGTAATGGGTTTCCTATAGAAAAACGATGATGGGTTGGGGTTGCAAATAGTGAGCGTAGCCACTATACGTCATCATGTCCCCCCCAGTATAGTATGCTAGGTTGTCACCGAGGTTACTAGACTTTACACCATATTCGCTACCTATAAGCATATCTACGTCGAAAGAAATGGGAAAACAAGTATACGTAAGATGGGTGGTTGTGCACGAATGCTTGGTTTCCCGTGATTAGACGGTAAGGACCCCGTAAGAAGAAACATGTTCTATAGCCGGGGTAACACTGGCATTTGGTAATGCTTAATTCTTGTTCATCACTAACGTGAGGATGACAAGAAGGTTTTATGAAGGTGGAAGAGGAACCCGTATGTTGCATCGTGAACATTTTGAAGGTTTACTTCTTGTACCCACTGATGATGCAACATAATGTGAATATTTCATTCGTCTTAAGGTAAACAGAAGACGTACTTTTGTGGCAAGGTGATGCGGATGGTACATCCGTCTTGTGGCCACGGTATACGATAATGACTTCAAAAAGTTTTTTTACGTTTTTTCCTGAACTAAACGTAGTTGATCAGGCTTCGCCTAATTAAGGTCAAACAATGAAAACTTTGAAGAAATAACTTCGTGGTCGGGCAAAGTAATTCATCGCGGAAGACTTACTTTTGTAACAAAGATATGAACCAACATAAGACGTACTTCTGTGGCAGAATGAGCCAGTGGAAGGCGTACTTCCCCGACAAAGACAACAAGAGAGTAGAAGACGTATTTCTGCGAATGAGCCCATGGAAGGAATACTCCCACGGCTAAAATAAGGCGCCAGTGGAAGGAGTACTTCCACGGCGAAAAATAATGAGCACGTGGAAGAATACTTCCACGAAGAAAGATAATTAGCACGTAGAAGAATACTTCCACGACGAAAGATAATGAGCACGTGGAAGGGGTACTTCCACGGCGAAAGCTAATGAGCCCATGGAAGAGTACTTCCACGGTGAAAAGAATGCGCCAGTGGAAGGAGTACTTCCACGAGAAGACAATACGCCAGTGGAAGGAGTACTTCCACGGTGAAGGATAATGAGCAAGTGGAAGAGATACTTTCACGACGAAAATAATGAGCACGCGGAAGAGATACTTCCACGACGAAAGATAATGAGCACGTGGAAGAGATACTTCCAAGACGAAAGATAATGAGCACGCGGAAGAGATACTTCCACGACGAAAGATAATGAGCCCGTGGAAGAGTACTTCCACGGCAAAAAGAATGCGCCAGTGGAAGGAGTACTTCCACGGAAAGAGGAACTTTGTGGCGTAGATAATAAGCACATGGAAGAATACTTCCACGGCTTAAACAATGTGCCTGTGGAAGGAGTACTTCTACGGCGAAGGATAATAAGCCAAAGAAAGAGGTACTTTCATGGCGAAGATAACGAGCACGTGGAAGAATACTTCCACGGCGAAAAAATGTGCCAGTTGAAGGAGTACTTCCATGACGAAGGATAATAAGCCAACGAAAGAGGTACTTTCGTGGCGAAGATAATGAGCACGTGGAATAATACTGCCATGGCAAAAATAATGCGCCAATGGAAGGAGTACTTCCACGGCGAAGGATAATAAACCAACGTAAGAGTTACTTTCGTGGCGAAGATAACGAGCACGTGGAAGAATACTTCCACGACGAAAGATAATGAGCCAACGAAAGAGGTACTTCCGTGGCGAAGGATAATAAGCCAACGAAACAGGTATCGTGGCGAAGATAATGAGCACGCGGAAGAATACTTCCACGGCGAAAGATAACGAGCACACGACAAACACCCACTACGAAGATAATGAACACGTGGAAGACATCCTTCCATGGCGTAGAAATAAGTGCGCGGAAGAAGTACTTCCGCGGCGAACTAATAAGCCAATGGAAGAGATTCTTCCATGGCGCAGAAATAAGCGCACGGAAGAAGCATTTACACGGTGAAGGAATAAGCCGATGGAAGAGATACCTCCATGGCAAAGGAATAAACCGGCAGAAGGTGGACTTCTTCGACAAAGGAATATATCCAACGATATTTGCGTGACATGCACGAAAACAGTGGTATTATTATACCCTGGTAGCCCCCCAAGTTTAATGGTGCTACACTCGATTAGTAGTATTAAACTTAATCAAGTACTCAAAAAATTTATGATCGCGTAGATCAGCGCTAATGGACGTACCATAGCCGCGTACAAAAGATAGAAATTGGATCCGAACGTGCGGATCAACGCAGATGGGCGTGCCATAACTGATAATTGTCACATAGTATAAGATGTATCTTAACTAACTTATGAGCTATGTCATTACGTGAGGCGTACTGCTACTACCATAAGGACAGTCAAAGTTTTGACAAAATGTTGTTAGACGTGCACAGTGTGTCTTTTGTAAGTCTATCATGAGTCATGTGGTTTGCGTAACTTACTACAATGTCTTGATAGCAAGGTGTATAACAAGGATGCATGATCCATGGTCGTTGGGGTTGCATCCCTCTTACACGACAAGTTGAATTATTAGGTTCACTCAATCCTCTTATTCCGCATGGGAGCGATAAGTACATGTACGCCCGTAGGCTAAAGATGTTCGAAACATGCACACAAGTGCGGATGGACGTACCATGACCGTAGATGAAAAATAAAATATATTATTTAAAGAAAATATATGTAACATATCTTACCCATTTAAAAGATATATAATATCTTTTATAAATAATGATATCAGAATATATCATATCCAAATAAAAAAAAGATAAATAATATCTTGTAGTAATTTAAATGATATGTGTAATATCATTTATTAATATAAATAATATACCCGAACTTGCGAGTTAATTACGGAAGACGCGGCTCATGACCGTAGTAAAAAATAAAATATGACTTAACATATAGATAAGCATGGTTGGACATACCATGGCCGCGGATAAAAAATAAAAATCATTGCTGAATGCGTAGACGAGTGCGGATGGACGAGCCACGACCGCGAATCCTGATATTACAATGTCGGGTCGCGACATATACGAAATATATATTTAATCAAATAAAAAGATATATATAATACCTCCTTGTCAATTTAAAAGATGTATGTAATATATTTTATTAATATTAAATTATTAATAATATATTTTAAAAATATTGGTAACATCTTTTGTCAATTTAGAAAATATATAATACTTTCTATAAATTTAAACCATAGTGATAAAATCTTATCAAGAATTAAAAAGATATCAGTAGTATCTTTTATTAAAATACAAAATATATGTTTGGTTGCGGAATACTGCGGAAGGACAGACCTGTAACCACGGGTTGAAAAATAAAATATATAGTCGAATGTGTGGACGAGCGTATACTATGGAAAATGGTCCCAACGTAGGGACACGTACCATAGCCTTAGACGAAGTATAAAATAAGTAGAAATATCATAATGAAAATAACATCATTGATATTACTGAGATATATATTCTCGAACTATGAACGATCATATACTATGGAAAAGATATGTGACAAAAAATAAATCCCACATATGTGATAGAAACATGGAAAATATCATGTATTATCATGTATTATTACGATATAAGTATAATTTTGTCAAAAGTAATACGAACATTAATTGATTACGTTATCACCGTCGACATTTATGATTTGTAGCATGAATGGATTATTCCTTCATATCATAAAATGATTGACTTTTTTAAATGTGTCGATGACTTTTTTTGTCAAAAGCAATACGAGCTAAAGTTTCAGACTTACTGACTTTTTTCTAAACGAATGAATAAACGCATAAGGTGCAGATGTAAACATGCAAGAATATACGCATAGGGTGAATATACACATAGGGTGCGGAAGTATCTCGAAAGCATAAGTAAATGCCATAGATCACCAAATAGTGGTTTGTTTTTAAGCTAATGAATATACGTTTATGAATTCGGAAAACTCTTTGAGATGATAAGTGAGACTCACATGCACGGAATGATGTATATGTGAAAAACAAAGAATATAAAGGTAATAAGGTTACCGACTTTAAGATAAATTCTTTGCTTTTTAGTAATATGGGAACACGAAGCTTAATTTATTCATGGTCCCACGGATGGCGCCAACTTGTTGGAGCATAGTTTGGTTGGGCCAGTTTAACGACTCTCCTGGGCCGTTCGTCGTGCTTCCCGGTTCTGAGTAATGCTGCAAACAATGGAAGAACCGGTTAGACGTGACCCGAGGCTGGAGCCCCGGGGTCCACCTCCGACTGTCAAGTTAGTATCGGTGCGATATATGATAAAAGTGTTGTGGTTAAGAGAGATAACGTAATGTAGAATGAGACCCTTAGCCCTGTTTATATAGTGCTAGAGTTTCTTGAAAGATAAGTTAGGTATGTGTGGGCCGCGGGCCTTTCGGGCCGGGCCGACTCTAGAGTATACGTTGACAGCGATGACGTCTATCTTAGCTTTAACCTCAATCCACGATTTCGAGATCTTGTGCCCTAAGACGATTCCTTGTTTACACATAAAATGACATTTTTCCCAATTAAGCACAAGGTTGGTTTCTTCACAACATTTTAACATTTTTTCAAGATTGGATAAACACGAAGTGAACGAATCACCAAACACCGAAAATTCATCCACGAAGACTTCCATCGACTTTTCGATCATATCATGAAAAATAGCCATCATACACCGTTGAAAAGTTCCTGGTGCATTTCAAAGTCCGAATGGCATTCTACGATAAGCAAACGTCACATAAGGACACGTAAACGTGGTTTTCTCTTGATCACGAGGGTCGATAGGGATTTGAAAGTAACAGGAAAAACCATCTAAAAAGCAATAGAAGTCATTTACTGCGAGTCGCTCCAACATTTGATCCATGAAGGGCAAGGGAAAGTGGTCTTTACGAGTGGCGTCATTTAACTTTCGGTAGTCAATACACACCCTCCAACCGGTCACAAAACGAGTGGAAATTAACTCATTGTTTTCATTAGGCACAACGGTCATTCCTACCTTCTTAGGGACACAATGGATTGGGATCACCCATGGGCTATTGGATATAGGATAAATAATTCCCACATTAAGAAGTTTTATGACTTGTTTTTTAATAATATCGTGAATTTTGGGGTTTACCCTTCTTTGACATTGAATTGCGGGCTTGTAGTCCACCTCCATTAAAATCTTGTGAGTACACAATTTTGGGTCAATACCCTTAATGTCGGAAATTTTCCACGTAATTGCCCCTTTGTGAGCTTTTAAGATTGTCAAAAGTGCGATTTTTTCATCATTGGAAAGATCTTTCGCAATAATAACTGGCAACTAGTCATCACCTTCCAAGAATGCGTATTCGAGGTGAGGTGGAAGATATTTCAATTCAAGGATTGGTGGATCCTCGATTGACGGTTTTTGTTCAACACTCATAACTTACATCGGTGGAAAATATGGTGGAATGAGATTATCCCTACCAATCATCACCTCATCTTCATTGTCGATTTCATTCTAAAATAAAACCGCCTCCTTGGAATGGAGTGAGATTTGGTGTAGAATTAGCAAGAATCAGATTCAGAATAGCGGGATTTCCACTAGATGAACTATCGGAAAAACCTAACACTTTTTGTGTAAACTCATCGCAAACTACATCGACTAAGTCAATATGGTTGATGGTAGCGATTGCATACACATGAGAAGGTGTAGAGTTTTGAGTAGCGTTTATAACAAGTTCCTCCTTGTTGAATCGCAAAGTGATTTTTCTAGCATGCACATCAATGATCGGTTTTGAGGTATCTAAAAATAGACGACCTAAAATTAGAGGAACTTGAGGATCCGCGAGAATGTCTACTACAATGAAATCAACAGGATAGTAGAACTTCCCCACTGTCACAAAAACGTCTTCGGCCACTCCACATGCGAGAATCATAGAATGATCGGCCATCTCGATAGACATTTTCGATAGAGTAAGAGCCGGAAGTGATAGCGATTTCAACATAGAAAAAGGCATTAAATTAATGCTCGCACCAAGATCGGCCAAGGCGAGGCATCCTTCCATTTCTTGAATATCACAAGGAATGAGAAACTTCCCGGGGTTACCAACTTTTTCTGGTATTCGGTTAAGATAAACCGAAGAAAAATTAGATAGCTTTGAAAGCTTTTCCTTATCATTAATCATACCTTTAAAAGTGTAGGAAAAACGAGGTATATACAACAACGCGTCGGCTAAACTCACATTCAAGTTCACTTGTTAAAACATCTTAGTAAATAGCTCAATTTGTTGTTTATTACGTTCATGCAATTTCTCCGTGTTTCGTCTCGATGGGTAAGGTAAGGGTGGTGTGGGTTGGGGAGTAGCAACGGCTTTGGAATCTCGGGTTTCATAGTTGGTATTGGTTCAACCATAGGTGTGGTTTGAGCGGTACTTCGTGGGCTTGTGATATGCTCCTTTTCTACCATCACCTCGGGTTCTTTATCGATTTCCTTCTCCGTAGAAGTACTTGGACGAGAGATTGGTTCTTTGAAAGTTTTACCACTACGAGTAGTAATAACCTTTATTTCTCCCTTCGGGTTTGCAATGGTATCACTAGGAAGACCACTCGAGGAAGACGGTTTACACATTATAGCTTCAGACATACTCGCCATTCTATCTTCAAATTTTGATTGCCTTTTATCCGCTTTTAACAACTCTTGCTTAATCTCATGTTGACCTTGTTCCATCTTTTGTTTATTTTGTTTAAGACGTTGAACATTTCCTTCCATTTTATTAGCATCAGTTTTCAATTCATTAGCAAGTTCATTTTTTAACTCGTTTTTCAACTCGGATCTTAAGATAATCATTTCTCGTTGTATGTTATCAAACTTAGCATCATTTGCCTTGGCATAATCCAAAAATTCACCTTGAAGATTTTTAGTGTGAGCATTTTGAAAACCTTGTGTCGTATTTTGAAAATTAAGGTTTTGGTTTTGATTTTGCACTTGCCCATTGTTCCTACTTTGGTAATTACCCTTGTTATAGTTACGTTGATTTCCTTGATAACCACCACCCTTGATTGTTGTTTCGATAGTTATTAGCATTTTGATTTTGTGGAGCTTGATTTGGGCGGGAACCTTGGCCGTTTTGGTTGTAAGTTCCCGTTGCTACGTAAGCACTCGAAGTGTTACCACCGGCGGTAATGCACTCGGAAAAATCATGAGCTCCTCCACAAGATTTACAACTCTTTTCAACCCCTTTAACCGATGCAGAACACAAAGCATCTTGTGCTTTCCAATGAGTCATAAGAGACGAAAATATATCGAAAAACCGATTCTCCTCATTTGCTTCATCATGTAAGGCATTTATGTTACGAGACGATGACACCCATAGTGGCAACACTCGGTGTGTTACAAGGGTTATAAACCTTAGATCTATTCTTGATGATCGTTAAAGCTTCATTTGTCTTTTTGCACAAAAAATTACCACCTGCGGTGGCATTCAAATAATCTCGATCATGATCGTTAAGCCTATTATAAAACGTATCAATTTGATGCAATTCGGAAAAATCATGGTGTGGACATTCATGTAACATTTCCTTAAATCATTCCCATGCCATAGAAAAACTTTCGTTAGGTTTTTGCGTAAACCTTGAAGTATCATATTTCAAATATGTCGTCTTAGATGGTGGGAATAATTGGTTCACAAACTTAGACACGAGATTGTTCCATGTCAAAATCGAATTTGGCGGTTCTCTCTCGAGCCAAATTTTGGCGGGTCTATCTAAAGAGTATGGAAACAACATCATCTTAATGGCGTCGTGTGGAACATCCTTAAACTTTCTTGTTGCAGTGAGATGATTGAAATTCTGTATGTGATAGTGAGGGTTATACCTTTCATGTCCGCGAAACTTGTCTGCGTGTAGCATCGACATTAAACCCGTCTTTATCTCAAAATTCCCCAAAACCCTCGGTGGGTGCTTGAAGCAACTCCATCATAGTACGATTAGCCATGGTGACTATTGGTTCTACAACGGGTTCGACAATTGGAGGTTCTTCTTCAATTGGAAGATCTTGGTTTCCTTCCCTTTGACGACGTTTACGAGCACCTTTTGCTTTGGAGCGGGTTTGCATAAACGTAACGTAGAACGTAGAGGTGAGCAAAGAAGATTCTTTTGGGGTTTTTGTGAATTTTCATTTTTTTTGTGTTTTTGATTGTATTTAATTTTTTTTCTTTGGATTTTCTTTTGTATTACGTAGACTCAAATGTACCAATCTCTCCTAGAAACAATCTCTTGATTAAAGGAGCCTCAAAGAATGAAAACGATCACGTGGAGTGAACGCCTTCGACGACTTTAGAACGTTGGTGGAACACCAAAACGTTCAAGAGGGTTTAATCTTTTGAAACCAAGAAAATATATATAGTACGTAGATAATACTTTGGGCGGAAAAACCCTCGATTAGCTTTCAAAATCAAATACTCACAAGTGAACGGGGGGAATGAGGTGGCACGAAACACTTAAGTACCTAACTTCCCTTTAACGGCCTTTTATAGTACGTTGCCTATCTATTCATCGTATAGTTCGTATTTTTCAAAATCGAGCTAAAAGAAAGTATTTATCTATTTTTGCCTTTTTTATTTTGGTTTGAGATTCGAATACAATAAATGAGTGAAAATCCCAATTAAGGTTGCGCTTTCACACTTTTGGAGATATTGTGATTTTATGGTGATACGTATACAATATAGTAATAATAATAATCACAAAGAAAACAAAACCGATAATACGTGTTAATAGAGTTTTATTAACACAAATACTATTTATGGCTATATATTGAAAAAATGTCCAAATTGATCACAACACACCTCCCCGGCGGCGGCGCCAAAATGATTGTGGTAAAATTACGTTTGTTTAGGAAAACAAAGCGTAAAAGCGGTAAGTATTAAGTGATGATTAATGGAAATCAAACACTAATGACCCTTTGTAAAAGTTCGTTTCCCAAGGAGGTTGATTGTGTGTGAAAAACATGTAAGATTTTGGATTAATATTGCTTAGAAAGAAATAGGGAAGAAAAGAAAACGACGGATACGATAGAATTACACTAAGACGTAAAAACGTAAAACCGTAGAATTAAACAAAATAAAGACTTGCTCTAAAAATTCACAAATAATTACCAAAATTTCTAAAAATCCAACTAAGGTTTACAAATGATCAAAACTTTTTCAAACCTTTTAATTAATTAATATTATTTTTTAATGCTAATTAAAGCCCCAAAAATCAAATAAATTAATAGAAAGCCCAAATAAAAATTTTTCTACTTGTAAACCTCAAAAATATCTTAATAAAACTAAAAAGTATTTTTCCAAATTTTTAAACCTATTAAATCAATTAAAAATAATTAAAAACTAAAATTAAATATTAAAATAATATTTAAAATCCAAAATTTATAAAAAAAACTCTAAAAACTTGCAAACTAGTTTATTCTAACCTAAATAATCGGAAAATAAAGTTGAAATTACCAAAATAACCCTATTAGGCCCCCAAATGGGCTTAAACCAAAAATAGTCCAAAACTATTGGGCTTTTCATCCCAAAACCAAAAAGTGTCCAAAAACCTCTAAAAAAGCCCACTCTTACTCAAAATTCAATTTTAAACACAAAAATCTAAAGGCCCAAAAGCTGAAAATAAGCTTATCACAGCTTATAAGTCAATAAGCTTATCACAACTTATAAGTCAATAAGCTTATCCTAATTGGTCCAATAAACCCATTAAGCAATAAGCTGTTGCCATAAACTCTGCTTAAACACACAACCTTCTTATGAGATTCTACCCTTTTTGCAAAAAGAAATTCTAAAAAAGACCAAGTAATAAGCTAGAAATAAGCAAAGAACTTTTTCACTAAAAGACAAAATAGCCGGGTTTAAGTTCCAGGGTGTTTCAAAAGCTGATTATTTTTGAAAAACCTCACAAATAGCTTAACTAAGAATAATCAACAAGAAAAATCCCAAAAAGCCAAGTGAAATAAGCTATAGAAGCTAATAAGCACACTGAAAAAGCCAAATAAGTTGGTTTTCTAGCAAAACCTAAACCAAATAAGCTGAAACCTTCCAGAAGTGATAATAAGCTGAGAATGACACCTATTACAAAATCCAATATGTTGCATGTACCAATAAGTTGGAATGAAAAATAAGCCAATATGAGCTTATTTGACCAAAAGTCAAAGTGCACCAAGTTTTGCCAAACTTTCAGAACATGATTAAGAGCTTGTTTTGAGCCTTTTTTTGTGAAGGAATCAAGGATGAATCCCTTGAATCAAGCTAGTCAGTTGGCTAACTTGACTTCAGTTTTGGCAAATATAAGCAAATAAGCCAGTTAGCTTATCAGCCTTGCAAATAAGCAACAAATACTGAAAACACTTCCACAAGCAGCCAATGACCAAGTATCAAGCAACAAATAAGCAGGGCAAGCACTAGATAAACAAATGCAAGGCAAAATAGGAGTGGTCAATCTGCTGATGCAATTGACCACTTCAGCCAACTTCTATAAGCTATAACTTTCACAAAAAGCCACCAATTAAGAAACAAAATATTGCAAAGATGAACACCAACCAAGACTATAAGCAAACCAAGTTATAGCCTCTAATTCCAACAAACAAAGATTTGACAACTTCTGAGGTGTTAAATCAAGAACACTTAGAACTGATTTTATGAAAAACTTGCAAAACCTTTTCCACACCTTGTGAAACTTAACCAGTGACCAAAACAACTTCCAAATGACTTGTTTAGAGAAAACCATCCCTAAGAACCAAGGGCACAAGGCCACAAGTCCTTTTGATCCCAAAGTTCCCAAACAGACTTGTTTTTTTTGGTAAAGGGTTTCCCCGGTAAATATATTAACCAAAAAAGCGTTGAAGTACAAAGGAATGTGGCTAAGCTACCACATTAACCGCATGCTACAGGCAACATGTTAACACGTGATTATGTCATGGCATAAACACAAACTAATATAGAACTACAATACAAGTAAACTAGAAAGAAACCAAGATGCAAACATGAAGTCACACATTGTCTTCAGCTTCCACCAACAGCACGAAAGGAGCAAATGATATCCAAATGAGCCTGCCTCCTTAAAAAACCTTGCCAAAGAAAACCCAGTGGGAAAAACCTTGGACAAGGAAAAAAGAGTACAAGCCTCACCCGACACTCCCATCATGAAGAACTCTAGAGCTCGGCACCCTCCATTTGTCAAGCAGCAAACTCGACCTGGCAGGGAACTTCTTAAAACGAAATGAAATCAACTTCAACCGAATTAAATCACAAATAAGTTGAACAATCTGATCAACGGCCAACAACTTTTTCTTGAAAAGTCTTGAATTACGTTCCATCCATATAAAGTACGCAGTAGTAGCCAACACAAGACGGGCAAGGATGCTAGGACAAGACTTTCCCTTAGAAATTGGAATAACATAGGCTAAAATATCATCAATCCGAGGGGGGATGCTATCCATATCACATAGGCCCCGAACCTTAGACCAAACCTGCATAGAATAAGAACATTCAAAGAAAAGATGGTCATGAGAATCCGGCACCAAGTTACACAACGGACATCGAAGAAGGCTTAGATCCACCAAAGGGCCAACATCCCATTGCCTAAGCCGATCTTGTGTCTTCAATTTTCTTCTAACCACTAACCATAAGTGGATAGAGTGACGAGGAATACAATGAGCAAACCAAACAGCATGATACCAATCAACCATCAACGCCCTATCCCGAATGGAGTCCCAAGCTAAAGAGACTGAAAAAGGATGTAGACCCCCATTTATATCCCGCCACATCAAATCATCATCCTGAGCATCATTAATAACAGGGACCGGGATAGAGACAATGTTCGGAAATCTAGCATACCAATCCTACGGCCACTGCCAAATACCATCAGTAATAAGATCCCTTACCTTATTAGATAGAGAGAGCCCCGATCTTGTAATACTTCGAAACGAAAGAACGTCCCGTAACGGACATAAATCTGCCCATTTGTCAAACCACATAGAAGCCAATCTACCATTACTAATCTTGTACCAAATAAATTGACGAATGCGTGGTCTAGTCTGTAGAAGTTTTCTCCAGCCCCAACTCATATCACTTATACATGGAACGTCCCAGAAACTTCGATCCTTTAACTTGTAAGAATAAATCCATTTAACCCATAAAGACTCTGTACGAGTGAGAATACACCAGATATGTGAAACCATTAAAGCAGTATTAAAGTCAGAAAGCTTGCGAATACCAAGTCCACCTTCATAAAATGGAGTACAAACAGAGTCCCAAGCAACTTTAGCCTTACCTTTCTTCATTTCACCTTGACACCATAAGAAGCCTCTCATAAGCTGTTCCAAATCATGAATAATCCGAACAAGTAAAATAAAGACAGACGCCCAGTAGATATGCATTGATGAAAGAACTGAACGAACTAACTGGAGTCTTCCTGCTAAAGAAAGAAATTTATTGCGCCAATCATTAACTCTATTCTCAAGTTTTTCAACAAGGACTTTACAATCCCTATATAGAAGCCTGGACGAAATGAGAGGAACACCAAGATATCTAACAGGTAACTCGCCTTCAGCAAATGGCATGATATGTAAAATCCTACTTTTAACAGCAGTAGCTACATTACAGAAGAAAACTGTGCTCTTTGGGAGACTTGGAACCAAACCTGAAGCTATCTTAAATTCCTCCAACGCATCCATAATAACCTGCACAGAGTCCAAGTGACCTCTAACAAACAAGAAAAGATCATCGGCAAAACAGAGGTTGATAATACGCTGTTTTTCAAAGAAACTTTTTATTTTTCAACACAACCAATTAATTTTATGGTTCAAATACTTCCACTAGGTGACACTAAGCATACTGAAACAAAGAAACAAACAACACAAACACCAGATCACCAAATTACATAGCAACTTATACTTAGAAGATTTTTAACAAAAAATTAAAAGAGGAAAGGGTAGAATGAGTGAACATCCTTCCCTTTACTTCCTAGGGAAGGTCAGCAATGCTCCTTGGACCTTATTCAACCAATTAAACAAGACCAAGGTCCTTGAACAAAGAATAAGGTCTGCTGATGGTTCAACAGCTGAACCAAGACCTTCTTATGATTGGATCTTCAACACAAGCAACAAACAAACCAACCAAAGGTTGATAAACCTTCACAAGCTTGGTGTCAACAAGCTTGCAAGAGCTTATAGCTTTTGGAAGGGGTTAGCACAAGTAAATAAGCAAATCAAAAAACTTTAGGAATAAGGGAGTCTAATTACGTAATTAACGCTCACGAGTAATGTTTGTTTTACTAACTTATAATGACAATGATCTCGTTACACGCTTAGCATGGAATTGGGTGAAAATCGGGGAAGACGAATTTATCTCTATGAGGCACTCAAATGTTCTTATTCTATGAACCTAAACGTCCCATTTTGCGATGAAAATCCTACATTATGTCTAAAACACAAGTAGCAGTAGTTTAGTAAGTTTACGTTGCAATAAAAGTCGATAAAAATGAATTTTGGAGATGCTAAGATACTTTATTCTAGCATTGTGTGAGGGCACGGTGATGGTTTAGTATGGGGGAGTGATGAGACTGCATTTATACATGGTCTCATCATCCAAAACGGGCTTAAAACGATAAAAATATTATAAAAAGTGCAATATGAATGCTTATGTTTGATGAATGTGTATTTTAGGTACGAATATCGAGAAAAAGACAAAAATATCACATCAATCAATAAAAAACGAACACGGAAAATGAATTCGCACAAAGAACCAGACCTGAATGATGAATTTCCAAAAATACCCTTGATGAATTGAAGATTGTCAAGTTTGGTCCTCCAAGTTTGAAGAATTGTCATTTTATACCCTTGTGAAACTCTAAAAATACATTGTGGTCCCTAAGATGTCAAGAGTTTACATATTTGTTCCATGAAGAATTTCACAAGATCGAAGTCGGGATCACACTTAATGGAGCAAAAACGGGCATTTTCGGATTGATTCGGCAAAGTTTAAAAGATTTTACAAGTCGAAGATTTAGTCAAGTTAAACCCGAGACCCGATATTAGACAAGCATTAAAAACGGATCCCGAAACATAAATTATTATTTATCAAACCGACCCGCACCCATTTAACGGGCCGAGTCGATCCGTTAAAATAATAATAATATTACTAGCAGCCCAAATATTCGGATGACCTCACCACCTCCACTATGCCCGTTTATAAGCAATACCAAGCCCAAAAATTGACACAACCCACGAATTGGGACAACATCACCAACACGTTTTTTTATTGGGGGGCCTTTGCTAACCTTGTTATTATGAAAAGTGTTAATATATCACTTATTAAACGAATGAATGAAAAAAAAGGGCGGGGGGGGGGGGGGGGGGGGTTAGGGTTCTATAGTGTTACCAGCCACCATCTCAATTTAATCCTCAAACCTTAATCCCAAATTAAAAACATCACTATCCCAAACCTATCACATGAAGAACAAGACAAGAATACGCAGAGAATCATCGAACCACAAGACTTTGCTTGCTCTCCAAAGCAGGATTGAGGGTCCAAGATCAACAAGTACACTGGCTCATCACATGTTGCACAAAAAACTCATTAAAAATCATCATATTCTCCATTTTGATCCGAATCTTCACAAGGGCTTTTAGGGAAGTTCATCTCTAGGGTTTTCTAGGTCTAGAATGTTCTTGTAATGCTATATAAGGAGCTTCCAACTTGTGGACAACCCTTGTCTCAGATTTTAGAAAAAGCTTTATAATTTTTTTTATGGAATGAAAAAGTAATTTGAGTTTAGAATCTGAGTACCACTCTTTTTTTTTCAAGCTCTTTATTTTTAGTTCAACTGTTTATGGCAAAGAAAAAGTTTAAAAAAATTATATCAGTTTGAGTAATGTGTTACTATTCACATTCCTTTTGATCTTAGCACGGATATTTTGGAATACTTATGGTTCTTACGCTACCACATAAGCTCGAATACTCTAGGGTGTGGATGTACGTCCTCTAGGTGCGTTTTCTTTTACCTTTTTAATTTTCTGCTAAAAAGAATATGTGGTATGATAATTGATGCATAGGCATGTGTACTTTTAAATTGAGTACTTCAGTAAGAATTTTGAGTATGTTTGATGTTTTTGAATTGGAGTTTATAATTGCTTGTTGAAGATATTTCATCCAAAAAAATAAAGTACTCCATATCAGATTTTTTTTCTTGGAGAAATTTGGAAGTTAAAGATTTGGAATCCTGCTAGATGTTAGATACCATGCCTATTTTGTTCTGATTCACCTTTCATTAGGCCTTTAGTTAGTTTTTTTATAAGTTTGATTAGCTTAAAATTGAGTTTAAGTGCCTTGTGAAAGTTTCTGCTTATAAACAAGTGGCATGAATCTGTTAATTGTTGGGTGAATCTTACAAACAAGTGCATTCTTGTTTGCTTAAACTATTGCATACTTGTGTTTGTATTATGCCTGCGCCCCCCCCCCCCCCCCAAAAAAAAAACCACTGATAGATTAAACTAAAAAGTGCAAGTGTGTTTGTAATTTGTGAAGGAGTTGGTCAATGTGTATCCAGTAAAAGCAAAGAGATAACCAAAAATGCAACCTGTTGGGTTTTGGTATTAATTGTGTGTATTGATTAGGTGATTGAAGCGTGTTTTTGAGTTTGTGATTTGTATTCGCTTGGTGTCTACTGTCCAACAGAATCATAAAAAAATATACTAAGGGGTGTTGGATTTACTTATTCATATTGTTAATGCAAGTAATGCCTAAAAACATTATTAGTGTTAACTAATCTTTCTTAGTTTTGATCACAACAAACCATACAACACATCTAGTGTAAAACACAAAATGAATTATTTAACTAACACTATCATCAAGGTAATAATCATATCACTAACCTTTCTTAATCATACTTAGTGATCATCAAAATGATTATCCTTAAAACTCACTTTTGTTAATAAGACAAAAGACTTTTTAATAAACTTTCTTTCTTAGAAAATGTTTTATTAAAATGGAAAATAAAAATTTGAAAATGGCATATTCCAAATGCTGTTAGAATATCCTTTGAAGGGTTCAAATACCTCAGATATTCCTACCCCACTAAAAGACAAAAAACGGAGCGGAGTCTAGTGGCGGTACCTTAAGTACCTACGCGGTACCTTAGCGATACGGTACCGCGGGGTGAGATAAGGTACCGCGCACAGTAGCCGTTATAGATCCGTTGTAACTTTGTCTCCTTTAAATAGTGGGTCAAATCTCATCTTCCATTAAGCCTCTTGGACGTTTTTCTCAGCCCTTTTTCTATTTTCTATAGCATAATCATTAGTAAATGATCACTTAATTTGTTAAGGATGTTTACATATGATTATCCTCTTGATCCCCTCCTTTACCATGTCCAATGAGAAGATCACTCACTCACTAGTGTAGTGATAAAGATGAATTTATGAGCTAGTCATATTCATCATGATACCCTTTTGTTTTAGGTCAATCCAATGTATTTATGAATACTTGGACTAGTTGTGTTCATCCAATTTATTTGTGAATACTTAGATTTGTTGTGTACATCCATTGCATATGTGTTTGCTTGGATTTGTGTTGTGTAAATCCAAGCTACATGTGTGTACTTGGATAAGTCTAGTTGAGTTGTAATAGATTTGATTAGGAGTTCTCACTAAACTATAAAGTGATGTGGTTGTGTCTTGTGAGTTCTCACTAAACTTTAAAGTGATTAGTAGTTGTGTTGTGTGAAGTTCTCACTCAGCTTCAAAGTGAAGAGTCGTGAAGATTGGTTCTAGCTTTCGATTAGAACTCGACATCTAGCCTTGTGTCGTAAAATGGTGAAGTAGGCAACGTCGTGAAGATTGGTTCTACCTTAAGATTAGAACTCGACATCTAGCCTTGTGTCGTTAAATTGTGAAGTAGGCAACGTCGTGTAGATTGGTCCTAGCTAAAGATTAGGTCTCGACATTTAGCTTAGTGTCGGAAAATAATGTAAGCAACGATGTAAGGTTTTCTCCGCCGAGAAGGGAGCTTGTGGATATAGTGGAAATCTCGAGTAGGTGTACTCGAGGAGTGGAGTAGAAACGAGGATAGAGCCTCGTTGTCGAACCACTATAAATCTTGGTGTCTTCCCACTAGGTTGTCTCCTTCCTTGCTCTTTACTTATTTCATTATCATTATACTTGCTTATTATTCTTGCTAGTGCATTTCAATTGAACCTAATCATTATGCAACTTAGCTTTAAGTAAAAGATAGTTTTGATACAAACCAAATTGAAAGCAATTTTAATTTGGTCACCAATCGAAGAGAAACTATTCAACCCCCCCCCCCCCCCCCCCCTTCTAGTTTCTACAATTGGTATCAGAGCGATGGTCACTCAAGATCTTTGAAGTATATTGTACTTTAAAACTTGGATCGATCCATTGTCTCCTCAAATTAGAAGGTCTAGTTGTACTAAAGTTCCTCTTTGATCAAAACTATGTTTTCTTTGAAAAATAGGTCTTTTAATTGATAATATTGCATCCCACTTAAGATTAGTAGCCTTTACGCATTTAGATATACTCTTGAAATGTATCTACTAGTTTGCATCTTGCTTTGTGTAGGTACTCATGAAGATCAATCACTTAATTGGTTGTGGATTGAGTTACTTGCACTTGTAGAAGAATCATCTTCATTGATCTTTAACATCTTTGAATGATGATACCAAGATGATTAGGAATGATACTAGTCCTTGAAGACTTAGTACTCATCATAGTCATTGATTGGGCATAGCACTTATTCCTTCATGGATTGCTCTTTGTGGCCAAGGTACGCTTTCGTTCTTCCACACGCCCTTTGATCATTCTTTTGATCATTACTTGACTATGTGCTTGTTCTCAGCATCCTTGCCTTGACATTTAATTGTGGTTTGTGCTTCTTTTCCTTTATCCTCTCAAACCTTCATTGCTTGGATACTTGACTCACTATGGTGATGTAGAGTGAGTTAGTAGAAGCTTAAAGTATCAAGCATGATTTCTATGGTTTGCACCCATACGGTTAGTAGGCCCTTTGTGGGAGAGAAAGTGAATTAATACCTTGCTCATATTTTTGTTTAGACTAAGACTATTATTGAAAGTGATCTTAGTCTATACTTGAATAATTGCTTTGTGCTTATTCATTACCAAAGCCGTTTAACGTTTGGCCAGAAAGGCACGTCTTAAACCACTATATATGACACAAGCTCCTCGTTACCACTATTTGAAGATTGTCATTAATCCCTTGAGCATTGATCCTAGTCTTGATTCACTTCCCTTGATTTCTCTCCACTTAGTCGTTTTGCTACGAGTAGTCATTTGTCCGTTTCGGTTCTTTTCGATCTTGATTTAACTCGTAATCCTTCGTTAAGGCATATTGCTTAGTGTTATGATGATCCAATGATATTCTAAAAGGCTCATGATTTAATTTTAAGTATTTTAGAAAAACTGGATTTTCAAAATTTGGCGTTTTTCAGAGATAGAAACCTGCCTCTGCAGGCGGTTCCTTATCTCCGCGGCTCAAACCCGCGGTTCCTTATCGATAAGGTACCGCGGGCAGTAACTTTTGTCAGAGCGCCAGTTTGTGTTTTTTATTCTTTTTCAAACCAAACTCTCTCTCTCCCAAAAACACACAGCCGACGGGTTTTACTTTTTCCACCATTGTTGAAGCTTCCAAAACCTTCAATCACTCAAATTAATTGATTCCAAGTTGTGGGTTTCACTCATCCTTTATCTAACATCAATTAATTGTAAGTATTTTCTTTCAATTTCATCTATTTTGTTCTAGGGTTCATCGTTTCATAATTGGGGATTTTTAAAATTGAAATTGAATTAAAACCTTAATAGGAATGTGGGTTGACATGGTAATCTTACTATGATTCCTTAGGTTGATATTCATTAAGATTTCACTAAAACCCACTTGTAGAACAAATCCGAATTTAGGCTAAATGATTTTGGTTGAATTATGGATTTGAGATGAACCCATGAACAAGTAGGTAATGACATTGTTAATACTTACCTAAAAACCTTGTTTTGAAAAACCTATGTTCTAATCCATTGTTGATCTAACATAGATCATGTGTTCTTGGTTAATGATGGAATAGACACATTGTGAACATGAAAATGATATGGATTCAATCCTATGTTTGTCAAGAAATTGATATAACACATTTTCATTTTTCGTTTTCCTTTTTATTTTTCATATGAGTGATTGGAGAAATATTGTCTTATGTTTGTATTTAGGTACTTAATCATGCCTTCTCAATATCAAAAAGATCATCAATTCACTAGAGATTATATGCCCGACATCTCTCAAACCTTTGTTTCCCCTCAACTCCAAAACGCTTTTCCATCCCTTTCCTCTCGTTGTTTCCATGAGGGTAGGATTGTAGACTCAAGAATAGCGGGAGATAATTATATCAACTCTATGTTTGAGCTTATTGGGTTTGATTGTTTGCTTTACATAGACGAGGTAATTTATCCATTGTTCCTTCTTGAGTTCTTCAATACTTACTCCATGGTTGAAATAAACGACCAAATCTTTATTCGTTTCTTGTTGAATGGTCAAATCATTCAATATTCCCTCGATGACTTTGGTGATATTCTTGGTGTGCCATTTGAAGGCACTTGTCGTTTCACGGATAAGTGGAGACTAGATGCTCTCTTGGAGTCAAACGATAAACCTCCAAATGACACCACCGAAGTTGATCTAAATTTCATCCTTGAAATCATCACGAAAGAGCGTAGTGGAAACGTTGTGAGAAGCCTTCATACAAATGTGCGAAATGTGAATAGGTATGAAGTGCTCTCAAGCGACCTTAAGGATTACATGCTCCAATGGGCAAACATCCTTAGGGAAAATGTGTTTTGTCTTGGTGGGAACCGGGATCATATCCCGGCTTGCATGGGGCATATGTTGTTTTGCCTGTTTACTTCCACCAAGTACAATCTTGCATATTACATCGCTCGACGTATAAATTATGCTCTTTCCAAACCCAAAACCAACCTCCCTTATGCTATGCTTCTTACTCGCCTCTTTAGAAGGGTTGGTCAAGATTTTCCTCAACTCGATCTTTCTCGCTTTCACCCGGTTCAACGGGTTATGTTGCCTATTCAAGAGGCGTATCAACGAAAGCCAAGAAGTGACCGTGGTTCAAGAAAATCCGACCATCAAGAGCCGGATGAGGAGGACACCGATATGCCACCAAGTGATGGTGATGGCATCGGTCCTAGTTCTCATTTTGACTCTTCAAGTAACTCCCATCCATCCTCAAATCAATTCGAGGATGATTTTGAAGACTTAGCTCCTCCTCCTCACCCTTCTAGTTATGTTCCTGAAGATCTCAATATGGAGCATCTTTATCGTGAGAATCTTAGAACCCGGGGAGAATTACATGAACACCGAGTGGAGTCAAGAAAAGGGTTCAAGTATTTGGGAAAGGTGATCAAGGGTTTAGGAAAGAAAAGGAGGTGAATACTTTGAAGTTGTGTCAAAGTTTGGATTTGATGGTTAAACATTTGGTTATTAACACTTTGGTTTAGTTGTTTATTAACTTGTGTTGCATGCTTGGATTACCATTTATTTTGATCCTTAATGGTTATTATGCCATCATGTTTGTGTTTTACATAGCTTTGTGCATGCCTTTTGATAGTTAGCTTATTAGATTATGATCTGTAGTTAACTTTGGCTTGTGAAACTTTTGGGAAAAATCTGGGTTTATCAAAAACTGGGATGGGAAATTTTTGAAAACCTTCTGGTCGCGGTTCCATATCGACCCGCGGTTCCTTATCGATAAGGTACCGCCGGTCCTAGATAAAGAACCGCCGGCCACTATGCACGACAGCATCTTTGCTTTACACTGTTTTCTTAATTTTGTGTAAACCTTGCATGATTTTCAGTAATAAACTGCACATTTCCTAAACTAGGGTATCTAAATTCATTATTCACCTAAAATGATTTTAACCCATTACTAGTTTGGATCATCCCCTCAACCATTTAACCCACCTTGTTTGCCATGTTCTTCACACATCAAACATACTTCCCTAAACCTTAAACCACCCTAATCAACCATGGTGTGTACCAAAACCTCAAACACTTCCAAGACCTCCACCCCAAGAAAAACACTCAAAATAAGGGTTAAGGTAGCTAAGCCTAACTCTTCACCTTTCCTCACACCTAAGAATGAGAATGTTCCTATCCTCATTTCTTCATCACCTTCCCCACCTCTTGCACCATGCAAGACTTCTTCCACCCATGGTACTAACCACTCCATTGGTTCTACCTCCTCTTCATTCAATTCTAGAATGAATGAGCTTTCTTCACCCTTCACTCTAAGTGCACCCTTGGAAGTGACCACACAACCTCAACCAATCCAAAGCATTCCTTTTGGGAATGACTTTGATGACATTTTGGTGACTTCACCATTTACCCCTCACAACTCACCAATTTCACCAACCTTGGAGAATTTTCCTCCACACTCACCCATTTCCCCTTTGGGGAACATGCCTCCACTTTCACCCACATCACCCTTGGAGAACATGCCTCCTCCACCTCCACCCAACTCAAACATCCCAATTTTGGGTGTCCCACTTTCCCTCCTCTTGGGTGATCCTTACTTTGGGTTTCAACAAACTCATGGTCCTAGTTGCCCATGTTGTCTTTACAATCACTACATCATCCATAACCTTAGATGGACATGTATGAACTATATAGGAGGTTGCAAAACGTCTTGCTTGCTTTGTTCTCCATGCCTCCTCCTAGGAGGTGAATGATGGAGTTCTTTTAATAAAGATTTTCAACAACACGCCAAAGAAAACCACCTATCTAGATTTAATGATAAGCTAGCTATGTATTAGTTAGTTTTATTTATCTTTGTACTTGTTTGACTAATGAATGTTTCATGTTGTTGACTTATGGATTTAGCTTTGTGTGATTCTATCCTTTTGTGCACACTAATCAACTTTAATTTGAAATTAAAATTGAACCTAAATCTATCACAACCCCTAAACTTGACTAAAATTGGTTCAAAATGATATCTAAATTATTTTGTCACCCTTTGTCAAGACATTCTTTGTGAATGTGTTGCTTTATGCAACCCTAGCATATTTTGGTTCTAATAGAGGTAAAAATCCAAGATTTGCAATTTTTTGAAAAAGTCTTAGTTTTTCCCAAAACCCAGGAAAAACATGGTTTAAAGTCCTCTGGACGCGGTTCCTTAAAGACCCGCGGTTCCTTAGTGATATGGAACCGCCGGACCCTATAAGGTACCGCGGCCAGAAAGTGACTTTTGACGAATTTTTGGTCAAAACCTTTAAACCCTATTCCCAGTCAAGATTCTTTGTTTACTCAAATTGACTAAACATTCCTTGACAATACACATTTTGTATTCAAATTCTTACCTTGATTACATTTTACTTATACCCCAACCTTGAGATTTCATTCTCATACCTTCCCAACCTTGAGAATTCATTCTCACATAACCTTGAGATATCATTCTCACACTCTCACAATGCCTAACTCCTACATTCCTAACCTTGACATTTCTTTGTCACAACCCCACTCACCCAAAGCTTCCTCATCCAAGCTTTCAAAGAAATCGAAAATCTTGGTTCGACCCGTTTGGGTTAAGAAGAATGAACCATCTTCGTCCAAACCACCCAAAAACCCTACCTTCTCTCCAATCAAGTATTGGAATGAGACTTATACCATAAACCCCATCACCGGAGCAAAAGAACATGTTCCACCACCACCACAATCCTTCAATACCCCCCAACTCAATGACCTTGCAACCTTCCCAAACCTCACAAGGCATTGTGAAAACACTCCCAAACCCTTTACCCCACCACCACCAAACCCTAAGTTTGATGCCATACCCCCATCAAACGATTTTGTGTTGCATCATGGATCCTCGTGTGATTGTTGCCGATTTCAACAAATTGAACTTGCTCATGTGTATGAGAAGTTAAATTTTCTTGAATTCCTCCTCACTCGACCTCCTATTCAAGTTTTCGTTCCGGTGGACAAAACTTCGAATGATGCATCGTCGTCTTTTTAGTTTTATTTTATTTTTAGCAATCTTGGAAAATATCACTACTAGACTAGCTTATGCTTAGTGGTTTATTTTCCATATTTATTTTAGATACTCATACTATGTGTATGACTATCTTCTTTATTGTATTTTTTTTAACCTTTGTGTTATTTGTGTGCTATTTAATTAGTTCTACTTTGAGTTGATCTTGGTTAATTTTTTACAATTGCTTATGGGTGATTCCATCAATTCTAAAGCTTTAACCCATTGACAAGCTTATCATCTTCATTGGATTGAAGTTTGATTTTGTAAATTACCTCTTTGGACATACTTAGCAAAATACTTGCTTCTAATTTGAGATTTCTTCTCTTTCTCCCTCTCAAGTTACTTAGTAGGTAGTGATCATATATACATTGGTGTTTCTTTCCTTTCTACTAACCTTTGTGTAGCATGTCACCTTAGCTCAAAAACTTGGTGCCCCAAGCAAGGGGGAGCAACCACCATGGGGGAGCTACTAGCAAAGTTCGATGCTCGTCAAAGACTTATGCTAACCTTTTTGCTACGACAAAGGGGGAGAAATGATAGTGATAAACTAGTTAATAATTCCATAGTTTGTGTTTCTACGTAAATGAGTTTATCGTTTATCGTAATCAAAAAGGGGGAGATTGTTAATGCAAGTAATGCCTAAAAACATTATTAGTGTTAACTAATCTTTCTTAGTTTTGATCACAACAAACCATACAACACATCTAGTGTAAAACACAAAATGAATTATTTAACTAACACTATCATCAAGGTAATAATCATATCACTAACCTTTCTTAATCATACTTAGTGATCATCAAAATGATTATCCTTAAAACTCACTTTTGTTAATAAGACAAAAGACTTTTTAATAAACTTTCTTTCTTAGAAAATGTTTTATTAAAATGGAAAATGAAAATTTGAAAATGGCATATTCCAAATGTTGTTAGAATATCCTTTGAAGGGTTCAAATACCTCAGATATTCCCACCCCACTAAAAGACAAAAAACGGAGCGGAGTCTAGTGGCGGTACCTTAAGTACCTACGCGGTACCTTAGCGATACGGTACCGCGGGGTGAGATAAGGTACCGCGCACAGTAGCCGTTATAGATCCGTTGTAACTTTGTCTCCTTTAAATAGTGGGTCAAATCTCATCTTCCAGTAAGCCTTTTGGACGTTTTTCTCAGCCCTTTTTCTATTTTCTATAGCATAATCATTAGTAAATGATCACTTAATTTGTTAAGGATGTTTACATATGATTATCCTCTTGATCCCCTCCTTTACCATGTCCAATGAGAAGATCACTCACTCACTAGTGTAGTGATAAAGATGAATTTATGAGCTAGTCATATTCATCATGATACCCTTTTGTTTTAGGTCAATCCAATGTATTTATGAATACTTGGACTAGTTGTGTTCATCCAATTTATTTGTGAATACTTAGATTTGTTGTGTACATCCATTGCATATGTGTTTGCTTGGATTTGTGTTGTGTAAATCCAAGCTACATGTGTGTACTTGGATAAGTCTAGTTGAGTTGTAATAGATTTGATTAGGAGTTCTCACTAAACTATAAAGTGATGTGGTTGTGTCTTGTGAGTTCTCACTAAACTTTAAAGTGATTAGTAGTTGTGTTGTGTGAAGTTCTCACTTAGCTTCAAAGTGAAGAGTCGTGAAGATTGGTTCTAGCTTTCGATTAGAACTCGATATCTAGCCGTGTGTCGTAAAATGGTGAAGTAGGCAACGTCGTGAAGATTGGTTCTACCTTAAGATTAGAACTCGACATCTAGCCTTGTGTCGTTAAATTGTGAAGTAGGCAACGTCGTGTAGATTGGTCCTAGCTAAAGATTAGGTCTCGACATTTAGCTTAGTGTCGGAAAATAATGTAAGCAACGATGTAAGGTTTTCTCCGCCGAGAAGGGAGCTTGTGGATATAGTGGAAATCTCGAGTAGGTGTACTCGAGGAGTGGAGTAGAAACGAGGATAGAGCCTCGTTGTCGAACCACTATAAATCTTGGTGTCTTCCCACTAGGTTGTCTCCTTCCTTGCTCTTTACTTATTTCATTATCATTATACTTGCTTATTATTCTTGCTAGTGCATTTCAATTGAACCTAATCATTATGCAACTTAGCTTTAAGTAAAAGATAGTTTTGATACAAACCAAATTGAAAGCAATTTTAATTTGGTCACCAATCGAAGAGAAACTATTCAACCCCCCCCCCCCCCCTTCTAGTTTCTACACATATCATAACATACATAAAAAAGGGTAACCAAAATAGAAAAAAAAAGATTCAAGTGCCTGCTGCTTGTAGTTTATTCTGTGCTTTGTAATCTGATTGTATATTGTTGCTTATCGTTGTTGACTGCGAGCTTATTGTGCCTATGCCCTTGTGTTATACCAACAACAAAACCATAAGTTAGGCCATTGTTCTTGTTATTTGATCTTGTTCTTTGATCATTATAGCTCGTTGTATGTTTTTTTGTGGCGTTTGTGTGTTGATTTGATTGAGACTTGTGTTCTTTATTCCTTGTGTACCAAGAGTTAAATCATATATAAAAAGAGGGGGTATAACTTACCCCGATGTTGCTCGATTTCTGTTGCCTGTTTTCTTGTTAATATGATAAGTTTGGGGTTTTCTGTGGTAGATTAGTGTCGTAAGTTGTGTTTGTTTTGACTCCTCACTTGCAAAACGCAAGTGAGGGTGCCTTGTGATCCAAAGAACCAAAAAGACAGAAACCTAAACAAAGAATAAGAAAATAATGGAACTTTGAAATTTTTGTTGTTTCTTTTTCTACGTAATATGTGTTCTGATCAATGTTTAGACTGTGTGTTTGAGGATTTTGTTTGTGATTGTTAAGTTACTGTGTAACCAGGGAACAAATAGAGAAATAAAAAAAAAGTGTTAAAAAAATTTGGGGTTTCACCAGACTCGAACCCACGACCCCCTGCTCACACAACATACGCCCTAACCACCAGGCCATGCATGCCACATCTGTCAACACTTCATTCATTTAGTTATTTAAACACATTTTTTTCCTAACAATTAAATAAGCCGTAGCTTATAAGCTGTTTTACAGCTTATTCTTAAAAGTTTTTTTTTGTATTTTCATTTTTTATCCCTTTAGACATAGTTTGAGGATTTTTCTAAACTAGTTTTATATTTTTCCTTTTTATAGATTATTTTTAAACATTATTTTTCTTTTTAACTTTGAAAAAGCCATAAAAAATAGAAAAAAATATTTTAAAATTTTCAAAAAATAGTTTTTAGATTTTAATTAACATAATTCAGGTTTACATTATGTAAAATTTTCAATTTGAGTTTTTGGAGTTTTTAGTTAATTTTATTTATTTTTGAGTTTTTAGCTAAGCTTTAAAAATTAATATAAATTAATTAAAACATTTTTGGAAACATTGGTTTTTGTTTTTGCTTTATTTACATTTTTAGAGCTTAGATTAAAATTTTGGTGAATTTTGCTTAACTTTCGTTTTTCGTCGCGTTTTACGAGGTTACGTTTTTCCGTCGTAGTGTAATTTGTAGCGTAATCCGTCATTTCTTTTTTCTCTCATCAATATTAAATCTAAAATTTTACAAGTTTAACACACACATTAATCCTCCTCGAGAAAGAACTCACACAAGGGTCATAAGTGTTTACCTTTTCCTAAACGTACGCTTAATACTTACCGCTTTTACGTTGTTTTTCCTAAAACACGTATCCATACTACATATCATTTTGGCGCCGCTGCCGGGGATGCGTGTGTGTTTAGATTGAATAATTTTGTTTTCGATATTATCCATAAATAGTATTTGTGTGATTAGCACTCTAATCATACGTATTATTGGTTTTCGTTTTTTGTGAAAAAATATAACTATATTGTATTACATATCACAATAAATTCACAATATCTCCAATAGCGTGAAGACGCAACCTTAATTGGGATTTCATCACTCAATTATTGTATTCTAATCTAAAGCAAAAGAAAAAAGCAAAATAGATAATTACTTTCGAGAAGCTTGATTTTGATTAACACAAAATATAAGGTGGGTATAAGGCGGTTGTATTTCACGACCTAATGGAAAAAGGCTCTTAAGTGCTTCGTGCCGCCTCATTTCCTCTGCTTGCTTGTGCGTGTTTTGAGAAAAGGGCTAATCGAGGGTTTGTCGACCAAAGTATTATCTACGTATCATATATATTTGCTTGGTTTCAAAGATTAAACCCTCTTGAACGTTTTGGTGTTCCACCAACGTTCTAAAGTCATCGAAGGCGTTCACTCAACGTGATCGTTTTCATTCCTTGAGGATCCTTTAATCGAGAAATTAATTGGAGGAGAGATTTGTAGATTTGAGTCTACGTAATTCAAAAGAAAAAAAAAAGTTAAAAACAATCAAAAGCACAAAAAAAAAATTGAAAAAACGTAAAAACACCAAAAAGAATCTTCTTTGCTCACCCCACGTTGTACGTTACGTTTATGAAAACTCGCTCTAAAGCAAAATGTGCACGTAAACATCATCAAAAGGAAGGAAACCAAACTCCTTCTAGTGAAGAATCTCCCATTGTAGAACAAGAAGCTTCCATGGCTAATCGTACTATGATGGAGTTTCTTCAAGCACCCACCGAGGGTATTGAGAAGCGATTGTGATTCCCGCTATCCTTGCGGAGAATTTTGAGGTTAAGACGGGTTTATTGTCCATAATCCAAGCTAACAAGTTTCATGGTGACGAAAAGGAAAACCCTCATAACCACATTCACCATTTCAATCATCTTACGTCGACTTCCAACTTTAAGGATGTCTCGAATGACGTGATTAAGATGATGCTTTTTCTATATTCCTTAGCGGGGCCCACTAATATTTGGTTAGAGAAAGAACCACCCAATTCTATATTGACATGGAAGGATCTCGTTTCAAAGTTCGTGAACCAATTTTTCCCGCCCTCTAAGACTACGCATTTGAAAAAGGAGATTTCAAAGCTTTCACAACAATATAATGAGAGTTTTCAACGGCTTGCAATAGGTTTAAGGAAATGTTGCATGAATGTCCTCATCACGTTTTTTCCGACTTACATCAAATCGACACGTTTTACAATGGATTGAACGATCATGAACGAGATTATCTTAATGCCGCCGCGGGTGGTATTTTTTGTGTAAAACGGTCGAAGAAGCATTGACAATCTTTGAAAATAGGTCCAAGGTTTATAGCCCTCGTAACACACCGAGTGTTAACAAGGGTTCGTCTTCGTCGTCACCTACCGTTGATGCTCAACAAATTGAGGCTAATTTGGAAAACAAAATTGTTCGATAAGCTTAAGGGATTGCTTAAAGAGTTTAAAGTTGGTGAACAACTCACCCCCGCTAAGGCTAAAGCGGTTGAGGTTTCTTGTGTTTATTGTTGTGGAGCTCATGATTTCTCCGAGTGCATTACCGTCGGTGGTAACACTTCGAGCGCCTACGTGGCCACAGGAACTTACAACCAAAACGGTCAAGTTACCCGCACTAATCAATTGACTCCACCGGGTCTTCCACCAAATCAAAACAATCAAAATGGTAACAGTTATCGCAACAATCAAGGTGGTTACCAAGGAAATCAAAGGAACAATTACAAGGGTAATAATTACAACAATGGGAATTAAGGGACTAGTAGTCAATTGTAAAATCAAAATCAAAATCGTGATTTTCAAAATGTCAATCAAGGGCTTTCAAATGCATTTTCAAAAGATATTCCAAATGAGATTTTTAGTTACTTTAAGGCTAATGACGATAGGTACACGAACATGGCAAATGACGTGATAAACCTAAGAACTAAGTTTGATACTCATAGTAACAAAATGGAAGGAAATGTGGTTAGGCTCCAACAAAATCAACAAAAAATGGAACAAGGCTAAGATTGAACAAACTTTGCTTTGGTGGGAACAAAATCAAAAGGTTGAAAAAGAGCAAGATAAGCCAGAACGAGCAAAGTCGGAAAGTAGACTTTTAGTTGCTATTATGATGAGCAAAGCCTCTACATCGGGTTGTCTTCCTAGCAACACCGTATCAAACCCGAAGGGAGAGATGAAAGTGATTACCACACGTAGTGGTAAGACCTTTAAGGAGAAGACTTCTCAACCATTTACTCCAACGGAGGAGGAAATTAAGGAAGAACCCGAGGTGGTAGTCGAAAAGGAGCACAATTCTATCCCACGAAGTACCGCTCAAACTACACTTACGGTCGACCCTTTACCAAGATCAGAACCCGAGATTCCAAAGGCTATGTCTATACCCCACCCAACACCACCCATACCATATCCACCGAGATGTCACAAGGAAAAATTGCAAGAACGTAACAATTATCAATTTGAGCTTTTTATTAAGATGTTTCGTGATTTGCATTTTAACATAAGTTTTGTCGACGCTTTATTTTTGATGCCTCGATTTGCCGCCAACTTCAAGAGTATGTTGAACGATAAAGAGAAACTGCAAAAATTTAGTCATTGTTCATCAGTTTTTCTTAACCGCATACCTAAAAAAGTCAGTGATCCCGGTAAATTTTTAATTCCCTTTGGTATCCAAGATATGGAAGAATGTTACGCCTTGGCCGATCTTGGTGCTAGTATCAATTTGATGCCTCGTGAAAAAGTCGCTCAATCTTCCTAATCTTACTCCTACGAAAATGTCAATCGAGATGGCCGATCATTCTACGATTCCCGCATGTCGAACGACCAAAGACGTTTTTGTGAAAGTGGGAAAGTTTTGCTATCCGGATGACTTTATCGTTGCCGATGTTCCCACGGATCCTCAAGTTCCTCTCATTTTAGGTCGTTCATTTTTAGATACGCCGAAAGCGATCATTGATGTGCATGCTAGAAAAATCACTTTACGCTTCAACAACGAGGAACTTGTTATAGACGCACTCCAAAACTCCAAACTTTCTCATGTTTATTCTATCGTGACTTTAAACCATATTGATTTAATCGATGTCGTTTGCGAGGAATTTTCACAAGAAATTTTAGGTTTTGTTGATGAAGCAAATAGTGGCAATCCCACTATGCTGGATCCAATCCTTGATAATTCGACACCATCTTTCACTCCATTTGAAGGAGGTGGTTTCACTTTGGAAGAGTTTGATGTACCTCGAACTTCTAACGAAGACCTCGATGACGATGAGGATTTTTCGATTATCAAGGATTTTCTAAATAACTTTCCATTTCCTCCGCCGGTGGAGGTTATGAGTATTGAACCGAAATCTTCAATTGAGGAACCACCAACCCTCGAATTGAAAGATCTTCCTCCTCACCTTTAATATGTATTCTTGGAAGGAGACGATAAGTCTTCGATTATTATTGCGAAAGATCTTTCCGATGATGAAAAACTACACTTATCGATGTCTTGAAAGCTCGCAAAGGGGCAATTGCGTTTAAACTATCCGAAATTAAGGGTATCGACCCAAAATTTTTTACACACAAAATTTTAATGGAGGAATACTACAAACCCGCAATCCAATGTCAAAGAAGGGTAAACCCCAAAAATCACGACGTCATCAAAAAGGAAGTTCTTAAACTACTTGACGCGGGAATGATTTACCCTATATCCGATAGCCCTTGGGTGAGCCCCATTCATTGTGTCCCTAAAAAGGGAGGAATGACCGTTGTGCCAAACGATGACAACGAGTTGATTCCAACTCGACTCGTAACCGGTTGGAGGGTGTGTATTGACTATCGTAAGTTAAATGACGCCACTCATAAAGACCATTTTCCCTTGCCCTTCATGGATCAAATGTTGGAGCGTCTTACGGGAAACGATTTCTATTCGTTTTTAGATGGTTTTTCCGGTTACTTTCAAATCCCCATCGATCCTCTTGATCAAGAAAAAACTACGTTTACGTGTCCATATGGAGTCTCTGCCTATCGTAGAATGCTATTCGGACTTTGCAATGCACCGGGAATCTTTCAAATGTGCATGTGGCTATTTTCATGACATGATCGAGAAGACGATGGAAGTTTTCATGGATGACTTTTCGGTGTTTGGTAGTTCGTTCACTTCGTGTTAAGGTAATTTGGATAAAATGTTAAAACGTTGTGAGGAAACCAACCTTGTGCTCAATTGGGAAAAATATCATTTTATGTGTTAAGAGGGAATCGTCTTAGGGCACAAGGTCTCGAAAGCGGGGATTGAGGTAGACAATCGCCAAATTACCTCATCCCAAAACCGTTAAGGGAGTTAGGAGTTTCCTAGGCCACACGGGCTTTTATCGTCGCTTCATCAAAGATTTTTCAAAGATATCTCGACCCATTACACACCTTCTCGAGAAAGATGCCCTTTCGTCTTTACCGATGATTGTGTTCGAGCCTTTGAGATTCTTAAAAGGAAACTAACTAAAGCTCCCATTCTTGTTGCTCCAAATTAGAACCTCCCCTTTGAGCTCATGTGTGATGCTAGTGATTACGCTATTGGGTCCGTTTTGGGGCAACGTCACGCAAAACACTTTTTGCCTATCCACTATGCTAGCAAAATGATGACCGAGGCTCAATTTAAATACACCACAACAGGAAAGGAATTACTTGCCGTGGTGTATGCATTTGAGAAATTCCGACCTTATCCCGTCTTGACTAAAAGCATAGTGTATACGGATCATTCGGCCATCAAGTTCCTATTCTCTAAACAAGATGCTAAGTTGAGATTGCTTCGTTGGATTCTCCTCCTACAAGAATTTGATGTCACCATACTTGACAAAAAAGGAGCCGAGAATCTTGCGGCCGATCACCTCTCTCGATTAGAAGATGCTCACCAAAGTGTGTACGAGAACAAGGAAATCACCGAAACATTTCCTCTCGAAACACTTGATGTAGTGAATTCCAAGGAAGATTCTTCTACCCCATGGTTTGCGGACATCACAAATTACCATGCGGGAAACTTCATCATTAAGGGTATGACGACACAACAAAAACGAGAATTCTTTCATGACGTCAAGTTCTACATTTGGTACGACCTTTACCTCTTCGGATTTGTGCGGATCAAATCATTCGATGTTGTGTGGTTGGCACCGAAGCTACTAATATCATTAGAGCTTGTCACGAGGGACTCACGGGTGGTCACCATGGCGCTAATCTCACGGCGAAGAAGGTCTTTGATGCCGGTTTCTTTTGGCCTACTATTTACCGAGATGCGCACGCACTAATCAAGTCGTGTGACTCATGACAACGTCAAGGAAAAGCCTCACAAAACAATGAAATGCCACAAAATATCATCCAAGTGTGTGAGATCTTTGACGTTTGGGGCATTGATTTTATGGGGCCGTTCCCATCATCTCGTGGTAATAAGTACATCCTTGTCGCCGTTGACTACCTATATAAGTGGGTTGAAGCTAAGGCTTTGCCCACTAATGATGCTCGTGTGGTAGTCAAGTTCATGAAACAATTGTTCTCTCGGTTTGGAACCACTCGTGCAATCATAAGCGATCGTGGAACCCATTTTTGTAACAACCAATTTGATAAGGTTCTAAAGAAATATGGGGTTACACATAGGCTTTCTATGGTTTATCACCCACAAATGAGCGGGCAAGTCGAGGTTTCAAACCGAGCTTTGAAAAGGATTTTGGAACGGTCGATTGGAGAGAATCGATAATCTTGGTCAGACAAGCTCGACGATGCTTTATGGGCCTTTCGTACCGCCTTAAGACGCCCATTGGGTGCACTCCTTATAAGCTTGTGTATGGGAAGAATTATCACTTGCCAATTGAACTCGAACACAAAGCTTATTGGGCCCTAAAGCATTGTAATGATGACACCGAGACCGCGAGAAAACACCAAAAAATGCAATTGAATGAATTAGATGAATTAAGGGATATTGCTTATGAAAATTCATTGATTTATAAAGAAAAGACTAAAAAGTTTCATGATGGTAAAATTAAAAACCTAGCTTTTAACGTTGGAGATCAAGTGTTACTTTTTAACTCGAGATTGAAAATATTTTCCGGTAAATTGAAATCCCGTTGGTCCGGACCGTTCACCATCACCCAAGTATTTCCATATGGGACCATCGAGCTAGCTCAAAATTATGGTCCTCACTTCAAGGTGAATGGTCATAGGGTTAAGCACTACTTTGGTGGGGAAGTCCCTTCTTTGGACGACCTCGACCGAGTCACCTTCCCTAATGATAATTAGTCTTGAGGGGATCGAGTCGAGATCATGACTCCGTAATTAAAAACGAGGTGCCTCGTGGGGGAGATCACATGCTTATCCATGTACATATTATTGCTTTCTAATGTAGTTTAATGTGAGAGGATTTGTGCCCTTCCAACCTTTGTTCCGTGGTTGTGTGTGAATTGTGGTTATTTAGATCATCATCTTCATGATTTTGGAGCCTCTTGTGTTTGTTTTGCATGAGCCTCGATCGTTTCCTTGAAGAATTTCTCAATATCAAAATGATATATTCTTGATTGTTCTAACCTTAGGTCTTTTAGCACACTTCATAAACGGCTATAGATCTAATGGTTCCACCCTTTCAATGCTAGATTAAGCATTCGACTCGAAACATTAAGGACAATGTTTAACTTTAGTATGGGGGGTGAATAAATACTTGCCTTACTTACGTCTTCACGCTTTCTAAAGTTTATCTTTTTGTTATCAAATAAGGCTAAAAATGGCCAAATTTTATATTTTTTCTCATGTTTTCATAAGTGTTTATGATACGAATGTAGATTTTTCCGATGGCGAGAATAAAAGTAATTTTTTACTCGACCGTGCGTGTTGAGCATTTAGCTTCGATTCCGTAACTATAATTAGGCTAAGTCTCTTAAATGAGGACGAGAAATGGAAGAGTTAATTATAAGTTACGTAATCTTTCACGATCTCATGTGTGGTCATTATTAGCTTTTTCTCCCAACGCTTGTAAATAAAAAAATGCAATAAGTAAGGTCGTACGATTTAAAAGATTACTTAGCTTCTAGCCCAAGATTGTTTACAAGTTACTCGCGATTAAATAGAGTTCATAGCAAAGGCATAACTTATTGAAAAGCGAATCCAAAAAGGCCCTAACAAGGCATGAGGATTCCCCTTTATTGCTAAAGATCCAAGATGATGTGAAGAATCATTATTCCAAAAATCTATATGAAGGATCAAGACACACGACGAAAAGCACCTAACTCCCAAAAAGGTTGCGGAAAAGTCTATCCAAAAAGGCCCTAACAAGGCATGATGATAAATAGATCCAAGTCCTATAAGGAGGCGGATCATTGTATATCAAAATACCAAATAAAGACAAATGAAAATGAAGAAGTCGTGGTCAACGTTTGAAGTATCTCTCGAAGTACTCTATATATGAAGAGAAGACCATAATTTCAAGATCGTCTCTCAAGATTTAAAGTTTGAAGTACATGCCAAATATCGGTCTAAGAAAGGTCTCAAACCGTGAAACGAGTTATGCCAAGATATGAACTTAAGGAGATTACGAGAAGCCGTTTTAAAATATCGTCTCCTTTAACTAACTATAATTAAATCGTCCTACTTTAATTTTGTCCTTAATAAATATCGAAATAAGTTAAATGCATCCTCGTGATCATTAAGACAAAATACAATATAAGAGAAACACCTTAGGAATAAGGGAGTCTAAGTACGTAATTAACGCTCATGAGTAATGTTTGTTTTACTAACTTATATAGACAATGATCTCGTTACACGCTTAGCATGGAATTGGGTGAAAATCGAGGACGACGAATTTATCTCTATGAGGCACTCAAATGTTCTTATTTTATGAACCTAAACATCCCATTTTGCGATGAAAATCCTACATTATGTCTAAAACACAAGTAGTAGTAGTTTAGTAAGTTTACGTTTCAATAAAAGTAAATAAAAATGAATTTTCGATATGCTAAGATACTTTATTCTAGCATTGTGTGAGAGTCGACAATGATTTAGTATGGGGGAGTGATGAGACTGCATTTATACATGGTCTTATCATCCAAAACGGGCTTAAAACAACGAAAATATCATAAAAAGTGCCATATATATGCTTGTGTTTGCTCAATGTGTATTTTAGGTACGAATATCGAGAAAAATACAAAAAGATCACATCAATCAATCAAAAACGAACACGGGAAATGAAGCCGCACAAAGAACCGGATCCAAATGATGAATTTCCAAAAATACCCTTGAAGAATTGATGATTGTCAAGTTTGGTCCTCCAAGTTTGAAGACTTGTCGTTTTATACCCTTGTGAAACTCTAAAAATACATTGTGGTCCCTAAAATGTCAAGAGTTTACATATTTGTAGCATGAAGAATTTCATAAGATCGAAGTCGGGATCACGCTTAATGGAGCAAAAACGGCCATTTTCGGATTGATTCGGCAAAGTTTAAAAGATTTTACAAGTCGAAGATTTAGTCAAGTCAAACCCGAGACCCAACATTAGACAAGCATTAAAAACGGATCCCAAAACATAAATTCTTATTTATCGGATCGACCCGCACCCATTTAACGGGCCGAGTCTATCCGTTAAAATAATAATAATATTACTAGCAGCCCAAATATTTGGATGACCTCACCACCTCCACTAGGCCCGTTTATAAGCAACACCAAGCCCAAACAAATGATACAACCCACGAATTGGGCCAACATCACCAACACGTTTTTTTTGGGGGCCTTTTCTAACCTTGTTATTATCAAAAGTGTTAATATATCACTTATCAAACGAATAAAAGAAAAAAAGGAGGGTTAGGGTTCTATAGTTTTACCAGTCACCATCTCAATTTAATCCTCAAACACTAATCCCAAATTAAAAACATCACTATCCCAAACCTGTACCCCACATCACATGAAGAACAAGACAAGACTACATAGAGAATAAACGAACCACAAGACTTTGCTTGCTCTCCAAAGCAAGATTGAGGGTCGAAGATCAACAAGTACACTGGCTCACCACATGTTGCAGAAAGAACTCATTCAAAATCAGCACATTCTCCATTTGGTCTGAATCTTCACAAGGGCTTTTAGGGAAGTTCATCTCTAGGGTTTTCTAGGTATAGAATGTTCTTGTAATGCTATATAAGGAGCTTCCAACTTGTGGACAACCCTTGTCTCAGATTTTAGAAAAAGCTTTGTAATGTTTCTTATGGAATGAAAAATTAATTTGAGTTTAGAATCTGAGTACCACTCTTTTTTTCAAGCTCTTTATTTTTAGTTCAACTATTTGTGGCAAGAAAAAGTTTAAAAAAATTAAAATTATATCATTTTGAGTAATGTGTTACTGTTCACGTTCTTTTTGATCTTAGCAGGGTTGTTTTGGAATACTTGTGGTTGTCACGCTATCGCATAAGCTCGAATACTCGAGGGTGTGGATGTACGTCCTCTAGGTGCGTTTTCTTTTACCTTGTTAATTTTCTGCTAAAAATAATTTGTGGTATGATAATTTATGCATAGGCCTGTGTACTTTTATATTGAGTACTTCAGTAAGAATTTTGAATGTGTTTGATGTTTTTGAATTAGAGTTTATAATTCCTTTTTGAAGATATTTCTTCAAAAAAAAATAAAGTACTCCATATCAGATTTATTTTCTTGAAGAAATTTGGAAGTTAAAGATTTGGAATCCTGCTAGATGTTAGATACCATGCCTATTTTGTTCTGATTCACCTTTTATTAGGCGTTTAGTTACTATGTAACCAGGGAACAAAAAGAGAAAGAAAAAAAAATGTTAAAAAATTTTGGGGTTTCACCAGACTCGAACCCACGACCCCTTGCTCACACAACATACGCCCTAACCACTAGGCTAGGCATGCCACATCTTTCAACACTTCATTCATTTAGTTATTTAAACACATTTTTTTCTAACAATTAAATAAGTCGTAGCTTATAAGCTGCTTTACAGCTTATTTTTAATTTTTTTTTTGTATTTTCATTTTTTATCCCTTTAGACATAGTTTGAGGATTTTTCTAAATTAGTTTTATATATTTCCTTTTTATAGATTATTTTTAAACATTATTTTTCTTTTTAAATTTGAAAAAGCCATAAAAATAGAAAAAAGTATTTTAAAATCATCAAAAAATAGTTTATAGATTTTAATTAACATAATTTAGGTCTACATTATGTAAAATTTTCAATTTGACTTTTATTTAATTTTATTTATTTTTGAGTTTTTAATTAAGCTTTAAAAATTAATATAAATTAATTAAATATTTTTGGAAACTTTGGTTTTTTTTTTGCTTTATTTACATTTTTTAGAGCTTAGATTAAAATTTTGGTGAATTTTGGTTAACTTTCATTTTTCGTCACGTTTTACGAGGTTACGTTTTTTCCGTCGTAGTGTAATTTGTAGCGTAGTCCGTCATTTTCTTTTTTCTCTCATAAATATTACATCTAAAATTTACAAGTTTAACACACACATTAATCCTCCTCGAGAACAAACTCACACAAGGGTCATAAGTGTTTACGTTTTCCTAAATGTACGCTTAATACTTACCGCTTTTACGTTGTTTTTCCTAAAACACGTTTCCATACTACATATCAACCAATAAGCTGGAATGAAAAATAAGCCAATATGAGCTTATTTTACCAAAAGTCAAAGTGCACCAAATTTTATCAAACTTTCAGAACTTGATTAAGAGCTTGTTTTGAGCCTTTTTTGTGAAGGATTCAAGGATGAATCCTTTGAATCAAGCTAGTCAGTTGGCTAACTTGACTTTAGTTTTGGCAAATATAAGCCAATAAGCCAGTTAGCTTATCAACCTTGCAAATAAGCAACAAATACTGAAAACACTTCCACAAAAAGACAATGAACAAGAATCAAGCAACAAATAAGCAGGGCAAGCACTAGATAAACAAATGCAAGGCAAAATAGGAGTGGTCAATCTGCTGATGCAATTGACCACTTCAGCCAACTTCTATAAGCTATAACTTTCCCAAAAAGCCATCAAATTAAGCAACCAAATATTGCAGAGATGCACACCAACCAAGACTATAAGCAAACCAAGTTACAACCTCTAATTCCAACGAACAAATATTTGACAGCTTCTGATGTGTTTGACCAAAATCAAGAACACTTAGAACTGATTTTATGAAAAACTTGCAAAACCTTTTCCACACTATAGAATCTAGAAGGGGGAGTTAAATAGTTTCTCATCGGTTTATCTCCTAATTAAAATTCCTTTCAATTAGGCGAGTGCAAAAAACTATCTTTTACTTGAAAGATAGTTGCATAATGATTAGGTGCAATTCCAATGCATTAACAATGTGTAGTAAGTATAATGATAATGAATGTAAGTAACGAATAAGGAAAGAAACAACCTAGTAGGAAAACACCAAGATTTATAGTGGTTCGGCAATGAGGCTCTTTCCTCGTTCCTACTCTACTCCTCGAGTACACCTTACTCGATATTTCCACTATATCCACAAGCTCCCTTCTTGGCGGAGAAAACCTTACAACGTCGCTTACATTATTTTCCGACACTAAGCTAAATGGCGAGACCTAATATTAGCTAGGACCAATCTACACAACGTCGCCCTCTTCACCATTTTACGACACAAGGCTAGATGTCGAGTTCTAATCCAAAGCTAGAACCAATCTTCACAACGTTGCCTAATTCACCATTTTCTGACACAAGGCTAGATGTCGAGTTCTAATCCAAAGCTAAAACTAATCTTCACAACGTGCCTACTTCACCATTTTCCGACACAAGGCTAGATGTCGAGTTCTAATCCAAAGCTAGAACCAATCTTCACAACGAGCATACTTCACCATATTCCGACACAAGGATAGATGTCGAGTTCTAATCCAAAGCTAGAACGAATCTTCACGACTCTTCACTTTGAAGCTAAGTGAGAACTTCACACAACACAACTACATATCACTTTATAGTTTAGTGAGAACTCGCAAGACACTCAACTAAACATATCCAAGTACACACATGTAGCTTGGATCTACACAACACAAATCCAAGCACACACATGTGCAATGGATTTACACAACTCTAATTCAAGTATTCACATATAGCTTGGATGAACACAACTAGTCCAAGTATTCACAAATACATTGGATCTACACAAGACAAAAATACACAAATGATGAACATGACTAGATCTTTAGGAGGAGGTGATCTTCATCAATGCTTCATCTTTAATCACATCACAAGTATGTGAGTGATCTTCTCTTTGGACAAGGTAAAGAAGGAGATAAAGAGGATAATCATGATTAAACATACTTAACACATTAAGTGATCATTTACAAATAACTAGGATTAGATAGGAGAAAGAAGGCTGAAAGAGATGTCCAAAAAGGGTTGATGAGAATGCAAATTTGATCCACTATTTATAGAAGACAAATGTCAACAGCTATCTGGGGGCGGTTCTTGTGACACCCCGGGTAGGGTCAAAATATGCGGAAATATCCACGGAGATGTCACAAGGGTGGATCAATAGCATATAATCCATAGAGCATAAGATAAAAAGTTAGTCAAATCAGATTACATGTTTATTTAAACAAATAAATAAAAATTGTTTTAAACAAGACAGTAGGTGATTGTTTTTGTTTCCCAAATAGAACCCCTGACGACTCCTATGATGCAGATTTCTAAGATGCTGGAGACCATGTACACACCACGGAGGTCAACATAAAGTTGGTGAATTTACAGATTTTAATCAATTAATTAGTTTCGACATACAATAATCATAGAAGTAATAATGCACAAAGCATTCTTACTAAAATATAAATAACATTTGTTTATTATTAGAAACTGAAGCTTAACTCCATAGTCCTCAACAGATGTGGACGTAGTGTCTTACAAAAAGACACCCCTTTCTAGTTCCAACATGGTATACGTCTGTTGTCCCGACCAAGGCACAGTGAGCATGACTCACCCAGACGGGGATGGTCAATCCCTAATAGATCTATTTATAACATTCGGGCGATTTACAACAATTTAACAGTTTCAATAATAATCAATCAATAATCAAGTTTATACAATCCAGTTATGTCCAATATATGTTTGCATATTTTCTTTCCCAAAAGGGAAAGTTTTATCAAATTTTAAATGGGGCTGTAAACTCACTTGGGAGTAGGCAATTACTTGTTTAACACGGATATCCAATTAAAAGCTCACACCAAAGTTATGCCTTTCTTGCCTAAAAGTACCAAGGATGATCTAGATGAACAAGGAGATTTGAGATCTACTCAAGATGGTGAATAAAACCCTATATATAAGTCAAACCGTGGCCTATAATGGTTCGGCTAGGGCTTGTTTATAGTGGTTCCAAGAGAAATGATGCTACCAAATGATTTGTAATCAAGATGGGACAAAGATTTAGTTGATTTAATGAATCAACTTTGGAGTTTTGTGGCTTATAGCCGAAATATTGAGAGAGAGGGATGAAGAGAGAAGTGAGGTTGCATGTAGGAGAGATGGGAATGCGTGTGTTTCGGATTAAAGATGAGAGAGGGAAAGAGAATGCAAAAGGCATGATTGCCTTGGTAAGAACATTTGTGCCAAGTGTAGGCTCTTCCCTTTCCAAGACAACCCTTCTTCTTCCACATATGCATGTGTGTGTGCCGTGTAAAGCTATCCAAATAAGAGGGTGGGCTTGTGTGGGCTTCAGTTGGGCTAGAGCATAAGGAATACATAACCTTGGGCTGGTCCAAGAAGGTTTAGGGATACCTAAACTATGCATACACACATATACGACCACATACACATGGTGTAACATATTTTTCTAATTTTTGTTAAGTGTTGTTTCATCAAATGTTGGTTATGCATTTTTACTACTTGTTTTGTGTATATAGCTTACATAGTCAACTTATCATAACAAGCATGTATGTAAAATATATGTGCACATTGGATAAGCTCACACATGACTTATAGAAATATAATACGTGAATTTGTGTTCCAAGATTTGATGGGTGAAATTTCATTACATAAAATCATGGTAAAATCATAGATTTTACAACACCACCCCGTTATTTTAGCTTTTTCCTCAAAGCTATTAAAAATGTAGTCATATTTTAAGTGATAGATTTTCTAAGTATATTACTTGTTTCAGGTTCTCTCTCAGGTGCGGATGGCAGCATGGACGCGGAGTGGTCTATACCTAGGTTACTTCTTTATGTCTGATTCGGCATTAATGGAAACTTCTGCCATTACAGGTGAACATAAGAGAATGCAGAGATATTTTTATCCAGATTGTACTATTCATCCGATTGAGTAGTAGAGGAGATTACTGCTGTGGTCGGAAAGGGGCGATGCAAAGAGATTTTTATCCGAATCGCACTATACATTCGATTGAGCAATAAAGGAGACTGTTGTTGTGGATGGGTAGGCGAGGAATGCAAAGAGATCTTTATCTGGATCACACTATACATCCGATTGAGCAGTAAAGGAGACTGCTGCTGTGGATGGGTAGGCGCGGAATGCAAAGAGATCTTTATCTGGATCGCACTATACATCCGATTGAGCAGTAAAGGAGACTGTTGCTGTGGATGGGTAGGCGAGGAATGCATAACGGGGTCGCAGCTATACCCTTCCAGGATCTGGGAGAAAACCAATGGCGTTGTAGATTTGGTTAGGAGGACAAATTGATTGCAAATGGTATCTAATATGAGGAAGACATGCCAACATATTTTATACGTTGGGGAATCTGGGGATGCACTATTTCTACATCCTTTTCATGGGTGAGATACAAGTTATATCTCCATACCCGAGGATGAAAAAATTGGGGGTTGAAGCTAAAACAAACATGTTTAACTTTAACCCCTCCTATAATAACAACTTTAAGAAAAGACTTACGATCTTTACCTCAAGCCAGTGGGACACAAACATTAGTTAATGGTACTAAAGTTTCTACCCAACAAAGAGGTTAAGATTGTTGTCGATGGCGTTTGCGTAAGAAGTTGCAAAGAATCTGCTTCCTTTGTCGTGAGGCTGAGTGAGAGGGGCACAGAAAAGAAGTACCTCAAATGGTGGAAATAAAAGAAGATACCAAGAATAAAGAAGTGCGCGCCTTGCAGGGTGTCGTAACAAGGGTCATGCATTCACTATTACTGGTTCAAAATTTGTACAAATTCTAACTTCTAAAGAGAGGAATTCTCATCTCCCAGAGGTCTAATGGATGATGGTATTGTCGAACTAATTGGACCCGAAGAGGAAAGAGGAATGTCCAAAAACATAGGACATTCAACATCTCCTTACGGGGGATGTCGAATATAGCCCTACAAAGTACACCCATTGTGAGTTGGATGTGCCTTTCAGGTTTAGGGTTGTCTAGATGGCGGAAGTAACCCTACTAAATACACCCATTGTGAGTCGGGTGCGTCTTTCAAGTTTTGGCAGGGAAGAAACATGTTGGGGAAATGGGATATTCTCGGACCAAGTATTCTTTGGCCCGTTGGTGCCAGAGATGACACTAAATCTAGTGTTAACTATATCGGGGTTATGGCTCCCCAGTATAATCAAGGTTTCATCTCACTAAGATACAAAAAACCATTTTGGCTATACGGGATAATTGCATGTTACTTGTTAGTCAATTTGTGCTAATAGCGACCTCAAAGCTATCAGGACTTTCTAGGATCTGATTGATGTAAAACGGCGATTTGGAAAGTTTTAAGGATTATCCTCGAATGATGGTGTTTAACCATCATAATTTTTCCGTCGACGATTCCACAGTATAATAGGATCCTAGAACTATCAGAGGGATTTCCATTACCTTACTAAATTTAGCAATTGTAATGCTTTGATATACACATGTACCAGACAAGATAGATGCATATCATTGGTTTAGTAAGGGCGTACCAGGTACGGTGTTGGAGCCTGGATTTGCTGGGACATTGCCGGCCATGTACATTTACGAAGGACTTCCCTTTTTGTCCTTCTTCTGGTTGGCCCACTTGGGACAATCAGGTCTCACGTATCCAGGGGTTCCACAATCGTAACATACCACAGCTTTCTTCGGCCCACTACTGCTCCCACCAGTGGGGTTTCGGTTTCCCCGTTGCCTACTTCCACTCCCTCGTGCGTTGGACTTGCCCTTGTTGCTGTTTCCAGGATTGGTGTTGGGTCGACCTGGGGTAGCAACATTGGCTGGACAATCGCGATCAAAATGGCCTTGTTGGCCGCACTTGTAGCATCCTTGACATTGTCCTCCAGCAACATGATGGTAGTTACACTTCGAACACTTGGGCTTTGTCCCTGAGTAGTTCTTGGTGCGGGTTGTAGGGGTAGTGTCATCTGCTTGCCCAACGTTTTGCTTTTTGGAAGGCTGCTGGTGCTGGCTACGAGAGTTTTCATCGGATTTTGTCTTGTTGTCTGTTTGTCTCTCGGACAGATTGTGGGCTCGTTTGTTGATCAGCTCAGTCGCAAATTCCATGGCACCTTCAACCGTGGTGGGCCGTGAAGCTAGCACACTGTCATGAATGTTGTCAGGGAGTCCGCTGACATAATTTTCTATCTTGTCACTCCTTAGAGGAAACATTCTGGTGCACATCAAGCTTAACTCTTGAAATCTTTGGTTGTACCAAATGATATCATTGTTCTTACACTTGAGATCCCACAGCTCGACTTCCAACTTCTTCATTTCTCCCCTGAGACAGTACTTCTCAGTCATTCTTTCCTTGAGGTTGGCCCAAGTGAGAGTATAAGCAGCGTCATGTCCAAGGATAGCGACCACAGAGTTCCACCAGGTAAGGGCACTCTCAAGTAGGGTGCACGTGGCAAACTTAACTTTGTTCTCGTCAGCACAACCACTGATGCGGAAGACTGTCTCTAGCCTTTCAAACCACTGCATCAGTTCAACAACTCATTCTTTCCCTCGGTAGTATGAGGGTTTACATTTTAAGAAGTCGGGGTAAGAGCAACCCCTGTTGGTGTTGTTTCTGCGAGCGTCGGAGTTTGGATCATTGTTTGCATTTGGGTTAGCTCCTCTGGCTGCTAAGGCTGCTGTGATGCCTTCACTTATCATTTCTCGCAGTTGTGCGGCAGTGACATTTCATGTGCTTCTGCTGATTCAGCATTGTCGGCATTGGAAGTGGTTGCATTACTGGGATTTGACCTCGTAATCACCATTTGTCTATAATCATATACAAAATGAGATTATTAGTTCAAGCATTAGTACAGTTTTTATATTATTTGCACGAGGAAACTTATGCACTGATTTCATAACAAATTTGGATAACCTGTTAAGATCTCATAATATAATACATTGCACAACAGATATAATAAAGAAAGTGATTACATGTTATTTCCATGAGAAATTTAACAGTCATCTTAGCATAACACAATCTAAGTCATAGGCCGGTCGGGCCTAATCCAAAGTATGATACACACAGTCTTTAAAACATCATATCCCAAAGTTACATGTCCCAAAAGAAAAAGGAAAAGATAAGTACAGGATTACATCATCAAAAGCTGAAAAAGAGATAAAAGTACAAAGGCCCTATGTCATGATAGCCGGGACGCATCCAGTAAGCTTATCATGACGTACAAGAAGTCTAGTACATCTATACTAATCCTGCCTGGATGGTCCACTAGATGATGCGGGGGCTGACGGTGCGGATAGAGCTGGCGGGGCTGCGGAATTCTTCCTGGTGTTCCACAAAGTCCGAACTGTCGTTCGGGTCTCCTTGAGCGTACGGAGTGCAGACAGTAGCTGGTTCTGGAGTCTATCGACGACCCCCTCGGAGATAAGCCATCTCCCCAGTAACCCCATCATGCCGGACAGTGGCGAGATCAAAGAAGATGGACAATGATTGTTCCTGAGCAGCTAGAGCAGCATGGGTCTGATGCTGCAGACCCTCCATGACCTGAATGCGCTGGTAGAGGCGGTAGTTCTCATCCAATAACCACTTTAATGCCTCGTCTGTCCTAGCCTGGATGCCCTTAGCAGTCTGTGAGTCTCCCCTCATAGTGCGAAAAAGAGTGTCGATACGTTCATAGATGACGGCATGGCTCTGTTGACTGACTGTCAACTGGCTGCGGAGGTCGAATATCTCCCGCTCATGGCGTGCAGCCAATGCGGAGATCTGGGCCTGGACATAAGCGACACGTCCTGCCCCTGAGCCTTCCCCGATCTCATAAGTGGAGACGGGTGTGGCCCGGAGAAATAGCCCGATGATAAGGATGGAGGCAGGGAAGATGGTATGCTAGGAGGGGCCCGGTCCTCCTTCATAGAGGTTAGGGCTGGTGTGGCTGATGCTGAGATAGAAAAAGGGTCCTCTGGGAGTACAGCTTGGGTGGCTGGGTCATCCTCTGAATCCGAGGCTGGCAACCATCCACACTGCGTCGATCGTGGAGATGAACAAACAACTGGAGTAGGTGCTACTCTGGGTAGAAGAATCGTGGATGCAGTAGGCGGAGTCATGATGCTCTGAAATAGTATTATTTTAAGTTTGAAGTGAGTATAAGCTTACAAACAAAGAACAATATTATTTAGATTACATGCTTTATGAAATATATCCCTTTTAAACACTTATTAGAATGTTTTAAGGTTACAATTATTTATACTTATATATATATATATATGTATTATCATGTAAGTAGTTCATTTATCAGTTTGTAAGTGTGAAGTTTTGTTTAATATTACCCATATTTTCATTTCAGTATTTTACTATATAGTGTAAAATTTTCAAGCTTAGCACATCTAACATTTTTCATAGCAATATTTAACTAAACAATATTAATAATCAAGTTTCGTGAACATATATATATATATATATATATATATATATACATTTAGTTCACATAGCATAGAATGCCCTAAGATCTATATGCTTAACTAATACGGTCCCAAAATAAAATCACAAAAAGATTTTTATAAGTTATAGTCCAGTTTTAAATAAAAGAAAAATCATTTTTATTTTTATTTTACTTAAAAATTTATCTGGTTCTCTATAACTAATTCTCTGATACGATTCTCTGTGACACCCCGGGTAGGGTCAAAATATGCGGAAATATCCACGGAGATGTCACAAGGGTGGATCGATAGCATATAGTCCATAGAGCATAAGATAAAAAGTTAGTCAAATCAGATTACATGTTTATTTAAACAAATAAATAAAATTGTTTTAAACAAGACAGTAGGTGATTGTTTTTGTTTCCCAAATAGAACCCCTGACGTATCCTATGATGCAGATTTCTATGATGCTGGAGACCATGCACACACCACGTACTAACTTCATTTTCTTGTGCAAAACATACTAACGGGGGTCAACATAAAGTTGGTGAATTTACAGATTTTAACCAATTAATTAGTTTGGACATACAATAATCATAGAAGTAATAATGCGCAAAGCATTCTTACTAAAATGTAAATAACATTTGTTTATTATTAGAAACTGAAGCTTAACTCCATAGTCCTTAATAGATGAGGACGTAGTGTCTTACAAAAAGACACCCCTTTCTAGTTCCAACATGGTATACGTCTATTGTCCCGGCCAAGGCACAGTGAGCATGACTCACCCAGACGGGGATGGTAAATCCCTAACAGATCTATTTATAACATTCGGGCGATTTACAACAATTTAACAGTTTCAATAATAATCAATCAATAATCAGGTTTATACAATCCAGTTATGTCTAATATATGTTTGCATATTTTCTTTCCCAAAAGGGAAAGTTTTATCAAAGTTTAAATGAGGCTGTAAACTCACCTGGGAGTAGGCAATTGCTTGTTTAACACGGAAATCCAATTAAAAGCTCACACCAAAGTTATGCCTTTCTTGCCTAAAAGTACCAAGGATGATCTAGATGAACAAGGAGATTTGAGATCTACTCAAGATGGTGAAGAAAACCCTATGTATAAATCAAACCGTAGCCTATAATGGTTCGACTAGGGCTTGTTTATAGTGGTTCCAAGAGAAATGATGCTACCAAATGATTTGTAATCAAGATGGGACAAAGATTTAGTTGATTTAATGAATCAACTTTGGATTTTTGTGGCTTATATCTGAAATATTGAGAGAGAGGGATGAAGAGAGAAGTGAGGTTGCATGTAGGAGAGATGGGAATGTGTGTGTTTCAGCTTAAAGATGAGAGAGGGAAAGAAAATGCAAAAGGCCTGATTGCCTTGGTAAGAACATTTGTGCCAAGTGTAGGCTCTTCCCTTTCCAAGACAACACTTCTTCTTCCACATATGAATGTGTGTGTCGTGTAAGGCTATCAAAAGAAGAGGGTGGGCTTGTGTGGGCTTGAGTTGGGCTAGAGCATAAGGAATACATAACCCTGAGCTGGTCCAAGAAGGTTTAGGGATACCTAAACTATGCATACACACATATACGGCCACATACACATGGTGTAACATATTTTTCTTATTTTTGTTAAGTGTTGTTTCATCAAATGTTGGTTATGCATTTTTACTACTTGTTTTATGTATATAGCTTACATAGTCAATTTATTATAACAAGCATGTATGTAAAATATATGTGCACATTGGATAAGCTCACACATGACTTATAGAAATATAATACATGAATTTGTGTCCCAAGATTTGATGGGTGAAATTTCATTACATAAAATCATGGTAAAATCATGGATTTTACAGTTCCTTATCTACCCAGGTGGTTCCTTATCGATAAGGAACCGCGTAGGCAGTTAAGGAACCGCGGGTACTAGACTTCGCTCCTTTTTGTCTTTTAGTGAATTTGAAATATCTGAGGCTATTTAAACCTTCAAAGGATATTCTTATGGCATTTGGAATATGCCATATTCAAATTTACATTTTCATTTTAATAAAATATTTTCTTAAAAATAAAGTTTATTAAAAATCTTTTGTTACATTTGACAAAAGTGAGTTTTAAGGCTAATCACTTTTATGATCACTAAGCATGATTAAGAAATGTTAGTGTAATGATTATTACCTTGATGATAGTGTTTGTCAGATAATTCGTTTTATGATTATGTTTGACAATAAATGTCTTTGTAATTTGTCATGATCAATACTTAGAAAGATTAATTAATACTAACAATGTTTTTAGGCATTGCTTTGCATTAACAATCTCCCCCTTTTTGATTACGACAAACTATAAACTCATTTACGTAAAATACAAGTTTATTCGAATTATTAACGAGTTTATCACTATCATTTCTCCCCTTTTATCGAAGCAAAAAGGTTAGAACAAGTCTTTGAATAAGAAAAGAACCGGACTTTTGCTAGTAGCTCCCCCTTGGTGCTTACTCCCCCTTGCTTGGGGCACCAAGAAAATGATCTAAGGTGACATGCTACACAAGGGTTAGAAGAAAGAAAAGAAACACCAATGTATGTATGTGCACTACCTACTAACTAACTTGAGAGGGAGAAGGAAAAGAAATCTCAAATTAGAAGCAAGCATTTGCTAAGTATGTCCAAAGAGTGTGTATTGACAACATCATAGTTCAATTGGTGGAATAAAGGAAGAAAAGAAACATCTAAACCAATCAAAGATGATTTAAAATGTCAATGGGTTAAAATTTAGAATTTATGGAATCACCCATAATTAATTTTAAGTTTTAACCATGATCAACTCTTTAACAAATGTGTTAAATAGAATTAGTCGGAAAGATAACACACATAACATTCATATTACACAAATATGAAATAACATACAAGAGAAATATTCATACACACAATATGAATATTTAAAGCAAAAAAAAATATGGAAAATAAACCACAAAGCATAAACTACTCTAATAGTGATAATCTTTCAAGATTGCTTTAGTTTTATTAACTCAAACAACTAAGGTGCAAAATATGCCTTAGTTGCTTAAGTTTCATTTTGAGTTATGTAGCTGGCATAATTTCATTCTTCAAATTGATTTTGTGATGGTATGGAATGAATCAGAGATGACGAATGACTACGTGACAAGATTTGGATTTGGGGCTAAGTATTTACTTTTATCCGAGTATTATGCACAAAAATGATGGTTGGTGGAATTTTACAAAGTAAATTTACTAGTAATTTTAATAAGTTAATTTTACTAGTAATTTTTTCTTTTAGACATCGATCGTATTGACGGGATTTAAAAGTGATAAAAGTGACGAGACAAAGTGAGAAAAAGACGTGACAAAGTAACAAAATTTATTTGACAAGACCAAGAAAAATGGATATATTTTTAGTGGCTATTGATTATTTGATCGGGTATTATTATTTGAAGTTGAAGACGGATTTTTCGAAGGCGTGTACTTATTTTATCTTTGAAAGATAACTTGCTCGTGCTTAATATTAGAATGAAGACTTGTTTATCTAGTTTCCGGGTTCGGGGCGGTTGGTTGATGACTCGGATAACTATCACTTAAAGGGGTTACATTGTTGTACTCAGTGTCACGCGCTTAGTCGACGTGGATAATTTCAAGAGGTGTTGTGCTTATATACTTCTTCAGTGATGTATTGGGTACTTAGAGATTTCTCCATCGTTCCTCATTCAACAATTCTGCAAGCTTAAGTCACAAGATCGAGGGATTTTTATTCAGTTTCATGTTTGGTATATCCGGTTCATTCTATCAGTGGTCACTTCAAATTGCCTACAAGGGTTGGTAAAGATGGCCATGCAGAGTTTATGAGTAGAGAATTTCTATCAACAACTAATTCTCGCCAATTATATAATTCTACTTACTTATTATTCTCACGAGATTTCAGGTACATATGCGTACGATTTATTGATGGTTCCGAGTTTCGAAACCATCAAGGGGGAAGAAGAAGACACATTAAATGCACAACGAGTAAACGTGATGAACGTCATACCTTCTTTTGATTTGAAGACATTCCGGGAAGACATTTGTCATAACCGTAGAGAAAATCAGTGTTTTAACTCATGGCGTTATCAATCTCTAAACGGTACACTACTGATTCGATGTTTAATTATTTTGATGTTGCAATTATTCATCATCATCATCCTATATGGAGAGATATGCACTTCCGGGACTTAACTGACTCTGGTGCATCTCCGAAAGAAGATATGTACATTTCTGGGACTTAATTGACTCTGGTGTTACGATGTCAACATCATGAATGTGATATAGTGTCTACTTCTGTATTTGAGCTTCATACTTGGGATTGGTTTACTTTCTTCAACTACGTGGGGGAAGAAATGTCTTGATTCTTTCTAGTATGCATAACTTGAACTCTCAGGGGGAAGAAAAAATAAGAAGAATTATTCAAGCGTGAGAAGAGACGTTGTTGATCTAATTAGGTGTGCCCCAAACTTTCAATCACTCATAGTAATATTATCATTTCACATAATAGGGTTTTCTTGTTAAATTCCGATGTGCGCTTAATCATTCCAAGCTTTATTGAAAGCTTTAAAGTTGCTTATGAGGATTGTCAGTTTAGGGGGAAGCTATTAAAAGCTTCTACATCAAGTTTATGTGGCATGAATTAGGGGGAAGTTAATTCAGAAGCTTCTCCTTAACCAGAAGTATATGGATTACTTAGCTCGTGCCGTTGCAGTATCTATACTACAAGTTACTACGAAGATGAGTCACTCTGAAGTGAAGACTTGAAGTCAAAGGCCTTAGAAGACTTCATCAGCATTAGACGCTTAATGGAGGTTTTTGTTCTTAATCATTATGTACTTGTTAGGAAAAATATTGTAAGGAATTCTACACGTCGTCCCATGGGGGAAGATTGTTGGAAATTCACTTTATGTGACGACATTTAAGAATTCCCATTAGTTATCATAGTCACACATGCATAGACTAGACTAGGAAACATTGTATGGTTTAGGTGTGGTGTGTGACTATATATCCCTCCAAGGCTTCCAAGGGGGGTTGTTGCTTGTGTTTTCATTTGAGTTTAATAAACTTTTCTTTTCTTTCACACACAACCTCTCTCTCTATATTCATCCATGGATACCACCACAATCTACCACCCTACTAGACCACCGGATCTCATATAGAAAACCAACAAAGAAGACGAAGCACCATTCAAACTTTTGTTCACGGGAACAAAAACTTTAAGAGGAGGTCGAGTGAGGAGGAATTCAAGGAAATTTAGCTTGTCATAGATATGAGCAACTTCAATTTGTTAAAAATGACAACAAGCACACGGGGAAACATGATGCAAAACAAAGTCGTTAGATGGGGGAGGTCCATCAAAATTAGAGGTTGGTGGAGAGGGCGATAATGGATAAGAGATGTTTTCACAATGCCTAGTGTGGTTAGGGAAAGAAGATAGGTCATTGAGTTGAGGAGAGTTGAAAGGTTTTGGTGGTGGTGGAAGAATTTCCTTTTCTCTGGTAATTGGATTTATAGAGTAAGTCTCATTCCAATATTGAATCGGAGAGAAAGAGGAATTCTGGAGGATTTTGGAGAAGAAGAATCATGAGGATTCTTATTCTTTTTTTATCCAAATGGGTTTAACCGATATTTTCGGTTTCTTTGAAAGCTTAGAAGAATAAGCTTTAGGTTGAGAAGTTTGTGACAAAGAAATGTCAAGGTTAGGAAAGGAAGAATTAGGCATTATGAGGGATGAAGAAAAGAACTCCCAAAAGAGAAGAATTTAAAGAAAATAGACAAGGCAAAGATTTGAAATGAAAAAGAAAGGTTTTAGGAAATGTTTAGCCAAATTGGGTAAACAAAGAATCTTAACCAAGACAGTGGTCAAAGAAGAAAGACCAAAAATAAGCCAAGAACGGCTTTACTGTGCGCGGTTCCTTAAAGTATCCCGCGGTTCCATATCGATATGGAACCGCCTGGGGGCTAAGGAGTCACGTCCAGTGGACATTAAACCATGATTTTCAAAAGTTTTGGAGAAAAAATAAGACTTTTTCAAAATTTTGCAAATATTGGATTCTTACCTCTTTAGCACTATAGTATGCTCGGGTTGTATAAAAGGAACATATTCACAAAGAATGTCTTGACAAAGGGTGACAAAATATTTAGATAACATTTTGGTCCAATATTAAGTCAAGTTTTTAGAGGTTGTAATAGACTTAGGTTCAATTTTAAATAAATTAAAATTGTTTACTGTGATCACATAGATTAAAACACATAAAACTAAATCCATGAAACAACCACATGAGAAAATCATGAGGGAAAATAAAGGAAATACAAGAAGTAAAATACAATTAACTACTACAAAGATAGCTAAAAACTAGGTCTTAAATTCATAGTCCTCTTTGGCTTGACCTTCTTTTAAAAAGGATGTTAATTTTAAAAATCATCATTGATGAGACTGCTTTTATACATAGTGTCATCGTCCAAATCGGGCTTAAAACGCTTAAACTATCATTAAAATACCCCAAAATATGCTTGTGTTTTTTCATGGTGTATTTTAGGTACGGGTATCGAGAAAATAACAAAAGATCACAAGAATCAAGCAAAAACGAACACGGGAAATGAAGCCGCACAATGAACCGGACCTGAGTTTTGATTTTGCAAAAATGCCGTTGAAGTTTGAAGATTGTACAAGTTTGGTCCCTCATCTTTGGAAATTTGTCATCTTTGGTCCTCCAAGAATCAAATTATACAAGTATGGTCCTTGAAGATTGAAGACATGACATATTTAGCCCTTCAAGATTGGTCAAGATACATTTTTAGTCCTTGTGAAAAGTTTGATAAAAAGATGTGCCAAAATGACAACTCCATGAAAGATAAAACAAAGGGAAGTTGCATTTGTTTTTGCCAAACTTTATTTGCCAAATTATTGGAATGTGAGGAGGAAAAATTGTCCAAAACTAAAACCCATTCAACCACTCATGTACTGACACATCACCACAACCCGACCAGAGCCCATATCCAATGCCCACCCAACCACCCATTTAGCCCAAAACCCACTAACCTATTTAATAAATATTAACCAGCTTTTAAACTGATTAATATAATATTAATCAGACCGCCAAACACTTTTTTTCCCTAAACACAAAGATCTAATCCCCCTATTTTCACCTCACGAACTCGAATCCCCCAAATCATAAATCCTGAATGATTAATATCAACCCACTCCAGATCACTAATTGATGTTTTTCTAAGCCTAAACCCACCCCTAAACACCTTTCACCATCACCCAAAATCCCCACATGGTACTCCCCTGCCCCACACATCACAAGAAACCAAAATAGGACAAGGATTTAGACGAATATGATTTCATGGCGTGTTGGCCACAACTTTTCAATGGCTAGGATGGATTCAACAGCTCATATCAACTCACAACAATCCAAGAATGGGCCGAAATCACGTGAAGACTTCTTGACCAGGTTTCAAAATTTCAAAAGTGAAGGGTATTGTTTGAATTGCAAGACATTAGGTTTTAGATTATTTTGATATTCTAGAATGATCTTCTAGTTGATATATAAAGCACCTAGGACCTCATTTAGTCTCTTGTTCCAGTTTTATTTCATATCCTTGTAATCCTTTTTTAATCTTTAATAAAAGTTGGAAATTTGAAATTCCTTTTTGTTACATTAAAAGTTGGTATTGAGTATGAAATAATTATGAGTTCTACAATATTTATCTTGAATTAGTTTTCGAATTTAGTTCCTTTTTTCATAATGTTGAAAACGTTGGTGTTTTGAAAAGGTTTATCTCACATTCTTGTGTTTGGAGTTTAGTCTTTGTTTGAATCTTTTGTTTCAAAGGATTTTATAGGTTTCTTTCTTTGTGTATCAATGTTTTGTGAAAAAGATTTTGGAAGAAAAATCAGTGGGTTATTATTATTGTTTATGTTTGTTATTCTTATCAGGGTAAAGGAAGCTTGTAAATGTTGTGCCGTCACCTAAGCTCGATTTATTCAAGGCATGGATGTATGCCTTGGAGGTACAAAACCCTTTTCCTCGTTCATGTTATGCTTTTGCTGAAATTTTTGCATGAGGATATATGTTCTTGTAGTTGAAGAGTGGGATTTGTGTTTTCAGTTTGTTATTTGAGTGTTATTTGATAATATAGGATTAAATACTGGTAATTTGAGGAGTTTCATAAAAATCTCTAAAAATCAGTTTTAGACGTATTTAAGGTGTGTTTAGGAGAACTTGGTGCGGACTGTGTATACCACGTTCAGGCCAAGTTGAGCTCTACACAGCTTATAGGGGTCTATGTGAGTTGGTTTCATCAAAAAGATTGATAGGTTTAGTAGAGAGATTTAATTTTGCATTTTTGCGTGTAAATCTGTCATTAGGAGATGTTTTGTGGGTTATATGTCTTAAAGTTGCTATGTGCATAGGATCGCCTTAGTGTGTGGTTGGGTGAGTGTATTCTGGGTGGTTTAAGTGGTTTGCGTGTACTATTGATCAACTTGCTGCCTGTGTTCCACCAAAACCATCAGAATGCTCATAGTTGCTAGTTGTTAAATTATTTTTTGCATTTACAAGTTGTGTAGGAGTAGTGTTAAGTATTTCTCACGAGGTACTTGCTATGTGTTTATGTACATCTACTATGCACTAGTTCACTTGTGGCATGATTTTGTATCAAGATTAGTGTGTTCGTGTTTTGATTGTTGTGATTGCGCCTTCCTTCCCTACAACAACATAAAGTAGTGGGGTATTGGTGTGATACCATCAGTAAACTAAGTAAACCATTAAAAAGGGGGTGACCTGCTGTTTCGTGTGGTTACTGTAAATTAATTGATTCGTCGTTTCTGTGAGGGTGGGTGTGATTTATGTTAGCACTTTGAGTTCAGCGAAGCAAGCAAACCATTAAAGTAACCATAAAGAAATTGAGCATTCAACTTGAACACTTTTGGCCTAGTTTCTGCATAAAAACATCAGCATCCATAAATTCCTTGTTTCGAGGTTTTGAGCTTAGATATTCTAGATTTAAGTAGTGCTAAGGAAGAGATAGGTCTGCGCTTTATAAATTTTGAGGTTAGAAGCTTATAGGTCAGCTTTGTTTAAGCCATAGTATATCAAAATTCCCCTAATTATAGACCCACTGTTTACACGACAATAATCTACAACAAACAGAGAAGCAAACCAAAGAAAACAAGTGTGTGACTTGTTGATTTGTGGTTTGTGATTAGTCGTCATTGAGTGTGTGGCGTTTGGTTTGTGTAAGGTGTACCTGTGCACACATAGCTAACCAACAAACACCTTAAACCAAAACATAGGCACTGGAAAGTTTGTATCTATTTGCTTAGGCCTACTGAGTGCTCAAGACAATTAGGGGTTTTTTGCTGATTGGATCATACCTGCTCAGTTGTTCTTAGCCGCTGATATTGAGTTATTTAGTGGTTGAATTTTGTGTGATATTTGCTCATAACCTGTTTTCTGTCTGTGTTAATGTTGCTTATCATCACTCCTTAGCCAACTGCTAGGAGTGATTGTTGCTCATCTCCAAAAAGCTGCTAGCAACGCTCCAAATAAGCATGACCTCTGTTTTGCCACATAATCTACAAACCTGTTTGATTAACACTCCTTACAACATTTATTTTACACGTTTTATTTATTTCATTTATTTAAATAGATGTTAATAAAAAAATGTTTCTGATGTGGGTTTCGAACCCATGACCTCACCAGCATATCAGACGCAACACCCCTTTTCCCAACCATCTGCTCTCCCTATTCTTTCTTGTTAACATTGCCTTTTATTTTTCTTTTATTCCTTTAAATTTTGGCTTTTTTATATTATCAGCCCTTTAAGCATATTATCAGCTTATTTTGAGCTCATTTTTCGTCTTTATTATTTTTCTTATGTTTTAATATAGATTTAGGATTTTTAGGAAAACAAATTAGATTTTTCCCGTTTGTAATTTATTTTTAATGATTATTTTATTTTTCAAAATTTAAAAAGTCTTTTAAAAATAGAAAAAGGTTTAGAAAAATTTTCAAAAAATATTTTTAGCTTTTATATAATATATTTTAGTTTTACAAATAAAAAAGTTTTTTTTTGTCTTTTTCTTAGTTATTTTATTTTTTAGGATTTTTATTTAACTTTAAAAATTAGTATAAAATAATTAAAAGTTTTCAAAATTTTTGGTTTCGGAAGTTTTCTTAGTTAGAATTTTTAGGTATTTTCATGTATCTTTAATTATTTTTAAGTCGAATTTTTTCGTTAGGTTGCGTTTTTACGTTCGTACGTTGAAGCGTTTTTGACCGTTTTTAGCGTAAATCGTTTTCGTTTACATTTCTTTCCTTCTTTCCAAAAACGTAACAACTCGAATAAATAACTTATATACTTTTGGCTAAACACCATGCTTCCACCGAGAACGAACTCGACGACGAGTATTCGCGTTTTTCACGAAACGTGATACTTAATACTTACCCGCTTTTGTCGCTTTGTTTTTCCTAAAATAAAGTGTACGAAAATACCGCATCAAAAATGGCACAGCTGCCGGGGAGGTGTGTTTAGCCATATTTATTTATTGTGTTTGTTTGAGTGTTTACGTTTTATCGTAAATACTTCTTTTTATTTTTCTATATTATTAACAATACAAATAAATACGTGTTAAATAGAACTCTATTAACACAAAATCGTTTTTCGTTTGTTATTGTTGTGCATAATATATTTTATTTACGTAGAACAATTAACACACAATAATTATCCAAATACGCGAGAAATCGCACCTCAATAGTTGAGCGTTCCGGTCACTATGTTGTATCGAATTCAAACAAAAATCAAAGGGCAAAATAGATAAATACTATTAAAAGATTTGATCTCAATTGATACAAACTATAAGGTGGGTATAAGGCGGGTGTTATACAATACACCCTAAAGAAAAAGCCTCTTAAGTGCTTCGCGCCACCTCGTTTCTCCGCTTGCTTGTGCGTATCGGTTTAGTGACGATTTATTAGGGGTTTTCCAACTCAAGTATTATTAATCTATTTTTATGAGTTTAATTATTGAACCGCGAAACGTTTTGGCGTTCCGCCAATGTTTCAAAGTCGACGAGGGTTTTTACTTCACGTAATTACCTTCATTCTTCTTGGATTCATTAATCGAGATCTTTGATTAGTGGATAGTTTTTGTAGATGGATTTCTACGTAATACACCAAAATTCCAAAAAAAAATTAAAAAGCCAAAAACACAAAAAGATTCTTCGATTTTTCCCTCTATTTTCATAATTATTTTTCTCAACCCCTCTAAATTTTAATTCTTCATGGATTTTCATTGCCTAGGTTGTGGGAGACGAAAGTTTGGTTCTGTGACTTGTCTATGGTATGTATGCGAAAGGCGCGAAGATTATATCGACTATGCAATATTTAGGTCATGTCCATCGTGTAATCCGACCAATTGTTTGTATACTAACAAAGAACGTCTTATCCATTGCCGATATTGTGGAAGCCCTTCCCATTGGCACGATGAGTGTCAAATTCAATACCCAAATGGTCACAATCACGAGCCAAATCCGAATTTCGTTGATCAATCTTCGCAATACTCACCGTCATATGAGTATTGTGGAGATGAACCTCACTATGGGTACGATTGTCAACCGATGAACCAAAATACGTATTTCGACAATCAATTTTCCGGTTTTGACGAATCACATGACATGGGTTACAATTACGACAATGGGGTGGTTATCCATACGACGAACCGGATTTTTCTCAAAATCCATGTCGCGACAATTGTGGGGGGGGGGGGGGGGGGGGGCTCACGATACTTTTTCTTGCCGACCAATGGATTATGATGAACCAAATTCATACGATAATTCCGGTTTTGATAATTTTGAGGCCCCACCATACAATCTCGATCATCAAACTTCCCATGAGCCTGATCCATGTTACAATTCCGATTTTGACCAATTAGCTCCACGACATGTTTTCAATGATGATCTCGATTGTAGCCGCAGCGACGAAAGTTCTAATCGCATCAATGAACGAATTGATATGCTCTTTCACATAATTATGGAAAGAAATAATAACCCAATTGTTGAAGAGGTTGAAAAGAGCATCGAAGATGAGGAAACGAGGGTGTCAACGAACGGGGTTTTTGAAAATGTTTTTGAAAATAAACAACAAGAAAAACTCGTAGCACGTATTGGAACAATGAATGTTAAACCTTTGGAACCTAATTTTTCTAATGAAGTCGAAATTATCAAAGAATTTCAAAATCAAAATACACAAAATTTTGACTGTCTAGTGTTATCTCGTCTAGAGACATTCATCGTTTGGGATTTGACTTTAATACTAAGATTTGTGATGTTATTCGGGATGGGCAGTGGTTATGGCCTGGTTTTCTTCGAGGTAAGTATGCAATTCTTGATAATATTACTATTCCGAATATACATGAGGGTGTCTCGGATAAATTATTTTGGCGAAGTGAGGGTAATGTTATTAAGGCGTTCTCGGTTTCGTTGGCATGATCCACGTTAAGGCCTAGAGATGTCAAAGTTCCTTGGCACAATATTGTGTGGTTTCCTAGCTGCATTCCTAGACATGCATTTAACCTATGGTTGATTATGAAACAAAAGCTTAAGACACAAGACAAGGTTTATTTGTGGGATGCTTCTAGCTCATTGTCGTCGGAATGTTCTTTGTGTGAGAGGCAGCAGGATTCACACGAGCATCTTTTTTTCGAGTGTGGTTTTTCGCAGCAAGTTTGGAATAAAGTTCGTATGGTCGCTGATTTTGGGTGTCCGAGTCCGGTGTGGGATACCATTATTGCTTATATTTTGCCTTGGGCGGGCCGCCGGACTCTCAAAAGTTTAGTTTCCAAATTATTCTTGTCAGCATCGGCTTACTTTATTTGGCAAGAGCGGAATTGTAGGTTGTTTAAATTAGTCAAGAGAACGGTTGATCAAGTTGTGGAGTGCATTCTATCTACTGTCAGACTGAAGCTGCTTACATGTCGTATCAAGAAGTCCAGAGATGGGGTTAGATTTGCTCAGCTTTTGAGTTTGCCGGAATCTTTTCTTATTTAAATGTATGTGTATTGGTTTACTGGCGTTTGTGCCATTAGGTGGTTTTTTCCTATTGGGGTTGTTGGTTATGTAACTAGCATAAGTATTCATATGGTGTGTCATATGAATTAGAGGAAGTTCAAGTGTTGGCTTGAGGTTAATGTGACACTTCAGTCACATTCCATTGTACTTTATTGGTTTTTTGGGAATTAATATATTTTACCGGGGTGTAGTCCCCTTTACCCAAAAAAAAAAATTTTGACGAAGAAATTCCGTTAAGTGATTTTGAAAAAGAATAAATTGATAAAGTTTTAAGGAGAATCGTTGACCCCTCGATTTTTGAAGAGTATCAAAATTTAATTCCGGAGGGACGCGTTACTACTATTTCTACGTCTTTTGAGAACCCGCATTCGATCCCTCCGAAGGACCAATTTGAAACCATCAAGGCCACAACGTCTCGTGACGAGACTTTACTCCTAATCCCACACCGTGTGAGATTATGGATTTATCATTTGAGAAGGCCGCCGATGGCCTTGCTCACATTGATACATTTTTCGACACCGATGTCGAAACTACTGAGGCAAAATCTTCAAATGAAGAGGCTTTCACTCCTATAACCACTAAGGAAACCGATGCCTCTCTAAGTATGGGGAGACGAATCTTAGCACTAATCCTAGTGTCGAGATCCCTATTCCAATCCAAAGTGAGCCTACGGTTTTCTTCGAAGATGAGGTAAGTGATTTTGCTCCCAATGAATTTTTCCACGAAGATTCTAGTGAGGCAAATCACAATAGTGAGTGCGAATAGATTTCTTGTGATGATGTATCTCCCATTGACACTTCGGGGAGAGAATCAACAACTTTTTCGAACCCGCTTTTCAATGACGATGATTTATCCGCTAGTGATGACGAGTCACTAATCGACGAGGACGTTTAAAACACCGATTTTAAAATCTTTTCGAACCCTTTATTCGAATTTGATGACGCGTTCATTTTTGGTGACGTAAATCCTCTCTTTGATGAGACGTTCGAGGACATCGAGAATGAGGATTCTAAGGATCTTAAACTCGATAAGCCGTATTTGCTAGTCACCCTCCCGACGTCTCATATGGTTGAGACTACTCTTTCTACTCATGACGTTTCCATTCTCGAGGAGTTCACCGATGGACCGCCTCTCGATGAGAGTGAGGATTTTAGTGAGGCTTTTGCCTTCGATTCGGTGGGAAATTTTGAAACTCATATTTTGAGTAATCCTCTTTCAATTTCACCCATATTTCAAAGTAACCCTACCCATCCCCTCGAATATGATGAGTTTACCTACTTCGTTAGGAGTTTTCTTCCTTACAAAACGTATCCTCCGGCCTTGCGTGTTTTAATTTCAACAAAATGTAAGGATACGATCTTCGATCTCGGTATAAAGGCTTTGCGTTTATTCACGGTTGCTTTTGGGCCTTGATTGCATGTAAGCCCCACCAAAAATGACCGAACCATGATAATCCCTAAATGATCACATTTATGGGGATTCGAGTCGAACTTTTGACTCGGTTATCAAAAACAAGGTGCCTCGTGGGGGATTCTCATGCTTATCCTTGTAAATATTATTGCTTTTTAGTTAACCTAATGAGGGGATTTGTGCCCTTCCAACCTTTGTTCCGTGGTCGTTTGTGAATTATGGTTTTTATATGATCATCTTCACGATTGGAGCCTCTCGTGTTCGTTTTACGTGAGCACTCGTCGTTTGCTTTGAAGAATTTCTCGATATCCACATGATATATCCTTGATTGTTCTAACCTTATTTTTTAGCACACTTCATAAACGACTATTAATTTAATGGTTCCACCCTTTCCATGCTAGATTATGCATTTGACTTCGTCTCTAGTATGGGGTATTACACCCTTAGACTAGAAACATTGAGGACAATGTTTAACTTTAGTATGGGGGTGAATAGATACTTGCCTTGCCAAACCTTCACGCTTTTCCAAAGTTTATCTTTTTGTTTATCGTTTTGTTGCAAAATAAGGCTAAAAATGGACAAATTTTAAAAATTTTCTCATGTTTTATAAGTGTTTCAAGACACGAATGTAGATTTTCCGATGGCGAGAATAAGAGTAATTTTTTACTCGACCATGCGTGTTGATCACTTAGCTTTGATTCCTTACCTTTACATTAGGCTAAGTCTCTTAAATGAGGACGAGAAATGATAGAGTTAATTATAAGTTACTAGGCTAAGTGTAGAGTACTCGTATTCTTTCAAAAACTCATGTGTTCTCGTTGTTTGCTTATTCTCCCTTCGCTTGTATATATTTTCCTAGTAAGTATTGGCTTAGCGGTTTAGTCTTGATTGTTGGTTTCTAGTCTTTTCTAGTAGCTTCCATGTAATTAAATTGGGAAGACATTAAGGTATCGTCAGCGTTACGGTTTTAAAGTATTGGCAACCCGAATAATCAAAAGCTTCACCTAATAATAAGATTTCAAGTGCTCACCTAAATCAAGCAAACAATTTGAAGCTCACAAGGCCGAAAAATCTATGCGAAATTGAAAGTGAATCAAGCCTTAATCTTTGAAGCTTTAAAGATCCAAAATTTGCTTTAGCGTGAGGATATACGTCTTTGGCCATAATAAACACCTCATGGCGAGGTTAACTAAAAGGCAAGGCACGACGGAAGTCATAATAAAAGCTCCATGGCGAAGTTGAATAAAAGATGGAGGTAAACCTATGATAATAAGGCCCATCCGCTAGGGGTTGTATAATAGTCTTGGTAATAAGTCTCATGTTCAAAACCATTATAAAACCGTGTTTATCGATCCTTCTTGTTGACTTAATTTTTTGACATCGTTGTCTATTAGGAGAGGTTATTAATTCGATGGTCTTGACATCGCATAAGTCAAAAATGTATCCTCGTGAACATTCAAGACAAAAATAAAATATAAGAGATACCAAATAGGATTATGGGAGTCTAAGTACGTGATTAGAGCATATGAGTAGTGTTAGCATTACTAACTTATAATGAACCTAAACGTCCCATTTTGCGATGAAAATCATACATTATGTCTAAAACGCAAGTAGTAGTAGTATAGTAAGTTTATGATTCAATAAAAGTACATAGAAATGAAATTTGGAGGTGATACGATACTTTATTCTAGCATTGTGTGAGGGCACGACAATGGTTTAGTATGGGGGAGTGATGAGACTGCTTTAATACATAGTCTCCTCGTCCAAATCGGGCTTAAAGCGCTTAAAATATCATTAAAATACCCCAAAATATGCTTGTGTTTGTTCATTGTGTATTTTAGGTATGGATATCGAGAAAATAACAGAAGATCATAAGAATCAAGCAAAAACGAACACGGGAAACGAAGCCGCACAATGAACCGGACCCGAGTTTTGATTTTGCAAAAATGCCATTGAAGTTTGAAGATTGTACATGTTTGGTCCCCTCATCTTTGGAGATTTGTCAACTTTGGACCTCCAAGAATCAATTTATACAAGTATGGTCCTTGAAGATTGAAGACATGACATATTCAGCCCTTCAAGATTGGTCAAGATACATTTTTAGTCCTTGTGAAAAGTTTGATAAAAAGATGTGCCAAAAATGAAAACTCCATGAAAGATAAAACAAAGGGAAGTTGCATTTGTTTCTGCCAAACTTTATTTGCCAAATTGTTGGAATGTGAGGGGGAAAAACTGTCTAAAACTAAAACCCATTCAACCACTCATGTACTGACACATCACCACAACCTAACCCAAGCCCATATCCAATACCCACCCAACCACCCATTTAGCCCAAAACCCACTAACCTATTTAATAAATATTAACCAGCTTTTAAACTAATTAATATAATATTAATCAGACCGACAAACACTTTTTTTCCCTAAACACAAAGATCTAATCCCCCTATTTTCATCCCACGAACCCTAATCCCCCAAATCATAAATCCTGAATGATTAATATCAACCCACTCCAGATCACTAATTGATGTTTTTCTAAGCCTAAACCCACCCCTAAACACCTTTCACCATCACCCAACACCCCCACATGGTACTCCCCTGCCCCACACATCACAAGAAACCAAAATAGGACTGGGATTTGGACGAATATGATTTCATGACGTGTTGGCCACAACTTTTCAATGGCTTGGATGGATTCAACAACTCATATCAACTCACAACAATCCAAGAATGGGAAGAAATCACGTGAAGACTTCTTGACCAGGTTTCAAAATTTCAAAAGTGAAGGGTATTGTTGGAATTGCAAGACATTAGGGTTTAGATTATTTTGCTATTATAGAATGATCTTGTAGCTGATATATAAAGCACCTAGGACCTCATGTAATCTCTTGTTCTAGTTTTATTTCATATCCTTGTAATCCTTTTTTAATCTTTAATAAAAGTTGGAAATTTGAAATTCCTTTTTGTTACATTAAAAGTTGGTATTGAGTATGAAATAATTCTGAGTTCCACAAAATTTATCTTGAATTAGTTTTCGAATTTAATTCCTTTTTTCATAATGTTAAAAAAGTCAGTGTTTTGAAAAGGTTTATCTCACATTCTTGTGTTTGGAGTTTAAGTTTCTGTTTGAATCTTGTGTTTCAAAGGATTTTAAAGTTTTTTTTCTTTGTGTATCAAAGTTTTGTGAAAAAGATTTTGGAAGAAAAATTAGTTGTTGTTCTTAGCAGGGTAAAGGAAGCTTGTGACTGTTGTGTAGTCACATAAGCTCGATTTATCCAAGGCATGGATGTATGCCTTGGAGGTACAGAACCCTTTTCCTCGTTTATGTTATGCTTTTGCTGAAATTTTAGCATGAGGATATATGTTCTTGTAGTTGAAGAGTGGGATTTGTGTTTTCAGTTTGTTATTTGAGTGTTATTTGATAATATAAGAAATTAAATACTGGTAGTTTGTGGAGTTTCATAAAAAATCTCTAAAAATCAATTTTAGACATATTTAAGGTGTGTTTGGGAGAACTTGGTGTGGACTGTGTATACCATGTTCAGGCCAAGTTGACCTTTGCACAACTTATAGGGGTCTAGGTGAGTTGGTTTCTTTAAAAAGATTGGTAGGTTTAGTAGAGAGATTTGATTTTGCATTTTTGCGTGTAAATCTGTCATTAGGAGAGAGTTTTGTGGGTTGTATGTCTTAAAGTTGCTATGTGCCTAGGATCGCCTTAGTGTGTGGCTGGGTAAGTGTATTATGGGTGGTTTAAGTGGTTTGCGTGTACTACTGATCAATTTGTTGCCTGTGTTCCACCAAAACCATCAGAATGCTCAAAGGTGCTAGTTGTTAAATATTTTTTGGATTTACAACTGGCGTAGGAGTAGTGTTAAGTATTGCTCACGAGGTGCTTGTTGTGTGTTTATGTGCATCTACTGTGCACTAGTTCACTTGTGGCGTGATTTTCTATCAAGATTAGTGTGTTCATCTTTTGATTGTTGTGATTGCGCCTTCCTTCCCTACAACAGCATAAAGTAGTGGGGTATTGGTGTGATACCATCAACAAACTAAGTAAACCATAAAAAAGGGGTAACCTGCTGTTTCTTGTGGTTACTATAAATTAATTGATTCGTCGTTTCTGTGAGGGTGCGTGTGATTTATGTTAGCACTTTGAGTTCAGCGAAGCAAGCAAACCATTAAAGTAACCGTAAAGAAATTGAGCATTCAACTTGAACACTTTTGGCCTAGTTTCTGCATAAAAACATCAGCAGCCTTAAATTCCTTGCTTCGAGGTTTTGAGCTTAGAGATTCTGGATTTAAGTAGTGCTAAGGAAGAGTTAGGTCTGCGCTTTATAAATTTTGAGGTTAGAAGCTTATAGGTCAGCTTTTGTTTAAGCCATAGTTCATAAAAATTCCTCTAATTGTAGAACCACTGTTTACACCACAGTAATCTACAGCAAACAGAGAAGCAAACCAAAGAAAACAAGCGTGTGACCTGTTGATTTGTGCTTTGTGATTAGTCGTCATTGAGTGTGTGGCGTTTGGTTTGTGTAAGGTGTTTCTGTGCACACATAGCTAACCAACAACCACCTTAAACCAAAACATAGGCACTGGAAAGTTTGTATCTATTTTCTTAGTCATACTTTGTGCTCAAGACTATTAGGGGTGTTTGTTTGCTGATTGGATCATACCTGCTGAGTTGTTCTCATAACCTGTTTTCTGTCTGTGTTAATGTTGCTTATCATCACTCCTTAGCCAACTGCTAGGAGTGATTGTTGCTCATCTCCAAAAAGCTGTTAGCAACGCTCCAAATAAGCATAATAAATATCATTGAAAAAGGGTAGGCAGGGGGGTTTGAACCCCTAACCACACATATAAGAAGACACAGCATGACCTCTGTTTTGCCACCTGATCTACAAACCTGTTTGATTAACTCTCCTTACAACATTTATTTTACACGTTTTGTTTATTTCCTTTATTTAAATAGCTGTTAATAAAAAATGTGTCTGATGTGGGTTTTGAACCCATGACCTCACCATCATATCAGACGCAACACCCCCTTTCCCACCCATCTGCTCTCCCTATTTTTTCTTGTTAACATTGCCTTTTATTTTTCTTTTATTCCTTTCTATTTTGGCTTATTTTATATTATCAGCCCTTTAAGCTTATTATCAGCTTATTTTGAGCTCATTTTTCGTCTTTATAATTTTTCTTATGTTTTAATATAGATATCGAATTTTTAGGAAAAGAAATTAGATTTTCCTCGTTTGTAATTTATTTTTAATGATTATTTTATTTTTCAAATTTTAAAAAGTCTGTTAAAAGCAGAAAAGGTTTATAAAAATTTTCAAAAAATATTTTTAGCTTTTATATAATATATTTTAGGTTTAAAAATAAAAATGTTTTCTTTTTTTTGTCTTTTTCTTAGTTATTTTACTTTTTAGAATTTTTATTTAACTTTAAAATTTAATATAAAATAATTTAAATGTTTTCAAAAGTTTTGGTTTGCGAAGTTTTCTTAGTTAGACTTTTTAGGTATTTTTAATTATTTTGAAGTCGAAATTTTTCGTTAGGTCGCGTTTTTAGGTTCGTACGTTGAAGTGTTTTTGACCGTTTTTAGCGTAAATCGTTTCCGTTTTTCTTTCTTTCCTTCTTTCCAAATACGTAACAAATCGAATAAATAATGTATATACTTTTGGCTAAACACCATACCTCCCTCGAGAACGAACTCGACGACGAGTATTCGCGTTTTTCACGAAACGTGATACTTAATACTTACCCGCTTTTCTCGCTTTGTTTTTCCTAAACTAAAGTGTACGAAAATACCACATCAATGATTCATCTCCTAGGAGGTTGAGGATTACAAATAGGTTCAACAAGAAGATTTGCAACTTGATGTGAGCCCCAATCATCTCCAACCTAAGGATATCAATGAGGTGAAAGTTGTTCAAGAAACAAGGACAATTTGTTCCATTGTGCATGAAAAAATCAAACAAGTGTGGATCACCCAAGAAACAGGAAATGGGAACACCCAAGAGATGAGTGTTGGAGGTAGGCGGATGAGGAGAAGGCATGGTATCCAAGGGTGACATGGGTGAGATGGGTGAATTTGGTGGAGTGAAAGGAAGAGGCGCAAAAACAAAGGGAATCCTTTGATGAGGTTGTGGTTGAGCATTCACATTTAAGGGAGGACGAGAAATGAGTGGAGAGGAAAACTCATTCATTCTTGATTGGAATAAGGAGGAGGTAGAACCATGTGAATGGTTTGTACCATGGGTTGAGTTTGTTTTCCATGAAGCAAGTGGTGGTGAAGTGATGAGAAGATGAGAATAGGTGAGGTTTCACTTTTTGGTTTGAGAGAAGATGGAGAACCAAGTTTAGAGGACTTGAGTTTCATCTTAAGGCTTCTTTTGGATGAGGAGTTTTGGAGGAATTGGATATTCTAGTGGATACCATGGTTGTAAGTTGAGGTTTAGAGAAGAGTTGAAGGGATGAAGAACACAATCAACAAGAGAGGGTTTAAGAATAGAAGGGGATGATCCAAACTAGTAATAAGTTAAAATCATTTTATGTGAACAATGAAATTAGGTAACATAGTTTAGGAAAGTGCAGGTTTTTGCAAAAGTTTTATCAAAGTTTTACACAGATTAAAGAAAATAGTGTAAAGCAAAGATTCTGTTGAAATAGTGCTAGGTGGTTCCTTACGTAGGTCCGCGGTTCCTTATCGCTAAGGAACCACTGGATTGATATGGAACCGCGACCAGAGGTGTTTAAAAAGAGCACTTCCTCAAACTTTTGCTAGCCCAGATTTTATACCAAGGTTTATCAGGCCAAAGTGAACTAATAAACAAAAACAAGGAGGCTATCTAACACACAAGATGCAAAGAGCCATGCAAATCGAAATATCGATACCATGGATAAATAGGATTAAAATACTAGATAATCCAAACACAAATTGTTAGTAAAAGAATACACAACATCCTAAGAATAAAGATAAAGGAGATGAAGATCAACAATCCATACATGTTTACACACATGTTAGTCACACAAGAGTGGTATATATCATTCATTTATGAGCATTTCCTCCTTGCCTTGATTCACCTCTGATTCGATCTTGAAGATGAAGATTGAGACAATACTGATAGTCTAAATCAATCTCTAGTGAAGACAATTGAGAGATAGACGATGACAAGTTATAATGAGAAATGAGAGAATTGTCTTGAGAGACATTTTCATCTTCATTTGAATCATGCGTAGGAACTAAGGAGACATTCCCTTCAATAGGAAGCATGACTCGAACCACGGAGTGTAAAGATGAAGGAATTAGAGGAGGATAGTCAAGAAGAACTCTCTTAAGAAGCCGTGAGAGAATCATGGCCTAAGGAAGAGTAGAACGAGATCCATGAAGAACAAATCTTATCCTTCTAGCTATGAAAAATGAAAGGTTGTATGGAGTAGTGGTAGCAACGCAATACAACATATGTGCAAGACAAGCAGGCACATGGTTGCGATCACAAACCAAACACATTGCATTTTCCCTAATGATTTAGGCCCAAGGGATCATAAAATCACTAAGATCGCTAGTTAGTAATTCCCAAGGAGTGAGAGCACGAAATTCTCCTTCAAAATTACCAAAAATAGGATGTTCACGAGGTGTAGCAAGGGCACGAGAGATGGCCGAAGCCAAAGGAATCTCAGCCACATAATGCACGTCAATAGGGGCCATTTCTAAGTGGTTTAAACCCCAAGCATCGGTGAAGCTACATTGACCTTCGTATGGAACTCCGAGAATCTCACCGAATTCCTCAAGGGTATACACAAAGGTTTTCCCCTTGATGGAAAATCTTATAGATAGACCATTGTTGATGTACATTAGCTTGAACGAGTTAAAGAATTACATGAGGAAGGAAGGAAAGATTGGCTCATCTATATCAAGCAAACAATCAAAGCCAATGATATTGAACATGAATCGAATGAAGTCAAGTCCAAGAAGGTTAGAAGGAACAATACGTCCTTCATGGAAACAACGAGATACAAGATTATGATAAGTGTTTTGAAAAGAGCGAGTTTGATTTGTCAAAGAAGGATTAGGCATGTATCTTCTAGTAAGTAGATGGTCATTTTGATATCCTGAAGTCATGATAGTACCTAAAAATAACATATAAACATATTTCTCCAATTACTCATATGAAAAATATAATTCAAAATTCAAAAGATGAGAATGTGTTTCATCAATAGCTTGACACACAAAGGATTAATCCTTGCCATTCTCATGTTCACAATGTACCCATTTCATCATTGATCAAAACATATGAACTATGTAAAATCAACAATGAACTAGAACATTGGTTTTTCAAAACAAGGTTTTTAGGTAAACATTTAACAATGCCATTACCAACTTGTTCATGGATTCATATCAATTCCATCAATCAACCAAATTATTTAGTCAAAATTCGGATTTGTTCTACAAATGGGTTTTAGTGAAATCTTAATGAATATGAACCTAAGGAATCATAGTAACAATATTATGTCAACTCTTATTCCTAGCAAGGTTCTAATTTAATGTCAATTTTAAAAATACCCAATTATGAATGTATGAACCCTAGAACAAATTAGATGAATTGAAAGAAATGACTTACAGATAATTGATCTTTGATGAAGGATGAGTGAAACCCACAAATCGAAATCAACTAATCTTGAGTAATTGAAGGTTTTGGAAAAACAACAATGGTAGAAAACTGGGTGTTTTCGTCGCTGTGTGAGTGAAGGAGAGAGAGGGTTTTGTTTGAAAATATTATTTTAATAAAACTGGCGCTCTGACAAAGTTCCTGCACGCGGTTACTTATCGATAGAGAACCGCGTGTTTGAACTGCGCGAGAAAAAGAACCGCCTACAGTAGGCAGTTTTTATCAAAGAAAAACAAAGGATTATTTAAAACCACAATTTTTAAATTACTTAAAAATATATCTTAAACCTTTTAGGATATCATTGGACCACCACAACACTAGGTAACAATGCCATGTTGAAGGATTACGAGTTGAATCGAGATACGAAAAGACCGAAACGAACAAATGACTACTCGTAGCAAAGAAGCAAATGTAAGAGGAGTCAAGGAAAGTGAATCAAGACCAAGAACATTGCTCAAGAGACAAATGACATTCTTAAAATTGAGGAGGCGAAGAGCTTGTGTCATATATAGTGGTTTAAGACGTGCCTTTCCGGCGAAAGTCTAAACGGCTTTGGTAATGAATTATACCAAGCAATTTTGATGCATATAATAAGATCATTTTTAAGAGTAGTCTTATTCTATTTCAAAACATGAGCAATGTATAGATTCACTTTCTCTCCCACATGATCGGATAAATATTGCTTGAACTAACAATAATAGTCCTTGGAATATTTCAATTCCAAATGTGTAAAATCCACCTACAACTTAATGAAGTATTTTGGTATCTCCAGGGATTCACTAATCATCCTAGAGATGAGCTTAATTGCACAAGTTACACATGATATTGGGCCTACTAACCGTAAGGGTGCAAACCATGGAAATCATGCTTGATACTTTAATCTTCTACTAACTCACCCTACATCTCCATAGCGAGTCAAGTATCCAAGCAATGAAACTTTGAGAGGGAAAAAGGAAAGAATCACAAACCACAAATAAATGTCAAGGCAAGGATGCCAAGAACAAGCATATAGTCAATTAATGATCAAAAGAATGATCAATAGGGCGTGTGGAAGAACGAAAGTGTACCTTGGCCACAAAATGCATTCCGAGCTTTCAAGGAACCAATGCAAATCCCAACAATGACTAATAGTGACTACAAAGTCTTCAAAGACTAGTATCACTCCTACCTATCTTGATATCATCATTCAATGATGTTGGAAATCAAAGAAGATGAGTCTTCTACAAGTGTAAGTAACTCTATCCACAATCAATAGAATGATTTATATTCACGAGTACCTACACATAACAAGATGCAAGCTAGTAGATACATTTCAAGAGTAGATCTAAAATGTATTAATACTACTAATCTAAATAAGATGCAATATTATCAATTTAAAAGGGTTATTTTCAACAAAAAATAGTTTTGACCAAAGAAAAACTTTCGTACAACTTAACCTTCTAATTTGAGGAGACACTGGATCGATCCAAGTTTTAAAGTACAATATACTTCAAAGATCTTGTGTCACCGTCTCTCTGATACTAATTGTAGAAACTAGAAGGTGGGGGTGGGCTTGAATAGTTTCCCATCGATTTATCTCCTAATTAAAATTCATTTCAATTAGGTGAGTGCACAAAACTATCTTTTACTTGAAAGCTAGTTGCATAATGATTAGGTTCAATTCTAATGCATTAACAATGTGTAGTAGGTATAATGATAATGAATGTAAATAATGAATAAGGAAAGAAACAACCTAGTAGGAAGACACCAAGATTTATAGTGGTTCGGCAACGAGGCTCTATCCTCGTTCTTACTCCACTCCTCGAGTACACCTTACTCAATATTTCCACTATATCCACAAGCTCCCTTCTTGGCGGAGAAAACCTTACAATGTCGCTTACATTATTTTCCGACACTAAATGCCGAGACCTAATCTTAGCTAGGACCAATCTACACAACGTCGCCCTCTTCAACATTTTACGACACAAGGCTAGATGTCAAATTCTAATCCAAAGCTAGAACCAATCTTCACAAAGTTGCCTACTTCACCATTTTCCGACACAAGGCTAGATGTCGAGTTCTAATCCAAAGCTAGAACCAATCTTACAACGTTGCCTACTTCACCATTTTTTGACACAAGGCTAGATGTCGAGTTCTAATCTAAAGCTAGAACCAATCTTCACGACTCTTCACTTTGAAGCTAAGTGAGAACATCACACAATACAACTACATATCACTTTATAGTTTAGTGAGAACTCACAAGACACAACCACATCACTTTATAGTTTAGTGAGAACTAACATAACTAATTATGGGAGTTAATTGTTATCGCAACTTGTGGTCGGCTGTGAAATGGCAGAAAACACACACAACTCTAAAAATGACGGCTGCTGATTCCTGGTTATTTCTTTACTTATTATCTTGTCTAATCTTGACTACACTGATTCACTCTTGTAACAGTTTGGAAGACGACGGCTGCTAGGGTTTTGATTTTGCGATTTTGTTGTTTTGTACAATAGAAGCGTGATCTCGAATCTGCTGATCATCATCTTACAAGTGTTATTGTTGGGTTGGTGTTTCATTGATGTTACGAGGTGTGTGGTTAAAGAGTAACTAGGGTTTGCTGCGCTTTTCTGGGTCTGTTCTGCTGTTGTAACGAGATGAGGGGTGCTTGGTAGAGGGTGGTGATTCGTTTGCTTTAAAACCCTAATTTTCTAGGGTTTCTTTTTGTTTTTAAGTTGTTGACTGCTGGGGCCTTTTGTTTCTTGATGAATTCTGAGAACGAGGCTGCTGTTAATGAAGGTGGGAAGAAGGAAGGGGATGTCGAGCGACCTAAGGCTCCCAAAATTATTAAGTCTATTCTTAAGAAGCCTGGATCTTCACATGTGGGTGATCCTGCAAGGGTTCGTTTGCATGCGACTCAATCGGTGGCAGGGGGTAGGGAGAATGCATCGAATGCTGCTAAGGATCTGTTGAACCTTAAAGTGGGATCTGCTGAAACGAACCCATCTAAAACAAGTGCTGCTGTTCATCATGTTACGAGTGCTTGGGGGTGCTCGTAATCCTAAGGTGGCTTTTGTTTGTCCAGTGGATCCAGTGGCTACTAGCTCGGATGATCAGGGTTCTACTAGTTGTGAGGTGAGCAATACGTGTGGTGCGGTAAAGGTTCATGAACTCAATGTTGATACAAGCATACATGGAGATGAACAGAATGGTGGGGTGGCTGATGTGCAAGCGGATGATACTCATTTTGGTGTCGCATCTAGCAAGGCTACTAGAGGATTGATTTCTACAAGTGGTACTAATGTTTCACCGACTCCTAAGGCGAATTTTAGGTTTGTAGAATCCGTAGAACCTGGTCCGGGAGCTAGTGTAGCGTTTAATATGCCAATGAAGGTTGTTACTGAGGTAAATTCTAGATTTGAGCATACGTTATATGGTTATTTCCTTGGTAAACGCCTTGCTTTTCCCGTGGTTGAATATTTTGCCCGACAAAATTGGGGAAAATATGGTCTTACACGGATTATGTTGAATTCAAAAGGGTTTTTCTTTTTTAAGTTCAATACTAGGAAGGGAATGGAGGATGTTCTTGAGTCGGGGCCCTGGTTGATTCGGAAAATTCCGATTGTGCTTAAACAATGGAGTTTGGATACGAGGCTACAGAAGGAGGAGCTTACTCGTATACCTGTGTGGGTTAAGATTCATGATGTTCCACTTCAGGTTTTTTCGGAGGATGGTTTGAGTATCATTGCATCTCATATTGGTAAGCCTCTTATGCTTGATTCATTTACTAGCGCTATGTGTATCGATTCATGGGGCAGGAGTAGTTTTGCACGGTGTTTGATAGAGGTTCAGGCGGATAATGACCTGAAGGAACATCTAGTTTTTGGAGTTCCTTTGGCTAATGGGTCTGGATATACAATGGAGACGGTTACTATCGAATACGAATGGAGACTTCCACGTTGTGAACAGTGTAAAATCTTTGGTCATGATCATGACTCATGCCCAAAGGCGGTAAAGGTTTGTCCTATTGTTGCTTATACTACAGGTGATAATAATGTTGGTGATCAAACCAATGATGGGTTTAAGAGTGTGAATCGAAAGAAGAAGAGAGGTAAGAAGCAGAATGGAGGTATTCATGTAGGAACGAATACTTTGTATGTTCCTAAAGTGAATATTCCACCTAAAGTGGTTCCAAAGAAGCCTTCTACGATTGCTAAGATTGCTGAAAGACCTTCGACATCTACATCTGTTCCTAATAATACAATTGATCCTTGGAATAGAGCTGTTGCTACATCAAATTATTATAACATTCTGAATGAATCGGATGAAGAAGAGGTTGAGAATATTTATGATGAGACTGCTAACCTGTTCCATGATAAAATGGACAAGGCTAAAGATAAATCATAATCCTTCCATGTTTGCTAGTAAAGTATGTTTATTTTTCTAGCTTTGTAAGTGTGTATGGCATGTCATATACACTAGATTAGATGTTTATCAAGCGTTTTGTGCTTGAGGTTAATGTGGTAGTTCCGCCACATTCTATATGTACTTTAATGTTTTTTGGTGTAATATATTTTACCGGGGTGGTTAGGCCCTTTTACCCAAAAAAACATAACTAATTACAACTCAACTAAACATATCCAAGTACACACAAGAAGCTTGGATCTACACAACACAAATCCAAGCACACACATGTGCAATGGATTTACACAACTCTAATCCAAGTATTAACATATAGCTTGGATGAACACAACTAGTCCAAGTATTTACAAATACATTGGATCTACACAAGACACAAATAAACAAATGATGAACATGAGTATATCTTTAAGAGGAGGTGATCTTCATCAATGCTTCATCTTTAATCACATCACAAGTATGTGAGTGATCTTCTCTTTGGACAAGGTAAAGAAGGAGATCAAAAGGATAATCATGAGTAAACATACTTAACACATTAAGTGATCATTTACAAATACCTAGGATTAGATAGGAGAAAGAAGGCTGAAAGATATGTCCAAAAAGGGTTGATGAGAATGTAGATTTGATCCACTATATATAGAAGACAAATGCCAACGGCTATCTGGGGGTGGTTCCTTATCTACCCAGGTGGTTCTTATCGATAAGGAAGCACGTAGGCACTTAAGGAACCGGGGGTACTAGACTCCGCTCCTTTTTGTCTTTTAGTGAATTTGAAATATCTGAGGCTGTTTGAACCTTCAAAGGATATTCTTATGGCATTTGGAATATGCCATATTCAAATTTACATTTTCATTTTAATAAAACATTTTCTTAAAAATAAAGTTTATTAAAAATATTTTGTTACATTTGACAAAAGTGAGTTTTAAGGCTAATCACTTTTATGATCACTAAGCATGATTAAGATATGTTAGTGTAATGATTATTACCTTGATGATAGTGTTTGTTAGATAATTTGTTCTATGATTGTGTTTGATAATAAATGTCTTTGTAATTTTTCGTGATCAAAACTAAGAAAGATTAATTAATACTAACAATGTTTTTAGGCATTGCTTTGCATTAACACACACCTTGTGAAACTTAACTAGTGACCAAAACAACTTCTAAATGACTTGTTTAGAGAAAACCAACCCTAAGAACCAAGGTCACAAGGCCACAAGGCCTTTTGATCCTAAATTTCCCAAATAGACTTGTTTTAGGCCTTTTCAAAGAAACTTTTTATTTTTCAACACAACCTATTGACTTTATGGTTCAAATGCTTCCACTAGGTGACACTAAGCTTACTGAAATAAAGAGACAAACAACACAAACACCAGATCACAAAATCCCCTAGCAACTTTGAATCTGAGATCATATTGTTTTTCTGATATTACTTTTGATCGTTTGATTAAGAATATATTAGGATTATATTTGATCCTGAATCACAGATTTAGAATTCAATTAGATTAGGGTTAGCCGCCTTTTTTTCATTTGCAATCAAAAACGTGAATCCTTGTTTTTTTATTTAAGCAGCCTTTGTTGGTGTTATCCTTGTGATTAGCATTGACTATCGGGCTGTTTGATTCAGACTTAGGGTTCATAATTTTTGAGCGCAGCCGTCACTAGGGTTTGTTATTTTATGTGGGCTTATTTTTTAGTATCCTGAGATTGAGAGCGTGTGATGAATAATGAAGGTTGTCCGATTGATTGGGAGGGTTTTAAGGAGCGTATGGCACGGTTAAGAGAATCGAGTATTCATGAGATCTCTTTGTCTAATAATGAAAATAGAGGACATGGTCTTGCGTCGCTGTCGGCTGAGAATCAAAACCCTAGTTTTGAGATACCTTTGATGTCGAATGTGGCTGGCGTAAACAAATCACATTCTCAAGCTAACAATATTAGTGATTTGGATCCAGCTCCTAATATGAGTGATGTACAAAACCCTAATGATGAGTTGGTGCTGCCTAGTAATAATGATACAGCTAGGATTTCTGATATGAATCCATGTGATGCTAGGGTTTGTATAAGCCCGGCTGTGGTAGAAGGGGTCTCGAATCATGTTGGAGCACAGGTTTCACAAGTTGCTGCATTCCCGTCACTGAATGATGCGTATAGAAACGGGGGTTTGAAATCCCCAACTATGCAGCCATCATTGAATACAGCTCCTATTGTCTGTAACAATCAGGAGGGTAATGGTTTGGATTCTTTGAGGAGTGAAAGCAGCAATGTTAAGGCTAACTTTAGATACATGGAGGTTCCGACGAGCAATGATGAGGGTATCAAGTTTTGCATGCCAGTTCAAGTTGTCAATGAGGTACAAACTCGATTTGAGAACACATTATATGGATACTTTATTGGTAAACGGCTTGCATACCCAGTTGTGGAGTACTTTGTTAAACAAAATTGGGGTAAGTTTGGGCTTACTCGTATCATGTTAAATGCGAAAGGGTTTTTCTTTTTTAAATTCAGTTCGCATAAGGGGTTGGAGGATGTTCTTGAAAATGGCCCGTGGATGATACGTAAGGTTCCAATAGTGCTTAAAGAATGGTCAATTGATACAAGATTGGAAAAGGAAGAACTTACAAGTTTGCCAGTGTGGGTTAAAATCCATAATGTGCCAATTCAGGTATTTTCGGAAGATGGGTTAAGCATTATTGCTTCCCATGTTGGTAAGCCTGTTATGCTTGATGCATACACGACTAACATGTGTAGGGAATCGTGGGGAAGAAGTAGTTATGCACGGTGCTTGATTGAAGTCAGTGCTAGAGATGAACCATTGGAAACGCTAACTTTTGGTGTCCCTTTATCAAATGGGTCTGGATATTCAAATGAGACGGTTACTATTGAGTATGAATGGACGCCATTACGGTGCTCCCAATGTTATACTTTTGGCCATGATAACACGTGCTGTCCTAAAATTGTTACGGCTTGCCCTATGGCTACGCAAGTTGCTGATCTTAGCAAGGTCAATGAGCAAAAGGAGGAAGGTTTTCAGAATGTAAAACGTAAGAAGAAGAGAGGTAAAAAGACTAATGGCAGCGTGAATGGAGGCTTCCAGGTTGGTAGTAAACCTCTTTATGTTCCTAAAGTCAATTTACCAGCTAGTTCAATCTCCAAGTATAATAAGAATGTTCCATCGATACCAAAGGCCGGTACGAGTGCTTCTACTAAGAGTGGACCGGCCCTTGTTGCGGTGACTCCAATTAATCCTACTAAACGGACGAATAATCTAGATTCTAATTCTGAATTTCCAGCAACGTTTAAGGCAGGTTTCATGAATAATAGTCGGAATGAGGGTGGTGTTGGTACATCAAATAGCTTTGAGATTCTAAATCAATCTGATTCGGAGGTAGAAGAGGTTGAGAATGTCTATGATGAAGCTGCATACTTATATCATGACAAGAGGGATAAAGTTAAATGAAGACAAGAATAAATCTTTGATTTTATTTTGTTCTATTTTTTTAGGTGTGTAATTGTATATGGCATGTCATATACATCGTTGTAGGCGTTTATCAAGCGTTTAGCTTGAGGTTAATGTGGTATTTCAGCCACATTCCATCTGTACTTCAATGTTTTTTGGTGTAATATATTTTACCGGGGATAGTCCCTTTTACCCAAAAAAAAACTTATACTTAGCGAATTTTTAACAAAAATTTAAAAGAGGAAAGGGTAGAATGAGTGAACCTCCTTCCTTTTACTTCCTAGAGAAGGTCAGCAATGCTCATTGGACCTTGTTCAACCACTAGAACAAGATCAAGGTCCTTGAACAAAGGAGAAGGTCTGCTGATGGTTCAACAATCGAACCAAGACCTTCTTATGATTCGATCTTCAACACAAGCCACAAACAAACTAACCAAACGTTGATAAACCTTCACAAGCTTGGTGTCAGCAAGCTTGCAAGAGCTTATAGCTTTTAGAAGGGGTTAGCACACGTAAATAAGCAAATTAAAAACCTAGATTTTGAAAACTTTTCAACCTTGAAAACCTTTTCAAATCATAATGTGGCTTTACCAAACCACCAAAACACATTCAAAACACTAAATGGAACTTAGAATTTGCTTCTCCTTAACAACTTCAAACAACAAAAAGGAATTACACTTTCAAACTTAGAAAATACCAGCTTTCATTTATTTTAAAGAAAATTACAAGAGAGAAAGCAAAAACTAGAACAAGGGACTCTCACAAGTTGAGGTCTCCTTATATAGAGGTCTAAGGACCATTCTAGAAAGCTGAAAATACATAAACGCTAGCTATGAAATCTTAGAATTGCCCTTGAGTGCGTTTGATAGGAATGGGCTGTCCAAATTGATCCAAGTCGTCCATTTTGCCTTAGGACCAAGTAGTGAATGTGGGTTGTTGATCTTTCCACGTGGGATGTCTTGAAGAGGAAGTTGTGATTTGATAGGTGGACGGCTTGAATGGTAGGGTCCATTGGTTGATGTGATGGGGAATGTTAAGTGTGGGATGGATTCGTGTGAAGGGCAATCACACATGGGTATGGGTAATTGGGATTTACCCCTTGTTTTAAGTGAGATAGTAACTGGGGAGGGAGGGTGAACAGTAACTCAATTGATCTGTTTTTTGTGGAGTTGTAATTTGTTTGGCGCGTGTTTGTGTTTGAATGTTTGGTTGTGGCAGAAATGGTCCCCATTCTTTGGAAATGTATGTATAACAATTATTAACAGCCTCATAAACCATTTCCTTTGTAATAGAAGTTTTGTTTTTCATACTTTTGGCACAAACTTTCTAATAAGCGTTATAAGGACTTGTTTGCATATTTCTTGATATTTGAAGGGCCAATCTTGGACTTTCTTGAACTTTGAAGGTCTTCTTTGTATGTTTGACATTCAGGAGGACCAATATTGACAAGTCCATATTTTTGAGGGACTAATCTTGCCAATTCTTCAAAGTTGAGGGACCTTTTTGTAATTTTGACAAACTTTAGGGACCAAACTTGTAATTATGAATATACAAGGGTATAAAGTGTCATTTCTTCAATGATGAAGGAATTTTCTTGGACATCTTCAATTCTTCAAGGTTTTATTCTTGGAAAATCACAACTAGGGCCCGGATCATTGTGCGGCTTCGTTTCTCGTGTTCGTTTTTCCTTGTTTCTTGTGATCTTTTGTCTTTTTCACGATATCCATACCTAAAATACACAAGTAACAAACACAAGCATAATATATGGTATTTTTATGAAATTTTTAGCATTTAAAGCACAAAAAGAACGATGAGATCATGTATAAATGCCATCTCATCAACAGGCGTTGTATAGGTAATAGGTTACTTACAAGTTATCCTTCGCCAGTTTTGACAAGGTAGGCGGCACGGCGTTGAAGGGGGTGGGGTTCTAGACCACCTTAGGTTTTGCACCACCATCATATGAAGCTTGGGAAGCCCCCGCTTCAGTGGGTGCGAAATTCCCTTGGTCTCCTTGGTACAGGGGGTGATCTTTTCGCAGCTTCTTCCGAGGCGCGATCGTTTGAACGTATTCCCTGACGGAGACCTTTCTCTTCCTGGTCTTACGCTTCATCGAGTGATAAACGACTGATAATCCTTCTCCGTCACCACCCTCGGTCGCATCTTCCTCATCATCATCGTCTACAATGACGATTTCCTCTTCTTCATTGGTGGGGTTATCCTCGGCAAGATTCGTTGTAGCTCTGCCAGCGGTATAATTGGTTTCATTCTCTCACATTAGGTTCTCGCCGTCTTCATTTGAGAAATTCAATGGGGTCTTCTAAATTTGGGAATCTCCCATGTGTGAGTGGTGTTCGAGGTTCACGACCAAGGGGATGGTCACGTTTATCGTAGACTCTAGCAGTGGTGGCTCGTTCTCTCGGCGTGGATGGCTACCCTCCTTTACGTCCATTGGATTACCCTGGCGAAGAAGCCCAAATAGATTAATCTCTGCGTACAACAAGTAAAGAAGGATACATGTTAGTTTATTTTAACAATTAATCTATGCGCAACAATATATATATCTACACTCACCCTCATTCCGACTGTTTGGAAATATGGGATATCGATTCGGCCTTCCGTAGTAGTTACGACTAATATCTATCAGGCATAGGAAGCATTTAGGAAACCCTTTATAGAAGTGAGTTTGATGAGTGTCTAGTATCCTCACATCATTAGTGTTATATGAATCAACTGGGGGTGGGTAATATGGGCGTAAACTGTACTTAAATTCGAAAGGTTGTGGGAAGACTACGACATCTGTTGGTCCCTGGTAATTCGATATTAGTTATTAACTTAAGTAATAACTATCACTTTGACTCAAGTGTGTTGTTTTAACATTAGATAAGAAGAATGAATGATTAAAACAACAATACCAATATACTTTTCAACGTATAGACTTTTATTAGAATCAAATAAAGAATCTATAACCCACTTTGTTTGCGGAATAACAAAGTGGTTGAATGACAATGGGGTTTGATCTCCACTTGTTCGTTGACCCCGGGACTTCAGGATCCCCGGGGCCAGCATGCTATACCGAACGATGCGGCTCTACATAAATATTAAACCAAAGTTAAACTCTAAGCTCCAATCTAAGCGTTCATATGCATCTTTGGCTATATGGTTTAGTTGGTATCAAGAGAGAAAGGTTTTCTAGAGTTTAAGCTCTTGTATTGGTTATCTTTCTCTCACAATGTACACTCCTTTATATAGGCAGTGTAAATTAGGGTTTGCATTTTGCATGTACCAATGTATGAGTTTATCCAGTGGGTGGTTAATGCCCATGCTGGATAAACAGTACAAAGTACATAATAAACTATTCTAGAAAAGATAAAGGTTGTACTTATATCTAAGTATACAAGCAACCTACTTTGACTTAAAGTAATCTTTTCCCGCCTAATGCAAACCATCAGAATACTGAAGAGTCTTCAGTATCCTAGAGGAGATCGACATCATTTAGTTTGGTATTGTCAAGCCAAACTGAATTGAAAGCCCTTCTTTAATCCTTGTTCTTCAGCAACTAGACCGCCTAGTATTTGAAGCGAAGACTCCTTTGTCTTCTAAGTTCACTGGAAGGGGGTTGCTAAACTTTCTTCAGCTATAAGGTCTTCAGTAGGAACTTTGTTCCTCTGGTCATCCTTGAGCAGACTGGCCTTACTGCTGAGCATGAAACACTTAGGGTGATTTTATATTTAAATCCTAGAGTTGCTTCAAGGTCAGTAAATACTGACCCAACAATCTCCCCCTATTTAGATATACAAATAGCCTAAGTCTAATGTCAGTAGTAAGTGAGCATAACAACTTCTTCTTGCTTGCACTGATCAATTAATAACTTATAAACATCAGATAATCATTTATTCAACAACATTACAAATTACAACAAAAATTATTACAAATGATTATTCAATTCTCCTTAGGCCTAAGTTCTTCAATGATGGAAGTCTGAGTTAATGGATCTGAGTTTCTGTGGTCCAATATAGCAAGCAAGCACATGCTGAAGGTTTTAGCAGCATCAGTAAGTCCTGTACCACCATGAATAGAGTAAAAGATCCTTTGAACATTCAAGAGAAGTTCATTGTTTATTTCATCAAGATCACTTATGCCCACAAACTCTTGACGTTCTTGATGATTGAACATGATCATTCCTAGTTCTGGTTCGTCCAGTACATGACCAGGGAGATGATTTTAAAACTGAACAAGGCCTTTGTATTTCTTTGTAGTGACAAAGATGTCACCAACTTCAGGTTGTATCAGACTTGCCCTTTTGTTCAACTCCAGTATTGGATCTTGATCTTCCAGAGAAACTTGAGTGTTGATGTTCAGAATTTCACCTAGTCTTTCATGATTTCTCATATAGTGCTCGATTCTGGTACGAACTTCATCCCATCTCTTAGATTTTCTTTTCTCGATCATCAACCTCAATTCCATCCATTCAGAGTAAGAAATTTCTTTTCCTTGAAAGTTTTCAAGTATCTCATCAGTTCCATCACCCCTATAGAACTTGAGATTGATGTCGCCTTTGCTGGTCAACATGTCAACATTGGTGATTTGTGAGATATTTCTTCTGTTAAGCCTTGTTATACAAAATTTTTCATATAACACTTTCTTCTTGAAGACACTTTCTACTTCAACTTTTCCAGTTTGTTCATACAAGCTTAGCTTCAGTTCTCTTAGTTTCTCCTCTTCTTGAAGCTTGTATAGATTGTTAAGTTCTTCTTGAGTGGCCACTCTAGCACTGATCAAACGATCATTCATAGTAAGGTCTCCTTTGTTTTTGGGTATAAAGGGAGGTGACCCACTATCAGTTGTTTCCCCACGTGTGGTCAGCCCTTGCATATCATCATCTTTGGCTGATGGCTCCCCCTTACCCTTTACTGGGCTCTTTTCAGTGATAGGTGACTCAATGGATTGTTTCTGAGCCTTCTTTTGGGCATGTTTTTGAAAGTGCTGCTGGATTGTGTTTTTCTCCCCCTCAGCAGAAGACTGTCCAACAGCTTCTGATGACCCACCAGCAGGGAAGAAGCCACAAAGATGATCAAGATTGGTAGTTACCTTGGCCAGCATGGCTGGAACAGTTTCAAGGGCATTTAGCTTCTGCTAAACCTCTTTAGAAATGGTCAGCTTTTGTTTCTCTAGCAACGCCACTCTATCTTTGATTTTGGACACATAATCATACATGGTATTATCTTGGCCAGGAACTGGTGTGAATTATGGTGGAAACTCCATGTAAGCACCGTTGATGGACTCCATTATAGAGGACATCTCTTGCTTTAAGGAAGTGGTGGTGGCCACATCTTGGACTAAGGGCTTCAAAGCAGCAATGATGACATCCTTAATTTGTTCAGCAGAAGGAGCAGGTGGTCTTGCTTTGATAGTTGAGACTTCGTTGTCAGCAAGCAACTTTTCTTCCTTCAGTCTAGCAACCTGTGATTGAAGAATCAACACTTGATTGGTTAATTCTTTTACCTGCTCAGTTCTGGGGGAAATTGGCTTTTATATTGCATCAGCAGGTTCTTCATCACTATCATCTAGATTGACTAGAATTCTTTCATTGAACCCAAGTTCTTTTTCCATATCATCTCCAGACATACTGACAACAAAAGTAGGCAAGTGTCCCACTTTGGCTCCAGTGGTAAGATGTACTTCCTTGGGAATCTTTGCAGCATCATCATGAGTGTGTGGATCAGTTTCAAGCCCTTCACCACCAGGGTTGGTTTGACCTGATGGATCCTAAGAAAGAGTTCCTGATAAATTTAGATCAATGATAATGTTTTTGGTTCCTTCAGTAGAACCCTATTGTGGGGGAGCTACTTCATTAGAAACAGATAAGCCAGGGTCAGCATCAGTTGTTAGATTTACTGACACATCATTCCCTGATGCAGACTCAGAGTGACAAGTGATAGAAATTGGTAATGAAGTATGACTTGTATTCAGAATGAAAGTACTTATCAATGCTGACTCCACACTACCGAGCTGAGGGTGAGCTCCATCTTCACCCTTCTCTCCTAAAGAAGTTGAGAGATGGGTTGCTTGCTAGGCCTCTTTATGCATATCTCCTCTAGTAGAGACTGAAGGTGATGTTTGGCTGGGGTTCTTGTCCTTGGCTAGGGACTTGGTCTTCCTCAAAGCATGGCCTTGGGAATCATCATCAATCTTCTTCGAGGAAGATTATGTGAGGGTTTTCCTCTTTCTAGACGAACGTCTAACCTTCTTGGTATTAATTGACGTTTGCTTCTGACGAGGTCCAGAGGAAGCTCCAAGCTTTTTTCCTTATAGATCCCCTTCTCTAGTTGGAGAAGTTTCTTTGGGAGCTTTGTACACTACTGGATCATCTGCTAAGCAGATGTCCAGCATGTGTTGTGTAAGAGGGGGATCAATAGTGCTGACTGGAATGTTCCAGCGAGTAAGATTAAAGGTCTTAAAAATTAGTTTCTCTCCAGTTATTTTTGAAAAATCATTTCCAAGATGGTCAGCAAAAAGGAGAGATAGAAATCTGGTGTACAAAACGTTTTTCTCTCTAGTCTTTTTCTCTAGCTTTCCATGGAGATCTTCAAAAATAAGCCTCCCAAAATCAGCTTTTGTAACACCCCCAAATATTCATACTTTAGTTCAGCGGAAGAGTCGTTGGTGTTACGGGATAGCACATTACTCAAATCATAGACAACGCTTAAAATCGCGTCGTTTAATAATAAAGCATTTTTCCATTCATGAATATCAAATTTACATAGGTCCCAAATCATAGTATTTCATACAATTTTACAAAACATTTGAATGGAAATTGTTATTTAAGTGCGGGCCATGAATTCTTGTCGTCTTCCCGAGAATTACCTTCAAGTACCTGAGATAAAACATGTTAAAAGAAAAGGTCAGCGAAAACGCCGAGTGAATTCATAGAGTTTAATAAAACCATTAATATATCATCGGTATATATTTATTACCGAAAATCATTTTGTACAAATCCTTGTAGTAGGCCATAAAATAGGCCAAAAACATTTTTATACAAATCTTTGTTACAATTCATACTATAGGATTTTTCCTTCAAAACCATTATTAGAACCAATGTTGTAAAAACATCATACAATACGTTTTATAACGTTGTATAGAGTTAAATAAAAACCGTTATATGAATATGGTTATGTAAAACCAAAACATGAACATAATATCAATAATAAGACCCCGTATTGCTAGTCAGGCAATATTTTGTAATTCAATGCGTATAGCAGTATTTTCGTTGTTTTTGGATTATTATATGCCGCATGACATTGTTACCTTACTATACCAAACAATGGGTAGCTAACCCGAAACTTAATTTTCCCATCTAAGTTAGTGTGTCGTCACAAAAATCACGCTATGCAAATCTTCTCATACATAAATTCGCTTACCAATCAATGTGGCACGACGGGGATCAACCGTCATGACGCGAACTGGGGTGATCGTCCCCAAAGAGTACTATTATATGCATAAGTGTCTACCAAATCCCGGTAGTTCACAATTCATGCTAATGGGACCTTTAGTGACATAACCTAACTTTAATAATCCATTTTATTTCATACATCGGGTCATATAATCATTCATCGGGTCATACAATCATTCGGGTCCAAATCAATAAACAAACAATCGGGAAAAATGGTGTCCTATTTTATCAAAACTAACATGTTATCTCCATCGCGGGTTTATAAAACATTTCATAAAAACATTTAAAAGAGTGCGAGGCTATGAACTCACGTTGATTGGGAAAGGCGGTTATCGGCGATTTGGATGTACGGTACGTGCTTCAATCACGGAAACCTAGACAAATAATACTCGTCTTAGACTCTTGTCCAATGACTATATAAAAACAATAATTATGTATATATATGATGATTTTATAAATATGATGATGATCAAGTGGGATTGTACATCTTTATTTACTCATTATAGTGTCATGTGTTGGTAAATTTTCATACTAGATTCACTAGTTTAACTTCTTTACTTGTCAAGGCCCAATAAGCCCATTATAGGCCCATTACCTTACATTACTCCATCTTATATTTTTAACATCAGTCCTATGCTTACATGTTGGTCCCAAGTGGGTCAAGCCCAATAAGCAAGTTTATTAGTGTTTAGCCAAATTAGTTGGATTAATGGTCCAATAAGGCTAATTTTGGCCCGTTAATGTCCGTATGTTATAAAGCTCGAGTTCTATCGGGTTTTACTTGTAACATGTACTTATAAATCAGTATATGAGTTATAAAAAGTTTACATTAGACGGGTCCGACCGTCTAGGTTTTAATTGACGAAAACGTTAATTTTACGGTTTTAGCCGAAAAGACGTAAAAATCATGTTTATAGTTTTATAACTTATAAAACTTATCAAATTGCCATTTTTATAAAATGTCTCATTTATTTTTTATTGTACATACTTATTATTATGTAATATATAAGTTAGTGGGTTTTAAATTTACATTTTATACTATATTTATTTGAGTGCTATTATTATACTATTATACTTTAATTTCACAAATCTGATTTTTAGTTTCACTTTCACCATTTTTATCATATCTTGAGTTCTACAAGGAGATAGAAGCTCACTTTTGGATAACATAAACTTCATATTATGTAATACAATTAACTTAGTTTTAGCTACTGCTCAATCCAAGTCTAAGTGTCCCTAACAGTCCTCAAAAACAGACTATTCAGATTGGTACATCAATTTTGTTTTGATCATATCTCACTCATTATAATGATTCCATTGCATGGCCAACTCTCACATGTGTACATGTCCTAATACTTACTGTATATTAATTCATCCATGCCATTTTATCAGTTTAACATATGGTTGTTTACTGTTTTTATACAGCCTACTAAAGTAAGTAAGATTTACCACTTTTACATATAGTTTTTCATTTTTTTATCCAAGTTTATCAACACATGATCCCCACACAATATTTTTAATCATCATTCATCATCATATACATATACATAAATAAAGAAAATACAAGATTACATATTCAAAATAACAAAAAGGATAGGAAGAACAATCTCTATACCACCAAAGTGATGAAAAGATGGGATTGATGATGAACAAGACTTGGTTTTGGGTAACCAATCTTATGAGATATCAACACCACTTCTAGGATCACCAAATATTTGTGTAATTCTCCAAAAATCAGCCCTTGATCTTCATGGAAACTCCTTGCTAGTTGTTAAAATCACCTCCAATCAATATATCTTCAATGGGTTTCCATCATATGTAAGTTATACATATGATTTATGGTAGAAATTTTTTGATGAATGGTGGTGGTGATGATAAATGGGACGGCAACAAGGAGAGCTAGAGATGAAAATATGTGGTTTTGTATGTTGTAAATGAGATAATGGTTTAGTCTTGGCTAGTTTTGTGTTGCTAGTGGTTTGGAAAGAAACAAGGATAAGTGTCCTTGTTTACTTAAGTAAACTTGACACATCAAGAGTGTGTTGTATACTCTTAGACGCCACTTGTATAGGGGTGGGCAAGTGTAAACTTGTCCCATCCCTATTAATTTACGGGTACTCCTCGATTCTAGTTTCCTCGATTTGCGTGCCCTCGGGTCGTTTTACAAAAAACGTTTTTATAAATTATGAATCAACGACACAAAACGAATCTAATAAAAATTGTCTCATCAAAAACGGAGTTCAAAAACGTAAATACGTAATCCTACGGTTTCCGTTTTAGTCGTAAAGGACGTTAAATTATGCACGTAAGTCCTAATCTCTTCTCGTAAATTTGTGAGTTTATGAACCAACACAAATTTAAAATTCCAAAATAAAATTCACGGATAAATTTATTTTCTAAAGTGTCGGACTGTCACCAAAAACGGTGTATGTAAGCGTAAGCATGTAACGTAGAGTCCTCCGGTTTAGACGTAGTCGATGCTACTTAAGACGTAAACCCAAATTTCTTCCCATAAATGAGTGAGTTCATAATATAACATTAAAATAACATTTCCAAATAATAATTGAGAATAAAATATCAACCATAAATTGACGGATTGTCACAGCATTTACCCCTAAACAGGATCTTTGTCCTTAAAGATCGATTTATCTTACTACTCTCTTCTTATAGAGTTAGAGCCATGTGGGTATTTCCTCCACATTTAGTCTTTTCTTAGAAGTCTAATTCATTACAATATGCGAGTTTCATAAAACATAACTACGGGAATACGATCAGGCTTAATGTTGACTTACTTTCTCTATCCATGATGTTCACGGGTTTTTGATGAATGCAACTTTTCGCTGATCTAACTCCATCAAAAAGTACTCAGATTTTCATTTGATAGACATTTTCTCAAGTTCGATATACGAAACATAATTCACGCAGTCCTTGAAGTCCTAGGGTAGATCCATCTTATATGCCTTTCAAACCAATCTTTACATTATCTCAATGGTCCCATACAACGGGGACTTATTTCCTATGATCTTTCAGATCATCAATTCATTTTTCCATGGTGAAATTTTTTGGCATAACTTCGCTACCCATCCTGCATTTCAAGATCTACATTTCATATTCACATAACCTCTTGCCCACTACTGGCAGTGAATAATTAGATCCTAATATCAACAATCATTTCAGGTCTCGCGGGTCGGTTATTTTGTAAGTTTAGGTTTGTCATCATAGGCAACCTTAAACCTAAAAGACATGTCCAACTCACAATGGGTGTATGTCGGGTATCTTCATCCCAACTTTTGCTTACAGATGCTCTCATATTTAGATCCTCACAAGATTCGATCTCGATCCTAATACGATAATTATCAATGATAATCTTTCCAAAGGAAAGCGATTATCCTGTTCATTACCAAAGGTCAATCATTCAAGCATAACACAACACTTCTAGTGTTTTGTATCGTTACTTTACCTCGTCCCTTCGATTGGGGTGGTAAACAGTACTCTCATCAAGGTTCGTTCCCAATGACTTCTGAGTACATCTCTAGAAATTCGATGCGAAGCGAAGATCTTGATAGAGATGATCGACACAGGCACACTATGTTTACACAACTCCTTTAAATACAAAGAGTCAATTTCTTCATCAAGAATTTATCATTAACAAGAATGATATTAGCTGATTTGGTCAGTCAGTCGACGATGACCCAAATCGAATTAAATTCAGATGATGACCTTTGTAATAGTTAGACGTTTACTAATGTATGAGGCGATGTCTGCCTTCATAATTTGTCATCAGTACAACTTCTTCAGATAAGGATACATTAAATCAGAAATGGCATGAATAGAATACTTAATCTTATGAGATTCCAACATGACTAAATCTCACAATCCTCCATATTTAGGCAATCACAAGCAGCCTTTTATACATTTAACGCCATCGGCTTCTCAGTTCTAATGGTTCACATTAGCCGCGAACCCCTTTTATTATCTATATTATCCTTTTTACAAGCATCGGCTATATTTTAAATTGCCCGGCAATTTATTTTACACAGTCATTATTAAGGAACACATCTTAATTGGTTCTTTATCCTTTCTATATAATGTGTCAATATCTACATTCATCTTTCCTGACGAAATAATTATCATGACCACAATTCACTCAGAAATTCTTTCTTCATATTTTCTAAGTTTTAGTTTCGTCTCAACTATTATTTTTATCAGTTTTGATCATTCTGACGTTTAAAGCGTCGATAAATATTATAAGTAATCAAAGAGTAAATATTCAAGTTTTATGAAACGTAAACGTAAAAATTTTAAATTTCTTAGTTCGACAAATTATATGAAAATGTTCAAAATGAATTTGAATTTAATTAACACGATTTTTGTTGATTTATCGAAAATAATTAATAAGATCCATAATTGTTCGAAAATCTTTGTTTATACTTTGGTCAAAATTTTCTTAGTTGAAAAGCAAAGATTGTCGTTTCAAATTTCAAGTCATGGTTTAAATGGTTTCCTCAATCCCTCTTAGGTTGTCTTGAGGTATACACAAACATTTACCCCTAAAGGAGTTTAGTTAAGTAATTTGGGTATGAAGGAATGAGTCCTTAAAGATCCTTTGATAAAATATCTGTCAAAACATTTTTTTTTGCACTTTCTTTTTGGTATAACCCAAAGCCTTAATGGCTCTAATCTTTGAAAAGTCAATATAGATTACATTATCTTATTAATCACACGGTCAAATCATGTAAAGGATTAAGTCTTAAATCCCATGTTAATTACTCAAGGTACAGGTTTTCATTGCCCAGCCAACTCAGGGAAATCTATAAATGATTATTAACTCCTTCCTTATCTTAGAAACAAACAAATGGTCCTTAATGATCACAAGCATGAATTTATCAAATTACAGCCTACACACGTGATTCACCAAATTTATGGATGCCACATGTTCATTGGTCAATCCAAACGACATAACATGAAACTCATAATATTCATTACGAGTTCTGGTTGTAGTGTTTGGAATAGATAATCTTTTTCGCAGACGCGAAGTTTATGATAACCATGTCGTGGATCAAATCTTTAAAACATACGCTAGAACCTTGTAAATGATCAAACAAATCGATTATCTTGGGTAATAGATATCGATTTCGATCGTCGATTTACTTAGTTCACGGTAATCAATAAACATAAGGAATGATAACACCATAGCTCTTTATAATGACGAGCTTGGTAGAATAAAAGCTTTCTCCGACAACTCTCTCAGTCGTACGGTAACACTTTCAATTTAGATGGTGCTAAAATGCAGTGCACACGCCATGGGTGCAGCATCGAGAATATAATCAATACCAAATTCAACTTTCGTTATTGGCGAAAGTCTAGGTAATTCACCAGCAAATACCTCCTAAAGTTTCAAATAACATGAACATCTTTTTATACATTTACTTTAAGTTCTTTCTAGATTATAGTATGTATGACTAGTTCATAACCATTCATGGTATAATTTCAAGTCTAAATGCAAGATATGGTCATCCATCAAGAATTATTTAGATCACTTTTGATAAGTAACATCTTATCTTTTAGGGGAATTCTACTCGAGTTCCCATCAATTAAGACAATGTCGTAATGTCATAATCAATCAATCCATTCTACTGGCACTATCAGCTTTCCAGTTTCGTTATCGTTGATAAGATGTGAACTTCTCAAAAGACTAATAATAACTCATAATCCTTCACAAATTCAAGGATGTGACAACCGTGGTTTTGAGGTTCGTCACTTGGTCTTACTTTTAGGTTATTTTATGTGTGACTACTTGATTTTTGTGCTTACGTGTTTACTTTGTGTGAACGAGGTTGGTGTGATTATCGTTTATGAGTATAGAGTACTCATAAGTAAATCGAGAAACGGTTAATTCATGTTCATGAGATCACAATTAGTGACTATGAAATGAAATGGTGATATTTTGGTGGTTACGTATACGTATAAGTATTATAGTAATAGTGTATTTTTTTTTAGGATTTACGGTTTAGCATTTAGAGGTCTCGGATAAGGTAATTAGCCATATGAATATTTTTCGGGGTGGTTTTAAGTCATTTAGGACATAGTTATAAAGTTTATTTAAAAATTTGAGATTTTTTTAAAAGTGTATATTTTACGTCTTTTACGATAAAACGCGTAAAATTGACTAGTTTTACGGTTTTGGGGTTTTGGAAGCTTTAGGAGCTGTAATAAATTAAGGTAAATTAAGGTAATATTAATAAGGTATTAATTAACAATAAAAAGAAAAAAAAAATAAAGGAAAAAACGAAATTAGGGGTGTTTGGGTCGTTTTAGAAGAGAAAAAAAAGGAAAAAAGGAAAAAAAAAGGAAAGTGGGCTTTGAGTTGGACTAGGATTCACCCATACCCTATATATTATTTTGTACACAACCAAAATTCATTATCTATCCCCTGGAGACAGATTAAATTCGTGGGTTTCATAAAAATTAGGGTTCTTCATATTTTTTTTGGGGTTTTCATAAATCGAAGGTAAAGTCTTTAATCCTTTTTTAATTTAATTGTTTTAATGATTTCTTAATCATTCTTATGATGGATTAGGGTTAGGGTTTATATAAAATCAGTAAATTAATGATGTTATAATCATAATATGATGATCATATAATCTAGGGTTTGTATTAGATGGGGTTATGGGTAATTAATGAGGTTAATTTAATTAAACCCGTTTTTAAAAACTGGGCAGAATTTTGAGTCAATTATTTTGATCGTATCGGGAGTTCTACAAACTCTTATTTTGCGATCCAAGTATCCCTGGAAAGATATTTGAAGTGGCTTTCCAATTCAAGAAACGAGAACTAAATTGGAGGTAGGGAAGTGGGTCAAAAACAGGTTACAACAGTCGGAGGTCAAAACAGTTTTGAATTCAGCCTGTTTTCTTTTTAAGTTTTGGGTTGTTTGAGGCACTTAGGGTTGCATTGGGATCTTCTCACGAACGTGAGAGATGGTTTATATATTTTAGTTAATATCTGCACTTGGGCTAAGGTGGTGGTTTAGGGTAAGACCCCTTAATGGTAACAAACTTTTAGTACGTTTAAAATCAGGAAATCTGGAATGAAAAAAGTAGATATATATATATCGGGGCCTTAAGAGTAGCTTTAAGGTTAGGTCAAGTGGGAGGTGTTAGCCAACATATGTAAGGTTATGAATATTCCTTTTACAGAAACCATGGGTAGGTTTAAGTGGGCGTTTGACCTAAAGTTTTGAGACCTAAAACAGGGACTGTTTTGGGTATAATACGAACGAGTTAGTTATTAAACTTAACCAAGTTAAGGACTTGTTAAGGAAGGGTATTGGGGTAATTAGAGCTTATTGATGAGGTATATATGTGAGAATATGCTAGATGTCCATCATAGGTTAATGAGCCATCTTAGTGATTGGTTCGTTTATTGATTTCGTGTTTTTGGTTTGTTAGCTTGTTGCTAGTGCAAGGACGTGTGAAGGAGCTATCAGGTGAGTTTCATAATCCCATGTTTAATATTGATTTTGACTTCCAGATGGGATGGAAGAGACACTGTGTTGAGTTATTTTCTAAATTGATGTTGTGAATGTGTTTGTGATTTAAGATGGACTTGTGTGTACATTATGTGATTAACTGCTATGTGATTTTTGATTGTGTATGATTTGGATCGGGGGACACGTGCCGTCTCAGTTATTGTGGTTTGACAAGGTAGTGGCCTTGTGGTTTGACAAGGTAGTGGCCTTGTGGTTTGACAAGGTAGTGGCCTTGTGGTTTGACAAGGTAGTGGCCTTGTGTTTTGCCAAGGTAGTGGCCTTGGGATAGGTACATAGGGTGATCATCTAAGGTACCATGATGTTGTTTGGCAAGGTAGGAGCCTTGGATTGGTTTGGTATGATTGGTCTTGATTGATAGTTGCTAATACATAATTGTAACACATTGTCCATAGGTTCTTTTGTTGATGATTGTTATTCACAGCTTGTAACTGATTTAGCGTTGGAGTCTAAACCTATGACTCTCACCAACTTTATGTTGACGTGTTTAGTGTCTCTTTCAGGTGATACTATGGTTAAGCATGAGAAAATAAGTGGCTAGGATGGGAGAAGCATAGGATTGCATATAGAGGGAGAATCCCCGTTTCCTTCTTAGTTTTATTTGATTGTTCTTTTAATAAGTGATATTGTTGGCACCTATATGTTTGTTTTGTTTGTGATATTTGATTGTCTTGGGTAAGAGGTAGGACTGTTACCTACTTACCTAGACTCCTGCATTGTTGAGATATTGTCATGACCTTCGTGTCACCATTTTTACGACATTTCTTATTTCATATAGTTATCTCTATAGACGCCATGTTGTGATGATATCCATACGTCGCGCCCCATGTTCCGCCATGGTGGGGTGTGACAGAATTGTATCGGAGACAATGGTTATAGAGAATTAGGTTGCCTAGTCGCGTAGCCTAGTCTATAGCTTAAGGGTCCATGCATATAGGCGTCATAGGAGTATGTGTGCATTTTATATTAATTGATGTGTTTGGATGTTATTTATTGCGATGTTTTGACTATATGAATTGAACCGTAGTATGTTCATACTTAGTCACATGTTATTTTCTTTTCGGGTTTGTGACTAGTGCGGGTTGAACCATAATCGTCCACGCTAGTCACTGTTGTATTTTGCTTAAATGGTACATTATAGTACATAATTTAGTACAAGGTAGTTTCTATCTTTTATCGAGTTATTCTACATACCTGAGGTATGTTATTTTTCTTTTGATGTTTAAGTCATGTTCCCTAAGAATCGTGTGGTGGTTCGAGTTACTAGGAGTAGGTGGATAGGAAGGGTTTTAAGCTGTTTTCCACTCTTACGGGCGACATGACTTATAACTGATTATATTTTTGTTTTGGATTTAGTCTAGGCTGTTTTAGCTAGACTATGGATTTCGGTATTCCAAGAGTTTTATTATGTTATTTTTATAGTTGGAGTTTTGGACCTTATTGGTTATGTGGTTATGAGCTTATGTGAGTATATGGGTTTATGTGTTATATGTTGTATTGATTCTTATAAGTGTCATCATAGGAGGGAGTGCATTGGGGAAAGGGTAATTATATAAGTATGGTGGCCAACATAGTTATACAAGTACCACAACTTCAATGGGTTCTCAAGTATGATTGCATGAAAGAGGGTTAGTACATGCTTGTATATGATGAGATGTAGAATTTGGGTATACGTATAATATATGGGTTTATGTAATGGCTGCCTATGATATGGCTATTGTTCTTTTGTGTTATATGTTTTGGGTTATAGTTGTGTTGTGTGATTATGGGGTCACACGATATGGTTTGGTTTTCGAGGTGGGCTTATTGCCTTGTTGTGGCACGGTGAGAAGGTGATTACTCGTATGGAAAAACGAGTGTATGACGCGATTGGTTGATCTGATATGTATAGTAACGAGTATGTTTTGGGTGGTTTAATAGGTATATATATGCGAATGTATATATACTACTATGTGTTAAGTTATGGTATATGGTCGTTCACTAGTTATTATAACTTGAACGTACCTTGTGTTTGTTCGTGTTTTATGGTGCTGGAGTTGATGGAGTTTCAACAACGTTTCGAATTTTTTGAACTGTGTCTTGTAGCGTATTCTTTGAGTTCGTATTTCACGTGTACGTTTTAAAATGTTGTTCTGGGTTTTAAGTCCGTTGAAATAAATGGAAATTTCTTTTGGGATAATGAAATCTTTTGGGTTGATTCTTACATTTCTTTTGGTTGGTATATGGAAAAAGGGGGGGACTTGGAAATCTACTATAGAGGTAGATAGTTGGTTGTATTCGGTAAAATAAGGGTAAGGTGTTGGAGTCATGTTTGAAACAAGATGTAACATAAGTTTTTTTTTATCAACACTTATTTATTTCAAATTCTAAAAGACTTTCTTTAAAATAAAGCGAAGTAAAATTTCTTTCTACTTACATAGTTTATATAATTGGATTTAACCGATTCATGTCATTTATAGTTATTAATACAAGGTTAAATTGAGTTTATGAAGATTTCACATACAATTATATCTTTCATTTAAAATGATTACATTAACCACTAAGTTTATTCTTTAGTTTTTTTAAAAACAACTAGTATAAAACTGATTTGGTCATAACTTGTTCGTTTTTAGAGCTTTTTGAGTGATTCAAAAGCCAAAAATTATGTACTCGGAACGTACTTTTCAAATATTCAGAATGTATAGTCATGGGAGGTCAGTATCCTGGTTGAAATTTTTGTACAAGTGTCGGGTTTAAGGTTGAGTTTTGAGTAGTAGTTTATTTTTTTGATTTGGGATGCACGGGATACCTAGTCTTTGAGTTGAGTTTTGAGTTTGTCAAGAGGGTTGTTGGTAGATTGTTTGAGTCACATAGATGTGGGGAGGTAAAAAAAATATATATCCTTTTGGAAAAGTCGATCTTTTGCACGGTTTAAATAATATGTCGCGGGGCGTAATATGTTTTGGTTGCCATTGGGTGTTTCTTGGATTATTTTTTTGTTGCCATGGGTCATTTTGAATTGATACATGCTTTGGGTTTGAGTTTTCTTTTGAGTCTCGTGGTTTTTGATTTGTTTTAATTGGTGCACGTGAAATGTCGTTAGTTATCCGTGAGTTTGATTCGTTGATCGTATCTAGTGGATTCAGGATGTAGTTTTGGGTTCGTATTGATTTGGAGTGTTGAGGTAGACATATGAAAGACTTGGTCGCGCCTATCCGATTAAGTAGGTGGCCATGAGAGAATGGTTGGAATGCCCTTAGTGGGGATGAAAGATTTAAAAGTTCGTAGACGAACTAATGTGGTCATGAGGTCTCTTAGGAGTGCCAAGGGAGATGAATAGATATATGTGTAATGTATGGATATTGGCATGCCATAGAGAGTGTTGGAAGGGGATATAATACCTCAAAGGTATTTATGATTGTTCGTAAGGCATGTAAGTTTTTCGAAAATTTCCTGAGATTTAGTAGGTTTGCCTATTACTTTGAGGTAGAACCATGAATAGAGCAAGTAGGAGAAGTGAGAGGAGTTGTAGTTAGTGCCTTTCAAAAGCAATTGTTGATGGAATGATTTAAAAACAAGAGTTGTTAGAAAGTGCAACGGATGCAAGGTAAAATTTGAGTTGCTTAGTAGTAGATTGGATGTGGAGAGCGGTTGAGTGGTCTGATGAGAGGAAGTATTGGTCTTTTAAAATGCGTGTAGAATTTTGCAAGTAAAATGAGGTAGGAATTTATTCGTATTGCCGCTAACAGAGGGTGCAAGGAGGACGTACTTGAAACTGCTAAGGATGTTGTATAAACGCTTTGGGCTTACGGTTATGCATTTGGCTTCGCCAAAGCACTAACGGTTTTCATGGAGTCAATGAACCAAGTGTGCATGAACGTGTATAAACGAGTTGTCATCAGGAGCATCGACGACATCTTGATCTACTCAAATCTTAGAAGGAGAGTGAGGCGAATTATGAGTTGGTTTTGGAGTTGTTAGGAAAGGGAATTATACGTGAGATTTTCAAGTGTGAGTTGTAGGATTAAGTTGGCCGGGACGAGTAGTCAGAGATGATGGCATATCAAGGAACCAGCAAAGGACGAAGTGAAGAAGGACGAGGAAGCATTTTGGAGGCTGAAGAGGTGGATTGGACGATGAGCGGATCTTGGCATTATCGGAAGGACTGGATGAATTCGCGAAGCATGACAATACGTGGAGCAGGGATTTGGACGCGTACGAGGACGACAAAGAAAGGCGATCGCTTATACGTTGCAGGAACTGAAGATTTGGAAGAACTGGATAGACTTAGTTAGTAGAGCTAGACTGTTATATCTGCCTAGAATGCTAGAGGCATTTGGTGTACGAGACGTAGAGAATGATCTATGCGGATCATGAACGTCTCTAACACATATTTTATCATCTTGATTGAAAATTTGGAAAAGGTGATGGGTGGAGTTAAGTGATGAAAGAAAAATTGCAAGGCCAAGTACCATCTGGGAAAGGCAAGCATGGTTGATGAGACATGGAATAAGAAGAATGAAGTGAAGCTGAGACGAACTTGAACTATATGGATGACGTATTAGGGTGGTTTGGATGAAGGATGTAGGTTGCACGAGTTGAGTTGTCTAAAGCAGAGAACGCGTCAACACGTATGTTGCGTGGCTTGGATAATCATATGGAGAAAAGGGACGTAGACTATGCTTCCTACATAGATAGGAGTAGCTTAGAAAGGGCGATGTAAGGACGAAGTTGGTGAAAGGGATGCATAATTGGGTGGAGGAATAAGTACGATGAGAGTAGGGTGATAGTCGATAGACTGCCTAATTCATCACATATTTCAAGAGGGATGAGAAGTCACATAGTCGAGAAATTGTAAGGATTGCGTACAAATGCGATGGGATAGGAAGTTTTGTGTAAAAGTTAGCCTAATATGTATGGAATGCCTTATGAAGGATTATGGCAAGGGAGGAAACGATGGAAAGCAAGCGTAGTATACCGTTGATAGACTAATGGTTGGTATGAGTATATTATAGGGGCAATTGAGAAAGACGCCTAGAGCGTTGGCGTGAGGTTTGGAGATAGTTGGAGAACGTGTTACATCAGCAAGAAGTCTCCTACAAGGAGAGAGTCACCGGTGATAGGGGCATGTTCCCTATTAATGAGGATGTAGGGAATAAAGGAGGAAACCACTAGAGTTAGTGACAGAGTTATGTATGAAGTTTCACCCATAGTAACGGGTGGTATGTTTTGGTAAAATAGAAGAGTTGATGTAGAGTTTTGTAGGTCCATATAAGATCTTTGGAAAGATCGGACCATTAGCTTATGAGCATAGAATTACCTGGGGGAAATGAGTTGTATACATGATACATTTCATGTATTGGGATTGGTAAATGTTGTTTGAGGATGCATATTTGCATGTCCGGTTATTCGGGTTTTGTGCTAATAAGAGTCTTTGTTTTATCGAAGAGTCATTTGCGAGATTTATTGACTGTGAGGTCAAGAGTTTGGCAATGGGTTTAATTATTTTTGGTTTGTACATGTGGTATCTTGAAACTTGAACTAAAGTTCACGTGGAAATGAGGGGAGTTCATTTAGAACAAGTATCCTCGTGTGATTTGTTGTTTGTGTGTTGATCCTAAGGAGTAAATCTCTGGACGAGATTTCTATTAGGAGGGAGTGATGTGACAACCGTGGTTTTGAGGTTCGTCACTTGGTCTTACTTTTAGGTTATTTTATGTGTGACTACTTGATTTTTGTGCTTACGTGTTTACTTTGTGTGAACGAGGTTGGTGTGATTATCGTTTATGAGTATAGAGTACTCATAAGTAAATCGAGAAACGGCTAATTCATGTTCATGAGATCACAATTAGTGACTATGAAATGAAATGGTGATATTTTGGTGGTTACGTATACGTATAAGTATTATAGTAATAGTGTATTTTTTTTTAGGATTTACGGTTTAGCATTTAGAGTTCTCGGATAAGGTAATTAGCCATATGAATATTTTTCGGGATGGTTTTAAGTCATTTAGGACATAGTTATAAAGTTTATTTAAAAATTTGAGATTTTTTTAAAAGTGTATATTTTACGTCTTTTACGATAAAACGCGTAAAATTGACTAGTTTTACGGTTTTGGGGTTTTGGAAGCTTTAGGAGCTGTAATAAATTAAGGTAAATTAAGGTAATATTAATAAGGTATTAATTACCAATAAAAAGAAAAAAAAATAAAGGAAAAAACGAAATTAGGGGTGTTTGGGTCGTTTAGAAGAGAAAAAAAAGGAAAAAAAGGAAAAAAAAAGGAAAGTGGGCTTTGGGTTGGACTAGGATTCACCCATACCCTATATATTATTTTGTACACAACCAAAATTCATTATCTATCCCCTGGAGACAAATTAAATTCGTGGGTTTCACAAAAATTAGGGTTCTTCATATTTTTTTTGGGGTTTTCATAAATCGAAGGTAAAGTCTTTAATCCCTTTTTAATTTAATTTTTTTAATGATTTCTTAATCATTCTTATGATGGATTAGGGTTAGGGTTTATATAAAATCAGTAAATTAATGATGTTATAATCATAATATGATGATCATATAATCTAGGGTTTGTATTAGATGGGGTTATGGGTAATTAATGAGGTTAATTTAATTAAGCCCGTTTTTAAAAACTGGGCGGAATTTTGAGTCAATTGTTTTGATCGTATCGGGAGTTCTACAAACTCTTATTTTGCGATCCAAGTATCCCTGGAAAGATATTTGAAGTGGCTTTCCAATTCAAGAAACGAGAACTAAATTGGAGGTCGGGAAGTGGGTCAAAAACAGGTTACAACAGTCGGAGGTCAAAACAGTTTTGAATTCAGCCTGTTTTCTTTTTAAGTTTTGGGTTGTTTGGGGCACTTAGGGTTGAATTGGGATCTTCTCACGAACGTGAGAGATGGTTTATATATTTTAGTTAATATCTGAACTTGGGCTAAGGTGGTGGTTTAGGGTAAGACCCCTTAATGGAAACAAACTTTTAGTACGTTTAAAATCAGGAAATCTGGAATGACAAAAGTAGATATATATATATCGGGGCCTTAAGAGTAGCTTTAAGGTTAGGGCAAGTGGGAGGTGTTAGCCAACATATGCAAGGTTATGAATATTCCTTTTACAGAAACCATGGGTAGGTTTAAGTGGGCGTTTAACCTAAAGTTTTGAGACCTAAAACTGGGACTGTTTTGGGTAAAATACGAACGAGTTAGTTATTAAACTTAACCAAGTTAAGGACTTGTTAAGGAAGGGTATTGGGGTAATTAGAGCTTATTGATGAGGTATATATGTGAGAATATGCTAGATGTCCATCATAGGTTAATGAGCCATCTTAGTGATTGGTTCGTTTATTGATTTCGTGTTTTTGGTTTGTTAGCTTGTTGCTAGTGCAAGGACGTGTGAAGGAGCTATCAGGCGAGTTTCATAGTCCCATGTTTAATATTGATTTTGACTTCCAGATGGGATGGAAGAGACACTGTGTTGAGTTATTTTCTAAATTGATGTTGTGAATGTGTTTGTGATTTAAGATGGACTTGTGTGTACATTATGTGATTAACTGCTATGTGATTTTTGATTGTGTATGATTTGGATCGGGGGACACGTGCCGTCTCAGTTATTGTGGTTTGACAAGGTAGTGGCCTTGTGGTTTGACAAGGTAGTGGCCTTGTGGTTTGACAAGGTAGTGGCCTTGTGGTTTGCCAAGGTAGTGGCCTTGGGATAGGTACATAGGGTGATCATCTAAGGTACCATGATGTTGTTTGGCAAGGTAGGAGCCTTGGATTGGTTTGGTATGATTGGTCTTGATTGATAGTTGCTAATACATAATTGTAACACATTGTCCATAGGTTCTTTTGTTGATGATTGTTATTCACAGCTTGTAACTGATTTAGCGTTGGAGTCTAAACCTATGACTCTCACCAACTTTATGTTGACGTGTTTTAGTGTCTCTTTCAGGTGATACTATGGTTAAGCATGAGAAAATAAGTGGCTAGGATGGGAGAAGCATAGGATTGCATATAGAGGGAGAATCCCCATTTCCTTCTTAGTTTTATTTGATTGTTCTTTTAATAAGTGATATTGTTGGCACCTATATGTTTGTTTTGTTTGTGATATTTGATTGTCTTGGGTAAGAGGTAGGACTGTTACCTACTTACCTAGACTCCTGCATTGTTGAGATATTGTCATGACCTTCGTGTCACAATTTTTACGACATTTCTTATTTCATATAGTTATCTCTATAGACGCCATGTTGTGATGATATCCATACGTCGCGCCCCATGTTCCGCCATGGTGGGGTGTGACAGAATGGTATCGGAGACAATGGTTATAGAGAATTAGGTTGCCTAGTCGCGTAGCCTAGTCTATAGCTTAAGGGTCCATGCATATAGGCGTCATAGGAGTATGTGTGCATTTTATATTAATTGATGTGTTTGGATGTTATTTATTGCGATGTTTTGACTAGTATGAATTGAACCGTAGTATGTTCATACTTAGTCACATGTTATTTTCTTTTCGGGTTTGTGACTAGTGCGGGTTGAACCATAATCGTCCACGCTAGTCACTGTTGTATTTTGCTTAAATGGTACATTTTTTTGGGTAAAGGGGAATCAGCTTAAATGGTACATTATAGTACATAATTTAGTACAAGGTAGTTTCTATCTTTTATCGAGTTATTCTACATACCTGAGGTATGTTATTTTTCTTTTGATGTTTAAGTCATGTTCCCTAAGAATCGTGTGGTGGTTCGAGTTACTAGGAGTATGTGGATAGGAAGGGTTTTAAGCTGTTTTCCACTCTTACGGGCGACATGACTTATAACTGATTATATTTTTGTTTTGGATTTAGTCTAGGCTGTTTTAGCTAGACTATGGATTTCGGTATTCCAAGAGTTTTATTATGTTATTTTTATAGTTGGAGTTTTGGACCTTATTGGTTATGTGGTTATGAGCTTATGTGAGTATATGGGTTTATGTGTTATATGTTGTATTGATTCTTATAAGTGTCATCATAGGAGGGAGTGCATTGGGGAAAGGGTAATTATATAAGTATGGTGGCCAACATAGTTATACAAGTACCACAACTTCAATGGGTTCTCAAGTATGATTGCATGAAAGAGGGTTAGTACATGCTTGTATATGATGAGATGTAGAATTTGGGTATACGTATAATATATGGGTTTATGTAATGGCTGCCTATGATATGGCTATTGTTCTTTTGTGTTATATGTTTTGGGTTATAGTTGTGTTGTGTGATTATGGGGTCACACGATATGGTTTGGTTTTCGAGGTGGGCTTATTGCCTTGTTGTGGCACGGTGAGAAGGTGATTACTCGTATGGAAAAACGAGTGTATGAAGCGATTGGTTGATCTGATATGTATAGTAACGAGTATGTTTTGGGTGGTTTAATAGGTATATATATGCGAATGTATATATACTACTATGTGTTAAGTTATGGTATATGGTCGTTCACTAGTTATTATAACTTGAACGTACCTTGTGTTTGTTCGTGTTTTATGGTGCTGGAGTTGATGGAGTTTCAACAACGTTTTGAATTTTTTGAACTGTGTCTTGTAGCGTATTCTTTGAGTTCGTATTTCACGTGTACGTTTTAAAATGTTGTTCTGGGTTTTAAGTCCGTTGAAATAAATGGAAATTTCTTTTGGGATAATGAAATCTTTTGGGTTGATTCTTACATTTCTTTTGGTTGGTATATGGAAAAAGGGGGGGACTTGGAAATCTACTATAGAGGTAGATAGTTGGTTGTATTCGGTAAAATAAGGGTAAGGTGTTGGAGTCATGTTTGAAACAAGATGTAACATAAGTTTTTTTTTTATCAACACTTATTTATTTCAAATTCTAAAAGACTTTCTTTAAAATAAAGCGAAGTAAAATTTCTTTCTACTTACATAGTTTATATAATTGGATTTAACCGATTCATGTCATTTATAGTTATTAATACAAGGTTAAATTGAGTTTATGAAGATTTCACATACAATTATATCTTTCATTTAAAATGATTACATTAACCACTAAGTTTATTCTTTAGTTTTTTTAAAAACAACTAGTATAAAACTGATTTGGTCATAACTTGTTCGTTTTTAGAGCTTTTTGAGTGATTCAAAAGCCAAAAATTATGTACTCGGAACGTACTTTTCAAATATTCAGAATGTATAGTCATGGGAGGTCAGTATCCTGGTTGAAATTTTTGTACAAGTGTCGGGTTCAAGGTTGAGTTTTGAGTAGTAGTTTATTTTCTTGATTTGGGATGCACGGGATACCTAGTCTTTGAGTTGAGTTTTGAGTTCGTCAAGAGGGTTGTTGGTAGATTGTTTGAGTCACATAGATGTGGGGAGGTAAAAAAAATATATATCCTTTTGGAAAAGTCGATCTTTTGCACGGTTTAAATAATATGTCGCGGGGCGTAATATGTTTTGGTTGCCATTGGGTGTTTCTTGGATTATTTTTTTGTTGCCATGGGTCATTTTGAATTGATACATGCTTTGGGTTTGAGTTTTCTTTTGAGTCTCGTGGTTTTTGATTTGTTTTAATTGGTGCACGTGAAATGTCGTTAGTTATCCGTGAGTTTGATTCGTTGATCGTATCTAGTGGATTCAGGATGTAGTTTTGGGTTCGTATTGATTTGGAGTGTTGAGGTAGACATATGAAAGACTTGGTCGCGCCTATCCGATTAAGTAGGTGGCCATGAGAGAATGGTTGGAATGCCCTTAGTGGGGATGAAAGATTTAAAAGTTCGTAGACGAACTAATGTGGTCATGAGGTCTCTTAGGAGTGCCAAGGGAGATGAATAGATATATGTGTAATGTATGGATATTGGCACACGTAACGTGCCATAGAGAGTGTTGGAAGGGGATATACTACCTCAAAGGTATTTATGATTGTTCGTAAGGCATGTAAGTTTTTCGAAAATTTCCTGAGATTTAGTAGGTTTGCCTATTACTTTGAGGTAGAACCATGAATAGAGCAAGTAGGAGAAGTGAGAGGAGTTGTAGTTAGTGCCTTTCAAAAGCAATTGTTGATGGAATGATTTAAAAACAAGAGTTGTTAGAAAGTGCAACGGATGCAAGGTAAAATTTGAGTTGCTTAGTAGTAGATTGGATGTGGAGAGCGGTTGAGTGGTCTGATGAGAGGAAGTATTGGTCTTTTAAAATGCGTGTAGAATTTTGCAAGTAAAATGAGGTAGGAATTTATTCGTATTGCCGCTAACAGAGGGTGCAAGGAGGACGTACTTGAAACTGCTAAGGATGTTGTATGAACGCTTTGGGCTTACGGTTATGCATTTGGCTTCGCCAAAGCACTAGCGGTTTTCATGGAGTCAATGAACCAAGTGTGCATGAACGTGTATAAACGAGTTGTCATCGGGAGCATCGACGACATCTTGATCTACTCAAATCTTAGAAGGAGAGTGAGGCGAATTATGAGTTGGTTTTGGAGTTGTTAGGAAAGGGAATTATACGTGAGATTTTCAAGTGTGAGTTGTAGGATTAAGTTGGCCGGGACGAGTAGTCAGAGATGATGGCATATCAAGGAACCAGCAAAGGACGAAGTGAAGAAGGACGAGGAAGCATTTTGGAGGCTGAAGAGGTGGATTAGACGATGAGCAGATCTTGGCATTATCGGAAGGACTGGATGAATTCGCGAAGCATGACAATACGTGGAGCAGGGATTTGGACGCGTACGAGGACGACAAAGAAAGGCGATCGCTTATACGTTGCAGGAACTGAAGATTTGGAAGAACTGGATAGACTTAGTTAGTGGAGCTAGACTGTTATATCTGCCTAGAATGCTAGAGGCATTTGGTGTACGAGACGTAGAGAATGATCTATGCGGATCATGAACGTCTCTAACACATATTTAATCATCTTGATTGAAAATTTGGAAAAGGTGATGGGTGGAGTTAAGTGATGAAAGAAAAATTGCAAGGCCAAGTACCATCTGGGAAAGGCAAGTATGGTTGATGAGACATGGAATAAGAAGAATGAAGTGAAGCTGAGACGAACTTGAACTATATGGATGACGTATTAGGGTGGTTTGGATGAAGGATGTAGGTTGCACGAGTTGAGTTGTCTAAAGCAGAGAACGCGTCAACACGTATGTTGCGTGGCTTGGATAATCATATGGAGAAAAGGGACGTAGACTATACTTCCTACATGGATAGGAGTAGCTTAGAAAGGGCGATGTAAGGACGAAGTTGGTGAAAGGATGCATAATTGGGTGGAGGAATAAGTACGATGAGAGTAGGGTGATAGTCGATAGACTGCCTAATTCATCACATATTTCAAGAGGGATGAGAAGTCACATAGTCGAGAAATTGTAAGGATTGCGTACAGATGCGATGGGATAGGAAGTTTTGTGTAAAAGTTAGCCTAATATGTATGGAATGCCTTATGAAGGATTATGGCAAGGGAGGAAACGATGGAAAGCAAGCGTAGTATACCGTTGATAGACTAATGGTTGGTATGAGTATATTATAGGGGTAATTGAGAAAGACGCCTAGAGCATTGGCGTGAGGTTTGGAGATAGTTGGAGAACGTGTTACATCAGCAAAAAGTCTCCTACAAGGAGAGAGTCACCGGTGATAAGGGCATGTTCCCTATTAATGAGGATGTAGGGAATAAAGGAGGAAACCACTAGAGTTAGTGACAGAGTTATGTATGAAGTTTCACCCATAGTAACGGGTGGTATGTTTTGGTAAAATAGAAGAGTTGATGTAGAGTTTTGTAGGTCCATATAAGATCTTTGGAAAGATCAGACCATTAGCTTATGAGCATAGAATTACCTGGGGGAAATGAGTTGTATACATGATACATTTCATGTATTGGGATTGGTAAATGTTGTTTGAGGATGCATATTTGCATGTCCGGTTATTCGGGTTTTGTGCTAATAAGAGTCTTTGTTTTATCGAAGAGTCATTTGCGAGATTTATTGACTGTGAGGTCAAGAGTTTGGCAATGGGTTTAATTATTTTTGGTTTGTACATGTGGTATCTTGAAACTTGAACTAAAGTTCACGTGGAAATGAGGGGAGTTCATTTAGAACAAGTATCCTCGTGTGATTTGTTGTTTGTGTGTTGATCCTAAGGAGTAAATCTCTGGACGAGATTTCTATTAGGAGGGAGTGATGTGACAACCGTGGTTTTGAGGTTCGTCACTTGGTCTTACTTTTAGGTTATTCTATGTGTGACTACTTGATTTTTGTGCTTACGTGTTTACTTTGTGTGAACGAGGTTGGTGTGATTATCGTTTATGAGTATAGAGTACTCATAAGTAAATCGAGAAACGGTTAATTCATGTTCATGAGATCACAATTAGTGACTATGAAATGAAATGGTGATATTTTGGTGGTTACGTATACGTATAAGTATTATAGTAATAGTGTATTTTTTTTTAGGATTTACGGTTTAGCATTTAGAGGTCTCGGATAAGGTAATTAGCCATATGAATATTTTTCGGGATGGTTTTAAGTCATTTAGGACATAGTTATAAAGTTTATTTAAAAATTTGAGATTTTTTTTAAAAGTGTATATTTTACGTCTTTTACGATAAAACGCGTAAAATTGACTAGTTTTACGGTTTTGGGGTTTTGGAAGCTTTAGGAGCTGTAATAAATTAAGGTAAATTAAGGTAATATTAATAAGGTATTAATTAACAATAAAAAGAAAAAAAAATAAAGGAAAAAACGAAATTAGGGGTGTTTGGGTCGGTTTAGAAGAGAAAAAAAAGGAAAAAAAGGAAAAAAAAGGAAAGTGGGCTTTGGGTTGGACTAGGATTCACCCATACCCTATATATTATTTTGTACACAACCAAAATTCATTATCTATCCCCTGGAGACAAATTAAATTCGTGGGTTTCACAAAAATTAGGGTTCTTCATATTTTTTTTGGGGTTTTCATAAATCGAAGGTAAAGTCTTTAATCCCTTTTTAATTTAATTTTTTTAATGATTTCTTAATCATTCTTATGATGGATTAGGGTTAGGGTTTATATAAAATCAGTAAATTAATGATGTTATAATCATAATATGATGATCATATAATCTATGGTTTGTATTAGATGGGGTTATGGGTAATTAATGAGGTTAATTTAATTAAACCCGTTTTTAAAAACTGGGCAGAATTTTGAGTCAATTGTTTTGATCGTATCGGGAGTTCTACAAACTCTTATTTTGCGATCCAAGTATCCCTGGAAAGATATTTGAAGTGGCTTTCCAATGCAAGAAACGAGAACTAAAATTGGAGGTCGGGAAGTGGGTCAAAAACAGGTTACAACAGTCGGAGGTCAAAACAGTTTTGAATTCAGCCTGTTTTCTTTTTAAGTTTTGGGTTGTTTGGGGCACTTAGGGTTGCATTGGGATATTATCACGAACGTGAGAGATGGTTTATATATTGTAGTTAATATCTGCACTTGGGCTAAGGTGGTGGTTTAGGGTAAGACCCCTTAATGGTAACAAACTTTTAGTACGTTTAAAATCAGGAAATCTGGAATGACAAAAGTAGATATATATATATCGGGGCCTTAACAGTAGCTTTAAGGTTAGGGCAAGTGGGAGGTATTATCCAACATATGTAAGGGTATGAATATTAGTTTTACAGAAACCATGGGTAGGTTTAAGTGGGCGTTTGACCTAAAGTTTTGAGACCTAAAACTGGGACTGTTTTGGGTAAAATACGAACGGGTTAGTTATTAAACTTAACCAAGTTAAGGACTTGTTAAGGAAGGGTATTGGGGTAATTAGAGCTTATTGATGAGGTATATATGTGAGAATATGCTAGATGTCCATCATAGGTTAATGAGCCATCTTAGTGATTGGTTCGTTTATTGATTTCGTGTTTTTGGTTTGTTAGCTTGTTGCTAGTGCAAGGACGTGTGAAGGAGCTATCAGGTGAGTTTCATAGTCCCATGTTTAATATTGATTTTGACTTCCAGATGGGATGGAAGAGACACTGTGTTGAGTTATTTTCTAAATTGATGTTGTGAATGTGTTTGTGATTTGAGATGGACTTGTGTGTACATTATGTGATTAACTGCTATGTGATTTTTGATTGTGTATGATTTGGATCGGGGGACACGTGCCGTCTCAGTTATTGTGGTTTGACAAGGTAGTGGCCTTGTGGTTTGACAAGGTAGTGGCCTTGTGGTTTGACAAGGTAGTGGCCTTGTGGTTTGACAAGGTAGTGGCCTTGTGGTTTGCCAAGGTAGTGGCCTTGGGATAGGTACATAGGGTGATCATCTAAGGTACCATGATGTTGTTTGGCAAGGTAGGAGCCTTGGATTGGTATGGTATGATTGATCTTGATTGATAGTTGTTAATACATAATTGTAACACATTATCCATAGGTTCTTTTGTTGATGATTGTTATTCACAGCTTGTAACTGATTTAGCGTTGGAGTCTAAACCTATGACTCTCACCAACTTTATGTTGACGTGTTTTAGTGTCTCTTTCAGGTGATACTATGGTTAAGCATGAGAAAATAAGTGGCTAGGATGGGAGAAGCATAGGATTGCATATAGAAGGAGAATCCCCGTTTCCTTCTTAGTTTTATTTGATTGTTCTTTTAATAAGTGATATTGTTGGCACCTATATGTTTGTTTTGTTTGTGATATTTGATTGTATTGGGTAAGAGGTAGGACTGTTACCTACTTACCTAGACTCCTGCATTGTTGAGATATTGTCATGACCTTCGTGTCATCATTTTTACGACATTTCTTATTTCATATAGTTATCTCTATAGACGCCATGTTGTGATGATATCCATACGTCGCGCCCCATGTTCCGCCATGGTGGGGTGTGACAAAGGATATCTGGAGACATAGTTAACATTAAACGAGTAAGGTCAACGCATGATTTACGCGAGAGAATTTCAAATCAGATAAACACGAAAACATTTAACGAATAGGAATATATCCCATGTTTTCATGAATTGAGTACGCATTCAAAAGCCCCTAGGATCATTACCCAGGTCATTCAAATGAAAACTAGTCAAAAGAAATGATAGGAACGTCAATACATCCAGTCGAGTATCAACACTCGGTACTTTTCCAAAGAATCTCACCACGGGAGAATTGGACAAGAAGGGGATATCAATTGTCAATTAAGACAATTTCCACAGATGATTAAATTCGATTAAGAAAATAAATGGTACGGGCACATATGTAGATGTCTTTAACAATATGTCCCTATTTTTACACTTCTTGCAGATCTCATAAAATTTAATCTTTCACAATCTTCAAAGAAAATTCAGTGTTTATTAATAATTTCATGGTGACTACTAATCAGCCTTGCATGGTCCCTTCCAAATTATATGTAACTATATACAATATTAGGATTAACGATGCAATACTCAGTTCGTCAAAACTTTGTCATCATGTTTAAAATAAAAATATTTTCATGCTTAATTCTTGAATAAGAATCAAAATGAATTTACAAGGATGTTCTTTGTTATGAAAACAATTAAGTTTTCCAAAGCGTTTCATAAACAACTTTACTTCGATAACGATTATTTATAAACCTCACTTCAAATAATCCTTATAGTGATGAAAATTCAAATTTCTCAAAGGACACTGTTTTAACTTATAAAAACAATGAGTGATTTGCAAAAGAGTGATGAAAAGTTGTTCACCAAGAACTAACTACAATATGATAGGAAATGAGCTTTAGCCAATTAATCATGAGGTTCATGACCTCGATGGCGCTCAAAAAGAATAATCCACAACGTAACTCAAATCGAGATGAGTACTTGTTCAATGGTTGAATCACTAATGCTAACATTAGGATGAAGCAATAAATGATAGATAACATCGATACATGTAGAATTTAGCAATCAAAGGTAGTCTTTTCATTAATCATAAACAAGTCAAAGCTGTACCGTAACACATTACGTGTCACTATGTCATACAATTCCAAGAACTCATCCTACCAACTGATGTCTCATTTAAGTTAGGGATTTTTAAAATATTCTACAATGAATACTAATCTACATGAGTCATTAGGTGTTCCACCTGTCCCAGAAGATCCGTCGGTCCCCATTCAGAAGAAGATTTCTCCAATTTATTTCTAGGACACTGGGCATCCTCGTTAGTGGACAATGGCCTTGGAACAACCCTTAACACTAACCAAAAATCATTTAAAACCTTATAATTCGATCAGGACTTAACGACTTCCTCTTATCAATCTCATATTCCATACGGGTAAAATTTTACTTAATTCAAGTTTTCAATCAACTTATACTCAATGTGATATCCTACCTCATTCTCCAATACTTTCAACCTTATTCTTAGACCTTCAAAGTGCAATAAAAGCTCGATATGAACAACACTTAATTTCCAATCCTATAGCTCCTTCATCAATAGTTATCAAATGAGTCACTAGTATGAGATGACTCACACATTCAATTAGACTTCTCGGAAAGGTACTAGTGGCATGAGGCTTTTGGGTAATGGTTCCAATGACAGCCTCAAGTGCAACATTCACCCTTTCGATTTCAAATTTAAGAATTGGGTGACAACGAATCAGATGACACCTTTCCAGGTGGTAACGTTTTGTCAAACTCCACTCTATAAGGAAAGATCGTCATGACATTGATATCAGATTTAATCTCGCCAATTCTTCTTCAAGATCACAATCAACTAATAACAACATTTCTACGAATATCAACCATTTGTTGGGATCATAAATATCCACAACTTGGTTTAAATCTAGAATAGCTAGAATTCCTACGGGAATAGCTTCGATCGATTAGCTAGGGAAGTTAGGGTTTCTTGTGACAATCTACGTCGTATAAATACCTCGTATAAATATTAAAACAATCATCAAACAATCATGTAATCAAATTACATCATATATATATATATATATATATATATATATATATATATATATATATATATATATATATATATATATATATATATATATATATATATATATATATATATATATATATATATATATATATATATATATATATATATATATATATATATAGAGTGCCGTTATTATGGTAACCACCCTCAATGTAAAAACAATAAAAACCAATCAGAATTGTTGAATGTATCATAAATGACTTCATTATATCATAATTAAACAAATGGCATTTATGTAAATAAATGGAACTTAGAGGCAAATGTACTACTACCATTTGTAAATTAACCGTGACACATTTGCTCAATACCATATGACCTCATTAAATTAACAGTGAATATTACATTAAAACAACTTATTCTTATATAATTCTCTGGTCTCATTAAAACACATTTTCCCAGTCTCATTTTATCAAAATATTTTTTGTCTCGATGTGAGACACCAATTTTTTTTCTACATATCTAATGCCACGTGAAATATTTTGATAATTATAATTATTAAATTAATAAAATATTGGTACAAGTGACACACTAATATTAAAATAAAATTACACGACCAACTTAAGAAAAACTCACATGACACGTATAAAAAATACTTAAAAAAGACCCAAATGATACGTATCCAAAAACCACACAACCAACTAAAAAACTCAAGTGATACGCATTAGAAAAAATATATAATCAACTAAAAAATGACCCAAGTGATACGTATCTGAAAAATTACACAACCAACTAAAAATAGAACGAAGTGATGCATATGCGAAAAAATACACAACCAACTAAAAAAGACTCAAGTGATACGTATCCGAAAAAATACACAAGTAAAAAAAATACTATAGTGATACGTATCTGAAAAAATATACACCCAACTAAAAAAAACTCAAGTGATACATATCTGAAAAATTACACAACGAGCTAAAAAAGAACGAAATAATATGTATCCAAAAAATACACAAGCAACTAAAAAAACACAAGTGATACGTGTTCGAAATAAAATACAACCGATAAAAAACAACCGACTATAATAGACCGAAGTGAAACGTATCCGAAAAATACGAAACTATACAATAGTCACGGTTTTAAAAAAAGAAAAATTAATACACCTTGTTCAAGCTATACATTGTTACACATCGATTGAAAAAAAACTACACAATAAATGTATCAATTGACATATTAATTTTGTACACATTTAATTTCATAATATATTTTAAGTGACATATTTAAATTATTAATAAACGAGTAAGTGACACATTAGTTTTTTCCAAGTTGATTTCATGATACATTTTCATTAAAATATTAATTAAGTTGTTACACAAGGATGATTAGTGAATGAAGTCTATTCAAGTGGTAGTAAAAACAATAAGACATTCATAAAAAAATTAAACGTTGGTTTACTATGATTATGCTATGAAATATGGGCATTTATTACATAAATCATGCAAGGAGATTACAATAATACCCCTAAATACATTAACATTAATTTTTATCTTGTTTTAAATGAAAATGACACTTGGCAAAATTTGGTAGGTTCTTATTGTTTTTATCTTAAAAGTGGTTCTTACTTGAACGCAAATCTCTATATATATATATATATATATATATATATATATATATATATATATATATATATATATATATATATATATATATGTATATATATATATATATATATATATATATATATATATATATATATATATATATATATATATATATATATATATATATATAGTGGGGTTATTATAAAACAAATCCTATAATAAAACAAATGAGGTGAAATCTCAGCCCTTGGATCAAAATCACTAATTTTGACAAAAAAATGGTGTATTTTTGTAAACTAAGAAACTTTAGGGGCAATTCTCGAAAAAAAAACTAAACGCGCCCATAATTGATCAAAACACATAGTACACAGAATAACGTAGTTAAAAACGATCAAAAACACACAATAAAAACCGCTCATTAAACACACAGTTAAGGTACTGAAACCGCTCCATAAACACACAGTTAACGGAGTGAAAACGATCAAAAACACACACTTCTCATAGTGAATCCGATCAAAAAACTCGCATTTCACACTGGAATCATCTTGAATCAGAAAGTTGAGCAGGCAATCAAGATGGTTCGAACCTTTATTGGACTATCTCCGCCTTCTCAGTCTGATAATAGATTTGTTAATTTTTAAATTATTGTTCAAAGTTTGTTTAAAGATACTTTTTATGCTTGAAAATAAATGCTGTGTGTTAAAAATGCAGTTTAATACACTAGAATTAGACTTTAGTTCATATGAATGATTAGATTAGATGTTGTTTAAAATTTGATTGAAAGTGACTTTTTAAGCTTCAAAATCAATGCTATGTGTTAAAAATGCACTATAATTCTTTAGAATTAGACTAAGGTTCATATAAATGATTTAGGATAGATGTTGGTAAAAATTTGATTAAAAGAGACTTTTTAAGCTTCAAAATCAATGCTATGTGTTAAAAATGCACTATAATGCTTTAGAATTAGACTAAGGTTCATATAAATGATTTAGGATAGATGTTGTTCAAAATTTGTTTAAAAATGACTTTTTAAGCTTCAAAATCACTGTTATGTGTTAAAAATGCACTATAATGCTTTAGAATTAGACTAAGGTTCATATGAATGATTTAGGTTAGATGTTATACTAAAATTTGTTTAAAAGTGGCTTTTAATGCTTCAAAATCATTGCTATGTGCTAAAAATTAACTATAATTCTCTAGAATTAGAATTTGGTTCATATGAATGATTTATGTTAAATGTTGTTCAAAATTTGATTAAATGTAAGTTTATATGTTTGAAAATCAGTATGATGTGTTAAAATTTGTATTCTAATGTTCTAAAATCCGAGTTAGGTTCTTATGAATGTTTCCTGTTAGATGTTGTTTAAAGTTTGCTTAAATGTGAGATATCATGCTTGAAAAACACTATAATGTGTTAAAATTTGAACTCTAATGCTCTAAAGTACTAGTTAGATTCATATGAATGATTTTAGTTAGCCGTTGTCTAAAGTATGATTAAATGTGAGATTTCATACTTGAAAATCACTGTGATGTGTTAAAATTTGCACTATAATACACCAAAATACAAGTTATATTGATATGAATGATTTATGTTAACTGTTTTTTATAGTTTCATTAAATGTGAGTTTATATGTTTGAAAATCAGAGTGATGTGTTAAAATTTGTACTCTAATGCTCTAAAATCCAAGTTATGTTGATATGAATGATTTAGGTTAGTTGTTGTCTAAAGTATGATTAAATGGGAGTTTTCATGTTTGAAAATCAATGCGATGTGTTAAAATTTATATTCTAATGTTCTAAAATCAGAGTAAGGTTCATATGTATGTTTTCTGTTAGCTGTTGTTTAAAGTTTGATTAAATGTGATATATCATGCTTGAAAAACACTATAATGTATTAAAATTTGAACTCTAATGCTCTAAAATGCTAGTTAGATTCATATGAATGATTTTAGTTAGCCGTTGTCTAAAGTATGATTAAATGTGAGATTTCATACTTGAAAATCACTGTGATGTGTTAAAATTTGCACTCTAATGCTCTAAAATCCAAGTTATGTTGATATGAATGATTTATGTTAACTGTTTTTTATAGTTTCATTAAATGTGAGTTTATATGTTTGAAAATCAGATTGATGTGTTAAAATTTGTACTCTAATGCTCTAAAATCCAACTTATGTTGATATGAATGATTTAGGTTATCTGTTGTCTAATGTATGATTAAATGGGGGTTTTCATGCCTGAAAAATAATGCGATGTGTTAAAATTTTGACTCTAATGCTCTAAAATCTGAGTTAAGTATAATTGAATGATTTAGTTTTAATGTTGTTCAAAATTTGATTAAAGGTAAGTTTATATGATTGAAAATCAATATGATGTGTTAAAATTTGTATTCTAATGTTCTAAAATCCGAGTTAGGTTCTTATGAATGTTTCCTGTTAGATATTGTTTAAAGTTTGCTTAAATGTGAGATATCATGCTTGAAAAACAATATAATGTGTTAAAATTTGAACTCTAATGCTCTAAAATACGAGTTAGATTCATATGAATGATTTTAGTTAGCCGTTGTCTAAAGTATGATTAAATGTGAGATTTCATACTTAAAAATCACTATGATGTGTTAAAATTTTATCTAATGCTATAGAATCCAAGTTAGGTTCATATGAATGTTTCCTGTTAGATGTTGTTTAAATTTTAATTAAATGTGAGTTTATATGTTTGAAAATCAAAGTGATGTGTTAAAATTTATATTCTAATGCTCTTGATTCTGTGTTAGGTTATAATAAAAGATTTATATAGACTGTCTGTAAATGAATAGAGTGTGTGATCTTTTCAGGTATATCTCCATCAGTTAAAAAGACCAATGAGAAAAAAAAATCCAACGGAAAACAGTGATTCGGATTTTGAAGAAAATACTTTCGATAAATATAAGATAGAAAAAAAGGAAGATAAGGGGAAAAGGCTTGCAGTAAGAAAAGATTCTGATGTATTTTTTCAGTCAAAAAAGAAGGCAAAAACAAAAGATAATATGATTGTTTGTTATCCACAAGCAATTCAACAAAAGAAGCCAAAAAAGGCTGATCAGGAAACCATAAAATACAGAATGTCACCAAGAAATCTCCAAAAGGTCCTAAACAACTTAAGCCCTCAACAAGACAAGCGTGTTCGAGAAATGGGATTTGGTGATTTTCCTGAAAACTTCAACATATATTATATCCCATCAACCTTAGGTCTGTTTTTAGCTATCAATTTTGATTCAGAAACACGCACTCTAGGAATGGGAGATGGTAGGAAGATAAAGTTTACCAAACAACTTGTGCATGATATGCTTGGGATACCAATGGGTGATATCCCTGTTGAAACTCTAAAAGAAAAAAATCTATTAGAGCCTACGACTCAGAGATGGAGAAGAAAGGTGAAGCATATTGTCGGTAATGATAAAAAAATTGGAGTATCAAAATTGGAATCATTTTTGTCTGAATACGAAAAAGCCAATTGGGTATTCGATGTTGGTTTCCTATCACTGTTCTTCTCAATAATCGGAGAAGGTAACAAAGATGGAACGATAAATGAGAGGATTATTCCATTTATTGGGAATAACACTGATAGGATTGAAAAAATGGATTGGTGCTCATATGTATTAGAATGTTTGGTGAGGGAATGCACCAGTTTTGATTCAAGTAGCACCTTCAGTGGACCATTGGTTTTACTCACAGTAAGTACTAATTTAAACTTAAATGCTATAAATTTTAGTCTTAACTGCTGTAAATTTTTTACTTAAAATGCTATAAAAATTTACTTTTTAGTTTATTAAATTTTACATAAATTTTCAACAGCTAACTACTAAAAAATATTTTTTTGGTGCAGCTTGTGTATTGCAATTCAACTGTGTGTAAAAAGGTAAAGGTCGAAAAAACAGTCCATGCGTTCAAAGCATGGAATCATCAATTGATGAAAGCTAGAGAATCTCTTGAACTTAAGAAAGGAGGTTTTGGACGTTTAAAATCGTTGATGGTTTAGAATGGATGGAGCCAAAGAAGAAAGATACCAAAAAAAGAAATTAGTGAATTCATCAGGTATGCATAAAATATAAAATAAATATATTCTTGAAATTTTGTTATTATATAATAATTTATTTTGTTGATGTTGTAGAAGATGAAGAAGAGTTTTCAGAAGAAGAACTTGAAGAAGCTAAAGATTTTTCATCTAAAACTTTTAAGGTAATAATTTTGAATGAAATATATGTTACGTAAGATGATTTGGTTAAAAAATTAACTAAAATTCAGTAAATTTTCCGGTCTTAAGGCTCACACAATCAAAAAATATTTGATGCATGTGGCTCATTAGGAACAAGCTCGAAAACCTAGTGGGAGCCTTTGATTCCCCATATTAGGAAGACTCCTTCTTTTTAATGAGGATTGAGAACTCGGTTGTTTGAAAATGATAGTTATGATGTTATTTTTTAAAAGTTATGAAAGTGATTTGGCAAAAAAACAATTTAATGCATTAAACTTTAAATGATTTTTTATATTATAGGGAATGTGCAATACTATAAAAGGTAATCTACAGCAAGCAATTAAGCTGATGGAAGATTCTGATAGAAAATTGGATCTTGCTTTTAGATACTATCCCGAGTCCAAAAGGTTAAAAAAACTTGTAAATCATAGAAATAAGGTTTTCATGGTTTATTATAAACATAAGCAAGGTGATATGGAAGATGAAAATGATGATAGTGAAAAGGGGAATGAAGATGAGGATGATGAAATTGATGGTAGCGAAGACGGGAATGGAGATGAGGATGATGATATTGATGATGAAACTGACAATGATGATGGATTAGATGATGACGAAGAAGATGACGATGATGATGCATTAGATGATGATAATGATGCAGTAAAGGGAAATGTTGATGATCAACATGATGATGCAAAAAAAGGAAATGTTGAGGATCAACATGATGGTATGTCTATAACCTTCAAATTATATTTTTCTATGTTCTACTAAAATTTTTTTTGGTAATAATATAACTACAATGCTATAATATTATTACGTTAATTTGGTAAGGTTTGCAATTTAAAAATTCTAACAATGTAAAAATATGCTGATAATGGCGATGATGAAAAAAAGAATAAAAAAGGTGGTGACGATGTAAATGCGGAAAAGAAAGATGAGCATGGTTGTAAAAATGCTGGAGAGGGGCCTCAAAATCTGATTGCAGGGCAAAATATGGGCATTGTACCATTTGATTATACTTATTTAACTCAGACAACTCCTCCAGAAACACAATCTTCAAATGAAACTGATAAAAATGCTCGGATAACTTATGTCGTAGAAGAACCTTCAGAAAATAGTGATGAAAGTTTGTTGAGTTATCTAAACACTAGACTTCCCACAATAGAACCTTTATCACAAACGAAGGAAGACGAAAAAGGATATCAAATCAACAAACGAAGAAAGATTGATGTTGTAGATGATTTGGGTATCTTGGGTGCTAAAGTTGTTGATTTTGATGTAGGTCAACCAGGGTTGGATGCATTTGATTTGGTTGACAATATGACCGATAATGTTTGGACTTGTACCTCAGATGTTTTTAAAAATCTCAACACTCCTTCCTTTCGTCCTAAATCAAGAAATATGAAATTAAGCCTAGTACGAAACAATGAAGGACATTTTAAGGCAAGAAAAATGGATGAAGGCAATACAAGTGCCATAGAAAAAAGTGTTGAAGCTCATGAAGTTGCTGAATTGCCTCCAAAAACATCTGTTGAAGCTAATGAAGTGGCTGAAGCAACTGAAATTCTTGAAATTGCTGGAATGGCTTCAATACTTGTTAATGCAGTCTAAAACACAGACACTAAGACGCCAATGTTCACAAGTAGTGTTACAGATAAGAATTCAGAAAAAGGCAAAGAGAAAGTGGTTAGTATTGGAGTTCCAGAACCCTCAAATGAAAGTGATTTTAAAAGGCCTATCAGAAGTATGAAAAGAGGCGTTGAAGTATTAGAAGATGCGGTTTATAGAATAGACTCAAGTGAAAAGTTGTCAGCATATCACGAGAGGAAAATTCATCCAGCCATACCATTTACTGAAGATAAAAATAAAGGTTATAGAATACGTATGGAGTGGCAGTTGTCCTGAAGGGTTAGTTTTTACTGCATTAACCTTTAATAAAGTAACTGAATTGCATATTATAGATATATTTTTTTTTGTTTGTGATTTGGTAAAAAAAACTGAATTATTTTTATAATGCACAGGGAATTTATATTCAGTGGATTGGGCGTAATAATTGAATGTATATGGTTCTTGAGTCTTTATCCAAACATCCTAATTTCATCAAATATTCTTGACTTATGGAGTCTTGTTCTGGCGTATGAGGAGACATTCAAATCGAGCGCCTCATTTAACTCAAATTTGTACTCCAGTACAGGAATGCTGGTGAGTTTTTTTGTCTATATATATACTTAAAAAATTGAATTTCTATAGGTTGAAATATTTTATATTTTTTTTGTGATTATATACAGCCTCCCGCTCTGGTTGAACAGAAAATGGATGAAGAACACCTGATAAACGTTTTTTATGATAACTTTGAGTCTGTTTTACAGAATTCAAAGAAAACAAATTTGGATAACATTAGTATGGTAAGTCATAAATAACATCTATTACTAATACTATTTAAAAATTATTTACAGCATTACAGTTAAATTTTTACAGCATTACTATGTTTTAGTTAATAATTTTTTATTGAATTATCTACAGGTTATGATTCCTTGCATTCAGATGATAGGTGTTGTAAACCATTACTATTTATTATGCTTCAATATGATATCTGCTGAAATAGAAATCGTGGACAACCTTGATTATGATTCTGAGGATCTTGATGACAGATATGGCCCTTATGCCATGACAATGGTAATTTTTTGATTTATGAATCTCATTTGGCTAAATAGATATGTATTAATAAATACTAGTTTTTTATAAATTATAAGTTTTTTATAACCTTCAAAATTTTGTTATAAATTATTTTTTTTAGATATAACAGGTAATTTTTTTATTGCATTACATATTATTTTACAGCATTAACAGCAATCTTGTATTTTTTCACAGATCAAATTATTCATTGCTTACCTAGAAAGTGTAAATCATCCAAAACATGCTGCATTCATGAAGGCCGTCCCAAGAGTCTTGAAGATGACTTGGAGGACAAAAAAAATGCTGTCGACTGTGGTCTATTTGCTATGAGGCATATAGAGATGTACGTCGGTAAAGAAATATGGTTGATGACAATGCCAGATGAAAATAGATATCAAAAATCAACTATTCACACTCTCAGAGCAAAGTACTTAGCAAAGTTTCTGTTGTTTCCTTGTAACCTTTGGAGAAATGGGTCACTCAAAGCGGCGGACCAACATTGGAAGAAGAAACAAAAGAAACAAAAGATTATAAGTGGTTTCAATGTGAAAGTTAATATTGGGCTCATGAGAAAGTTTGAAGCAAGAATAAAGAAGGAAGTCCTTGGATGAAGTTTAATGAAATTATGTATAAACTATTGAAGAATTTTATTATGTAAAGTTTACCCAAAACATAAAGTTTGTTTCTGTTGTAATTTTATTTCAGCTTGGCCTAAGTACATTGTAAATGCCACTCTATTTACCTAATATTTATTTTGGTTATCCTCTCCTGTAATGCAGTAATTAACCTTTATGATTTGGTAAACTAATAATGGAAATAAGAAGATTTTTAAGCATTATACCTTTATATTTAATATTTTTTTAAAGAAATCTGATAAAATGGTATATTGATTTGATAAAATATGATAAATTTATATATTGATTTGCTAAAGTATGATAAAGTTGTATATTGATTTGGTAAAATATGATAAAGTTGTATATTGATTTGGTAAATATCAGTTATAACCTTTCTCGAATGTCTCATTTATGATGAATAAACGACCACCTACGTATTAATCTGTTAAAATTAAATATTGATTTGGAAAATCTATTAAAATTGTATATTGATTTGGTATATATTACAAACTTTAAGGGCAAACTAGTAAATAACCAACCGAGAGCGTCTCATTTATGGTGAATAAACACCCACGTATCTCTTATATTCATCACTTACTAAAAATATCTCCAATATTTCTCTCTCCCCAAGTTTACACACAGTAGATCAAAACAAGATCAAAACCAGATCGATGCATAAAATTTGAAATGCATCAATCCAAAAAGATGGTGAATAACAATCTGAAATCCTATACTCCTCCTCGTAAGCAAATTAATACCTCTATTTATTTATTTTCGATATTATTTATGTTTATAACAATCTGATTCCAACTATCATTTCATCTATCTAGAAAATAGGAAAAGTGTTAGGCTGATGATAAAACAAAGAGTCGATTATGGAAACGGTAAAAAAAAGTCGCCGGAAAAATCTATAACTATATCAACCAGTAAGTGATTTATTCTGCATCTTTATTTCAATGCGATGTGTTAAATTTGAGTTTTCATGCTTGAAAATAACTGAAATTTGTTAAAATTTGTACTGTAATGCTCTAAAATCCGAGTTAGGTTGATATTAATGAATTAGGTTATATATTGTAAATATTTTCTATAAATGATTGTTTATATGCTTGAAAATCAGTTTGATGTAATTAAATTTATACTCTAATGCTCTAGAATGTGATTTATGTTCATATGAATGGTTTATGTTAGCCATTGTCTAAAGTATGATTAAATGTGAGTTTTCATGCTTGAAAAACACTATAATGTGTTAAAATTTGAACTCTAATGCTCTAAAATGCTAGTTAGATTCGTATGAATGAATTAGCTTACATATTGTAAATATTTTGTATAAATGATTGTTTATATGCTTGAAAATCAGTTTGATGTGATTAAAATTATACTCTAATGCTCTAGAATGTGATTTAGGTTCAGTTGAATGGTTTATGTTAGCCATTGTCTAAAGTATGATTAAATGTGAGTTATCATGCTTGAAAAACACTATAATGTGTTAAAATTTGAAGTCTAATGCTCTAAAATGCTAGTTAGATTCATATGAATGATTTAAGTTAGCCGTTGTCTAAAGTATGATTAAATGTGAGATTTCATACTTGAAAATCAATGTGATGTGTTAAAATTTGCAATCTAATGCTCTAAAATCCAAGTTATGTTGATATGAATGATTTAGGTTAGCTGTTGCCTAAATTATGATTAAATGTGAGTTTTCATGCTTGAAAATCACTACGATGTGTTAAAATTTGTACTATAATGTTCTAAAATCCGAGTTAGGTACATATGAATGAATTAGGTTACAAATTGTTCATAAATATTGATAAAATGATTGTTTATATGCTTGAAAATCAGTTTGATGTGATTAAAATTATACTCTAATGCTCTAGAATGTGATTTAGGTTCATTTGAATGGTTTATGTTAGCCATTGTCTAAAGTATGATAAAAATGTGAGTTATCATGCTTGAAAAACACTATAATGTGTCAAAATTTGAACTCTAATGCTCTAAAATGCTAGTTAGATTCATATGAATGATTTAAGTTAGCCGTTGTCTAAAGTATGATTAAATGTGAGATTTCATACTTGAATATCACTGTGATGTGTTAAAATTTGCACTCTAATGCTCTAAAATCCAAGTTATGATGATATGAATGATTTAGGTTAGCTGTTGCCTAAATTATGATTAAATGTGAGTTTTCATGCTTGATAATCACTACGATGTGTTAAAAGTTGTACTATAATGTTCTAAAATCCGAGTTAGGAACATATGAATGAATTAGGTTACAAATTGTTCATAAATATTGATAAAATGATTGTTTATATGCTTGAAAATCAGTTTGATGTGATTAAAATTATACTCTAATGCTCTAGAATGTGATTTAGGTTCATTTGAATGGTTTATGTTAGCCATTGTGTAAAGTATGATTAAATGTGAGTTATCATGCTTGAAAAACACTATAATGTGTTAAAATTTGAACTCTAATGCTCTAAAATGCTAGTTTTTTTTCGGTAAAAGGGATTAAAAAAAAGATCCCTGGTAAAATATATTACACCAAAAACGTTAAGTACAATGGAATGTGGCAGAAGAACCACATTAACCTCAAACGATAAAAACGTTTGAACAACCCATTACAACAGAAAGCTATTTAGGACATGCCCTAAAAAACTACAAACACTACTACACTGACTGGGGATCCGATTGGACAGAACCAACGAACCAGCAAAGAACAGACACCACCACCTGGAAACCTCACTCCACCCTTATCCGAACCAGCAACATAGGAGGAACTAGTCATATATACAGGTAGGAGATATTTGCCAAATACCTAACATCAAATGCACATTCGATGTACTCTTGAATCTGCAAGACATAAGTTTAAGACGAACCGTTGATTTAATGACTTCAGTAAGTTGGTTGACAGTCCGTTTCGTCTTGGAGAACAACCTAGCATTTCTTTCTTGCCAAATGAAGTAGCAGCTAGCCGCAAAAACAAGCTTCGCCACGACACTTCTAATCGACTTATGCTTAGCAAAAGGCTCCATGTACTCCACAATACCGTCCATATCATTGGGAACCGAATCCAGGCCAGTGAGCCATTTAACACTCGTCCAGACCGTCCTGGAGTAACGACACTCGAAAAACAAGTGATTATGTGAATCCTGTTGAGAACCGCAGAGGGAGCATACCAGATTTGAGCAGTCAACATCACCTACATCCCAAGGTCTAAGTAAATCTTGCGTCTTCAGTTTTCGCTTAAGAACCAGCCACAAATGAATGGCATGACGAGGGATACTATGGGAGAACCAAACAATGTTATACCAAGTAACTAAATCAGACCTGTGCTGAATGTTATCCCAAACAGCCTTCACCGAGAAGGGAACCACCTCACCCTGGTTGTCAATCCACAGCAACTGATCCTCATCATTGGAAGAAGTTGGAAGTTGAATATCGTTAAGCCTAGGATACTTACTCAGCCATCCCACTGGCCAAGACCAATTTCCATCCTGAACTAAGTCACGTATCGTAGAGTTATAAGAGAAACCACCACCATGAATATCACGCGGAGAGACAACATCCGCTAGCGGCCCAATACCACTCCAGCAGTCAAACCAAGCCGAAGTCGAGTTGCCATTACCAATCTGCGTATGGATAAACGGGCGAATAATAGAGCGAACCTGGAGGAGTTTACGCCATGCCCAAGATAAGTTGTCCCGAATTGGAATATCCCATAACGATCTTCCATTTAGCTTATATATGTGTATCCAACGAACCCAGAGAGTCTCTTTGTGCGTAAGGATACTCTACACATGAGCAGAAATAAGCGCCGAGTTAAACCTTTCTAAACGCCTAATACCAAGACCCCCCTCACATTTAGGAAGACATACAGTCTCCCATGCCACTTTAGCATGCCCTTTCTTACCCTCCGCCTTACCCCATAAGAAGCTACGCATTAATTGCTCCAAATCAAGCATAACACCTACGGGAAGAATAAACACCGATGCCCAGAAAATATGCATCGAAGATAAAACCGAACGGATCAACTGGGCTCTCCCAGCAAAGGAAAGCACCTTGTTTTTCCAGTCGTTAATACGCTTCTTAACCTTTTCCCTAAGTTCTTGACAATCTCTAAATATGAGTCTTGAGGGAACCAGAGGAATACCCAGATACTTTACCGGGAGATTCCCTTCCTCAAACGGAAGGATATTTAAGATATTGGCTTTAACCATAGAAGTGACATTGCAAAAATAGGCCAAACTCTTAGCAATACTCGGGACCAACCCCGAGGCACTCCAAAACTCCTCCAACGAGTCCATGATAACCGTAGCAGAAGCCACATCACCATACGAAAACAGAAAAAGGTCATCCGCAAAGCACAGATTCATCAGATGGAGTTCGGAGCAGAACCGATGATACGTAAAATTTCCCGCCCTCTCTGCTTGTCTATGTAACATAAGCGTGAGCACTTCCATTATGAGAGTAAACAAGTAAGGAGAAACCGGATCACCCTGCCTCAACCCTCTCTTCCTTATAAAATACCCATGTAGAGACCCGTTAATGCTAATAGAGTAAGAAGTGGTAGACACACATTCCATGATCCAGCCAATCATGCCCTCATGGAAACCAAACCCACCAAGACTTTGTCTAAGAAACTCCCAATTCACGGTATCGTACGCCTTTTGAATATCAACTTTAAACGCACAATGCTAGTTAGATTCATATGAATGATTTAAGTTAGTCGTTCTCTAAAGTATGATTAAATGTGAGATTTCATACTTGAAAATCACTGTGATGTGTTAAAATTTGCACTCTAATGCTCTAAAATCCGAGTTAGGTACATATGAATGAATTAGGTTACAAATTATCCATAAATATTGATAAAATGATTGTTTATATGCTTGAAAATCAGTTTGATGTGATTAAAATTATACTCTAATGCTCTAGAATGTGATTTAGGTTCATTTGAATGGTTTATGTTAGCCATTGTCTAAAGTATGATTACATGTGAGTTATCATGCTTGAAAATCACTGCGATGTGTTAAAATTTGTACTCTAATGTTGTATATGAATGTATTATATTAGATATTGTTCAAATTTTGATTAAATTATTGTTTATATGCTTAAAGATCAATGTCATGTGTTAAAATTTGAACTCTAATGCTCTATATTCCGAGTTACGTTTGTATGCATTATTAAGGTTGGTTGTTGTCCAATATTTGATTAAATGTGACTTTTAATGTTTGAAAATCACTGCGATGTGTTAATATTTTACTGTATCAATATATGTAATGGACGTGTAATGATTCATTAAATTCTTAAAAGTTGGATAACATTGTTAATTATTTACAGGTAAAAGCAATGAAAGACTCTCTGAACCAGAGGGATTTAATACAAATGAAGTATCTTCCAAACGAAAAAAAATATGTGCTAAAAACAAAGTTACTGGTAAAAGAGCAGCTGCTGATGACATCCCAAATGATGAAGGAAGAAGCCAAAACAAAAAAAAGAAAAAGGTTGCAGCAGTTGATATTCCAGATTCAACTGAGGTACTTGTCGATGCTGAACAAATTCAATCAGACAATGTTTATACATCAAAGACATATGCTCCAACTGCTGTGGTAGAGAAGGTAGTGGTAGAGAAGGTAGCTGAAAAAGGTAAGATGATGAAAAATCGGAGGATTAATGCAAAGAAAGTGGTAGAGAAGGTAGCTGAAAAAGAAGTTGCTGAAAAAGAAATTGCTAAAAAAGGCAAAGCAGTCAATATTACAGTTTCAACTGAGGTACTTGACGATGCTGAACAATTTCAATCAGAAAATGTTGAGACATCAAAGACAGATGCTCCAACTGCTGTGATAGGGAAGGAAGTTGTAGAGAAGGTAGCTGAAAAAGGTAAGATGATGAGAATTCGGAGGATTAAATCGAAGAAAGTGGTACAGAATGTGGATGGAAAAGAAGATGCTGAAAAAAAAGTTTCTAAAAAAGGCAAAGCATTATTTCCCAATATCGTCCCAAGAATGTCAGTGCGTCATTTGAATCTTTTGTTAAAAGCATGCACAACAAGACAGCTTAAGGTTATAGAAGAAATGGTTTTGGGACATTTCATCAATAATTTTGAGTATATGTCGGTGCCAACCAAGATGACATTTTGGATTGTACAAAACTATGATCTTGAAACGGACACTACAAAGATGGAGGATGAAAGAAGAATTAAAGTAACCAAGGAATTAATTTATGACATTTTGGGTGTTCCGATGGGTGAAAAGAAAGTTATCTCTCTACCTAGCACAACGTCTGAAGATAAGACAACTACAGATTGGAGAGCAACAACACCCTTTGCAGGAGAGGATGCAGACATGATAAATATTTCGTTTCTTGAAGATCATGTTGCTAGATTGACCGAAACAGATTGGTCTTTCCAAGTCGGCTTTTTGGTTATTTTCTTCTCTTGTCTAGCTGAAGGGAACAAAGATGGCACTACAAATCAAAGATTCGTACCATCGGTAAAACGAATGGAAGAATTTCAACAATTTGATTGGTGCGAGTATATTTTTGACTGTATTCGATCAGAGATCCAGGATTGGGAACCAGGAAAAACCTTTGCTGCTTCCACAGTAGTATTGGCGGTATGTTTTTTTACAGCATTAACTAATAATGTATTATTTCTTAAATATGATGCAATAAATTTTGAAATATGCTAATATATATTTTTTCTTTTTTAGCTTATATACTGCAGTTCAACAGATTCGCCTGATCTAAAAGTGGAAAGAACATCACCTGTATTCAAAGGTTGGAGTACAGACTTGCTAAAAAAAGAGAAGCACAAGAAATAAGGAGTGGAGGCTTTGGTAAACTTCCTATATTCAAAGAATTTGAATATATTCAACCACCAAAGATCAAATTGAAGAAAAGGAAAGAACGAAATAATCTACCAGGTATGTTATAATCTTATATAAAAAAAATATAGATATATGGAATCATATGATGATTTCTAATATTAGGAATGATCATTGTGTTAACAGAGGGTGGAAGTACTAGCCGAGAAGAGAATCTACAACAGTTCAAAGAAAAAACTAGTCAGGTAATCATCAAGTCACTTTTGTATTATTAAGTTAAAATATAAGTTCCATATCTTGATGCATTAGTTTAGAAATTTTAATGAATCAAAGTTAAATTTTAGTTAACATAGACTATTTTGCAAAAAATAAATCATCATATTTTTACTGAATAAAAGTTAAAAAGTTTAATGCATCAAACTCATTTTTTATCTATATAAATATTTTTTTTAAAAAAACAGAAAAAGTTTAATGCATCAAAGTTATCTTTAACTAACAATTTATCTTTTTTTTGAAAAACAAACAGGATATGAAGGATTTCTAAAATGATAACCTCATAAAGCTTATTGAAATGTTTGTAATCCTAAAAATAGCATATCTTACTGCAATAAAGATTAAAATTTCAACAGATCATAGCTTATATATATATATTATTTAATTATATATTATATTATATTTCTCAAAATAATACAAGCATATATAATTTAAAATATGTTAAAAAGTTTAATGCATCAAAGTTATGTTTTACTAACATTTTTTTTTCAAAAACACACAGGATATGAAGGTTTTCTTGAATCATAAGCTCATAAAGCTTATTCAAATGTTTGAAGATCATGACGAGAAGCTAAAAATAGCATTGAATGAATACCCAGTTGACGATGACTTCAAGGAGATTGTTCAAAAAATAAATACATTCCTAAAGAGAATGAATAACGATGATGATCCTTTGAATCATCAAGATAAGACTGATGCAGATAGAGATAATGTATTGGATGAAGTTGGTTTGAATGAATATGTAGAAGAAAGGTGACGACGCCGATGAGACAAATATTACTGCGCCTGTTGGGAATGTGGAAGTTGGAATGAATGAAGGTATAGACGCCAATGAATCTGGTAATGCTGAGCCTGTAGCAACAGATGAAGGGAATTCTACGCCAGACTCAACACCAGAATATGAAAGGCGGACAAGGTCAACAATCAAAGATAAAGCAGCAGCAGCATCACCTGCTAAAGGGGGAAAAAATAAACCACCTATTGCCCCTAAAAAAACAACAAAAGGAAAAGCAGGAGAAGCATCGCCCACTAAAGCAGGAAAAACCTCTAAAAGTAAATGAACAATGACACTTCTCTGGTTTCTACTAATATTTTATCTTATATCGTATGTTTCGGATATTGAATGTCTGTAATATAACTTGAACACCTTTAAAACTTGAATGTCTGTAGTATATTCTAATCTAGTTACATATTTAAGTAATATGTAATAACTACATTTTATGCAACAATTTCATCGCATCATAATGTTTATAAACTAAATAGAATTATATTCTATGATATACTACTTAACTAAAGAGTGCAAACTAGATTATAAAGAATATATTAAATCAGCTATTTTCTTTTTTTAATTTGTTTTTCTGTCAAAACAGATTGTTTAAATGCTGAAATATGTTCTGAAGTGTGCGATAAAGATGTCAACGAGAGATCTGTTGTCATTTATGACGATTCATTCCTTGAAAATCAATCGCAAACGCTATTCTTTTAAAGTGAAGAAGAAGAGATGGAAGTTGATAGTGAAGAAGCAGAGATGGAACTTGACACTGAAGGTGGAATGCAAGATGTTGAATTACCAGATGAAAACCTGGGAGCATATGAAAGTAAATGAAAAACAAACACTTTCTTATATTGATTATTAATTTCACTGCATCATAGTGATTTAAAACTAGTAATGCACTGTTTAACTATAATGCATGAGTAGATAAAAAAACACTATGATGCAGTAAGAAGTAACTATGCTGTAGTAAAACAAGTTATTCTATTTTTTTCAAAAAACTGTTGTTTAATTTCTTCTTTTAATAACAGGTTCTAAAAATCTCAAAGAAGCTGGCTTTCCTACAATTGGAATGGAAAATATCAAGAGTTTAATGACCGATTTTCCTTCAATTGAAGAAGTGAACAAAGAGTATTTTGACTACTCCGTTTCGAAACTACCTTTCTTAGCTGAATCAGAAGAGAGTGTGTCAAAAAGTTTCTTAATTGCCGAGCCACCAAAATGTCTACAGATTCAGAAAAAGGGAATTATAAAAAGTTTACATAGTATGAAATTGCGGTTACCGAAAAACAACGCAAGAGAGGTTAAAGGTAAAACACCATTGTTTGTTGCCGAACAACATGAAGAATATAAAGAGATTCTGCTATCTGGTCAACTACGAACTGAAGGAAACAAAACAACTTTTGATGATATAAGGGATAAATTAATGAAAAAGAATGTCGGAAAGTTGCAATGCATGAATGAAAAATCAAATGATGAAGATAAAGGCAACAAAGAAGGAGATCTGTTAATTGCTGAAAGAAATAAGATAGAAAAAAATAAGCCTGAGCCTGTAACAAGAAAAATGATTATTCATGCATCACCAATTAGCTGTATTGCTCCACCAGTTGATATGGAAAACAATAAACGTCAAGTAAAGCTGCCTCCTTCTTTAGTGTCTCCATATTATCAACGGAAAATCATATTGGGCCAACCACTATCAGAAGATGGAATAAAGATTGCTGAATACATATGGGGTAATAAGTCACCTGAAGGGTAAGTTCTTAATTATTACATAACATATTTTTTTTCACAGCATCAATATTATATATTTACTGCATCAATTATATTTAAATTATATCACATAGTAGTTATTTTTGAAGCATAAAAATTCACTTTTAAAAAAACTTTGATCAACAACTAACCTATAAAATTATATGAACTTAAGTCTTATTTTAGAACATTATATTGCATTTTTAACACATAGCCTTATATGAACTTAAAATATGAAACTTAAATCTAATTCTAGAGCATTATAGTGCATTCTTAACACATAGCATTATATGAACTTAATTCTAATTCTAGAGAATTATAGTTTATTTTTAACACATAGCATTAATTAAAACTTAAGACCAGTTAGTTATTTATTTAATCTTAAATATGAACTTAAGTGTAAATCTAGAGCATTATATTGCATTTTTAACACATACCAGTGTTTATCAAACATAAAAAATCAATTTCAAAACAAAATTTGAACAATATCTAAACTTTGACCAATAACTAAAATAAATCATTCATATGAGCATTAATAAAAAAACTAAACATACAAACCATCTAGATTCGCTGATTAATTTGTCTGATTATAGATGATTCCGTAGGTTTGATTCAGTAGGTTTGGTATCACAGCATTATATATATTACCTTGTCTGAAATATTGTACAGTGAGGATGTTTTCAAGATATATAAAAGAGTTGGAGTTGAAGGTGTTTTTTCTTGAGCCTGTACCCAGAAATAGAAATTGCTTCACTCATATTAGACTTATGGTCTATTGTTCAAAATCACGAGGAACAACACAGAGACAAGCTATCAGACGATGGAAATGTATATTGTCATACAGGAATGATTGTAAGTAATTCAATTATATAATTTTTTTTTATACATAACGTTTTACATTATGATATACATAACGTTTTGCATTTACTAAAAACAGTCTAATTACACTGTTGATTCGGGGAAGACTATTGAAGAAAGAATGGAAGTTTTTGATCAAAATATTCGTTCGGTTTTAACTGAAGCAAAACGGAAGAACTTTAACGATGTTCATTTGGTAAGTAGATTAATTATGAGAATAAAATGATATAATTGTGATGTTCTATAGAATGAAGTTGATTAATGATAACAAAAATATCTACAGGTATTCTTTCCTGCAATAAAGATATCGGAAGATTCATCAAACCATTTTTATGTAATTTGTTTCAATATGAAGACCGCTGAAATAGACATAATTGATAACATAGATTACGGCATCGATGATATAGAAACAATATATGGTTCTTTCCCATATGCTCTGGTAAGTCTACTTTTATCTAATACTTAAAGCATTATGGTGCTATTTTTAAAACATCAAACTTATTTGTTTCCTATACCTTGTGAATAATATTGATAATTTTACTGCATCATTTTTTTTTAAAATAGTGCATTACAATGCTGTATCTCATACATTTTATTTTAAATTTTCACAGATTGATTCTTTTATAAATTACTTGGAGACACAACATCATCCAAAATGCGTTGACTTTCTAGTTTCTGAGCCTAGCATTATTGATTTTGATTGGAAAACAAAATCCAATACTGTCGATTGTGGTGTTTTTGTTATGAGGCATTTAGAAACATATCTAGGTAAAGGAAACTTTTTACAACCTTTGAAGAAAGAAGGAACAATTCAGAAAGCACAATTGAAGATGCTTCGTGCAAAGTACTTGGCCAAAATCCTTCTGATGGACTTTAATGTCAAAAAAGCAAGTTTGTTGAAAGAAGCACAAGCATACTTCAGGAAGAAGCCAAAAATTTTAAAGATTATAAAGGAGAATGATGTCAAATATGATAAAGCCTTGTGGAAGAAATTTAATACTACCTTCGAGAAGACACTTGATAAATAGAGATCTCAGTTTTAAATCTTTTGAATTGAATTTCTAATTGTTTTTTCTTCCAATAACTTGTAAACATGAAGGTTTTTCTTTACCAATCATAATGAATATTTTTATTGCATTACTGTGTATATTTTACTGCATTACTGTGCATATTTTAGTTAAATAAAGAAGTTATGGAATATGTATTGAGTGACAGTTGTCATGAGGGATTAGTTTTAATGTATTAAAATTTGAAATTTTATTAAAGTTTTTCTATATCATTTGATAAAATTCTACTGAAATGCAGTAAAGTTAAATTTAACTGTATCATAAGATATCGTAATGTATATTTTTAATGCATTACTGAGCATATTTTACTGCATCATAGTTTAGCTATAATACATCAGATGCAATTCATAAGATGAAAAAAAAGTTATAGCATATGAATGGAGTGGAAGTTGTCATGAGTAGTTATTTTTACTGCATTAATATTTGAAATTTTATAGCATTACTTGATAGATTACAAAAAATACAACATTTTATTAAAAATTTATCTATATGATTTGGTAAAACTCTACTGAAATGCGGTAGACGTTAACTGCATCACAATGCAATAAAAGATATAACTGTATCATACGATATCATATTGTATATTTTTACTGCATCATAGTTATCTATAATACATTAGTTTTAATGCATTAAATTATACTGAAATGTAGTATAATAGATAAATTATATGTAAAATAACTACATCACAATGTAAATCATCAAGTATTAAAAGTCATTGCATCAAAATGTAAAAGTAACTGCATTACAATACACTTTTGAAAAAACCTAAACCTATGCATTTATTTCTAGACTTCCTGTATCTCATTCTCATTTTTTTACAATTATTTGAAGAATTTGATCCGAAGTATTTATTAAAATGAAAAATATTAAAAAAAAAATAGAGTACTTATTTTGGAGTATTTGATCTCAACCCAGATCTTCTAGGGAAAACAGCTTGATTGTTGGGAGAAATGTGTTGATTCGGAGTAGCTTGAAGATTGGCTCTTGATAGGTGTGAAAACACCCATCCTTTTACCACTTATTTCTTACTAAAACAAGACCAAAACGCATGTTTAATATCATTTGTTTGGAATTATGCGTGGTTTTTGTGTTTAATGTGTTTTCAGAGTCAACCGGATGAATATTGAAGGAAACATGGGATTGCACGGGTTTTATCAAGGAAAAAGATTCAAGACAAAGTCTATTGTCCAAGAGATGCAAAAGATTTGAATTCATTGTGCCTATTTGAAGATTTATCTAAGAATAGAGCCAAAGATGGAAGATTCATATATGTCGAAGAAACTCAATTCTATTTAACGAAGAAATTAAAAGACGAGTCGAATTTAATCGTCGATAAATCCCGAATCAGAATCAAAAACGTCAACTTTACTGAAAAGACGAGAAGATGAAAAGAGAGAAGAAAGCCCACTCACCAACCAAATGGAAGACCTATATATAGATATCCCTTCACACTTTTGAGGGAGTTTTTTTTTTAGTTTTTAGTTTTCCCTTTTTTTCTCTCCTTTCTGTTCGTAGGATCACCTACACCATTAGGGTGTTTGGTGATTTTGATTCTTGTTTTTGTTCTTAAATCTTGTAAGTTTAATCCTTCATTTTGTTTACTGAATCTTAATCATCAATACAAGTTTTTATTTAATCTTTTCATTCCTCTTGTTCATCATCATCTTTTTATTCAAAGTGCCTAAGTTCTTATTTAGTTGAGTTTTAATCTTAAAAAGTTGTTGAATTTGTGTTTTTATGATTGGGATTTGATTCTCGTGGTTAATAGATTATTTGTGGTTAATTTGGTTAAACCGTTTTTCTTTATTTGGTTCAATTGGGTTAAAATTTGTTTCCCCTGTTTTCTACTGTTTCTGTTCTTCCAATTCCAGACATTCCGAATAGTCAATTAGCTTTGTCCCTTATTCGGAATATTCATATATTCCGAATAGCCTACTTTCTTTCTCCTTTATTCGGAATTTTTCTTATTATTCCGGATTGTCAGTTTATTTCGAATAGGGTTAAACATTCCGCATAGCTTGATTTTTCCACATGGTTTCCATTATTCCGAGTAGTCTTGATTTTTCTGCATAGCTTGTTTTATTCCGAATAGCCAATGATTCCGAGTAGCCTTTTTATTCAGCATAGAGATTATTCCGAATGGCAATGTTATTCCGCATGGTCAATTTATTCCCAGTAGGGAAACATTCCGCATAGAGCTAGTTTATTCCGCATAATCCAATATTCCGCATAGAGTGAATTATTCCGCATGGCAAGTTTATTCCGGGTAGCATAATATTCCGAATAGAGCAAGTTTTTCAGTAAGGTTTTTACACAGCTATACCATTTAATTGCTTAATTTTAATTCAAGTTTTATTGATTAACTGTTACTGGTTTAAATCTTTATTTACTTCATTTATTTAGAATAGAAAACCAAATCCACTTTTTGTCACCAAGAACAAATCATTCCACTTTGAGCTGTAATCAATTCGAGGAGATACCGAGACAAATCTAGAACCCATAGAAAATCATTGTATCAAATGGCGCCGCTGCCGGCTCTTCTCGTTAAGATCAACAGTTTTTTGTGAGAACTTGGATTTTGGGATCCGTTCCCCGTGAACGTTACTTTTTTCAAAAATCCTAAAAAATATAAAATTTTCAAAAATCCTAAAAATTAAAAAACATAAAAACCAAAAATATTTTTGCTTTGTTTTTGCCTTGTTAGTTCTTTTGCAGGTGCATGCGTACACGATCCACGTCTTATCAAGAGCCCGAGCCTCTCGAAGACTTAGACATGGCCGGTGTACAAAACAACAACAATAACCCACCTCAAAACAATAATAATAACAATAACAATCCACCTTTCAACAACAATAATAACAACAACAATGAGCCTCTACCGGATAATCGCCCGATGATTGAACTTCTGCAAGCACATGTAGATGGTAATAATGATCCAATTGTCATACCCACGATTGCAGCCAACAACTTTGAGCTCAAATCCGGCTTCATCCAGATGGTCTCTGCTCAACCATTCTTGGGGCGTACCATTGATGATCCACATGACCACATCAAGAGATTCTTGCAACTCACTAATACGGTCAAATTCAATGGTGTTCCACAAGAGGTAATCCGTTTACAACTTTTTCCCTTTTCTTTAGAGGGACAAGCCCGACATTGGCTTGCTAAGGAACCGCCACAGAGTATTCTTACGTGGACGGATTCGGAGACCAAGTTTATCAACTACTTTTTCCCACCCTCTCGTACTACCGCTTTGCGGAATGAAATTATCAATTTTGAACAAAAGTACGATGAGTCTTTTAGTGAATCTTGGGACCGTTTCAAAGATCTTTTAAGAAAATGCCCACAACATGGTTTTACCAAAGTGCACCAAATTAACACTTTTTATAATGGTTTAAGCATGAATGACCAAGATTCTCTAAACAGTGCCTCGGGGGGTAATCTTTTGGCTAAGACTTCCAATGCTGCTTGGGATATCATTGAGAATAAGTCTCGGGTGCAAACCAAGAGTGTTCGGACCAATGTCGCTAGTGCTAGTACTAGTATCAGCGACAAGCGAATTGACAAAATCACTGCGCTTCTTGAATCGCTTGCTACCCAAACCGCCAACAACACCAACAGCATCGATGCTAAAAACGCTCAAGTAAATGCTGTTAGCCAACCATGTGAGATATGCGGGGGTCCTCACTCTTACACCACTTGTACTGCCACCCAAGACTAGCCTTCTGAGAATGTGAATGCAGCATACGGTACCTATCCTCCGGCCGCTTATCAAGCTCGTCCTCAAGGTGACCGCAACCTACTTAGCTACCGCTCCAACAACTATCTCTCACCACCCGGTTTTACTCCTAACAGCCCAAACCAACAACAAAACCTCAACCGACCTCCTCAACAACAACAACCTCGTGGACCATACATACCACCTCACAAACAACCACATCCACCTCAACGAAACAACCAAGTTTACCAGCAACCTGCTTATCAACCACCCGCATACAATGCTCCTTCCAACCAACCCACCGCATTACACCAAGACATTGGAACCTACATGAGGACTAACGATGTGATCGTGGACAATCTCCAACAGGAAGTGCGTAACTTGAAAGCAGACCTGGTGAAACAAGGGAACGATCTGAGAGCTGACATGAGAAATACTTTGGATAGTCAAACGAATGACTTAAAGAACATGATGGATAGTTTCTTCCAAGGTAATCAACCCTCTTCTTCGGGTACTCTTTTGAGTAACACCGTTGCGAATCCAAGAGGGGAGATGAAAGCAATCATCACTCGCAGTGGCAAAGGTACTAAGGAACCCGAGCTTCCTATACCTCCACAGGTGATTGTGACTAAGGAAAACGAGTCACCTGCTCCTATTCCTCATCCTTCTACTTCCCCAATTTCTCCACCTCTTACTTCTACCCCTCCTCCACCCAAGGATGTAAGTGATCCTATTCTCCCAAAGTCTTCCTCTTCTTCCGATATACCTTATCCCTCAAGGTTGAGGAAAGAGAAGCAAAAGAGCAAGGATGATATTCAGGTTTCAAACTTTCTCAAAATCTTCAAACAATTGAATTTTAACATCTCCTTTGCCGAGGTTCTCGCTCACATGCCCAAATACGCTAAGATATTTAAAGATCTTCTAAGTGATAAGGAAAAGCTTCTTGACATTGCTCAGACCCAACTTAATGAGAACTGCTCCGCAGTGCTTTTAAGGAAATTGCCCACCAAACTTGGTGATCCGGGTCGCTTCTTGATTCCTTGCAACTTCCCGGGAGTAGAGAATTGCATGGCCCTAGCCGATCTAGGTGCCAGTATAAACTTAATGCCTTTAAGTGTTTGGAAGCAATTATCTCTCCCCGAGCTAGTCCCCACCAAAATGACTTTGGAATTAGCTAACCGTACGGTTGCTTATCCAGTGGGGATAGCCGAAGACGTCTTTGTAGGAGTCGACAAATTCACTTTTCCTGCCGATTTCGTCGTCGTCGACTATGACATGGACCCTCGTGTGCCATTAATTGTTGGTCGTCCATTCTTGAGGACCGCTCGCACTCTCATCGATGTTGAAGCGGGTGAGCTTATCATGAGAGTGGGTGACGATAAAATTGTCTTCAACATGGGAAAGCTTTCTAAACAGCCTTATTCTAATGAGAGTGTTAATTGTATTGACGTTCTTGATGAGGCTTGTGAAGAACACTTCAAAGATGCTTGCAAAAGTACTCTCTCTTCTCTACCCAATGTTGAGACCGTTGCCTCAATTGCTCCGACATTGACTCCTTTTGGAGAAAGTGACTAGGATGATTTCGAAGCTAGCTTGGGTCCTCTCGATATTAAGTATGATAATTCGTCCACCGATTGGGATGAAGACATTCGTACTATTGAGAGACTTCTCAATGAAGACCCGGTTGCTCCTCCTTCTCCTACAGAGGTGACTAATGATGATCCATCGTTAGTTTCACCATCTATTAAGGATCCTCCTACTCTCGAGCTTAAGGACCTACCGCCTCATCTTGAGTACGTTTTCCTTGAAGACAACGAGAAGTTACCGGTCATCATCGCGAAGGACCTGAAAGAAGAAGAAAAAGCCCGACTTATCGCCGTGTTGAAGAAGCATAAAAGAGCTATCGCTTGGAAAATCTCCGACATTCGTGGAATTGATCCTCACTTCTGCACACACAAAATTCTCATGGAGGACGACTTTAAGCCCACAATTCAAAGCCAACGAAGGGTGAATCCAAAAATCCATGAAGTCATCAAAAAAGAGGTTATCAAACTTCTTGATGCGGGTATGATTTACCCTATTTTGGATTCACCATGGGTTAGTCCAGTCCATTATGTGCCTAAGAAAGGCGGAATCACCGTTGTGCCCAATGCAAACAACGAGTTGATTCCTACCCGTCTCGTTACTGGGTGGAGAGTTTGTATAGACTACCGCAAACTCAATGATGCCACGAGAAAGGATCATTTCCCTCTACCTTTTATGGACCAAATGCTTGAACGTTTAGCGGGTAATGAATATTACTGCTTTCTTGATGGTTTCTCGGGTTATTTCCAAATACCCATCGATCCCCAAGATCAAGAGAAGACAACATTCACTTGTCCCTATGGCACATTTGCTTACAAAAGAATGCCTTTTGGCTTTTTTTTTGGGTAAAAGGGATTCAACCCCGGTAAAATATATTACACCAAAAAACATTGAAGTACAATCGGATGTAGGTGAATCCTAACATCACGGCCCGTTACATGGGCTATAATCAGCACAAAAACATTGTGCGAGAACCAAAAATCCTACATAAGAATGACATGCCATCCCTATGACTACCAACGTTAACAACCTTTCCGTCTAAATATAAGAATGAAATACTGTACGTACTAGATATGTTAACCATACAGGAGACTTCTTGGATCTACCAAGTCAGCTCCTACCTCCACGATAGACACCACATTATTCATCCGAAGCTAAGTACCCGACACGACGCGTACTATAGGAATTCACGAATAACACTGGTTGATAACACCTGCCAACCCGTGTACTATCAGTATCAGTGTCTAAACGACACATATAAGAACTTGCAGACTCACAAGTCCAACTTCCCAAATGGTTAAACCACATCAGGGTGTAGAATGGACACCCTATTTAACCAAAAAACAACCTCCTTTGCCCTTCTAAATACCTCCCCATGAAGACACAAACACCTCGGCAAAGAACCTGCATAACACCAATCGTAGTACCACTCCCCTTAACCCACAGCAGAAAAAGAACCAGTCGTGTAACCTTACAAAAGTTACGGATGCCCTATACGCAGCATACCTGCACAGCCAAAAGTACACCCATAAACGTGCCCTAGAACACCCAACGTCATGCTGACCAGATACAGGAAGCATTCAAATTCGGATCAGTCATCAATGCTCTTAATACTGAAACCCTTACTAGGGTGACCAAGTATTACCAGAGACAAAAACAACAACATATATACAATGCTATCATTACGTTAGGAAAAAACACACCACCACCCAAATATAGCGAGATCAGAAAAAATGGAACATTTACACGTAAAAAAACCCTAAAATGAGTTTTCTTGATCGCACCATATATAACCAATGCTCGAATCATCACCACAAGCAGATTCAAACATAGTCGGCATCAAATATAACACCCACTAGGATGTAACCATCAGATCCCAAGCCAAAATACACCAAGATCCCCAACAGATAAGCATGTAAAAGACGGATCTAAACCCAAGACCACCACCGTGATACCCACCAGAGATTTACAAGAAAAACAAAACCCTAGAAAATTAGGGTTTTCGGTTAATCACGGCTGATAACAGCGACAACCGCAAAAAATAAGAAATAAGATTACCCCGCCCCTCCCTAGTAAAATCAATCCCCTAAATCGATTGCATACCAACTAGATTAAAAGATGTCGTTAATCTGTTCAGAGTTCGAAAGGATCCCACGAAGGAAATCCCATAAATCTTAAATCAGAAAATAACCATCGAATAAATTGTAGATGATGAGAGACGATATTAGAAGAAAGATTGATCAGAAAGTGATGAGGGAGGGGCGGCCGGAAATCGCCCCTAGAGGGGAGAGAAAATTATTACGGTAGGTGACTTGTGAGATTCTTATAATGCCTTTTGGCTTATGCAATGCCCCCGGGACTTTCCAAAGGTGCATGTTGGCTATCTTCCATGACATGGTTGAGCAAACCATGGAAGTCTTCATGGATGACTTCTCGGTCTTTGGGGATTCCTTCTCTTCTTGCCTTGCCAATTTGGAACGTATGCTTAAACGGTGCGAAGACACTCGCCTTGTTCTGAATTGGGAAAAATGCCATTTTATGGTAAAAGAAGGCATTGTGCTAGGACACAAAATCTCTAAAGCCGGTCTTGAAGTCGACCGTGCTAAAGTTGATGTCATAGCCAAATTACCTCCACCTTCAACCGTGAAGGGTGTGCGAAGTTTTCTGGGTCATGCGGGCTTCTATAGTCGATTCATTCAGGATTTTTCTAAAATCGCTCGCCCGATGACCCACCTCTTAGAAAAAGATACTCCTTTTATCTTTTCTAAAGAGTGTATCGAAGCCTTCAATCTTCTTAAGGATAAGCTAACTAAGGCACCGGTCTTGGTTACCCCTAATTGGGAGCTGCCTTTTGAGTTGATGTGCGATGCTAGCGACTTTGCTATTGGTGCGGTTTTGGGACAACGAATTAACAAACATTTCCAACCAATCCACTATGCTAGCAAAACAATGACGGGGGCTCAATTGCATTATACGACAACCGAAAAAGAGCTTTTAGCTGTTGTCTATGCTTTTGAAAAATTCCGCCCCTATCTTGTTTTATCCACCACAATCGTATACACGGACCATTCCGCGTTGAAGTACTTGATGACTAAACACGACTCTAAGCCAAGACTTCTTCGCTGGGTTTTACTCCTTCAAGAATTCAACATTGAAATTCGTGACAAAAAGGGTGCTGAAAACCTAGCCGCGGATCATCTGAGCAGACTCGAGGATCCATATCAAGGGGATCATCCGAACACAGAGATCAATAACTCTTTCCCCCTTGAGACCTTAATGTCTATAAATCTCAATCTTGATGGCACCCCGTGGTTTGCCGATATTGCAAACTACTTAGCGGGTGGTGTTCTCATCCAAGGGTTAACATCCCAACAAAAGAAGAAGTTCTTGAACGATGTTAAGACTTACTTTTGGGATGACCCTTTTCTATTCAAACAATGCGCTGACTTGATTATTCGTCGATGTGTTGATGGACCGGCAGCTTTTGACATTCTCCAGGCTTGCCACAAAGGACCCACCGGTGGTCACTTTGGTCCCAACTACACCGCCAAAAAAGTGTTTGATTCGGGATTCTATTGGCCCACCATTTACCGTGATGCTCACGAGATGGTTAAACATTGTGATGCTTGCCAAAAACAAGGCAAGATCACACATAAAGATGAGATGCCTCAAAATTTCATACAAGAATGTGAAATCTTTGATGTATGGGGCATCGACTTTATGGGGCCATTCCCTTCTTCTAAAGGCAACAAATACATCCTTGTCGCTGTTGACTACGTTTCCAAATGGGTTGAAGCCAAGGCTTTACCCACTAACGACACGAGGGTGGTTTGTAATTTCTTGAAACAACTGTTTGCTCGATTCGGTGTTCCTCGTGCTATTATCAGTGACCGCGGGACTCATTTTTGCAACGATCAATTTGCAAGAGTCATGGCTAAGTATGGTGTCAATCACCGTCTTTCCACCGCTTATCATCCTCAAACCAACGGTCAAGCCGAGATATCCAACCGGGGATTGAAGAGAATTTTGGAACGTACTGTGGGAGAGCATCGCGCCGCGTGGGCCGATAAGTTAGATGATGCTCTGTGGGCTTTACGTACTGCTTACAAGACCCCGATCGGCTGTACGCCTTATCGTCTTGTGTACGGGAAGGCTTGCCACCTCCCTATCGAGCTGGAACATAAGGCATACTGGGCCTTGAAGTGGGCTAACTTCGACATCAACAAAGCCGGTGATTTTCGCAAGATTCAACTCAACGAGCTACAAGAATTGAGGAATCAAGCTTACGAGAACTCATTGATCTACAAGGAGAAGACCAAGATTATCCACGATGCTAAAATCAAGAATCGAGAGTTCCACGTTGGTGATCAAGTCTTACTCTTTAACTCTCGGTTGAAGATCTTCTCAGGCAAGTTGAAGAGCCGTTGGTCTGGTCCATTCACCATCGCCAATGTTTTTCCCTATGGCACCATTGAGCTTTCTCAGCCAAATGGGCCCAAATTTAAGGTGAATGGCCAGCGTTTGAAATTGTACTTTGGTGAGGACATCTCTCAGGAGATGATTCCATCCCTCACCACGTTCCCCATGAACTAATTCTGGGTCGAGTCAGGCTCGTGACTCGGTTATCAAAAACAAGCGCTCCTCGGGAGGCAGCCCGAGTATCTATCCCTTTTCGTTTTAACCTCCTAAGTGTAGGGGGACCTATATAGGTGTTTGCGTTTGTGTGGTGATGTGATTACAGGGATGAATGCACTGTTGGAACCTTTGAAGAACCGTGCTTCCGTGTTATCCGAAATCCGGTTCTATCTCTCAACTATCGTGATTCAATTTTCTTCATTCTCACATTTGAAATTGATCACTTTAGTCGTCTCTTCCTTAGCTTAATTTAACCAACGTGCACAATGTCATAAGTGTAGGGGGGACTTCTCCCACATGCTTAAACATTGAGGACAATGTTTATCTTAAGTGTAGGGGGGACTTCTATCGAAGTTTTAAGTGGACTTTTCCATGAAAATGCCTTCATTTAACCGGAAAATCATATTTTTCAACATTTTTCAAATTTTTTATTAACTTTGGCCATTTAGTCGTAATTTTTAAATTTTTAACGTTGCTTGCATATGTATATACACCGCAATAAAGTCAAAAATATTAATAAAGTGGTGTAGCTAGTTTAGAAGTCTTTGACATATTAGGCCCGTTGCGATTATTTTGACTCAACCCGAATAGACTTATCCAAGTTTACTCTAGCTAGTATCCTTAACCATGTAGACCTTAATTGGTTTATTAGGCTAAGTGTCCACGAGTCTCATTACTTGAGATTTTAAATTGTGGAGAACAAGAAATGATAGAGTCAATTATAAGTCGGTATTCTTGCACAAGCTCACTTGGTGTAATTATTTGCCTATTCTCCCATCACTTGCTAATAATTTATCTGCAATAAGTAAGGTCGTACGATTTGAAAGGTTACTTAGCTTCTAGCCCAAGATCGTTTATAAGTTGCTCGGTAATGATAAGAGTTCATAGCCAAGGCATAACTTATGAAGCGGGGAGCGAAGATTGGCGAGTCCGAAAAGGCCCTAACAAGGCATGAGGATTCCATTTTATTGCTAAAGATCCAAAGTGATGTGAAAAGCATTATTCCCAAAATCAATATGAAGGATCAAGACTCACGACGAAAAGCAATCAACTCCCATAAAGATCATGGAGAAGTCTATCCGAAAAGACCCTAACAAGGTATGAGGATAAATAGATCCAAGTCCGAAAAGGAGGCGGATCGTTGTATCTCAAAATCCCAATTAGAGATTGAAGAAATAATCATGAAGTCGTGGTCAACAAAGTTGGAGTACCCCTCAAAAGTCTCCAAGTGAAGAAACTCTATTACAATGAGAAGACCATTATCTCAAGAACGTCTCTCGAAGATATGAAGTATGAAGTACATGCCAAATATCGGCCCGAGAAAGGTCTCAAATCGTGAACCAAGTTATGCCAAGATATGAACTTTTTGATATCCCGAGAAGCAGTTTTAAGAGATTTTGTCCTTTAGCTAACTATTGATCAAATCGTCCTACTTTGCTTTCAGCCTAAATAAACTATTGAAATAAGTCCAAAAATGCATCTTCATGATCATTCTAAGACAAAAATAAAATATAAGAGATACACCTAGGAATAAGGGAGTTTAAGCATTTAATTAAGCCATGTGTGTAAGTGTTTGATTTGCTAACTTATAATAACAATGATCTCGTTTTTAAGCTTGGTTTGGGGAACGTGAAACTTGAGGATGATAAATCTTCGCAGCACCAAAGCCTTAATGTAAGTCCTTAATTCTTTGCAAGTTATTTCCATATAGCTATTTTCAAGTGAAAATGGTTTTCTATCCTTTTGTTTACTTTAAAGTTTTAATTTCTCTTAGTACTTTAATTTTTGTTTAGTAGTATGATAATAAGGCCAAGGTTGATTGATTATGAGAAAAGTAAAAATTTGCTTTATCACTAAGCATTGCATGAGGGCATGGCAATGGTTAAGTGTAGGGGATTTGATAGGTGTGAAAACACCCATCCTTTTACCACTTATTTCTTACTAAAACAAGACCAAAACGCGTGTTTAATATCATTTGTTTGGAATTATGCGTGGTTTTTGTGTTTAATGTGTTTTCAGAGTCAACCAGATGAATATTGAAGGAAACATGGGATTGCACGGGTTTTATCAAGGAAAAAGACTCAAGACGAAGTCTATTGTCCAAGAGATGCAAAAGATTTGAAGTCATTGTGCCTATTTGAAGATTTATCGAAGAATAGAGCCAAAGATGGAAGATTCATATATGTCGAAGAAACTCAATTCTATTTAACGAAGAAATTAAAAGACGAGTCGAATTTAATCGTCGACAAATCCCGAATCAAGATAAAAAACGTCAACTTTACTGAAAAGACGAGAAGACGAAAAGAGAGAAGAAAGCCCACTCACCAACCAAATGGAAGACCTATATATAGATATCCCTTCACACTTTTGAGGGAGTTTTTTTTAGTTTTTAGTTTTCCCTTTTTTTCTCTCCTTTCTGTTCGTAGGATCACCTACACCATTAGAGTGTTTGGTGATTTTGATTCTTGTTTTTGTTCTTAAATCTTGTAAGTTTAATCCTTCATTTTGTTTACTGAATCTTAATCATCAATACAAGTTTTTATTTAATCTTTTCATTCCTCTTGTTCATTATCATCTTTTTATTCAAAGTGCCTAAGTTCTTATTTAGTTGAGTTTTAATCTTAAAAAGTTGTTGAATTTGTGTTTTTATGATTGGGATTTGATTCTTGTGGTTAATAGATTATTTGTGGTTAATTTGGTTAAACCGTTTTTGTTTATTTGGTTCGATTGGGTTAAAATTCGTTTCGCCTGTTTTCTATTGTTTCTGTTCTTCCAATTCCAGACACTCCGAATAGTCAATTAGCTTTGTCCCTTATTCGGAATATTCATATATTCCGAATAGCCTACTTTCTTTCTCCTTTATTCGGAATTTTTCTTATTATTCCGGATTGTCAGTTTATTCCGAATAGGGTTAAACATTCCGCATAGCTTGATTTTTCCACATGGTTTCCATTATTCCGAGTAGTCTTGATTTTTCCGCATAGCTTGTTTTATTCCGAATAGCCAAAGATTCCGAGTAGCCTTTTTATTCAGCATAGAGATTATTCCGAATGGCAATGTTATTCCGCATGGTCAATTTATTCCGAGTAGGGAAACATTCCGCATAGAGCTAGTTTATTCCGCATAATCCAATATTCCGAATAGTCTATATTTTCCGCATAGAGTGAATTATTCCGCATGGCAAGTTTATTCCGGGTAGCATAATATTCTGAATAGAGCAAGTTTTTCAGTAAGGTTTTTTCACAGCTTTACCATTTAATTGCTTAATTTTAATTCAAGTTTTATTGATTAACTGTTACTGGTTTAAATCTTTATTTACTTCATTTATTTAGAATAGAAAACCAAATCCACTTTTTGTCACCAAGAACAAATCATTCCACTTTGAGTTGTAATCAATTCGAGGAGATACCGAGACAAATCTAGAACCCATAGAAAATCATTGTATCAGCTCTCTCAGACAAACCTGTGAAAGTTCTTTTATTGTGTCCTGCTTTTTCACCACATATACCACAAGTCCTCCTCTTACTAAGTTCTTCAGCTGTGACTTCAGTTACAGGCTTCAACCTAGAAAAGCATCCTGGACCTCTCGCTCTCCTAAGATTTGGATTTAGAACTTTATCATTCTCATTTTCAGGCTCATTGACACCCAGCAATGCACAAATCGCAGTTTTGTTATTCATTTTTGGGACCACTGGTACATCAATTTCTGCTTGCTTGAGCAACTCTTTCATCTTATCTTTGAAAATATGCAAATTATCAACCTTGTGCACCAACCGATCAATAGTAGATTCAAAAATATGATACAATTCTATGACTTCAGTCTGCACTGCATCTGATACACCACTGACCATGCGACGAGCATAACTTGAAGGCTTTACATTCTTTAACCACCGTTTATGTAAGTACTTTCGTGGAAACTCCTTTACATCATTTATTCTGAGAACATAGAATGCATGACGACAAAGAAGACCGTACGACTCGTAACGGTTACAGCTACACTCAAGCTTTATCTCAGACTTACAAAACTCAACCTATAATAATAAAAAAAAAAGTATTAGCAGTCATATATACTGTTTTGCAATCATATATAAACTGAAATGCAGTAAAATAATACATTTGCAGAAAACAAATACACTGAAATGCAGTAAAATAATACATTTGTAGAAAACAAATACACTGAAATGCAGTAAAGATGAACATACCTGATAAATAGGAAACTCATCTGAACCCTTAAAGATATGATACTGGCTATCACGAACAGAATATCTTTCAGTGCTGCCATTTTCCACAACAGACATAGCAATACAATACTTGTATGAATTAAACATTTCATCTTGCACATCGAAGAAAATGGTTCTAGTAAATAACTTGCAAGCTTCTTTCTCCATTTGAAGGTCTGTTTTGAAAGCTGGCGTTTTATATCTTGAATCATGATCATTTTTCCTTTCAATATACCTTTGATACTCGATAGCAGTGTCATAATGGCTTAAGAATTCAATAAGAGTAAGACGTGGGTTGGTCCATTTTCCAAAGAAATGATTTTCACTTTCCGATCTTGAAGTTGTACGCATTAGACCAGCCATAGGAACATGCCTCAAATACGCAGGTATCCAACTTTGCCTCAGATCAAACATGTCAGCCAACCACTTGTTCTCGCCAAGATCAAATTCATTTATCATACAATTCCATTCTCTTTCAAAAACCTCAGGCGTAATTTGGTCTGTCCACACAATGTCAGAAATACGTCTCTTAAAATCTGTTCTATTACATAGTTCAACACCCACCTATACTAAAAAAACAAAATAATTATAAGTAAACATGAAATGCATTATAGTGCATATTTACTTCATTATGGTGCATTATGGTGCATATTTTAAAAGATTTTGGTCTGAATAAATTTCTGAAATTTTTTTTAAGATAAAATACCTTCTTGCCCAATTTCATCATAATGTGCCACATACAAAAGCGGTGAATTGTATTGCAAAAAACTTCAGCTATTACAATCTTCATTGACGGATCTTGGTATGTGATGACAACTTCTGGAGCTTTACCAAATGCTTCTTTAAATTCTTTAAGCAACCATATGTAAGCTAACGCACTCTCATCAGCAAGCAAAGCAGCAGCAAATGTAATACAGCGGTTATGATGGTTGATACCAGTAAAGGGAACAAAAACCATTTGATACCTACAGTTAAATAACATAATAACAAATTAAAAAACATAATAAACTAAAAAACATAATTTTTGGAGATAAAAAAGAAAAAAATTTATACTAGTTAGACCGAAAAGTCGCATCAAAAGAAACTATGTCACCGAACGTAGCAAAGTTTCTGATACCTTCTTCATCAGCCCAGAATAGACCAGCCAAGCGATTATCAGGACCTAAAAAAAATTAGAAACTAATTATAAAAACTACTTGATAAAATCTAAATGCATTAAAATATATGGTTAATTCAGTAAAAAATGAAACATCAAGGTTTATGTTTTAAGTTATAAAACATGATGCAGTAAAATCTAAAAAGATTAATTTACTAGAAAAAAAACTCAGATAATAGAAGAAATAACCACCTTTAAAATGTTTGACAAAAAAACCAGGGGAGTGAAGTTTTCGACTAATCAGCTTCTCTACAGCCATCTGAGCGTCTTGAGAATAAAAACAGTAATCTTCTTTTTTTCATTCTTGAAGTCATCAACTGTTACACCAACGTTATCAAACCCACCGTGAAGCTGTTTCACCAATCTAAACCCTATAGCAGGACCAAAATTTGCATTCGAAACTTGATAGAGGAAATGCTGCTTTGTATAACCCACATTCCTCGAATTCTTCATAAAAATCATGTCTCTTTCAGCTACAAGAGGGTGATTATGACCCTCTGTGAAACTAATAACCTCAAAGATTTTTCCTTTTTTCTTAATAAGAATTGACGCCAAACACCCACACCTAAACGTAGGCTTCCTCCTAATTTGCTTTTTCTTAATATCTCTAAACATTTGAAAATCACCACTACCACCGCCATCTTCAACTACACCATTTTCTGGTAAATCAACATCTACATTATCAACACTAGCTTTATCTTTAGGTTGAAGAAAACCTTCTCTACTACAAAGTAAATACTTTGTTGTCGGAATATCAGAACCTACTGCCTTGTACTCTCCACCTCTCCTAACATCAAACCCACCCTTTTTCCCATAAGCTACATAGAAATTGTACGATTGATCAATTGAAACAAATTGACATCCTACTATAGGTACTTGACCATGTGGTAACTCATCAGGAAACCAAGTCCTAGTGCCATCTATACCAACTTTATAGTAACCTACATGATCTCTTACGGTAATTGTTACATAATCATCTGCGGTTGCAAAAATAAAAAATAATAAAAAAGTAAGCTAGATAAATGATATAAGTTAAATAAGAAATAAAAACAAAAAAAACCATAAAATGTTGAAAAATAAAAAAAACTATGAAGGATTCAGTAAAATATAAAACTTTTAACAAAACCTAAAACCACAATTCAATAAACAATACCTATAATGCAGTAAAACAACCTTGACTATAAAATCAAGCCTATGAACATCAAATCACTTATCAATCTCTATTCTGATCAATCTCAATTTTAATCAATCTCTATATTAATAAATTCATGATATAATCAACCTAAAAAAAGTAATTCAGTAAAACATACCTATTATGCAGTAAAAACAACATCGACTATAAAATCAAGCCTATGTACATCAAATCACATATCAATCTCTATTCTGATCAATCTCAATTTTAATCAATCTCTATTCTAATAAATATCTGATATAATCAGCTTAAAAACAGTAATTTAGTAAAAAATACCTATTATGCAGTAAAACAACCTCCACTATAAAATCAAGCCGATGTGAATCAATCACATATCAATCTCTAATCTGATCAATCTCAAATCTAATAAATAACTATTCTAATAAATATCTGAAATAAAAAGCTTAAAAACTGTAATTCAGTAAAACATACCTATTATGCATTAAAAAAACCTCGACTATGAAATCAAGTGTATATGCAGCAATCACATATGAATCTCAATTCTAATCAATCTCAATTCTAATCAATCTCTGATATAATCAATCTCTGATATAATCAACATAAAAATTGTTATTCAGTAAAACATACCTATTATGCAGTAAAACAACCTCGACTTAAAATCAAGCCTATGTGCATCAATAACATATCAATCTCTATTATGATCAATCTGAATTCTAATCAATATCTAATCTAATCAATATCTGATATAATCAACCTTAAAAATGTAATTTAGTAAAACATACATATAATGCGTTACGAACTAAAGAGTTTAAAAGTAACTAAACTACAATGCAACTAATATAAAGAGTATTAAAAAAACGCCATGATAAAAACTTACAAAAAACACCAAAAGATGATGATGAGGATGATGACACAACACTACTGAACGAAGATTCAGTAAACATAATGAATCAATAACCAGTGGTTAGAGTTACGGTGGTTACAGTTATGGTGATGACGGAAGTTGGTTACGGTGGTTGGTGACGGTGGTTCTCGACGATAGTTTCGATTGGTGGTTATTGGTGGTTAGGGTTTATCAGTTTAAGATAAACCGAAGAAGAAGAACAACTAAAAAAATTAGATGAAAAAAAACTATATATAGTTTCGGTAAAAATTAAAAAAATGCCCTTGAAGTTTCTAAAATTACAAAAGTACACCATTTTTTAAAAACAAAAGGGTGGGACACAGCATGTGGTTCCACCTCATTTATTTTATTTTAAACTTTGTTTTATTTTACCCAAACTCTCTCTCTCTCTCTCTCTCTCTCTCTCTCTCTCTCTCTCTATATATATATATATATATATATATATATATATATATATATATATATATATATATATATATATATATATATATATATATATATATATATATATATATATATATATATATATATATATATATATATATATATATATATATATATATATATATATATATATATATATATATATATATATATATATATATATATATATATATATATATATATATATATATATATATATATATATATATATATATATATATATATATATATGTGTGTGTGTATATGTATATATATATATATATATATATATATATATATATATATATATATATATATATATATATATATATATCTATATATATATATATATATATATATATATATATATATATATATATATATATATATATATATATATATATATATATATATATATATATATATATATATATATATATATATATATATATATATATATATATATATATATATATATATATATATATATATACACATATATATATATATATATATATATATATATATATATATATATATATATATATATATATATATATATATATATATATATATATATATATATATATATATATATATATATAGATATATATATATATATATATTACAAGTTATATATATATTAAAATAACACTTCTCAGTCTGGCCTTGTCGGTAACTCGGGAATTCTTCAGCACCGTTATAGTTAAAAGATTTTTATACATTTTGAGAAAAATGTTTATAGTTAAAAGATTTTGAATTATTTTATTCAAAACCTTGGTTTTAAAAATCTTTCATTCTCTATAACGAGAGCTCTGGTACCAAACTGTAACACCCCAAAATATTCAGAATTTAGTTCGGCGGAAGAGTCGTTAGTGTTACGGGATAGCACATTACTCAAATCATAGACAACGCTTAAAATCGCGTCGTTTAATAATAAAGCATATTCCATTCATGAATATCAAATTTACATAGGTCCCAAGTCATAGTATTTCATACAATTTTACAAAACATTTGAATGGAAATTGTTATTTAAGTACGGGCCATGAATTCTTGTCGTCTTCCCGGGAATTACCTTCAAGTACCTGAGATAAAACATGTTAAAAGAAAAGGTCATCGAAAACGCCGAGTGAATTCATAGAGTTTAATAAAACCATTAATATATCATCGGTATATAATTAATTACCGAAAATCATTTTGTACAAATCCTTGTAGTAGGCCATAAAATAGGCCAAAAACATTTTTATACAAATCTTTGTTATAATTCATAATATAGAATTTTGCCTTCAAAACCATTATTAGAACCAATGTCGTAAAAACATCATACAATACGTTTTATAACGTTGTATAGAGTTAAATAAAAACCGTTATATGAATATGGTTATGTAAAACCAAAACACGAACATAATATCAATAATAAGACCTCGTATTGCTAGTCAGGCAATATATTGTAATTCAATGCGTATAGCAGTATTTTCGTTATTTTTGGATTATTATAAGCCGCATGACATTGTTACCTTACTATACCAAACAACGGGTAGCTAACTCGAAACTCAATTTTCCCATCTAAGTTAGCGTTTCGTCACAAAAATCACGCTATGGAAATGTTCTCATACATAAATTCGCTTACCAATCAATGTGGCACGACGGGGATCAACCGTCATGGAGCGAAATGGGGTGATCGTCCCCAAATAGTACTATTATATGCATAAGCGTCTACCAAATCCTGGTAGTTCACTATTCATGCTAATGGGACTTTTAGTGACATAACCTAACTTTAATAATTCATTTTATATCATACATCGGGTCATACAATCATTCATCAGGTCATACAATCATTCGGGTCCAAATCAATAAACAAACAATCAGGACAAATGGTGTCCTATTTTATCAAAACTAACATGTTATCTCCCTCGCGGGTTTATAAAACATTTCATAAAAACATTTAAAAGAGTGTGAGTCTATGAACTAACGTTGATTGGGAAAGGCGGTTAGCGGCGATTTGGATGTACGATACGTGCTTCAATCACGGAAACCTAGACAAATAATACTCGTCTTAGACTCTTGTCCAATGACTTTATAAAAACAATAATTATGTATATATATGATGATTTTATAAATATGATGATGATCAAATGGGATTGTACATCTTTATTTACTCATTATAGTGTCATGTGTTGGTAAATTTTCATACTAGTTTTACTAGTTTAACTTCTTTACTTGTCAAGGCCCAATAAGCCCATTATAAACAAATACTGTTACAATAATTGTTAATTTTAGCTTTATATACTAATATTCACACAAAAACCCTAAAAATGGTGGAAAATTCTCTCTAGCCGCCGCTGCCTAAGATCATCTTTTTTTGTTCTTTGATTCTTGATTTTACTTTTCTTTTCACATAACGTGATTGTTGAGTAACTAATTCTCTGAATTGTGTTTCTTTTACGTTTATGTTTTTGTGATTAGGGGGGCAAATCTGGTCAAAACGAATTAGGGTTTCTAGGGTTTGTACGGCTGCTGAGTGTTTGTTCTTTCCTATCGTGGTTCTCGATTACGATCTGTTTTTGTTGGTTGTTCGTGTTATGGAGGTGTTCTAGGGTGAAAGGGAGTGACGGTTTTTTTAGGGTTTTTACTGTCTTAGGGTTTGTTATTTCATGGATAATAGGGGAATTGATGGTAATGAAGGGCATACGCAGATTGATGTTAATGCGTTATCTGAACGAATGCAGCGTTTGAGGGAGACCATGGCAGGGTCTACGGCTGCTAGGGTTTCGGCTTATGGTGCTGCTGGAATTATGAATTCGGCTAGGACTAGTAATGCGGCTGAGTTGCAGTCTGTTGCTGGTAATGACGACAATCAGGGAAGTTCTCTTTCTCATGATCGTTGGAATGCTGTTCGGGGCAAGCCGACTCAAGAATTAGGGCATGTTGGAGTACGCACCAGTGCTACTGCTAGCCAAGGTACCTACGAGCACCCTTCGGTTCAGTCTAGAGATGAGGAGAGCTCATCTAATAAGAATGGAAAAACGTTTACGTCATTAGTGCAACCTGCATTCAATAAGACGATTCATATCCAAGAGTTGCATAATGACAAGAACGTAACAGGGGCTGCTGTGGCTCTTCCATTTGATGCTGTTGAGGAGGTAAGCTCACGCTTTAGTAATACATTATTTGGGTATTTTATCGAAAAACGTTTAGCGTTTCCGTTAGTCGACAATTATGTGAAGAACGTTTGGTCCAAGTATGGATTGAAAAGAGTGAAACTTCAGGACGAGTTTTTTCTATTCCAATTTGAGACTAAAAATGGTATGGAAAGTGTTTTGGAGAATGGCCCGTGGCTGATTCGTCAAGTTCCATTAATTCTTAATGTATGGTCGTCTGTTACTGATTTGCATAAGGCAGAGATTAGGAAGGCTCCGGTTTGGGTCAAAATGCACCGTGTTCCTATAGTTGCGTATTCTGAAGTTGGTCTAAGCTTGATTACATCTCAGATTGGTCGACCTATCATGTTAGATTCTTATACTAGTAGTATGTGTATCAATCCATGGGGTCGAAGTACATTTGCTCGGGCACTTATTGAGGTTTCTGCTGCGGATGCTCTTAAAAAATCCATGGTTGTTGCTATCCCGATTGAGAAAGATAAAGGGCATAATTTGGTGACTATTGATATTAAGTATGAGTGGACTCCTCCTAGATGCTCTACTTGTCTCATTTTTGATCATATTGATTCTAAATGTCCTAAGTTGCCTTTGGTTGTCAATAGTGAGGTTGCTACACAGGTTGTTGTCGTAGATGACGCTCGTATGGTTAATGATAATGATGGTTTTGTAGTAGTTAATAATAAGAAGAAGAAGGGTAAGAACAAGCAACATCAGGTTGCTGGGATTAAATTAACTAAACCGGCTCTTAATCTTTCTTATCGTGTTGTTGAGAAAGGGGGTAGTTCTAAGATGACTAAACCAAAGGATTCGTTAGGTACTTCAGTTCTGGTTGCTCCAAAGAAGGATGGATCTATTCTTAAGAGGGGTTTCCTTAATAATAAGGTTTTGGCTCCTGATTCTAGTCTAACGGGGACAAGCAACAAGAATTCCTTTGGTGCTTTGAGTGGTATGATGGATGATGGCACTGATTGGGAGGATGGTGGTGGCCCAACAGATGATGTGGTGAATGCTGATAGTGAGACTGACGAAGATATAGTGATTGATGATCGCCATGGAACTCGTCAGCCGGATATTCGCACTTCTCATGCATCATGATGATCTCATTTTTTCATTGTTTATGCACTTTTAGGTGGTTTTTTCCTATTGGTGTAATTTGTATTGTAATTGTTTGTTAGAGTTCATATGGCATGTCATATGATTTAGTGGTTGTTCAAGCTAGTTAGCTTGAGGTTAATGTAGCATTTCCGCTACATTCCATTGTACTTCATCGCTTTTTGGGAATATATTTTACCGGGGATGAGGCCCTTTTACCCAAAAAAAAATAAGCCCATTATAGGCCCATTACCTTATATTAGTCCATCTTATACTTTTAACATCAGTCCTATGCTTACATTTTGGGCCCAAGTGGGTTAAGCCCAATAAGCAAGTTTATTAGTGTTTACCCAAATTAGTTGGATTAATAGTCCAATAAGGCTAATTTGGCCCGTTAATGTCCGTATGTTATAAAGCTCGGGTTTTATCGATTTTTAATTGTAACATGTACTTATACATCAGTATATGAGTTATAAAAAGTTTAAATTAGACGGGTCCGACCGTCTAAGTTTTAATTAACGAAAACGTTAATTTTACGGTTTTAGCCGAAAAGACGTAAATATCATGTTTATAGTTTTATAACTTATAAAACTTATCAAATTGCCATTTTTATAAAATGTCTCATTTATTTATTATTGTAAATACTTATTATTATGTAATATATAAGTTAGTGGGTTTTATATTTACATTTTATACGATATTTATTTGAGTGCTATTATTATACTATTATACTTTAATTTCACAAATCTGATTTTTAGTTTCACTTTCACCATTTTTATCATATCTTGAGTTCTACAAGGAGATAGAAGCTCATTTTTGGATGACATAAACTTCATATTATGTGCTAAAATTAACTTAGTTTTAGCTACTGGTCAATCCAAGTCTAAGTGTCCCTAACAGTCCTCACAAAATAGACTATTCAGATTGGTACATCAATTTTGTTTTGATCATATCTCACTTATTATAATGATTCCATTGCATGGCCAACTCTCACATGTGTACAAGTCCTAATACTTACTTTATATTAATTCATCCATACCATTTTATCAGTTTAACATATGGTTGTTTACTGTTTTTATACAGCCTACTAAAGTAAGTAAGATTTACCACTTTTTCATATAGTTTTTCATCTTTTTATCCAAGTTTATCAACACATGATCCCCACACAATATTTTTAATCAACATTCATCATCATATACATATACATAAATAAAGAAAATACAAGATTACATATTCAAAATAACAAAAAGGATAGGAAGAACAATCTGTATACCACCAAAGTGATGAAAAGATGTGATTGATGATGAACAAGACTTGGTTTTGGGTTACCAACTTATGAGATATCAACACCACTTCTAGGATCACTAAATATTTGTGGACTTCTCCAAAAATCAGCCCTTGATCTTCATGGAAACTCCTTGCTAGTTGTTAAAATCACCTCCAATCAATATATCTTCAATGGGTTTCCATCATATGTAAGTTATACATATGATTTGTGGTAGAAATTTTTGGATCAGTAGTGGTGGTGATGATAAATGGGACGGCAACAAGGAGAGCTAGAGAGGAAAATGTGTGGTTTTCATGTTGTAAATGAGATAATAGTTTAGTCTTGGCTAGTTTTGTGTTGCTAGTGGTTTGGAAAGAAACAAGGACAAGTGTCCTTGTTTACTTAAGTAAAATTGACACATCTAGAGTGTGTTGTGTACTCTTGGACGTTGTATAGGGGTGGGGCAAGTGTAAACTTGTCCCATCCCTATTAATTTACGGGTACTCCTCGATTCTAGTTTTCTCGATTTGCGTGCCCTCGGGTCGTTTTACGAAAAACGTTTTTATAAATTATGAGTCATAGGCACAAAACGAATCTAATAAAAATTGTCTCATCAAAAACGGAGTTCAAAAACGTAAATATGTAATCCTAGGGTTTCCTGTTTAATCGTAAAGGACGTTAAATTATGCACATAGGTCCTAATCTCTTCTCGTAAATTTGTTAGTTTATGAACCAACACAAATTTAAAATTCCAAAATAATATTCACGGATAAATTTATTTTCTGAAATGTCGGACTGTCACCAAAAATGGTGTATGTAAGCGTAAGCACGTAACGTAGAGTCCTCCGGGTTAGACGTAGTTGATGATACTTCAAGACGTAAACCCAAATTTCTTCCCATTAATGAGTGAGTTCATAATATAACATTAAAATAATGTTTTCAAATAATAATTAAGAATAAAATATCAACCATAAATTGACGGATTGTCACAGCTTTGACCCCCTTGGCCAGACAGTATAAAATGATAGCATCTTTTTGGTTGATCTAGTCAAGTCATCTAGTTCCCCCCCCCCCCCAAACATTCAATGAGAATGGTCATCAATAATTTCCATCTTGGTGGCAAAGCACTCCTTTTTAACCCCCCCCCCCCCCTTTTTCAGAAATTTTTTCAGTATACCCAATTTCTAAAAAAAAAATTAACAACCATAAAATCATCAGGTACTACTTCATACTCATTTCGGTTTTCCAAATAATCTAACCCCAAAACTTTTACAAATGATTTTAACCCAAATCTACCATGAATCCCCATCGTGGTAGAATTAAACTCAATGGACTTCTTGTTGTTAGAAGCCTCTGCTGTAAACCAAAATTCTTTTAGCACATTTTGAAACATCATACCAGGATCCTCAAATAAAACATACCTTAAAACACTTTTGGTTAGATAAGTCAAAAATTGTTCCCCAGGAACAGACTTAATGGATTTAGGTTTAAGCAAGGTGATGTTGTTTGGTTTGAAGAAGATATCATCAGCGGGATAGTTAACATGAGTGGATGGTTTAAGAGTGATTTTGGTAATCTTGGGGGTGGAAGATGATTCAGCCATTTATGTTTCTGTGTGTGTTTTGAAAGAGAGAAAGGTTGTGTGTGTTTTGGATGAAAATATTTGTAAGCGTGGAATGAAATCCAATTGTTATGGATTATATAAAAACTCTAACTGATTTGTAAAAAGTTTTTAAAACCATTTGAAAAAGTTATAAATCTTTTTGGGTTTCTTTTGAACATTTGGCACAAAATTTCTCATTAATTTTCTGCAAAAAGGTATGATTTTATGTTTCTTTGAACAGTGAAACGCCCTATGTGTTAGGGAGTTCTTGACTGTGGATGGAGACGTTTGAAATTTCCTTAATTAACAAATGACACCTTTTTGAAAGAATGTTTGTTTTATTCAAAAGAAATTTAATGCCATTAACTCTTTTGAATCACATGATTGATAGGTTTTAAATGTTGTTGCTCAGATATGCTGAAGCTGATGGCAATACTTTTGAGTTTCAGTGCGTCAGATGAGGCGACAAAACCCCATATACATGTCCATATAAGTGAACAAGACATATGACATTGAACGCTCCTCTACTCAGGCCTAGCTACTCAGTTGTATTAAGAATTTGTTCAGCATTGCTGAAGGAATATTTTGATGACTGGTGATTATTTGTTCAGCTTCAGTGAATCAGATAAGGCAACAAACATCATATACAAAATCACATAAAGTGAAATAGACACATGACATTGCACACTCCTTTACTCAGACAATGATACTTAACATTAATCAAATTCTTTTATGAAATGTTTAACCTTCAAGCTTCTTTAGTACATGCTGAAGGTTCAGATTTTGTAACATCAATGTTCAGCATACCAAGCTCCATTATCAATCATTTGAAAGTTGGTTCATCCAATGGTTTAGTGAATATATCAGCCAATTGGTATTGAGTGGGGATGAAATGTAATTCAATGTCCCCTTTCACAATGTGATCTCTTATAAAGTGATATCTGATATCAATGTGTTTTGTTCTTGAGTGGAGGACTAGATTATTGGATATTGCAATAGCACTAGTGTTATCACAAAAGATTGGTACCTTTTCATATTCTATGTCATAATCAGCCAGTTGGTTTTTCATCCAAAGAACATTGGCACAACATCTAGCAGCTGCCACATATTCATCTTCTGCTAAAGACATGGCAACAGTTTGTTGCTTTTTAGCACTTCAACACACAAGTTTGCCACCAAGCAATTGGCAGGCACCAGAAGTGCTTTTTCTATCCAAATTGCATCCAGCATAGTCAGAATCTGAATACTCCTTTAGGTCAAAACCTGAGGATTTGGGGTACCAGAGACCTAGACTTAGTGTACCTTTTAGGTATCTGAAGATTCTCCTTACAGCAGTAAGGTGTGATTCCTTTGGATCTGCTTGGTATCTTGCACAAAGGCATGTAGAGAATTGAATGTCAGGTTTGCTTGCAGTTAAGTACATGAGTGACTCAATCATACCTCTATACTGAGTCTCATTGACTGATTTTCCTGTGAGATCAGGTCCTAAGTTGTTAGGGGGTACCATTGGAGTCTTCACTAAAGTACAATTGATATCATACTTCTTTAGTAGATCCTTGACATAATTTTCTTGATTGATGGAGATGCCTTAGTCAGATTGTTTAATCTGAATACCAAGGAAGTATGTGATTTCTCCCATCATACTCATCTCAAACTTGCTGGTCATAAGCTTGGCAAATTGTTTGCAAAGTTTCAAGCTTGTAGAACCAAAGATTATGTCATCCACATAAATTTGTACCAGAATGGTGTCAGTTTTAGATTTATAGATGAACAAGGTGCTATCTATTTTTCCTCTAACAATTTTATGTTCAATGAGAAAAGTTGAGAGAGTTTCATACCATGCTCTTGGAGCTTGCTTCATGTGACACCCCGGGTAGGGTCAAAGTATGCGGAAATATCCACGGAGATGTCACTAGGGTGGATCGATAACATATAGTCCATAGAGCATAAGATAAAGAGTTATTCAAATCAGATTACATGTTTATTAAACAAATAAATAAAAAGTGTTTTCAACATGTCATGAGGAGATTGTTTATGTTTCCCAAATAGAACCCCTGACGAGTCCTATGATGCAGATTACTAAGATGTTGGAGACCATGCACACACCACATACTAACTTCATATTCCTGTGAAAAACATGCTAGAGGGTCAACATAAAGTTGGTGAATTTACAGTTTTAACATTTATTAGTTTGGACATACAATAATTATAGAAGTTACAATGCACAAAGCATTCTTACTAAAATATAGATTACATTTGTTTATTATTAGAAACGGAAGCTTAACCTTCCATAGTCCTCAACAGATGAGGACGTAGTCTCTTACAAAAAGACACCCAACCCAGTTCTAACATGGTATACATCTGTTGTCCCGGCCAAGGCACAGTGAGCATGACTCACCCAGATGGGGATGGTCAATCCCTAATAGATATATTTATAACATTCGGGCGATTTACAACAATTTAACAGTTCCAATAATAATCAATCATAGTCAAGTTTATACAATTCTGTTATGTCCATTAAGTGTTTGCATATTTTCTTTCCCATAGAGGAAAGGTTTTATCAAAAGTTTATACGGGGCTGTAAACTCACCTGGGAGTAGGCAATAGCTGTTTAATACGAATATCCAAATAAAGCTCACTCCAATAGTTATGCCTAATCAAATAGTACAGTCTCAATAGATAGTACAAAGAACATATATGTATGCTTATAGAGATTTTAGTCAGTTCATTTATGCTACGGTATTTATCTAAATAACCGTAGTTCAAGTATCAACAATATTCATTTAAACTTATCTATATAAGTTTCATTTCTAAGTAAACATAAAATGTTTAACTATTAATATCAGTTAGCATATATATATTTTTAATAATCATTCAACTTACAATTAAGTTTCTTATTTAAGTAGACATAAAATGTCCCACTTAAAATGTTAGTTTACGTTCTCTGTTCATGTATTATAATCACTCATTTACTATTAAGTTTCATTATTAAGTAAACATAAAAATTCTACTTAATGTTAGTTCACGTTCGTAGTTCATGTATTATAATCATCCATTTAAACTTATTATTAAGTTTCATATTTTAAGTAAACGTAAGGTGTTTTACTTACATAATAGCATTCAATTTATCCAACGTTCATATAATTTTATTTCCTAAAAATATATGTGTTTATGTATTAGTAATACATGTCCATATTGTTTATACAATTTATTCCCTAAAGCAAGTATAAATATTTTATTTTGAAAATAAAATATAATATTTTATTTAACTTTAAAGTTTCCCATAAATTATTTTAACATTTATAAAATAATTTATTAATTACATACTTAAGAATTTATACATTAATTCTTATGGTCTATGTGTTTAATTATGTTTTATTATAATTAAAATAGATTTTAGGGTTAGGGCTTGTTAATGTTTCAGAACATGGCAAAACTAGTCCCTCCATATATTAAACAAGTATAACTTTCGGATTTTACACATTTGGTACCTAGGGCTTGTTAAAGTTTTGTCTTATGGTAGGTTTAGTCCCCTAGTTATATCTCGGTTTTGTAACTTTACTAAAATGACAAAAACATCCCCTAGGGCTTCTTTAAGTTTCGACAAATTACAAGAATGGTCCTTAGGGTTATAAAATGACAAAATAACTTTTAGAAATTTCCCAAAATGGTCCATAGGGTTTCATTTTCCACGGGTAGTATTTATTAAACCCTAGACTTTTAGATAATTACATTTTCAGTCCTTGTGTTTACTAGTTTATCAAAACAAGCTTCATAAGTTACGGTTTTAGTCCTTAAGTTTCATAAATTGTCATTTTAATCCAAAAAGTTTTTATAAGTTATATTTTATTATAAAAACTTTTATTTAACATTAAAAATAGTATATGGGCTCATTAAATGGGCTAAGCATCTAATGGGCATCTAGTGGGCCTAAATATACCTCAAATCCACTAATTTATTTAAATGGGCCTTTTATACATCTATTGGGCTTAAATACATTTTTAAGTCACTTTGATTAGTTAAATGGGCCTAAGTGTAATCTTATGTCCATTAAGTTACTAAGATTTTTCAAATGGGCTTATTGGGTCCATTAAGTCTTGGGTTAAAATTTCATGCGCTTAAATAGTCCATTAACACTACTTTACATTTTATGTAAGTTTTAACTTAGGATTTTATTATAAGCTTATTATTAGCTTATTCATATTTAGTTTTAGATCTTAATTAAAGAATAAAACTAATAGTTGGTTTTATGTGATGTTCCAAAATAGATCTAGGTGTGTTACAAGGTTGTATGCAAGTCATAAGCCCTAATAGGAGCTTATATCTCACGGCTATAATTAGTTATAGCTTATTTAAGATGAGTTAAAACTTATTTTGAGGTTGCATGTACTTATAAGTGTTCCAAAAATCGATCTAACTATGTACAAGTCAAGAAAACAAGTTACAAGTCCAAAATGGGATCTAAACTATGTCTAGACCTAAAAATCAATCATAGATCCATGTACACTCATATATAGCCCACGACTATATTTCTAAATCTTGGTATTTCCAAGATGAACACTTTAGCTAATTTTAAGTCTTGTAAATAATTACAAAAATACAATCATGATTATTTAGGTGTCATGCATGTTTCCAAGGTTACCATTTTACCAAGGAGACTACATATAGCCCACGGCTATATTGTCTTTTCCCAAGATTCCCATAAGATTTTATATGCTTGTTTTATGTTTAACATACTCAAGTTAACTTTATCATTAGATCTATGGTTTATATAAGCATGCATGTACATATAACCCATTTTAGGTCATATGTAACCCACGGCTACATATATGCACATAAGTTATTTTTGTGATTTTTAATATTCCACTTAACATATAACATTTCATATTCAATTATTAAAACTTAGTAGACAAATCATATAGTCATCATTCATTTTAGCCGTGACCTTTAAGGTCATGGTTTTCATGATTTTTAAGTTATACAAGTTCATTTTGTAAGATCTATGATCAATAGTAAACCAAAGTCCCATAAAACAAGATTTGTAAACCATGCAACATTTAGATTCACAAAACGTCTCATATGGTTTTTAAGTCAAGTTTAAAACATAGAATAGAAGCCATAGGTTTCTTATTAAAAGATTTTTAATCATGTATATGATTTTCATAAATATGTCGTGACCTATAATGGTCATGGCTTATCAAATCTTGGTTTTAACATGTTATTTACTTGTGTATATAGATGTATGATGATGCATGCATGAAGAAATGAAAGAGCATGAGGTGTATACCTTTCTTGCTTAAAAGTACCAAAGATGATCTAGATGAACAAGGAGATTAGAGATCTAATCAAGATGGTGAAGAAAACCCTAGTTATAACTAAGCCGTGGCCTTAAAGATTCGGCTAGGGCTTGTTTATAGTGATTCCAAGAGTAATGATGCTACCAAATGATTTGTAATCAAGATGGGACAAAGATTTAGTTGATTTAATGAATCAACTTTGTATTTTTCTGGCTTGTAGCCGAAATGTAGAGAGAGAAAGATGAAGAGAGAAGTGATATTGCATGTATGAGAATGTGTGTGTGTGTTTCGGCTTAAAGAGGAGAGTGGGAAAGGGAATGCAAAAGGCATGATTGCCTTGGTAAGAATACTTGTGCCAAGTGTAGGCTTTTCCATTACCAATGCACCCTTTCTTCTTCCACCTATGTGTTTTGCCGTGTAAACTTAGCCAAAGGGTAATGGGCTTTGGCTTGGGCTTGTTGTGGGCTTATCACAAAGGAGGGTGATGGTCTTGGGCTAGTCCAAGAGTAGTGTAATATGTAAGGGATGTATACATATGCCTAAACGGCTAAGTATGCATGATGTAACATTTTTCTCCAATTTGTTAAGTGTGGCACACACACATTGCTAGTTCTAATTTTATTACTTGTTTTTCCTAGTTGTAAGTTCATGGTTTTAGGTTATGAAGTTATTTTCAACAAAGATGAAAGTAAAAGTATAATTACATGATGGACAAGTTTATACACATCTTAAGGAGATATAACACATGAATGAGTGTTCTAGGATTATTAGGTGGAATATTATTATATTCAATCATGGTAAAATCATGGATTTTACAGCACCACCCCGTTATTTTAGCTTTGTCCTCAAAGCTACTAAAAACATAGAATTATCTTTTAAGTGAAAGATGTTCTAAGTATATGATTCGTTTCAGATTCTCTCTCAGGTACGGATGGCGGCATGAACGCGAATTGGTTTATACATAGGTTACTCTTATACGTCTGATTGGGCATTAATGAAGGCTTCTGTTATTACGGGTGGACAGAAGAGAATGCAAAGAGATCTTTATCCTTGTTGCACTATTCATCCAATCGAGCAGTAAAAGAGACCGCTGATATGGAAGGATGGGAAACAATGCAAAGAGATCTTTATTCGGATCGCACTATACATCCGATTGAGCAGTAAAGGAGACTGCTGCTATGGATGGATAGCAGGAAATGCAAAGAGATCTTTATCTGGATCGCACTATACATCCGATTGAGTAGTAAAGGAGACTGCTGTTGTGGATGGATAGGAAGCAATGCAAAGAGATCTTTATCTGGTTTGCATTATACATCCGATTGAGCAGTAAAGGAGACTGCTGTTATGGATGGATAGGAAGCAATGCAAAGAGATCTTTATCCGGTTTGCACTATTCATCCGATTGAGCAGTAAAGGAGACTGCTGCTGTGGATGGATAGGAAGGGAATACAAAGAGATCTTTATCCGGGTCGCACTATTCATCCGATTGAGCAGTAAAGGAGACTACTGCTATGGATGGATAGGAAGGGAATGCAAAGAGATCTTTATCCGGGTCGCACTATTCATCCGATTGAGCAGTAAAGGGGGCTGTTGCTGTGGATGGATAGGAAAGGAAATGCAAAGATATCTTTATCCGGGTCGCACTATTCATCTGATTGAGCAGTAAAGGAGACTAATGCAGTGGATGGATAGGAAGGGAATGCAAAGAGATCTTTATCTGGGTCGCACTATTCATCCGATTGAGATGGATAGACGCGGGCTTCCCAACGGGGGTCGCAGCTATACCCTTCCAGGATCTGGGAGAGGACCAATGGCGTTGTGGATTTGGTTAGGAGGACAAATCCACTACAAATGGTTTCTGATATGAGGAGGACATGCCAGCATGTTTTATATGTTGGGGAAGCTGGGGATGTACTATATCTGTATCCTTTTCACGGGTGAGATACAGGTTATATCTCCACATCCGATGATGAAAATTGGGGGTTGAAGGTAAAACAAAATATTTTAACTATAACCCCTCCTATATAAACAGTTTTAAGAAAAGACTTATAATTATACCTCAAGCTTGTAGGATACAAACATCAGTTACTAGTACTAAAGTTTTTACCCAACAGAGAGGTTAAGATTATTGTTTATGGCAATTGGGTAAGAAATTGCAAAGAATCTGCTTCATTCGCCGCGGGGCTGAGCAAGTGGGGCGCAGAAAAGAAGTACCTCAAATGGTGGAAATAAAAGAAGATACCAAGAATAAAGAACTGCGCAGTTTCTCCGTCACACTCTGATTGGGTTTGGTTTTCATCATATAATGGTTGATTGGATTATGACATGTGTTTCTACTACGTCGTATTCGATTTGTATCAATGGTAATTTATATGGTTGGTTTCAAGGTAAGAGAGGTCTTCGACAAGGTGATCCGTTATCTCCGTATCTTTTCACTTTGGTTATGGAAGTTCTTTCTCTTATGATGCAGCGAATGGTTCTTGATGCTGATGACTTTTATTTCCATCACCGGTGTGAGCAGCAACGAATTATTAACCTTTGCCTTGTAGATGATCTTTTCTTGTTTGCCAGGGGTCATTTGGGTTCTATGCAAGTTATTATGGATGTATTGGAGGAATTTAAAATTGCTTCTGGTTTGGTTCCAAGTATCCCTAAGAGCACTGTTTTCTTCTGCAATGTTCCCACTGCTGTTAAAAGCACTATTTTACATATAATGCCTTTTGCTGAAGGCGAGTTACCTGTCCGATACCTTGGTGTTCCTCTAATCTCTTCCAGGCTTCTGTATAGGGACTGTTAGGTCCTTGTAGAAAAGCTTGAGAGTAGAGTTAATGATTGGCGCAATAAATTTCTTTCTTTAGCAGGAAGACTCCAGTTAGTTCGTTCAGTCCTATCTTCTATGCATATTTACTGGGCGTCAGTCTTTATTTTACCTGTGCGGATTATTCATGATTTGGAACAGCTTATGAGAGGCTTCTTATGGTGTCAAGGTGAAATGAAGAAGGGTAAGGCTAAAGTTGCTTGGGACTCTGTCTGTACTCCATTTTATGAAGGTGGCCTTGGTATTCGTAAGCTTGCTGATTTTAATGCTGCTTTAATGGTTTCTCATATTTGGTGTATTTTGACTCGTAAAGATTCTTTATGGGTCAAATGGATCTATTCTTACAAGTTAAAGGATAGAAGCTTTTGGGATGTTCCTTGTATTGGTGACATGAGTTGGGGCTGGAGAAAACTTCTCTAAATCAGACCACATGTTCGTAAGTTTGTATGGTTTAATATTAATAATGGTAGAGTTTCTTCTATGTGGTTTGATAATTGGGCAGATTTATGTCCTCTACGGGACATCCTCACGGTCCGTAATATCAATAGATCGGGGTTCTCTTTATCTAATAAGGTGAGGGATCTTATCGTTGATGGTGCTTGGCAGTGGCCGCAGGATTGGAATACTAGATTCCCTAATATTGTTTCTATACCCGTGCCTATTATTAATGATGACAAAGAAGATGAGTTGCTATGGATGGATATTAGTGGTGTTTCTCGGCCGTTTTCTGTGGCGTTAGCTTGGGATTCCATACGTGATCGGGCTATGGAAGTAAATTGGTATAAAGCTGTCTGGTTTTCTCATTGTATTCCTCGTCACTCTATTAATTTGTGGCTAGTGGTTAGAAAGAAATTGAAGACGCAGGATAGGCTTAAGCAATGGGATGTTGGCCCGTTGGTGGATTTAAGCCTTCTTCGGTGTCCTTTATGTAGTTTGGTGCAGGACTCCCATGACCATCTATTCTTTGAATGTTCTTATTCTATGCAGGTTTGGTCTAAGGTTCGGACCTTGTGTGGTATGGATACTGTTCCCCCTCGTATTGATGATATATTAGCGCATGTTATTCTAATTTCGAATGAGAAATCATGTGTTAGTATTCTTGCTCGTCTTGTGTTGGCTGCTACTGCTTATTTTTATTTGGATGGAACGAAATTCAAGACTATTCAAGAAGAAGCGGATGTCTGTTGATCAGTTATTTCAGATTCTATGTGATACTATTCGTTTGAAGTTGATTTCTTTCCGTTTCAAGAAATTATCTACCAGGTCAAGTTTGCTTCTTGAAAAATGGAGGGTTCCGAGCTCAAGATTTGTTCCATGATAGGTGTGTCGGGTGAGTGTTGTACTCTTTTTTCCTTGTCCAAGGTTTTTCCCATTGGGTTTTCTTTGGTAAGGTTTTTTAAGGAGGCAGACTCATTTGGATTCATCCTGCTCCTCTCATGGTGGTGTTGGATGTTGAAGAGTGTGCGTGGTTTCATGTTCACATCTTGGTTTTTATCTAGTTTACTTTTGTCTTCTAGATTCGATTAGGGCTTTTGATGTTTCATAGTCTTTGTTAACAAGCTGCATGTAGCTTGAGGTTAATGTGGTATCTCAGCCACATTCCTTTGTACTTAAATGCTTTTTTGGTTAATATATTTACCGGGGTAAACCATTACCAAAAAAAGAATAAAGAATTGCGCGCCTTGTAGGGTGCCGTAACAAGGGTCATGCATTTACTATTACTGGTTCAAAATTTGTACAAATTCTGACTTCTAAAGAGAGGAAATTACACCTCCCAGAGTCTGGTGAATGATGGTATTGTCGAACTAATTAGACCTGAAGAGGAAAGAGGAATGTCCAAAAACATGGGACATTAAACATTTCTTTACGAGGGATGTAGAACTTAGCCCTACAAAATACACCCATTGTGAGTTGGATGTGCCTTTCGGGTTTGGGGTTGCCTAAGTGGCGGATATAACCCTACAAAATACACCCATTGTGAGTTGGATGTGTCTTTCAGGTTTAGGGTTGGAGAAATAGGTTAGGGAAATGGAGCATCCTCGGACCAAGTACTCTCTGGCTTGTTGGTGCTAGAAATGACACTAAATCTAGTGTTAACTATATCGGGGTTATGGTCCCCTAGTATAATCAAGGTTTCATCTCCCCAAGGTATACAAACCAATTTTTGATCATATATGATAATAGCATGATACTTGCTAGTCAATTCATTCTAATGACGACATCAAAGCTATCAAGACTTTCTAGGATCTGATTGATGTAAAACGGGTGATTGGAAAGTTTTAAGGAACAACCTGGAATGATGGTGTTAACCATCATAAATTTTCCGTCGACCATTCTACTGTATAATAGGAGTCTAGAACTAACGGAGGGATTTCCAATATCTTACTAAATTTAGCAAATATAATGCTTTGGTCTACCCATGTGTCAAACATGATAGATGCATATCATTGGTTTAGTAAGAACGTACCAGGTACGATGTTGGAGCCTGGATTAGCTTGGGCATTGCCGGCCATGTACACTTACGAAGGAGTTCCCTTGTTGTCCTTCTTCTGGTTGGCCAACTTGGGACAATCGGGTCTCACATGCGCAGGGGTTCCACACTCATAACATACCACAACTTTCTTTGGTCCACTACTACTTCCACCTGCGGGGTTTTGGTTTCCCTACTGCCCACTTCCACTTCCACGTGCATTAGACTTGCCCTTTTTGCTGTTTCCGTGATTGGTATTGGTCGACCCGGGGTAGCAACATTTGTTTGACAATCACGAGCAAAATGGCCTTGTTGGCCGCACTTGTAGCATCCTTGGCATTGTCCTTCAGCAACATGGTGATAGTTGCACTTTGAGCACTTGGGCTTGGTCCCTGAGTAGCTCTTGGTGCGGGTTGTGGGAGTAGTGTCATCAGCTTGCCCAACGTTTTGCTTTTTCGAAGGCTGCTGGTGCTGGCTATGAGAGCTTTCATCGGATTTTCACTTGTTGGCCGTTTGCCTCTCGGACAGATTGCGGGCTCGCTTGTTGATCAGCTCAGTCGCAAATTCCATAGCACCTTATACGGTAGTGGGTCGTGAAGCTAGCACGCTGTCATGGATGTTGTCAGGGAGTCCGCTGACATACTTCTTAATCTTGTCACTCCTTAGAGGGAACATTCTGGTGCACATCAAGCTTAACTCTTGAAATTTTTGGTTGTACCAAAGGATATCATTGTTCTTACACATTAGATCCCACAGTTCGACTTCCAACTTCTTCATTTCTCCTCTGGGACAGTATTTCTCAGTCATTCTCTCCTTGAGGTTGGCCCAAGTGAGAGTATAGGCAGTGTCATGTCCAAGGGTGGCGACCACAGAGTTCCACCAAGTAAGGGCGCTCTCGAGTAGGGTGCATGTAGCAAACTTAACTCTGTTCTCGTCAGCACAACCGCTGATGCGGAAAACTGTCTCTAGTCTTTCATACCACTGCATCAATTCAACAACTCCTTCTTTCCCTCGGTAGTATGAGGGTTTGCATTTTACGAAGTCGGGGTAAGAGCAACCCCTGTTGGTGTTGTTTCTGCGTGCATCAAAGTTTGGGTCATTGTTTGCATTCGGGTCAGCTCCTCTGGCTGCCATGGCTGCTGTGATGCCTTCACTTATCATTTCCCGCAGTTGTGCGGCAGTAACATTTCGAGTAGCTTCTGGGGATTCAACATTATCGACACTGGAAGTGGTTGCATTATTGGGATTTGATCTCGTAATCACCATTAGTCTATAATCATATACAAAATGAGATTATTAGTTCAAACGTTAGTACAGTTTTTATATTATTTGCACAAAATTCATGCACTGATTTCATAACAAATTTGGATAACCTGTCAAGATCTCATAATATAATACATTGCACAGCAAATATAATAAAGAAAGTGATCATATGATCTTTTCATAATAAATTTAACATTCATCTAGCATAACATATTCTAAGTCATAGGCCGGTCGGGCCTTGTCCAAGGTAATGATACACACAGTCTTTAAAACATCACATCCCAAAGTTACATGTCCCAAAAGAAAAGAAAAGATAAAGTACGGGATTACATCACCCAAAGCTGAAAAAGAAATAAAAGTACAAAGGCCCTATGTCATGATAGCCGGGATGCAACCCGTAAGCTTATCATGACGTACAAGAAGTCTAGTACGTCTATACTAATCATGCCTGGATTGTCCACTAGATGAGGTCGGGGCTGATGGTGCTGATGGAGCTGGTGGAGCTGCAGAATTCCTCCGGGTGTTCCATAAAGTCCGAACTGTCGTTCGGGTCTCCTTAAGCGTACGGAGTGCTAATAGTAGTTGGTTTTGAAGTCTATCGACGACCCCTCAGAGATAAGCCATCTCCCTAGTAACCCCATCATGCCGGACAGTGGCGAGATCAAAGAAAATGGATAATGATTGCTCCTAAGCGGAAAGAGCAGCATGGGTCTGATGTTGTAGACCCTCCATGACCTGAATGCGCTGGTGGAGGTGGTAGTTCTCCTTTAATAACCACTTCAATGCCTCGTCTGTCCTAGCCTGGATGCCTTTAGCGGTCGGGGATTCTCCTCTCATAGTGCGAAAGAGAGAGTCGATACGATCGTAGATGACGACATGGCTTTGTTGACTGACTGTCAACTGGCTGCGGATGTTGGATATCTCTCACTCCTGGCGTGCGGCCAGTGCGGCGATCTGGGCCAAGACGGAATCGGCACGCCCTGCCACGGAGCCTTCCCCGGTCTCATAAGTGGAGACGGGTATGGGTCTGGAAAAATAGCCCGATGATAAGGATGGAGGCATGGAAGATGGTTTGCTAGGAAGGACCCGGTCCTCCTCCATAGAGGTTGGGGCCAGTATGGCTGATGCTGAGATGAAAAAAGGGTCCTCTGGGAGTACAGCTTCGATGGTTGGGTCATCCTCTGAATCCGAGGCTGATAACCATCTTCACTGCGTCGATCGTGGAGATGAACAAATAACTGGAGTAGGAGCTACTACGGGTAGAAGATTCGAAGGTGCAGTAGGCGGAGTCATAATGCTCTGAAATAGTATTATTTTAAGTTTGAAGTAAGTATAAGCTTACAAACAAAGAATAATATTATTTTAGATTACATGTTTTATAAAATATATCCCTTTTAAACAATTATCATAATGTTTTAAGGTTACATATATTAATACTTATATATATATGTTATCATTTAAGAAGTTCATTTAACAATTTATAAGTGCAAGGTTTGGTTTAGTATTACCTATATTTTCATTTCAGTATTTTACTATGTAGTGTAAAATTTTCAAGTTTAGCATATCTAACAATTTTCCATAGCAATATCTCACTAAACAGTATTAATAATCAAGTTTAGTAACAATATATACACTTAGTTCACAGAGCATAAAATGCCCTAATATCTATATGCTTAACTAATACGGTCCCTAAAAAAATCCCAAAAAGATTTTTATAAGTTATAGTCCAGTTTTAAATAAAAGAAAAATGATTTTATTTTTATTTTATTTAAAAATTTATCTGGTTCTCTATAACTAATGCTCTGATACCATTCTCTGTAACACCCCGTGTAGGGTCAAAATATGCGGAAATATCCACGGAGATGTCACTAGGGTGGATCGATAGCATATATTCCATAGAGCATAAGATAAAGAGTTATTCAAATCAGATTACATGATTATTAAACAAATAAATAAAAATTGTTTTTAACATGTCATGAGGAGATTGTTTATGTTTCCCAAATAGAACCCCTGACGAGTCCTATGATGCAGATTACTAAGATGCTGGAGACCATTCACACACCACGTACTAACTTCATATTCCCGTGAAAAACATGCTAGAGGGTCAACATAAAGTTGGTGAATTTACAGTTTTAACATTTATTAGTTTGGACATACAATAATTATAGAAGTTACAATGCACAAAGCATTCTTATTAAAATATAGATTACATTTGTTTATTATTAGAAACTGAAGCTTAACCTTCCATAGTACTCAACAGATGAGGACGTAGTGTCTTAGAAAAATACACCCAACCTAGTTCCAACATGGTATACATCTATTGTCCCGGCCAATGCACAGTGAGCATGACTCACCCAGATGGGGATGGTAAATCCCTAATAGATCTATTTATAACATTCGGGCGATATACAACAATTTAACAGTTCCAATAATAATCAATCATAGTCAAGTTTATACAATTCTGTTATGTCCATTAAGTGTTTGTATATTTTCTTTCCCATAGAGGAAAGGTTTTATCAAAAGTTTATATAGGGCTGTAAACTCACCTGGGAGTAGGCAATTGCTGTTTAATACGAATATCCAAATAAAGCTCACACCAATAGTTACGCCTAATCAAATAGTACAGTCTCAATAGATAGTACAAAGAACATATATGTATGCTTATACAGATTTTAGTCAGTTCATTTATGCTACGGTATTTATCTAAATAACCGTAGTTCAAGTATCAACAATATTCATTTAAACTTATCTATATAAGTTTCATTTCAAAGTAAACATAAAATGTTTAACTATTAATATCAGTTAGCATATATGTATTTATTATAATCATTCAACTTACAATTAAGTTTCTTATTTAAGTAGACATAAAATGTCCCACTTAAAATATTAGTTTACGTTCTCCGCTCATGTATTATTATCACTCATTTACTATTAAGTTTCATTATTAAGTAAACATAAAAATTCTACTTAATATTAGTTCACGTTCATAGTTCATGTATTATAATCATCCATTTAAACTTATTATTAAGTTTCATATTTAAGTAAACGTAAGGTGTTTTACTTACATAATAGCATTCAATTTATCCAACGTTCATATAATTTTATTTCCTAAAAATATATGTGTTTATGTGTTAGTAATACATGTCCATATTGTTTATACAATTTATTCCCTAAATTAAATATAAATATTTTATTTTGAAAAATAAAATAAAATATTTTATTTAACTTTAAAGTTTCCCATAAATTATTTTAACATTTATAAAATAATTTATTAATTACAAACTTAAGAATTTATACATTAATTCTTATGGTCTATGTGTTTACTTATGTTTTATTATAATTAAAATAGATTTTAGGGTTAGGGCTTGTTAATGTTTTAGAACATGGCAAAATTAGTCCCTCCATATATTAAACAAGTATAACTTTCTGATTTTACAGATTTGGTACCTAGGGCTTGATAGAGTTTCGGCTTATGGCAGGTTTAGTCCCCCTAGTTATATCTAGGTTTTGTAACTTTACTAAAATGACAAAAACAACCCCTAGGGGTTCTTTAAGTTTCGGCATGTTACAAGAATGGTCCTTAGGGTTATAAAATGACAAAATAACCTTTAGAAACTTCCCAAAATGGTCCCTAGGGTTTAATTTGCCACGGGTAGTATTTATTGAACCCTAGACTTTTAGATAATTACATTTCAGTCCTTGTGTTTACTAGTTTATCAAAACAAGCTTCATAAGTTACGGTTTTAGTCCTTCAGTTTCATAAATTGTCATTTTAATCCAAAAAGTTTTTATAAGTTATATTTTATTATAAAAACTTTTATTTAACATTAAAAATAGTATATGGGCTCATTAAATGGGCTAAACATCTAATGGGCATCTAGTGGGCCTAAATATATCTCAAGTCCACTAATTTATTTAAATGGGCCTTTAATACATCTATTGGGCTTAAATATATTTTTAAGTCCCTTTGATTAGTTAAATGGGCCTAAGTGTAATATTAAGTCCATTTAGTTACTAAGATCTTTCAAATGGGCTTATTGGGTCCATTAAGTCTTGGGTTAACATTTCATGGGCTTAAATAGTCCATTAATACTACTTTACATTTTATGTAAGTTTTAACTTAAGATATTCTTATAAGCTTATTATTAGCTTATTCATATTTAGTTTTAGATCTTAATTAAAGAATAAAACTAATAGTTGGTTTTATGTGATGTTCCAAAATAGATCTAGGTGTGTTACAAGGTTATATGCAAGTCATAAGCCCTAATGGGAGCTTATATCTCACGGCTATAATTAGTTATAGCTTATTTAAGATGAGTTAAAACTTATTTTGAGGTTGCATGTACTTATAAGTGTTCCAAAAGTAGATCTAACTATGTACAAGTTAAGAAAACAAGTCACGAGTCCAAAATGAGATCTAAACTATGTCTAGACCTAAAAATCAATCATAGATCCATGTACACTCATATATAGCCCACGACTATATTTCTAAATCTTGGTATTTACAAGATGAACACTTTAAGCAAATTTTAAGTCTTGTAAATAATTACAAGAATACAATCATGATTATCTAGGTGTCATGCATGTTACCAAGGTTACCATTATACCAAGGAGACTACATATAGCCCACGGCTATATTGTCTTTTCCCAAGATTCCCATAATATTTTATAAGCTTGTTTTATGATTAACATACTCAAGTTAAATTTATCATTAGATCTATGGTTTATATAAGCATGCATGTACATCTAACCCATTTTAGGTCATATGTAACCTACGACTACATATATGCACAAAAGTTATTTTTGTGATTTTTAATATTCTACTTAACATATAACATTTCATATTCCATTATTAAAACTTAGTAGACAAATCATATAGTCATCATTCGTTTTAGTCGTGACCTTTAAGGTCTTGGTTTTCATGATTTTTAAGTTACACAAGTTCATTTTGTGAGATCTATGATCATTAGTTAACCAAAGTCCCATAAAACAAGATTTGTAACCCATGCAACATTTAGATTCACAAAACATCTCATATGGTTTTTAAATCAAGTTTAAAACATAGAATACAAGCCATAGGTTTCTTATTAAAAGATTATTAATCATGTATATGATTTTCATAAATATGTCGTGACCTATAATGGTCATGGCTTATCAAATCTTGGTTTTAACATGTTATTTACTTGTGTTTATAGATGTATGATGATGCATGCATGAAGAAATGAAAGAGCATGAGGTGTATACCTTTCTTGCTTAAAAGTACCACAGATGATCTAGATGAACAAGGATATTAGAGATCTAATCAAGATGGTGAAGAAAACCCTAGTTATAACTAAGCCGTCGCCTTAAAGATTCGGCTAGGGCTTGTTTATAGTGATTCCAAGAGGAATGATGCTACCAAATGATTTGTAATCAAGATGGAACAAAGATTTAGTTGATTTAATGAATCAACTTTCGATTTTTTTGGCTTGTAGCCGAAATGTAGAGAGAGAAAGATGAAGAGAGAAGTGAGATTGCATGTATGAGAATGTGTGTGTGTGTTTCAGCTTAAATAGGATAGAGGGAAAGAGAATGCAAAAGGCATGATTGCCTTGGTAAGAATACTTGTGCCAAGTGTAGGCTTTTCCATTACCAATGCACCCTTTCTTCTTCCACCTATGTGTTTTGCCGTGTAAACTTAGCCAAAGGGTAACGGGATTTGGCTTGGGCTTGTTGTGGGCTTATCACAAAGGAGGGTGATGGTCTTGGGCTAGTCCAAAAGTAGTGTAATATGTAAGGGATGTATACATATGCCTAAACGGCTAATTATGCATGATGCAACATTTTTCTCCAATTTGTTAAGTGTGGCACACACACATTGTTAGTTATAATTTCCTTACTTGTTTTTCCTAGTTGCAAGTTCATGGTTTTAGGTTATGAAGTTATTTTCAACAAAGATGAAAGTAAAAGTATAATTACATGATGGACAAGTTCGTACACATCTTAAGGAGATATAACACATGAATGAGTGTTCTAGGATTATTAGGTAGAAAATTATTATATTCAATCATGGTAAAATCATAGATTTTACACTTCAGTCCATACAAAGCTTTGTATAGCTTGTAGACATGATTTGGGTATTTACTACTCTCAAAGCCAGGAGGCTGGGTAACATAAACTTCTTCTTTTATGTCACCATTTAGGAATGCACTTTTGACATCCGTTTGGTAGATGATGAAGTTCATGTAAGTGTCATATGCAAGGAAGATTCGTATGGCTTACATACGTGTAACTGGAGCAAAGGTTTGATCAAAATCAACACCATGCTCTTGATTGAATCCTTGGGCCACCAGCCTAGCTTTATTTTTTGTCACTGCATTGGTTTCATCTCTTTTGAGCTTGTAAACCCATTTAGTGCCAGTGGTTGATTTACCATATGGAAGAGGAACCAATTTACAGAATTTGTTTCTTTCAAATTGATTGAGTTCCTCTTGCAAAGCATCCACCCATCCAGGGTGTGTGAGTGCTTCAGAAACCTTTGTAGGTTCAATTTCTAAGAGAAAATTTGCATAAAGGCATTCTCCAGATGAAGCAGCACTTAGTTTCTTTGCCATAGATCTAGTGACTCTACCTTCACCATGATTACCTATTATGTTCACTAGCTGTATGTGACTTTTTTGAGTCCAAGATTTTTGTGGAGCTGGAGAATAGGTACTGGTATCATGATTAGAGCTAGAACTTGGAAGTCCATTACATGGACTTGGACTTGGAATGTCTCTAGTGTCTACTGAAGGATATTCAGTAGATAAGGGTTCAATCGTTGTAGAACTTCCTTCTTGGTCAGAAGAAGCATATCCAAGACCTAATTCCCTACAGATGATAGGAGAGCTTTGAGCAAGGGGCTCAGATTGTTCTTCAGCAGCTGCATATGATTGATCATTTTGATCATGTGTGTCAGCATGCTGATTGTTTTGAGACTGACCATTTTGGTCATTTGTGTTTCCTTGCTGATCATTTTGATCATTTTGAGATTGATCATTATCTGATTGACAGCCATCAGTATGTGATACTGAAGGATTTCCTTTTGTAGGACTTGTCATATCTTTAAATGGATCAATATGAGGGACGAAATTGCTTGTTTGATATTTTTGAGAAGGCTCATAATGATTAAATTCATTAGATGGATAATTGTGAGATTCATGTATATGAAGTTCATCATCTGATGGATTTGAAAAAGTGAGAGCTTCAGAACTTTCATTGAAAGAGATGTGATAGGTTTCTTCAATACATTTTCTTCTTGTGTTGAAGACTCTATATGCTTTAGATACTAGGGAGTATCCAAGAAAGTAACCATCATCAGATTTTTCATCAAACTTTCCAAGGTGATCCTTGTGATTGTGAATGAATACTGGACACCTAAACACATGTAAGAATGAAATGTTTGGAATTCTCCCCTCGAAGACTTCCTAGGCAGTCTTCATGTGTCTCTTCACAATGATGGATCTATTTTGAGTGTAGCAAGCAATGGCTACAGCATCAGTCCAAAAATGCTTAGAGAGAGCAGATCCAGCAAGCATTGTTCTTGCTGCTTCAATCAAGGTTATGTTCCTTCTTTTAGCCACACCATTTTGTTCAGGTGTGTAAGGAGATGAGAAATTTTGGGAAATTCCTTTGTCATCACAGAATTTGATCAGTGAGTGATTTCTGAATACAGTGCCATTGTCAGTTCTGAGTTGTTTGACATGAGCGTCATTTTGGTTTTCAACTCTTTTGATGAATGACATAATGGCATCTGGTGCATGGCTTTTCTTTGTCAGAAAATATACCTAGGTGTACCTTGAGTACTCATCAACAATGACAAGTGTATATTTTTCATGACAAATGGACCTAGGTGATACTGGGTCAAAGAAGTCCATGTGAAGCAAATGAAGACTTTCTTTGATTGAGAAAGATTGCTTTGTTTTGAAACTGGCCCTAGTTCTTCCCTTTTTCACATGCCGAGCATGGTTTGTCCTTTGAGTAGACAAGTGAAAGAAGACCAATAACAAGATTTTATTTTGCCAGCAGAGTTATTGTTTTGAAACTGAGATGTGAAAGCCTCTTATGCCAAAGCCAACTGGTAATATTGGAGGCTTTAGCAAAGAAGCATGTCTCCTGAGTAGAGTTCATGTTCATGATATAAACATCTTTGACTCTAGGAGCAATCATCATAATTTCATGATTGGAGTTGAAGATTGTACCTTTTTTTCATCAAACAGCACAAGATACTTTGCATCACAAAGTTGACGTATGCTGATGAGATTGTGCTTCAATCCATTTACATATGCTACCATTGAGAAAACTATACCATTGCATTTTACTGAACCAAATCCTTTCAGTAGTAGCTGATGAGTTATCACCAAAAACAACTTTAGGACCTTGTTCCTCCTTATACTTGTGAAGTTAACTTTTGGTGCCAGTCATATGCCTTGAGCAACCACTATCTAGGTACCAAATAGGCTTCCTGAGATCACATTGCACAAGTTATGGAAATGGTCAGTTTTGTTTTGAAACCCACCTTTGTTAGGTGGGGTTTTTAGATCTAGAAGGTGTTCTAGATCTGAAGGGTCCTCTTGTAGACGGTATGTGTGATTGCTCAGAAGAAGAGGAGGTCTGAACAGATTTTGCTTTCTTAGCCTGGAGGGCTTCACCTCTTCTGAACCACTCTATATGGTTGTGATCATATGTAGTGTAGACATCGCTTCCACAGGTCTCACAACATTTGGTAATAGAGTTAGGATTTCTTGGTTTAATACCTCTTCTGAGTGAGATGATTCGATTATTTTCATGAGTGTCATGATCATAACTTCCACAAGTATTACAAATAGGGTAATAGTGGTAGTCATTTGAGTGATGATTGCCCATACCACAATGAATGCATGGTGGGAAAGGCATATTTCGCCTGGAATGAGATGCTTCAGATTTGTGAGCATCATCACTTGTTTTGGCCAGCATATATTGAGTGTGTTCACAAGTGCGATGATCAGTCCTTTTACATTTAGTACAATAAATTACACTTAAGCAAGTTTGAGTGAGATGGTTGTTTTGACCACATAACTCACAAGCTCTTTTGAATTGTGTCTTGTACATTAAATGAGGAGAGTCTGAAGGTTCATCTCTGAATTGTGTTGGTGTTTGCTGATGCCTGAGTTGTATTTTAAGATCATTGATCTCTTGTATGACAAGAGACATTCTCTTATATTCCTCAGATTTATCATTCTTCAGTTTATTTGATGAAACTGAAGAGGTGGCTCCCATATGTGAACCTTCAGCAGGAGCTGAAGAGTTCTTTTTTTTTTTGGGTAAAGGGGAATTGACCCCGGTAAAATATATTACGCCAAAAAACCATTAAGTACAAAAGATATAGGTGAATCCTATATCAAAGCCCATTACATAGGCAACTACCAAGCACAACTGCTAACAGCCAAACACCTACATAAAAGGACACTCCCTCTTATGACAACTATCAAACTACTTCCTACCACTATGCTGAAGAGAAAAGTCACGGAACTCCTTACGTTTTCCAGGCAAATCATTGATCTGGTCCGCATATTCTTCACTAAAAATGTCAAATTCATCTTCATGCTGGTGGCCCCCTCCCATAGAAGACATGTAAGCTGCAAACTCCTCAGGAGATGCAAAAACCTCATCATCATCAGAATCACTAGGATTAAGAATATTAGAATATTCTAAACTTTGTTTACTTGATGACTCAACCTTCTCCATAACACCAATATCCTTGGAAGTACTTGGAGATGTTGCATTTACCTTCTTTGGATCAACCTTATCATTATTCGTTGCTACAACCTTTTCAGCCTCTTCCAAACCCGCATCCATACTATTAAGTTTCTCAAAAGAATTCTTTAACTTCAAACTCGAAATATCATCTTGTATTTGTTTAGTAGACGAAGTAGAATTCTTACCCGTAGAGGATTTAGATGTCGGTTTCATTACCCATACAGATTTAGGTTTTGTAAACCTAATTCCTTCAATTTGCTTAGGCTTAGCCGGCTGTTTTTTCTTCCTTTTGACTTCTACAAAATCGTCCTCCAGATTTGTAACCTGACTACTAACCTGTGGTTTTTTAGGGCAATCCATATCAACATGCCCAAAAATATTGCATGTACTACATCTAGGAGGCTTCCATTCGTATTCGACAGTGATAGTTTCAAAAGAATGCCCCTCTTCACCTTTAATAGGAATAGCCACAACAAAGGAATCAACAAGATCCCTATCCGCATTGACCTCAACAAGTGCACGCGCATAATCACAACGTCCCCATGAATTCTTACACATTTCAGCCGTATGAGCATCCAACATAATAGGGGTACCAACCTTAGTGAAGATCAAACTTAATCCATTGGAAGAATAAGCAACAACAGGAACATCATGGAATTTGACCCAAATTGGTACCTTCTTGATGTCATCTTTAATAAGCTTTTTAGTTGGATTCCAAATATTAAGCATAATAGGTATCGACCTAATCCGCCATGGACCATTTGCAAGAACTTGCTCCATACCTGTCTTTGATGAAAACTGAAAAAAGAAAAAACCATGATGAAACATGGTTCGTTTGATACCGTAGCGAGCCCAAGCATTAGTGACATAGTTTTCAACAATGGGAAATGCGTGTCTCTTCCCAATAAAATAGCCATAAAGAGTATTAGCTAGTTTATCCGCTTTTTCATCGACCACTTCTCTTGGAATTTCAATATCAGCCCCGGATACCACATTATCATTAAAAAGACACTTAAGCTGAACCATACTAGACGTAGATTCAACAACAAACGTATCTTTGTGAGCATTTTTATCAAGCTGCGAAACCCCTTCCTTCCCATCAGAAACACTCGAAACAACTACACCAGGAGTAGTAGCCTCATTACCACCACGTTTTAGAATAGACTTCAATGGTACAAGTTTCGGGTAATGAGGCTCAGCATCAGATTTAAGATGAGTATCAACATTATCAGAAGTAGGCGTATTAAGAACACGCCTAGCCTGCTGTAATTTACCTGATGTAGCAATAATCTTACCATCAATATTACGACCTTGTTTGCCCAGTTCCTTCAACGTCACCTTAGGTTTGACAGCAGCATTCAAATTACGTGGACTGTTAAGGAAACCTTTTTCCATCTCTCACACCCCGCAGCCAACTAGAACACAGAAACCCCGCATTCAAATTGATGTTTCAATTTTGACATGTTTGGAAGAACTACCTTTGTGTGTGGTGTGTGACTTGATGATAGACTAGATAGTTTTGGGTCCAGTAGAGGGTTCAGCACCAACCAGCTTCTCCAAAGGAGGAAGTGGGGTACTTACTTCATTCTCTATATCATCATCTGAGTCATCCTCAGTAACTGAGGATTTAACTCGTGTTGAAGTGTCAACACATGGTTGTAACTCAGGAAGTAGGATTTGTTCAGTGTCATGATATGGTAAATTCTCTTCACCTAACCTTTCAATGTCAGGGATCGAGCTACCATCCTCATTTGAGGCTTTGACAAAGACAATAGATTTGGTGCTAGAGGATCCTTCAGCACCAAGCATTTTCTTCTTTTGAGCAGGTATTTGTTAACTTATGCATTGATTTACCCTATCAGAGTTTCTAAGCCAAGATTTAACAATGTCTTTTGCTTATTTTAGTTCCACTCTAAGAGATTTATTTTCTTCCAAAATTTCTTTGTTCAATTGTTGAAAAGTAAGAATATCAAGTTTAGCTTCTTTTAGCTCTATTTTCTTACTTTCGAAATCATCAATTTGTAGAAACGTTTGTGAAAATTTTCAAGCAAATTGTTTCTTTGCTCTTCAACAAATTTTAGATCAATGCACAAGTAATCAAAGACAAATTTAATGTCATCTTTATCTTCTAATTCAAGAAGATTTTATACTTTATTGATTGTGACATTGACCCATTCTCCATTTCTGGCACTTTCTCTGGTGACAACATTTGAGTTGGCCCCTTCATCATCAGCAAGTGCCATCAACACTTTTACATTAACCATTTCATCATCATCTGAAGAAACATCTTCTTCATCCCATTCATAGGCTTCAGCAACAAGCCCTTTGTTCTTGTCTTGCTTGGGAGTCTTGGATGAGGAGCTTTCAGTACTCATTAAGGCCAATCTTGCTTTGATTTCTCTATATTTGGCCTCAAAGTCTTTTGTTGGTCTGAGTTTAACCCTGCTTTGCTGAAATGGAGTAGAAGCAATTTGTTTTGGTTGAAATGATGATTGACCAGTTGGTCTTGATTGAGCTGGTGAGGAATATGAAGGGAGAGATGTTTTTGAATAACAATCCCTAGCATAGTGACCAGTCTTCCCACATTTTTAGCATTCAGTGTCAACTGAAGCTTTTGTGGAGCTGGAGAACTTGCCTCCTTTCTTAAAGAACCTTCTAGACTTGGCCAGAAGTGCTCTTTCATGAAACTCTTCTTTGAGGTCATTCAGGTATTCCTCACTAGATCTAGTATCTTCCTCATCATCAGGACTATCTTGGTAGTCTTGAATGACAGCTTTACTAAAGAAAGTTGTGGAAAAGGGTGTAGCAATGGTTAATGCTTTACTCTTGCTTGAGCCTTCATAAATCCTATCAACTAGGTTATCTTCATATTTTAGTTTCCCAAAAAGAGAGGCTAGATCACAATCTTTAATGTGATTAGCATTTCTCAAGCTTTGGCAGAAACTGAGCCACTTCTTTGGCAATGCATTAACAAAAACTGTGTTGATTTCAAGTTTTGAAAGCTCAACACCATCATTCACAAGTTCATTCATCAATGCTTTGTATCTGGTGAATGTCTGTGTGAGGGTTTCCCCTTCTTTGTTCTTGAAAGTGTTGTATTGAAGCTTTAAATCCATGATTCTGGTTTCTTGTACGTCAGAGGGTCCCTCATGGTAAAGAATAAGGTCCTCCCATGTTGCTTTGGCTGTTTTACAATTTACAACAGAATTCGTTTGGTCATCTGGGAGTACAGACATGATGAGACTTTTGAGACGCTGATCACGGTTAGCAACTTTCTCTCATCAGTAGTCCATTGTACTTCAGGTTTTTTATTGTCTCCAACCATGGGAACAAAAGGACCATTTTCAATGATTCCAAGGAATTGTGGTTCAATTCCAACCATGTGGAAAAGAAACCTCTTCTTCCAATTTGTAAAGTTGGCTACCTCTAGTACAGGAGCAGCATTGAGTTGGGCACCCCTATATTCTAGGGTTTGTGGTATAACTTGAGCCATTTTGGATCTTGATTTGAAAACTTTTAAATGAACAGTTTAATAAAATAAGAGTTTAACTAATCAAACTGCTCTGATACCACTTGTTGGTCCCTTGTAATTCGATATTACTTATTAACTTAAGTAATAACTATTACTTTGACTCAAGTGTGCTGTTTTAACATTAGATAAAAACAATGACAGATTAAAACAGCAATACCAATATACTTTTAAACGTATAGACTTTTATTAGAACCAAAGAAAGAATCTATAACCCACTTTGTGTGCGGAATAACAAAGTGGTTGAATGACAATGGGGTTTGATCTCCTCTACTTAAACGTTTAACCAAAGTTAAACTCTAAGCTCCAATCTAAACGTTCATATGCATCTTTGGCTATATGATTTAGTTGGTATCGAGAGAGAAAGGTTTTCCAGAGTTTAAGCTCTTGTATTGGTTACCTTTCTCTCACAATGTACACTCTTTTATATTGGCAGTGTAAATTAGGGTTTGCATTTTGCATGTACCAATGCATGAGTTTATCCAGTGGGTGGTTGATGCCCATGCTGGATAAACAGTGAAAAGTACATAATAAACTATTCTAGAAAAGATAAAGGTTGTACGTATATCTAAGTATACAAGCAACCTATTGTGACTTAAAGTAATATTTTCTCGCCTAATGCTAACCATCAGAATACTGAAGAGTCTTCATAGAGGAGATCGACATCATTCAGTTTGGTATTGTCAAGCCAAACTGAACTGAAAGCCCTTCTTCAGTCCTTGTTCTTCAGCAACTAGACCGCCAATTTATTTGAAGCGAAGACTCCTTTGTATTCTAAGTTCACTAGAAGGGGGTTGCTGAACTTTCTTCAGCTATAAGGTCTTCAGTAGGAACTTTGTTCCTCTCGTCATCCTTCAGCAGACTGGCCTTACTGCTGAACATGAAACACTTAGGGGGATTTTATATTCAAATCCTAGAGTTGCTTCAGGGTCAGTAAATACTGACCCAACAACATCTACAAAAAAGTACCTATTATACCAATTCTTCAACGAATCCATGGCTTTGTTATAACATTGAGGTGCGGTTGGGGACCATTTCTTAAAGGACAGTTAGCCATTGACCATTTGGGGCGTATAGAAAACCCTAAATAGGCTCACGGAAGGGAATACATTGAGGGTTTCGCAACTAATCTCGAATTGGTTTATTTTACAAGCACCTATGACGTTTAGTTGTGTGGTGTGGAAATAATAATAAGTGAGGATATTTACAAGGAACCTAGAGAAAGGGATGCGGTAGTTGGCCATATCAAAAAGCTGGGTATATAGACAAATTTTCCTAGGCGGGCAATCAACGATTACGTCCGATTCCCCAGGATACGTGGGATGTATCTCTTGGGGGGATAAAATATTCGGAGCAAAATTCGGTGAATGTATCCTCCGGATATTCATTTAGCACGGATGTGATGGTAGGGTTATCCTTTAACATGATTTATAAAATAATTGAGAAGAGTGTGGTGGTCTAACCTGTGTAACGGGCTGTCCGTGCAAAAGTAAGTGTAGAAGGAAGAAAAGAAGCAACAACGGCGGATGAAGGTTTGTAAAACTGTGTGTATAGTCACACTCTCAGCTATATATTGTGTTGCTTCGGGGGTTTGTGCATTGTTGGATTACTGACACGTGTAACCCCTACGTTGATCCAACGGTAGGGATTTATAGTAACTGGACAGTCAGGCGGGGCCCACGGGGTTACTTCGTGATTAGAGTTTACGTGACTCGAGGGTGAGGCCCACTTGGGTCACTTTTATAGGTTTTATCATATGAATAGTCGCCTACATGATGCGTTGTCACACCGAGGGTTGACTATCATAAATGCTTTCATTAAAGTGGTTCCGACTATAGCACGGTCTTGGAAGCGTTTGCTTCATCATTTATCTTTTACAGTACTGCTGGACAGATTTCTTAGTCTAGAAGTGACGCCTGCGGCTGTAACAACTAGACTGGGGGGACATGATGACGTTAGTACCCAACCGTGTTTTAGACCCGGCCTACGGGTACTACCCTGTATCCAGCACAAACATGAATGGGTTGGATCAATATTACTTTAGGCTTATGGGCCCAGAAGGTAATGGTCGCACATAGTATTGTACGGACCACGTGTTGCCGTACGTGGCATGGCTTGGACAGAATCATAATCTAATTAGGATTGTGATTCACCCCAAAACAATTAGATATTCACTAACCATAATTACCCGATAAGGATCAGAACAAGTATGGTAATTATCTCTTGTTTGGGGCTTAAGATTCAGTAAGGCCCAACAGAGACTTTACCACTTATATAAGGAACCCCCAAGGGTTCCACAAAGGTACGATTCACTCGATACTCCTATACCTCACCGATTACTAACCATAATATTGATTACTTACTCTAACGCCGGAGTCTAATCGTGGGACACGTTCCAATGGTAAGTCTAACAGCGTGTTGCTTTTAGTATGCAGGGTCTCAAACCAGAAGTTCCCTTGGTGCAAGAGCCGGAGCCCCGAATACCCGAATTAGGCTTAATTCGGGTTAATTAATGTCCATCCAACTTTTGTATCAACTGTACACAAGAAGATATGGAATACGACCAATAGGTGTCATATATGTTGTACGAAAAGCCCATAGTGCATCATCTAACTTATCTGCCCAAGAGGCATGATGCTCTCCCACAGTACGCTCTAAAATCCTCTTAAGACCTCTATTAATGACCTCAGCTTGCTCATTAGTTTGAGGAGATACACGGTAGAAATTCGGTGTGTAACACCATACTTCTTCATGACTCTAGTAAATTGATCATTACAAAAGTGAGTCCCGCGATCACCGATGATAGCCCAAGGTACACCAAATCTAGCAAACAACTGCTTAAGGAACTTCACTGCAACTCTGGCATCATTGGTGGGCAAAGCCTTAGCCTCAACCTACTTAGAAACATAATCCATAACCACTAAGATGTACTTATTCCCCTTAGATGAAAGACACGGTCCCATAAAATCTATACCCCATACATTGAATATCTCACGCTCTTGGATAAAATTCTATGGCATCTCATCTCTTTGCATAATTTTTCCTTGTAATTGACAAACATAACAGTGTTTCACCATCTCATGAACATCCTTATAGATCATGGGCCAAAAAAAACCCGAGTCAAACACTTTCTTAGCAGTGTAGTTAGGACCAAAATGTCCACCCGTGGGTCCTTTATGGCAGGCTTCCAATATCTGAAATGCCTCAGGCCCATCTACACATCTCCACACTAGCTGATCCGCACATTGCCTAAAGAGATATGGATCATCCCAGAAGTACTATTTCAAACTGAATTTTTTTCTTTTGTTGGGATGATAAACCAGATATAAGCACTCACCTGCTAGATAGTTTTCTATGTTAGCAAACCATGGGGTATCATCCTTTTGAGAAGAAATGGACATAAGTTCCTCAACAGGAAATGACTCATTAATCTCTTGATTCCCTAATTCCCTTTGATAAGGAACCTCTAATCCGCTGCTAAATTCTTAGTTCCTTTTTTTATCACGTATCTCTATCTTAAACTCTTTGTAAAACTTGTAGTTTTCATATTTTGGTTATGACATCATTGTACACGTCATCTCATGAGTTATATATATTGCCACCTTTGCATGAAAATTTTATACTATCATATGCATCATTCATGAGTATTCATACATTTGATCACGAGAACTATTTATATATTGTAACATGACTATGAGTATTCAACTACTTGTCCAAATTAAACTATCAACTTATATCATGATTGTGATTATTCAATCATGGGATCACAGGAACATTTAGTATAACTACATCTCGATGAGCATACAAAACATACAGTTGATTACTTTGACGACTATTAAGTCACCTGAAACACATGAGCATATGCATGCATCATTTTAGGTTTATAAAAATCTAAAACCATGATCATAATTAATAACGTTTACCAAGTACTTGTAATTACTACAAAAATATATGTTTATATATTTTCTATACACTATAAAGGATTCCACGAGTCAACAAAAGCTACTTTTCATATTTCAACTTCATACATATCAACTTTATTACATTTTATCAAATGTCTTACGTTATGATTTACTAAAATGATATGTTAATAAATTACTACTTATACTTTCACCAAAAACCCTAGAACTTAACCAAATCACTCTAAATTAAACCTACACTCACATTATTTACCTAGACTATTAGTAACTCTACCAAATTACTAAACTCAAACATTAAACCATCCTAGACACTAAGTCATAGCTGAATACCATTTAACCTACATTCAAGCTAACTAGAAACTATGTACACAACACATAACATCAAGTTGGACATGTACTACACTACCTCATTAAACCTACACTGATTTTGATATACCATTTTGTCCCCTTGACCTTAACTTGCGATGGCTACAACCTCACCAAGAGCCAACTTGTACCAATTTGGCATTTAAGGAAAGTGTACCATAAATCTAACCTAGGATTATGTAGTACTTGGCAAAGATATCAAATCTCACTCTCATCTCTCTCTTAGGCGTGGCCTTAAGCCGAACCACATAAACACTCGACCTAACTAGATTATAAGCTAAACAAACACTTGGGAACGAGAAGACTCGTTCAAAACCAAGTACCCACACTTTTTCACTTGACCGGTGACTTCATCTTAAGCTTTGAGGACAAAGCTAAAATAACGAGATGGTGCTGTAAAACCTCTGATTTTACCTTATTGACTTTGTCAACTGTTGTACTCTTTATTTTTGGAATCTATGCAGTTCCACTTTTATATGACTTATTATTAATCATATACCTTTGTCATACTATCTTTAATATTTATTTGTACATATTATATGAACCCTTAGTCGTTATTGACTACTCTGGCAATTGACTGGCCACCTGAATGAACAAGGACTCAACACCTCAGTACACATTTTGGGATAAACTGTAACATTATTTACTTAATTTATTAAGTACTTGGACTTATATTTATATGTATATATCTACATATATTTCATACTATGAATAAACACCTAACACTTTAAAACAATGTACATTATTTCACATTGTCATTTATTTACTTATTAAAGTAAAATACTTATAATGATATATTCATTATATACTTTCACTAAATTACCTAAAGGTTTAACTAAAATACCTATAAACTTAACAAATTCATACAATATAATACAAGGACAGTTATTTTCACCCAACACTTGATACAAGTTAACACAATTCTCCAAAATACACATAAGTGTGTCGTGTATGTGTATGTATGCATGCACTAATCCTATTTATTAAACCTACAAGCTACCATTTACCAATACACTAGACCTTACACTTTTATTACACACCTCACTTTTCTACACTACATCTTACTTTCCTTATACTTAACCATGCTATACTTACAAGAAACCATACCCTAAAGTCAAATCATACACTATGCCACCATACAACTTACTATACTATCTTATACATACACTATTTGAGACAATACCTTCTCCCCCTTTGACCTCAAAACACACGGCAAGAATATCAAAAATGGGAGGGAAATGTTTTTCTAATTTAAGCATGTGGGAAATCCTACACTAAATCTTGCAAGTATCCAACAACTATCTCCACAAGATTCATGGTACAATACCAAGATAAACATGGATCCTCTCTTTCCTTATTTGATCCGAAACATACATGCACCCTCACACACACACAACACAAAGTATTTCAAATCTCACTTCACTCTCTCTCAAGAACACACGGCTACAAGCTTTTACACCATAGCCAAGATCTTTCAAGCTCATTTACTATGTCTCAAACAACTTAAATACTAGTCATTGTCAACTTCTACAACTACCTTGATCTTCAGGACAAGAAAAGGAGCCCTAGCTACTCAAGTAAAGGCCACGACTAACTTTTGCTCCCAAGGATTCACCATCGTTGAAACCAAGCTCTCATCCCTACTCATTCTCTTATCCATTCCTTGATCTATCTAAACAATTAAGCATCTTAAAACTTAACTTTTCAATATACTCATTTTCATAAACATAAACATACACATGCTTTTCACAAGTAAAAACTTAATGTTGAAACAAAACCATAAAAAACCTAAACATGCATATATTAGACGTAGGGTTTTATCCCTATGGTTTAGTATTGACTAGCTTTGTAATACTTATTCAAGCCTAGAATCACTAGATCTAAGGTTACCAACTAAAAATGTAACTAGTTGCCTTAGATTAATAAGCTCACTATTTTGCCTTATAGGAGTTAAGCTTTTAAGCCCACTATAATAAGCTTGCCTAAATAAACTTCACTTTTATTAAATAATGTTTTCATAAAACTTTCGGTGTGAAAAATATGAATTTATAAAGTTTCGGATTCAAAACATAGATCTATAAATGTTTCGGACTAAAAATAAAAATAATAAAACTTTCGGGTTGATTTTGTAATTATCTTAGGTTTAGGGATCTAAATGAATATTTATAGAAACTCACTTTTCCAAAAAGATAAACATAAGGGTTAATATTGTAAATTGTAGAGAGTTGAGGGTGGTGTTTTAACACAATCTGAAACTTCAAACATAGTAGGAGGACTTAAATGGAATTATTAACAAGTTAGGTTAAATTGTGTAACATAATAAGAACCTAGGGACCCCTTTTGCCTTTTGTCGAAACTTAATAGTAACCCTAGGGACCCCTTCTGCCAAACTTTCAAAGTTTAATAAACCCTAGATAAACCCTAGGGGCTGTTTTGGCATAAGCCGAAACTTAAATGAAGCCCTAGGGGGCATTTGTGAAACTATATTAAACCTAAAAATAATCCGAATACCATAAGGACCAAAAGTGACAATTTGTGAAACTTTTATAAACCCTAGTTACACGTGTAACTAAGGAGGGACTTGTTTTGCCATTATTTGAAAGTTAAACGAACCCTAGGAATATTATATTAATATAACCGCGGGTAATTATATAAATAGAGGGACTAAAATGTAATTTATACAAAGTATAAAAAACCCTAAATTTACTATATATTTATACCCGATATTTAAAACGTAAAATTTAAATAAACATGACATTCGTTATTCTTCCAAACTTATAATTTAATAATTATACACACTACGAGAACGCGGAAATTAAATAAAACTGTTATACGTTTTATAAACCCTATTTATATATAAGATATAAATTAAAAGTGATTAACTTATAAAGATAAATATATTAATTATATTTATTTTCTTTCACTTTAAATATATATAAAAACTTCCTTTTATAAATATTTAAATTATTTTATAAACAATAAAAGTACAAGAACATTAATTAAATAGATTAATTAATTCAATAATATTACTTATTTTATACTTAAAACAAATACTACTATAACTTGTACAACGATGAACTAAAATACGGATATCGTAATAAAATGCTTAAAACCAGTATAAGCATGCACAGACTTGTTCTGAAACTTTTATGCATTATGTTATGCATTTACTGAGACCTTATAATTATTTAAGTCGTTGACTGTATCGTGAGCATCATATCAGATTTACTTGTGACTATTTGTTGTACTACTGAGGTGAGTTCATGGCCCCACGTTATCTATTGACAAACTTTTAAACCTTTTTATGGGGAAGAAAACATGCAACATATTTTAATTGATGGTTATAAACTGAACTGCGAAACCTTTGACTATATTTGCCTATTGTAGATGAACCCGCATGACCCGTGCATCTGAAACTGTTAGAATTATTGAATTACCTGAATGTTATAAATAGATCTATTTGGGATTGACCATCCCCATCTGGGTGAGTCATGCTCACTGTGCCTAGGCCAGGACAACAGATGTTTCACATGTCAGCACTTATTATTTTTGGGTGCCTTTTTATAAGGCGAAGGGTCCTTATTTTTTAAGGGCTTAACTGTCAAGTCTTAGTTTCGGGCAATATGGGAATGTAAATACTTTTTAGTGTTGATGCTTTGTGCATTACTGCTTCAGTGAATGTTTACTGTCCAAACTTATTTTATTAAACCTGTGAATTCACCAACTTTATGTTGACTCTCTAAGCATGTTTTCTCAGGAAATTGAAGCAGGTAGTGGTGTGCATGGAGTCAAGCATCATGATAGGCTGCATTTATAGAGCTCATCTAGGGTTTTATAAATTAGGGAATAATTCAAACTACTGAATAATGTTTAAGACTATTTTAATAATATCTGCACTTTTATTCATGTAATGAATGTAATGATAATCTTTTATCTGCTACTATATACGCTATCTGCTGTTGATCCACCTACGTGACACCAAAATATTATTTCCGCTACATTTAATTAAATTTGGGGGTGTCATAGAATGGTATCAGAGAGATAGTTATAGAGAACCAGAACAAAATTTAAGTAAATATAAAAATAAAATTTTTATATAAACTGGACTATAACTGCTTTAAAAATCTTTTAGGATTTTCGGGACTAGAATAGTTTAGCATATAGAGTGTAGAGCATACATTCTTATGTGGCTATATGTGCATTGATTATTAACATCCGGTTGATTTATCTCATAAGTATTAACGTAACCTTTAACATCCTCATGTTAAACGGCACTATTATATAATTTAATCATTATTCCCAAAAAAATTTAACTTGAGTAAGTTTATACTTATGTCAATTAAAACGATATTATTTTCAGATTACTATGACTTCACCCACTGATACTCCTGTTGCCGTATCACTGACATCCGTCTTGCATGGATGGATATCTGCTAGTGACACAGACGACAGTCACACATCGGGTGACACCGCTCTCGTTGCTGCGCTCATCGCTACTCCGCTTGTTTCACCTATTTCACCCGCTGGGAAAGAGGTTCAACCGACTGCTGCCCTACCACCCTTACCACCAGTTTCCTCACTTCGGGACTACGCACCTGACTCTCTGCCGCCTTGTAAGAGGAGGTATGAGGCACCTGTCGACTCTACTTTTGAGGTCGGCGAGGGTTCGGGTACGAGGCGCGTGGATCCTGTCCAGGCCCAGATCACTGCACTGGCCGCACGCCAGGCACAAGATGTTGTAGAGATTCATGCTCTGCTGGCCGATGGACAACTTGGACGCACTGCTCTGCAGTCGCGTCAGGACCTTCTATGCTGGACTGTTAGTGCTGAGGCACACGCTGCCCGTGGAGCATGGTCCACAACTTACCATACTCTCCAGTGGTTGCTGGAGGTGAATGAGTTCCTCCGTGAGCAGATCTACCTACTGCAGAGTCAGCAGACTAAGACTCATACCGCTCTCATTTCCATGGAGCAGACGCTTGCCATTTTCTTCGATCTCCAGGACGTCCGTCACCAGGGATTGACATCAGAGACTACTCATCTTCGGGGAGTTCAGCAGACCCTCAAAGACCAGTTCTTGGAGGCACTCCGACTCCTTAAGGACACCCGAGAGGCCATGACTTCGATGTAGGATGCCATGCAGGCACCGGCCGTCTCATCACCACCAGTAGCACCAGCCGTTTCTAAGGAGTCTGTTAGGCATGAGTAGACTAGGTGTACTAGATCTTTTGTAAATCATGATAAGCTGTTAGGGTTGCATCTCGACTATCATGATATAGGACCTCATGTATTTGTACTTACTTTTATCAGTTGTATCATTGTACTATAGTATTTAGATTAGGGATTTGTAGATGATGTACTTTATATTATGTGTACTACCATCCCAGACCGGCGGTCTGTGCTCTGTCTTGGATTGGTTGTGCAATTTGTACTGTATTCCTATTCTAGATATATGGCATGTACTCATTAGCTTTTGTTATATCCTGTACTGTATTATATTATGAACTTTTAAGCAGGTTATCCAATTTGTTGTAAAGTCTATGCATGAATTTCTTTTCGTGTATTTATATAAAACTGTGCTAACACCCTAAACTAATGATTTCATTTTTGTGTACAATTATAGAAAAATGGTAATCACTAGAAGGAACCCCAACAATGCCAACACTACATAAAACGTCACTGCTGCCCAACTAAGGGAAATGATTGATCAAGGCATCGCAACTGCGATGGCTGCCAGCAGAAACGTAGACGATAGTCAAAACTCCAACAACCGCCGGAATAATCAGACCACCAGGGGTTGCTCTTACCCTGACTTCTTGAAATGTAAGCCTTCCTACTACAAGGGCAAGGAAGGAGTGGTGGAACTGATGCAGTGGTTTGAAAGGTTGGAGATTGTGTTCCGCATCAACGAATGTGCAGAAGAGAACAAAGTAAAGTTTTCCACCTGCACATTACTTAAGAGTGCTCTTACTTTGTGGAACTCTGTAGTTTCTACTCTTGGACACGACGCTGCCTATGCTCTCAACTAGACTGAACTGAAGGAGAGAATGACAGAGAAATACTGTCCAAGGGAAGAGATGAAGAAACTTGAAATCGAATTGTGGGATCTCAAATGCAGGAACAATGACATCACTGCATACAACCAAAGGTTCCAAGAGTTGACTCTAATGTGTACCAGAATGTTTGTGGAGGAGGAAGATAACATTGAAAAGTACGTTGGTGGACTCCTAGACGCCATTCATGACAACATACTCGCATCTCGATCTACTACTGTCGAGAATGCCATCGAGTTCGCTACTGAATTGATCAACAAAAGAGTCCGTACCATATCCGAGAGGCAAACTGACAACAAGCGAAAGGAAGATGAATATTTTCGTAGTCAGCACCAGCAGCATCCTAAAAAGCAAAATGCTGGGCAAGTTTATAGTGCTACCACTGTAGGGACTAAGTCGTACGTGGGCGCAAAACCTTTATACCCCAAGTGAAACTATCATCATACTGTTGATAGACCATGCCAGACCTGCTACAGATGTGTACAAGTGGGTCATTTTGCTAAAACCTGTCAAGTTAATGCTTTCACTCAGGCCCGACCCAATCAAAACACTGGGAACTACAACAACAGGGGCGGATACAATGCCCGTGGGAAAGGGAACGGACAGCACGGAAACCGTTATGCTGCTGGAGGAAATAAGAATGGACCCAATAAGGGAGTAGTGTGCTATGAGTGTGGAGCACCAGGACACGTGAGACCAGGTTGTCCTAAGCGGGCCAACCAGAACAAAAATAGTGGAGGAGCTTCGTCGGGAGTGTACATGGTTGGCAATGCAAAAGCCAACCTCGATTCGAATGTCGTTACTGGTACGTTCCTACTAAACAATCATTATGCATCTGTTTTGTTTGATACTGGAGCAGACCGAAGTTTTATATCCACTGAATTTAGCCAAGTACTAGAAGTCGTTCCTAAAATTTTAGATCACCATTAGTCCGTATATTTAGCTGACTGTAAGACTGTAGATGCTGACACTATCATTAGAGGATGTACCTTAAATATTTATAAACATCCATTGAACATTGACCTTATTCCCGTAAACCTTGGTAGTTTTGATGTTATTATCAGTATGGACTGGTTAGCGAGATACCGCACAGTCATTGTTTGTGACGAAAAACTAGTCTGTATTCCATGGGGAAATGAAACTTTAATCATTCAAGGAGACGGTAACACCGACCTCACTGATACGAGACTTAGTGTTATCTCTTGTACTAAAGCCCAGAAATATTTGTTAAGAGGATGTCCTATCTTCTTGGCTCATATTTCACAAACAGATGAAGAGGACAAGCCCGAGAAGAAACAAATCAAGGACGTACCTATCGTCCGAAATTTTCTAGAAGTCTTTCGTGGTGAGTTGCCAGGCTTACCACCGACCCGACAAGTGGAACTTCAAATCGATTTGATTTCCGGAGCTGCACCTCTAGCCAAAGCTCCTTACCGGTTGGCACCATCAGAAATGAAAGAACTAGCTGAACAACTTCAGGAACTATCTGACAAAGGATTTATTCGACCCAGTTCCTCGCCATGGGGAGCTCCTGTGTTATTTGTCAAAAAGAAAGATGGTTGTTTCCGAATGTGCATCGATTATAGAGAGCTGAATAAGTTAACTGTGAAGAATCGTTATCCGCTACCTCGCATTGACGACCTATTTGACCAACCGCAAGGGTCAAGTGTGTATTCCAAGATTGACTTGAGATCTGGATACCATCAACTAAGGATCAGGGAGGAAGATATTCCAAAAACAGCTTTTAGAACCCGTTACGGTCATTATGAATTCCAGGTTATGCCATTTGGGTTGACTAATGCACCAACTATTTTCATGGACCTTATGAACCGTGTGTGCAGACGCTACCTAGATAAATTCGTGATAGTCTTCATTGACGATATACTCATTTATTCCAAGAACGAACGAGAACACGGGGAACACCTTGAACAAGTCCTAAAGGTACTCAAGGAGGAACAACTCTATGCTAAATTCTCCAAATGTGAATTCTGGATTCCCAGAGTGCAATTCCTCGGTCATGTCATCGATTGTGACGGTATTGACGTAGATCCAGCAAAGGTCGAATCTGTCAAGGATTGTGTATCTCCTAAATCACCGACAGAGATCCACCAATTTCTAGGCCTTGCCGGGTACTACCGCATATTTATTGAAGATTTTTCCAAAATAGCCAAGCCAATGACAAAACTCACATAGAAAGGAATAAAGTTCGATTGGGGAGAGAAAGAAGAATCAACTTTTCAGCTGATCAAGCAGAAGTTGTGTAGTGCACCTATATTAGCCTTGCCTGAAGGCAACGATGATTTTGTTGTATACTGTGATGCTTCACATAAAGGTCTAGGTGCAATATTAATGCAGAGGATGAAAGTGATTTCCTATGCTTCAAGACAACCGAAGAAGCATGAGAAGAACTACACCACTCATGATCTAGAACTTGGATCCGTAGTTTTTGCTCTCAAAATCTGGAGACATTACCTATACGGAACGAAGTGCACAGTGCATACTGACCACAAAAGTTTGCAACACATATTAGACCAGAAGGAGCTGAACATGAGACAACGCCGTTGGATTGAGCTGTTCAGTGACTACGACTACGAGATCAAATACCACCCCGGTAAAGCAAATGTGGTTGCTGATGCTTTAAGTCGTAAGGAAACGGACCCTCCTATGAGAGTTCGGGCATTAGTTATGACAATCAGTTTGGATCTACCCAAACAGATTTTGGAAGCTCAGACTCAAGCCCGATTACCTGAAAACCTTGTGAAGGAAGACGTCGGGGAAATGCTCAGAACCGAACTTACTAAGGAGAAGCTAGAACCAAGAACAGATGGAACCTTATGCCTTTACGGACGAAGTTGGTTACCTTGCGATGGAGATTTGAGGAACGTGATCATGCACGAATCTCATAAGTCTAAATATTCTATACATCCCGGATCTGAAAAGATGTATCAGGATAAGAAGAAATTATACTGGTGGCCGAATATAAAAGCTGACATCGCCACCTACGTACAGAAGTGTTTGACATGTTCACGTGTCAAAACTGAACACCAGAGACCATCGAGTTTACTCGTACAACCCGAGATACCGAAATGGAAGTGGGACAACATCACCATGGACTTTGTCACCAAATTCCCAAAGTCATCTCACGGTTATGATACTATCTGGGTAATCATCGACCGACTTACCAAGTCCTCTCATTTCCTGCCAATTAGGGAGAACGATTCCCTTGCAAGACTAGCAAAAACGTACCTGAAGGAGATTGTGACCAAACATGGAATACCATTGTCGATAATTTGTGATCGAGATGGTAGGTTCACATCAAACTTTTGGAAGGCTTTCCAACGAGCCTTAGGTACCAATTTCGACATGAGCACTGCTTACCACCCACAGACTGACGGTCAAAGTGAACGAACCATCCAGACTCTAGGAGACATGCTACGGGCATGTGTGATTGATTTTGGAAATGGATGGTTGACCAAATTCCTTTAGTGGAATTCTCCTACAACAACAGTTATCATGCCAGTTTTAAGGCTGCCCCTTTTGAAGCACTATACGGTCGGAAATGCCGTTCACCTGTGTGCTGGGCAAAAGTAGGTGAATTTCAGCTCACTGGACCAGAACTAATCCAGGAGACTACAGACAAGATCGTCCTCATTAAGCAAAGAATTCAAGCTGCTCGCGACCGACAAAAGAGCTACGTGGACCTGAAATGCAAACCTATGCAATTTGAAGTAGGTGACCGTGTCATGCTCAAGATATCACCTTGGAAGGGTGTTGTACGATTTGGCAAACATGGAAAATTGAATCCACGTTATGTTGGCCCTTTCAAAGTAATAGCCAGGATCGGGGAAGTAGCTTATCGTTTGGAGTTGCCCCAGCAACTGAGTCGGGTACACTCTACCTTTCATGTGTCTAACCTGAAGAAGTGCTATACTGAGGAACCATTGGCTATGCAATTGGAAGGAGTTCGGGTTGACGACAAACTCTAGTTCATAGAAGAACCAGTAGAAATCATGGAGAGGACAGTTAAGAAATTGAAACGCAGTCACATCCCGTTGATCAAAGTACGTTGGAACTCGAGGAGAGGCCCTGAGTTCACTTGGGAACGAGAAGACTCGTTCAAAACCAAGTACCCACACTTGTTCACCTGACCGGTGACTTCACCTTAAGCTTTGAGGACAAAGCTAAAATAACGGGATGGTGCTGTAAAACCTCTGATTTTACCTTATTGACTTTGTCAACTGTTGTACTCTTTATTTTTGGAATCTATGCAGTTCCACTTTTATATGACTTATTATTAATAATATACCTTTGTATACTATCTTTCATATTTATTTGTACATATTATATGAACCCTTAGTCATTATTGACTACTCTGGCAATTGACTAGCCACCTGAATGAACAAGGACTCAACACCTCAGTACACATTTTGGGATAAACTGTAACATTATTTACTTTTTTTTTTTGGGTAAAGGGGATATTCCCCGGTAAAATATATTACGCCAAAAAACATTGAAGTACAAACGGATGTAGGAGAGTCCTAACACCACGGCCCGTTACATAGGCACCAGCAAACACAAAACAAAATGTGTAACAAACAAAACCCCACATAAGAAGACACCCCCTCTTATGAACTAACAAAATCAAGAATTACTTCCTAACTCGATGATGGAGCTGAATATCACGTAAAGCTTGAATTTCTCCAGGTAAATCACGTATCTGATCCGCATAATCGTCATATTCATCATAATCCTCCATTTCAAGTGAATTACCACCCCCGATCGATGACATATACGCATTAAATTCATCTTGAGATGCAAACACCTCATCCTCATCGGAGTCACTAACATTACTGAGATCAAGATGTCCAAATGACAATTTAGGTTTACTAGACGAAGCTACATCAGCCCCTTCGTTTACATTGTTACCATTGTTCACCTCATGTACATTTGAAACATCACTAGTCACCGTCGTATCGTGGTGACTAGTATCAACCATATCAGCCCCATTAGCCGCATCTAAAACCTTATCCTCTTCACTAAGTTTAGCAAACGAGTTTTTTAATTCCATTCCATTGATATTGTCCTTAACATATTTCGGTTTAGAATTAGTAGTGGAATTTGTTGACTTAGGTTTAGAAACAGCTCTATAGAACCAATTTGTTTTAGGTTTAGGAAGTCGAATACCATCAATAGGACGTGATTGATTAACCGTAGGCTTGCTGGTCTTCTTCCTCATAACCTGAACAAAGCCCTCCTCGTCGGCCGATGTATGCTTAGGTTCACATTTCCTCTTTGGACATTGCTTATCATCATGATCAAACGTCTTGCACACATTACACCTAGGAGGCTGCCATTCGTATTCAACCTCAAGCGTTTCCATTGAGTGTCCCGAGCCATCACTAAATGGAATAGCTACTACTAAATTTTTAAGTAACGGTACTTCAGCCGATACCTCAACAAGCGCTCTTGCATAATCACGAGTACCCCACGGGTTAAGACACATGTCACTTGTGTATGTATCTAACATAATAGGGCGTCCTAGCTCAGTCGTGATCAAGCTAAGACCAATTTCTGAATAGGCTACAATAGGTACCTCATGAATTTTCACCCACACCGGTACAGCTTTGATTTCCTCTTTGTGAAGCCGTGAGTTTGGACTCCAAACATTCAGAAATAATGGAACTGAACGGATCAGCCACGGACCTCCTTCAAGTACTTTATTCATACCCTCATTAGATCGGAACTTGAAAAGAAATAGGCCCTTCCTTAATACCACACGCTCCAGCCCATATTTTGCCCACACATTCTTAACGTACATATCAACGATAGGAAACGCAAGACGTTTGCCAATGAAGTACCCACAGATAGTGTTTGCAAACAAGTCACAAACTTCTTGAACAGCAGCCAACGGGATCTCCACATTACAACCCAAAACCTTGTTATCATTCTTTAAAACAGAAAGCGAAACCTTCTTTATATCCTTGCTGACGAATGATGCAGGCTCTGTCTGTGCGTTTACCACAACCACCTTAGGTGCTGCTCGAATTTCAGCATCCACCTTTGAACAAACAGTGTTTTCAACAACATCTGCAACATCAAGCTGCAAACACCCCTCATTCTCATTGTTTCCAGGCGATGAGCTCGTCTTAGTCCTTCCATCCTCCACAATCCCATGTTGTTTAAGTATAGACTTCAAAGGCTGACCTTTTGGATTATGGACAATAACATTGGCAGGACCATCAGCAACAGCAAACGTAGCCTTATGTTCACTGATTACCTCCCCACGTTTAGCTTGAAGACGTGTACCATCTTTCCCAATAACCTTTCCTTCAATATTACGAATTTTCTTCACAAGGTCCTTACCAATATCCTCTGACTTAGTGTGATCAGCAGCAGCGGCTTTAGGACTATTGAGGAACCCTTTCTCCATCTCTCTAAAAAACCCACAATCAATAGCACCAAAAGAATCCCAAACGGCACCAGAAGAAACCCTAAACAAGGTTTGTAACAATCACGCCCCGACCAGTCAATCAACTACTAACGAAACTAATAAATATTCAATGGAGACCAGCCCGAATCAAATATGATCAGGGTATTTCGCAGCAAAGAAAACAACAGTGATTCCTAAAAATATGGAAAAGACGGCAGAAACCCTAAAACCAAAAAAGAAACCCTAACCTCAAACAAATCCAATCTATCCCGCAAGATAATGATACCTATTACTTAAATCAGTCACAATTTCACGCTCAGATAAAGCTTCATGAAACAAAAGCCCTATATGAAACACGAAACCCTAATAGATTCAAGAAACAAGGATACAAAATAAAGCGATAATAGATGGACAATGATTAGAAGCATGGTTTATGATCGGAAAAATCGTTTAGGGCGGCCGGAAATCACCATGTTTAGAGAGAAAAAATTAGGGTTTATTAATAATTTCAACATTATTTACTTAATTTATTAAGTACTTGGACTTATATTTATATGTATATATCTACATATATTTCATACTATGAATAAACACCTAACACTTTAAAACAATGTACATTATTTCACATTGTCATTTATTTACTTATTCAAGTAAAATACTTATAATTATATATTCATTATATACTTTCACTAAATTACCTAAGGTTTAACTAAAATACCTATAAACTTAACAAATGCATACAATATAATACAAGGACTATTATTTTCACCCAACACTTGATACAAGTTAACACAATTCTCCAAAATACACATAAGTGTGTCGTGTATGTGTATGTATGCATGCATTAATCCTAATTATTAAACCTACAAGCTACCATCCACTAATACACTATACCTTACACATTTCTTACACACCTCACTTTTCTACACTACATATTACTTTCCTTATACTTAACCATGCTATACTTACAAGAAACCATACCCCAAAGTCAAATCATACACTATTCCACCATACAACTTACTATACTATCTTACACATACACTATTCGAGACAATACCTTGTCCCCCTTTAACCTCAAAACACACGGCAAGAATATAAAAAATGGGAGGGAAATGTGTTTCTAATTTAAGCATGTGGGAAATCCTACACTAAATCTTGCAAGTATCCAACAATTATCTCCACAAGATTCATGGTACAATACCAAGATACACTTGGATCCTCCCTTTCCTTATTTGATCTGAAACATACATGCACCCTCACACACACAACACAAAATATTTCAAATCTCACTTCACTCTCTCTCAAGAACACACAGATACAAGCTTTTACACCATAGCCAAGATCTTTCAAGCTCATTTACTATTTCTCAAACAACTTAAATACTAATCATTGTCAAGTTCTACAACTACCTTGATCTTTAAGACAAGAAAAGGAGCCATAGCTACTTAAGTGAAGGCTACGGCTAACTTTTGTTCCCAAGGATTCACCATTGTTGAAACCAAGCTCTCATCCCTACTCATTCTCTTATCCATCCCTTGATCTATCTAAACAAGTAATCATCTTAAAACTTAACGTTTCAATATACTCATTTTCATAAACATAAACATACACGTGCTTATCACTAGTAAAAACTTAATGTTGAAACAAAACCATGAAAAACCTAAACATGCATATATTAGACGTAGGGTTTTATCCCTATGGTTTAGTATTGACTAGCTTTGTAATACTTATTCAAGCCTAGAATCACTAGATCTAAGGTTACCAACTAAAAATGTAACTAGTTGCCTTAGATTAATAAGCTCACTATTTTGCCTTATAGGAGTTAAGCTTTTAAGCCCACTATAATAAGCTTGCCTAAATAAACTTCACTTATATTAACTAATGTTTTCATAAAACTTTTGGTGTGAAAAATATGAATTTATAAAGTTTCGGATTCAAAACATAGATCCATAAATGTTTCGGACCAAAAATAAAAATAATAAAACTTTCAGGTTGATTTTGTAATTATCTTAGGTTTAGGGATCTAAATGAATATTTATAGAAACTCACTTTTCAAAAAAGATAAACATAAGGGTTAATATTGTAAATTGCCGAGAGTTGAGGGTGGTGTTTTAACACTATCTGAAACTTCAAACATAGTAGGAGGACTTAAATAGAATTATTAACAAGTTTGGGTAAATTATGTAACATAATAAGAACCTAGGGACCCCTTTTGCCTTTTTTTGAAACTTAATAGTAACCCTAGGGACCCCTTTTACCAAACTTGCAAAGTTTAATAAACCCTAGATAAACCCTAGGGGCTGTTTTGGCATAAGGCGAAACTTAAATTAAGCCCTAGGGGGCATTTGTGAAACTATATTAAACCTAAAAACAAGCCGAATACCATAAGGACCAAAAGTGACAATTTGTGAAACTTTTATAAACCCTAGTTACACGTGTAACTAGAGAGGGACTTGTTTTGCCATTATTTGAAAGTTAAACGAACCCTAGGAATATTATATTAATATAACCGCGGGTAATTATATAAATAGAGGGACTAAAATGTAATTTATACAAAGTATAAAAAACCCTAAATTTACTATATATTTATACCCGATATTTAAAACGTAAAATTTAAATAAACATGACATTCATTATTCTTCCAAACTTATAATTTAATAATTATACACACTACGAGAACGCAGAAATTAAATAAAACTGTTATACGGTTTATAAACCCTATTTATATATAAGATATAAATTAAAAGTGATTAACTTATAAAGATAAATATTAATTATATTTATTTTCTTTCACTTTAAATATATATATAAACTTCCTTTTATAAATATTTAAATTATTTTATAAACAACAAAAGTACAAGAACATTAATTAAATAGATTAATTAATTCAATAATATTATTTATTTTATACTTAAAATAAATACTACTATAACTTGTACAACGATGAACTAAAATACGGATATCGTAATAAAATGCTTAAAACCAGTATAAGCATGCACAGACTTGTTCTGAAACTTTTATGCAATATGTTATGCATTTACTGAGACCTTATAATTATTTAGGTCGTTGACTGTATCGTGAGCATCATATAAGATTTACTTGTGACTATTTGTTGTACTACTGAGGTGAGTTCATGGCCCCACTTTATATATTGACAAACTTTTAAACCTTTTTATGGGGAAGAAAACATGCAACATATTTTAATTGATGGACATAAACTGAACTACGAAACCTTTGATTACATTTGCCTATTGTAGATGAACCCGCAGCCCGTGCATCTGAAACTGTTAGAATTATAGAATTACCTGAATGTTATAAATAGATCTATTTGGGATCGACCATCCCCATCTGGGCGAGTCATGCTCACTGCCTAGGCCAGGACAACAGATGTTTCACATGTCAGCACTTATTATTTTTGGGTGCCTTTTTATAAGGCGAAGGGTCCTTATTTGTTAAGGTCTTAACTGTCAAGTCTTTGCTTCGGGCAATATGGGAATGTAATTACTTTTTATTGTTGATGCTTTGTGCATTACTACCTCAGTGAATGTTTACTGTCCAAACTTATTTTATTAAACCTGTGAATTCACCAACTCTATGTTGACTCTCTAAGCATGTTTTCTCAAGAAACTGAAGCAGGTAATGGTGTGCATGGAGTCAAGCATCATGATAGGCTGCATTTATAGAGCTCATCTGGGGTTTTATAAACTGGGGAATAATTCAAACTGCTGAATAATGTTTAAGACTATTTTAATAATATTTGCACTTTTATTCATGTAATGAATGTAATGATAATCTTTTATCTGCTGCTCTATACGCTACCTGTTGTTGATCTACCTACGTGACACCCAAATATTATTTCCGTTGCATTTGACAAAATTTGGGGGTGTCACAGTTCTCATCCACTTTCGTTTACACATCATGAACATATGAACATATGCACCTATACTTGTAAATCTATTGAAAACGTGACTAAGGATAGCATGCACACGTAAAAACCTTGGTTAAACTCGAACCCTAGATAGAAAGAACCCACGGCTTGATTTTGTTTTCTAAAGTTAGCATGCCTAAATCTTTAGATCTATAAACCCTAGTGTAAAACTTGTTAAATCTAGGTATAAGCCTAGAAAAACTAGATATATAACCAAGAAAAACCCTAAAACCATCAATGGCTGCCGAAAATTTCCTTTCATCTCATAATCTGATTTTCTTTTTCCTTTAATCCGAATATCTTATAACGATGCTGTTTTCTCGATTAATCTCTGATTATTCTTGAGTTAACAAAGTCCTTATTTGATTGCTTGGTTTTAGGTTTAATTAAATTGGGTTTTTATTTTAATTTATTCTGCCGTCATTGATTTGCTATTGTGTGATGTTCGTTGGTTGCTATAGTCAGTTAAGTCTATTATATCTTTGGGTCAGTTAAATCTATATATAAAGTGTGGTATCACATGCATCCTGGTGACTTTTGATCGCTTTTGTTTTTATGGTCTTAGCATTAATTGGTTTAGGGTTTCGTTTTGTCTAGCATCTACTGTTTGCTAGTGGAACGTTTGCTTATTTATATATTTCGTAGGTTTCGTTTACGGTTAGGGTTTGGAGTCATTTTAATGGTCGGCTGACCTTAAGTGGTTATTTAATTGGTCGGCTGACCTTAAGTGGTCATTTTAATGGTCGGTTGACATTTGAAGTAGTGGTCGGCTGACATTAAAATTTAGGTTCAATTTATTATTAAATAGTGATCTTGTGTTACAATTGATTATTAAGTGTTTCGTGTGGATTAAAGTGGTTCGATTGAATACTGTGTTACAAGTTATAATAAATTGTAGGTTTCACGTTGGTCTATCGTTTGATTTTCTGTGTCGCAGTTTTAATCGTTTGTAGGGTTTGGTTTTGTGTCGATTTGTTGAAGCTATGGTGGATTCAAGCAATGTAAGTGATAAACCATTGTTTACAGGCTGGAATGATGTGGGTATGGTGTCTAATCTTAAGGTTTTAGTAACGTTAGAGGAGATATCTAATTGGTTTTCAATTCCTTTGAATACCGTGCGTGACATTGAAGTGTTTGCAAATGGTGTTAAGGCAAACAAATTTCCTAAATGGTCTACTTTACCTAAGGAGACCACTATGCTTTATTATGAAGTTTTGTGTGAACGTCATAAGGATCTAACTAGCAGCACTTCTTCACTCAGTTCAGGTGGTTCAAGTGTGCACCCTGCACAAATTTTTGGGTAAAGGGGAATCCTAACCCCGGTAAAATATATTCCCAAAAACATTGAAGTACAATGGAATGTAGCTGCAATGCTACATTAACCTCAAGCAAATGCCTGAACAACCACTACATCATATGACATGCCATATGACCTACTAAACGATTACAAAACAAATAACACCAATAGGAAAAAACCACCTAAAGGTGCATGAACAATGAAAGTAAAACATCATCATGGACCAGGCTGATGAGAACCATGCCGATCATCAATCGATATGACTTCTTCAACCTCACTATCACTCTCATTGACTACACCTTCCTTGGTCTTAAGACCATCCTCCCAATCTGTACCATCATCCATCTTATCCCAAAGAGCACCAAAAGAATTATGAGACCTCTTATCCTTATCATTAGTCTTAGCTACAAAACTCGAGGTTCTGTTATTCAGGAAACCCTTCTTAAGCAGAGAATCTGCCTTCTTAGGATTCTGACCCGTCACATTTGTTTTAGAGGATTCACCTCTCTCAACATTACGAAACTGAAGATTAAGGGCTGGTTTTGTTAATTTAATACCTGCAACTTGAGGTTGCTTCTGCTTACCTTTATTCTTCTTGTTTTTGACCACCTCAAATCCATCATTCACCAAATCTTTAGTAACATGAGTAACCACTTCCTTATGCACTTTCGGACACATATCACTATTATGATCAAAGATCAAGCATGTAGCACATCTTGGAGGTCTCCATTCGTACTCAATATCAACAGTAACCAATGAATGCCCTTTTTCACGACCTTTAGGGACTGCAATTACCATCGAATCCAATAACTCCATTTCAGCTGAAACCTCAACGAGCGCCCGAGCATATGTACTCCGACCCCACGAGTTAATACACATATTACTCGTGTAAGAATCCAACATAATAGGAGTGCCAATTTGGGTCGTGATAAGACTAAGACCAACCTCCGAATAAGCAACAATCGGCACATGATGAATCTTAACCCAAACTGGTGCTTTCTTAATCTCTGCCTTTTTCAGATCAGTAGTAGGCGACCAAATATTCAAGATCATGGGAACCATCCTAATCAACCACGGGCCATTTTCAAGGACTCCTTCCATTCCTTCCTTCGTCTTGAATTGAAAAAGGAAAAAATCCTCATGTAATTGAACGCGTATCAAACCAAATCGTGCCCACGTATTTTTAACATAATTTTCCACCAATGGAAAAGCTAAACGTTTACCAATAAACTGCCCGTATAACGTGTGCTTAAATCTGGATTCAACCTCTTCAACAGCAGCATACGGAAGTGCAACTCGTGCTCCTTCAACATGCTCATCACACCGTAATTCTGATATCTTCACCATCTTAGGAATTGTTTGGTTCATACCACCCTCGTTTTGAAGTAACGAGGCAAACGAACCCTTCTGTGGACTAATGACATTAGTATACAAGTTAGCACACCCCTGAAGCAGTGAACCCCTCTCCTTACCCGCATTAACAGCAGGTGTCGAATCAGCAAGTATTGAATCAGCAGGTACAGCATCTTGTGTCGAATCAGCAAGTGTCGCATGCGACTCAGAACCCTCTTGTGTCGACTGAAGTCCTGCTGCATGCACCACAGCAGGTGAGCTATCCGTATCACAAGGAGATGAAACTCCCATCTGTTCTCTCAATCTGAGCATCCTAGCTGCCAACGCATCCATGTCAACCGGAACAAAACTATTATCCATCTCTCTAATCATGAAACCAATCAACCACAATATCACAAAAACCCTAATTAACAAATTAGGGTTTTATACCAGTACCCAAATAAACCTACCCAATCTCCATACCGATTAAAATAATAACAAAAGAAAACCCTAAAAGATGCAGTGGCGCACAGCACAAAACCGAAACCCTAAAAACCAGTCACCACCTTAGCCGTTCTATTCAATGAATCTGTATATCAATATTAATTAAAAGAGCTGATAAGAAAGTTTCGTATACAACCCTAAAAAGTAAATAACGAAACCCTAATTTCTATCAACGCTAGAATCAATAATAGATATACAGCCACCAAGATAGAACGAGGAGAAGGCAATAGATCAGATTAAAGGGGAACGGAAAATCATACGGCGGCCGGAATACACCAAGAGTCTTGATGTTATAAATTTCTCACCCTGCACAAATTGCTAAGGAAACAGATACAAATGTTTCCTCTTCTTGTGATGTATCTTTGGACCTTGCAGCTAAGGCTGCAACCATTAATGGTTTGCAACCGTGTAGTCTACATGAGGTTTTGAAATTATTTGGTGTAACGATGCGCACGGTTGGTGATGCGGGTGAATTTATGCATGAATTAAGAATGAAGAAACATCCTTTGTGGGAATTGATCTCACATGACCGTGCTAAAGAAATTCTGGAGTTACTTTGCAAATTTGAAGCTGATATGGTTACGTCTACAAATGGAGGTATTAATGCAGTCTCTTCTTCGTTTAATTCTGAAAATGTTTGTGAAGGGGTTAATATCTCTATTCCTAGGAAGGTCGTTGAAAAAGTAAATACTCGATACCACAACACTTTATATGGTTACTTTCTTGGTAAAAGGATTGCATTTCCTGTGGTTGAGTATTTTTCTAAGAATAACTGGGCAAAACATGGTCTTAAGCGTATCATGATGAATGAGAAAGGTTTTTTCTTTTTTCAATTTGGGTCTAGTGAGGGTCTTAATGCGGTTCTGGAAGGTGGTCCGTGGATGGTTCGTAATTCACCAATTTTTCTTAAGAAATGGACTATGAAAACGAATCTTCTAAAGGAGGAACTAACTCGTATTCCGGTATGGGTCAAGTTTCATGATGTCCCGCTACAGGTATTTGAAGAGGAAGGTATTAGTTTAATTGCTTCGTTTCTTGGTAAGCTTATTATAATGGATAATTATACTGATAATATGTGCAAAGAGTCTTGGGGTCGTTGTAGTTTTGCTCGTTGTCTTATTGAGATGAATGCTGATTCGGAGTTTATAGATAACGTTACTATTTGTGTCCCTGATCTTGAAGGCTCTGGTTGTAATAAGGAATTAATTCGTGTAGAATACGAATGGAAACCGCCTAGATGTCATAGTTGTAATATTTTTGGTCATTCCTTTGATTCTTGTCCAAAAAATGTTAAACCTAAAACGGTTGAATATGTGCCAACTCATGTTGATAATGATGGATTCCAACAAGTGCAAAGCAAGAGGAAGAAGTACAAAGGTAATTTAGGGATCAAGTTCCGAGAGGTGTTCCATTGAGCAAGGGTTTCCAAACAGGTAAGACGGTTGTTTTTCGTCCAAAAACTCACTTGGATACTACAAGTACGAGTGGTGATAAGAGTAGTAAGTTGAATACTAAATCTGGTCAGGTGCAGCAGTCTAGCAATCCTAATGGTCCGAACAAGGGTAAAGCTCAAATGAGCAGTGTTTCTACATCTAATAAATTTTCATCTTTGTCCATGCCTGGTATTGATGAAGGGGTTCAAGTAAGCGAGGAAGATAATGAGGAGGGAGTCGAGGTCGTCTTTGATGAATCGGTGAATCTTCTCAACACTAATTTTGGGGCAAGCACTCCTATTGGCTGATCCCATGTTGATATTTTATTATGTTCCTCGTAACTTTATGTTATCGTCTTGGTTTTTGTCTAGTTTATATATTTCCAGTATTCTAGACTAGTTAATGTTTATGGCCTGTCATAAACATTTTGTTTAACAAGCTACCTGTAGCTTGCGGTTAATGTGGCATTTCAGCCACATTCCTTGTACTTCAACGCTTTTTTTTTGTTCTATTTACCGGGGTCATTGTTACCCTTTTACCAAAAAAAAACTAGATATATAAGATTGCCTTAATCCCTAAATAAGCTAACTACCTTACGACTTGATAAGCTATATATATAGATAAGCCCATAACACACGACTTATTTATAAGTCGCGTGTATAAGCACAAGCCACTAGGCCTAATTAGCTTAATCAACTTATTAAGGATTTATTTAGTGTTTAATAAATGTTCATAAGCTTAGATAAGGCCATAAAATGAGCCCACTAAGTTTGAAACTAAACCAAATCACTATTGGGCTTAACGAGCCCATTAAGCCTCAAAAACACTATTCCTAGACTTTTCATGCCAAAATTGGAACTAGGGGAAAGTATGAGACTATTTTGCAATGTTATAAAACTACCTATATAAATTTCATGTCTTTTGTAAAGTCTAGGGACTGTTTTTGTAATTACCGAAAGTTTAAGGGTAAAATCTATTATAGCCGAAACTTAATTAAACCACAAGGACCATTGTTTCCATTTTATAAACTTTGATCGAGCCCTAGATATTGGTTTGGTGTCCTTTAATAGATTTCGAGACTTAAATGACCATTTATGACAACTATCAAACTTCAAACGAGCCCTAAGGACTCGTTTTGCCTTTTTCCCGAAAGTTATAAACCCTAGGGACCAGTTGTGCCATACACCAAAACTTAAATGAGCCCTAGTTGCTGTTTTGGAATTTAGTATAAAGAACAAGGACTAACTTTGCAAATGAACTTAACGGACGAAACCCTAGGGGTATTTCTTGCCATAAACCGAATGTGTTAGAAACCCTAGGGGTTGTTTTGGAAACAATTATTTTTACAAGGACCATAGTACAATTTAATTTAAATAATAATAATATTGTTTTGAAATAAATTAAATTAAGTTTATTTTAATTAGTTAATTAAATAAACTAAAAGGATATATTAGAAAACTTGCGTAAACTGAAGGACTAAAGTTTGTACATATGAAACTCTAAGGACTTTTGAGAAACATTATATTTTTACAACTCTTAATTAAATAAAAATCATTTATTAAATTAATTAAGTCGTTGACGTTCAAACAAGTTAAATACATTTTTAGAAACTAAAAATGTACTTATATAGATAACTTACTATAAGTTTAACGTTTAACAATAGTAACCCTTATTAAATTGTGATCATGCATTCTCATCAACTGCATTTATCTGTACATTTTATTTGTGCATTTATTGAGCCCCATATAAATTACTTAGGTAATTCCACTGCTTCGTGATCATATTGTGCCAGTCTATTCAGTGACCTTATCACTACTACATCATCAATAAGGTGAGTTCATGGCCCCATATTTTTACATCTTTTATAACTGGGGAAGAAAACATACTAATTATTGTATATGCGAACATTTGACGGGTCCGCAACTTATTTACTGCCTATTGTTTTCCCAATTCCCGTGGACTGAAATAGTTAATGGTGTAGCGCGAAATGTTATAAATATATCTATTTGGGGATTGACAATCCTAGTCTACGTGAGTAGCTCTCACCTAGCATAGGCCAAGGACACCAAACTTATATACATTGTCGGACTAAAGGGGTACTTCTCAGGGACTATCCACATAGGCCTCTGATCACTTGTCTAGCTTCTATTACAGGGAAATAGGAACTACTATAGTATTGAGCTTGGAGCTCTACTACTTTCGTGGTGTTTTGCATACCAGTACTTTTAATTATAAATTAAACTTGTGAATTAACCAACCTCGTGTTCACCCCCACATTTTACTTTATACGTTTTCTCAGGAAAATAAGCAAGTTCATGTGCACTTGGATTTCCAGCATCATAGGAAGCATCATGTTACCATTGGGCTAGGATATTACTTCAAAAATGTTAAATGGTGATTTCAAGACATTTTACTTAATTTGTACAATTAAATTCATGTAATATGTTTTATTGACAATTATGATCATTGGTCTATATACTTTGTGTTATCGATCCACTAAAGTAACCTCCCAATTACTATTCCGCTGTATTTGACCACTTTGGGGGTGTTACAGAAATGGTATCAGAACGCATAGTTATAGAGAACCTGATCAAAATCTAATTTTTTAAATAAATAAATAAATAAATAAAAAATAATTTTTTTTATAAATGGACTATAACTGAATTTAAAAATTAGTTTAATAAAAATGGATTTTTGGGGAACCCTTATGATTAGGCATACATCATATAGAACATACATAATGTGTGAACTAACAGTGCACTGATATATAGCTTTTGACTATATGATCACATAAGTATCTACATAATTTTTAACCTACGTTGTTAAAAGTCATATACAACATCGCATATACATTTTTGAAAACTTTTTGAATTGTGTAAGCTAATACTTACTCAACTTTGAAATGCTATTATTTTCTGATTATCATGACATCACCGGTACGTGTACCCACTATTGACGCTCCCATGACTACTACTGCTACGCCAGCATCACCGACCTCTGTATTCCACGGACTACCATCAGACACTGAGTTTGGAGATCACGGGATTACTAGAGCCATTGTTGTATCAGATTCTACCACCTCCACGCCACTAGTTGTACCTGCTTCCCCAACCGGGGAAGGAGATCAGATTGTACCAACCTTACCATCGCTTCCACCACTCTCTACTCTACACTGCTATCCACTAGAGCCCTACCACCTCGTAAGAGGAGGTGTGACTCTACTCCTGTCTCCACCTTTGAGATAGGAGAGGGATCAGGAGCGGGACGGGTAGGACCCGACCCTGTTCAGGCATAGATTGCAGCCTTAGCTGCGAGGCAGGCTCACGATTCAGCTGCTATCCATTCCCTACTACGAGCGGGCCATTATAGACGCTCAATACTCCAGGAGAGACTAGACTCTCTCTACTGGGCAGTAGTGGCGGAGTCGCACGCTACTCAGGGGACTTGCGCGACTATCCAGGACACCGTGCAATGGTTTCTCGAGGACAACTCTCATTTTCGAAAGTGTTAGTTCGCCCTCGAGAGCCAACAGTATCATACACACACAACTCTGATGACCCAGGAGGAGACTTTTCGCATCTTCTTTTACTTGGCAGAGATCCTTCATCAGGGGACTACTACAGAGATTGACTACCTCCGGAGTGCGGATACAACACGACATTTGTAGTTACTAGAGGCTCTTTGCCACACCAGAGACACTCGTGCTGCCATGATTGCTTTGCAGGATGCTACTTAGGCACCTGTACGCCCCAGCTGTACCAGCCTTTTCTAGTGATTCAGCTAGCCCTGTTTAGATTAGATATGTTGTATATCATGACAAGTATTGGGTTTCATCCTAGCTCTCATGATCTATTACTGATGAACTGTATCTATTGTTCTTTCAATTGTATTTTCATCTTTTAGTACCTAACCCTTATAGGTAGGTTATCTTTTGTTGTACCAAAAACATCTGTACCACTATTTTAGACAGGCATGCTGTATCCCTGTCTTAGAATGGTTGTACCTGTATGATATTGTTGTTTACCAAAAATAACTTGTACTGATGTTACTTTATTACTCTCTTGTGCTTATATTATATTGTGAAATTTTGAAAGGTTATCCAATTTGTTACAAACTTCACGAATATACATTTCATGTAACTGATATAAATGCAATATTGACCAACTACTGAATCTCATTCTTGTATATTATAGAAATATGGCTACAAGAAACACCCGATCAAATCCTTCAGGAGTTAATACCACACCCACCATCTCAAAAGCCCAACTCAGGGTACTTATCGGGCAAGGCGTAGCTGACGCCTTGGCTACTAGGGAAGCTCACCCCAGCAGGAACCAAGACGATAGTCAAAACTCTAACGCAAGGATGAACGATAGGATTTCTAGAAGTTTCACATACCCCGACTTCTTGAAATGTAAGCCCACTTACTTTAAGGGCAAAGAAGGGGTTTTTGAACTAATGCAATGCTTTGAGAGGACCGAGACAATATTTCGCATCAGTGACTACACATAAGAGAACAAGGTGAAGTTTGCCACCTGTACTCTACTAGAAAGTGCTCTCACTTAGTGGAATTATTTGGTTGCTACCCTTGGTCATGACAATGCCTACGGGATGACTTGGACTGCGTTGAAAGAAAGGCTAACTGAGAAGTATTGTCCTCATAGTAAATAAGAAGCTAGAGTCGAAGTGTGGAATCTCAAATGCACGAACCATGACATTACATCTTACAATCAGAAATTCGAAGAGCTAACCTTAATGTGCACCTGAAAGGTTCCTGATGTGAAGGATAAGATCGAGAAGTATGTTAGTGGACTTCTGGAATCCATTCACGACAGCGTGTGCGCATCTCGACCCACTGCAGTCGAGGATGCCATTGAGTTTGCCACTGAGCTGATGGATAAACGAGGCCGTAACCATGCGGAAAGTCAGACTAAGAACAAGAGAAAAGCCGATGATAACTTCCGTAGCCATCATTAGACTCAGCCACCCAAAAGGTAGAACATAAGACAAGTTTACAGTGCTATTACCTCAGAGCCACCTCGATATGTAGGTGCCAAGCCCAAGTGTGCCAAGTGTAATTTTCATCATTACCGTGACTCATCTTGCCGAAGACCCGGACCAAGCAATACCTTCGTTTCAGCTGACAGAAGCAACACTGGCACCAACTTCAGACCCAACAACGGGAGTGGTCAGAACTTTCGTGGTAATGGACAGCAAGGAAACCTCCATCCTAGTGGTGGTAATGATATGAAACGGAAAGAAGTTCGATGCTATGGTCGTAGGGAATCGGGACACATCAAACCCGAGTGCCCAAAACGAGCAAACAAGAACGGGAACGGTGGAGGAGCACCGGCAAGAGTTTATGTCATAGGAGATGACAGAACCAACCCCGACTCTAATGTGGTTACTGATACGTTACTTTTGAACAATCAATATGCATCTATTTTGTTTGATACCAGAGCCGATAGGAGCTTTATATCAAACGAGTTTAGTAGTTTACTAGACATCACTCCTACCAAGTTACACAACTGTTACAGAGTCGAATTAGCCGACGATAAAGTCATCAAAACCGATAATATCTTAAGAGGTTGTACCTTGAATCTTCTGAAACATCCCTTCGATATTCATTTAATCCCAGTAAACCTTGGTAGTTTTGACGTTATCATTGGTATGGACTAATAAGTGTGAAAACACTTATCCTTCTACCACTTATTACAAGGATAAACCAAGCCAAAACGTGTATTTTATGTCGTAAAAGTCGGAATTATACGTGGTTTGTGTTTTTGTTGTGATTTAGGACCAAAATGTGAAAAGGGAAGAAAATACGGGCTTTCACGGGCTTTTATTGAAGAAAAAGACAAAAGACGAAGTCAAAAGATCAAAAGTGCAAAAAGAACGAAAGTCAAAGGCCTATTCTGAAGATTTATCGAAGAACAAGTCTAAATACGGAATTTTAACGAAGTCGAAGAACCAAATCTAATTAATGAAGAAATTAGAAGACGAGTTCAAATTATTTATCGACAAAGTCGAGAATGACGAGTTTATTGTAAAAGACAAAAGAAAGAAAGAAAGAAAGAAGCACCACCACCATACACTCCCCTTCCCTATAAATACCACCCTTAACCTCATATAAGAGGTGTTAGATAAATTAGTTCTCCAATTTATTTTTCATGCACTTTTCATATTGTCATTTAAAACTTGTCTTTAATTTCAAGTTATTTCAAGTAAGTCTTTAATTTTTGTTGTTGAATCTTAATCCTTAATCAAGCTTTTCATAATCATCTCATTCTTCCTTTCTTGTTTTTAAATATCTCGTTTTGTTTGATTAAACTTGAAGATTGGTTAATCTTGATGTTTATTTGATAAAAGTTCTTATTTTTCCATTGTTCTTATCAATGTCATGCAATTGATGTTCTTTCCTTATTGTGTTTTAGCTTATTTCTTGTTTAGATTATTTTCTTTTAAGTGTTTTCGAAAGTTTAATCTTTTTAAAGTTTATTTTATAAATTTTGTTTATTTAGTGTTTTGAAACTTTTTAAATTTGAGCTTATTTAGCTTTTCTTTTTATTGGTTTAATTAAGTATTTGGTAATTGCTTATTATTAAAGTACTTATTTGGTTATTGCTTATTTGCTTTTCTTCATTCCATCGTAATGTCTAAGGGTTTACATGGTTCCGATCGGGTATTGTGATCGCATAAGCCTTAGGGTTTCTACTTGCGATCAAATATCGTGATCACAAAGTACGATCACTACTTGCGATATACACTGAGATCACACACTACGATCTGGACCACGATCGCTCGTTGCGATCTGGACTACGATCCGTGAGTGCGATCGAGTGGTAAGATCCGTGGGTACGATCTGAGTTGGGATCACTCACCACGATCATTGGTTGCGATCCGTGGGTACGATCCATCACCGCGATCTGGGCCACGATCATCTTGTTACGATCGCATTGACTGCGATCCTTTGTTACGATCCATGGTCACGATCGTGGAATACGATCTAGTCACGATCGCATTGACTGTGATCCAAGTGCGACCTGACCTCGGTTTTGTATTTATTTCATGTCTTTATTTTACGTTTTAAATTTAACTTTCCCCGCCAATTTTACTTAGTGTTATTTTTTTTGTCTTTGTTTAAATTTAAAGTTTTCAAATTTTACTTTTTGTTGAGTTTTAGTATTTCGTCATTTATTTATTTAAGTCTTTCATTTAAGTTTTAATCATTATCATTTTTATTATTTTGTCATTTACGTTAGACGCCGAGAACAACGAACTTTTAACCTAGCAAAATCTCACTTTCAAATGGCGCCTCTGCAGGCTCTTTTCGTGAAGATTAACAGTTTTTTTATGAGAGACGCGTTGGATTTTGGGATCCGTTTACTTGTGAACGTTATTTTCTTGCTAAAATTTTCAAAATTTTTCAAAAAACCAAAAAATTAAAAATTTCAAAAACTCCAAAAATATTTAAAAAATCATAAAAAGCATTTCTTTTTCCAAGAGTTTTGCACCAAAAATATTCCTCTTCATTCTCTATTCTGTTTAATTATTTTTCTCAACCCCTGTAATTTTTAATTTTTCATGGATCCGTATGTTTATTGTGTAGGGTGCGGGAGACCATTGTATGGTTTTCAAACATGTCAATGGTTTACCTGTGAGCGGTGTAGAAATGATATCGACAATACACAATTTAGATTTTGTCCATTTTGCAAATCAACCAATTCATACCTCACCTCCACTGACACTATCTCACCCTCTCCCATATATGTCGATCCATATCCGCAAAATGCACCGGTTTTTTCTCAATACCCGTGTTGCAACAATTGTGGGGGCCCTCACGATACCTTTTCTTGTCAACCGACGAATTATTATGAGCTAAATCCGTGTTCTCATTCTTCTCAGCCGATGAATTATTATGAGCCACATCCGTGCTATAATTCCGGTTTTCAAAATTTTGAGCCCCCACAATACTCCCTCGATCATCAACCCTCTTTTGCAATTCTTATTGAGTCACTAGCCACTTTTTGAATCAAGTTCTTAAAATTAATGAATGTTTCAATAAATATCTCGAAAAATGTCAAAAGGATAATCAACAAGAGCAAGTATCTAATCTTAGTGATTATACTCCTCCTCTTGTGTGTCCATACTATTATGATGATGATGATGAGAATACTATTTCTTGGAATGATCTTGTTGCTCAACATCCTAGTGCAATTGTAGTTCCTTCTCTCGATGTCCCAAAAGCGTCTAAGGATTGTGATACATCGAGTGAGCTTAGTGAATTTGGTCTCGACAACTTATTTGAGGAGGTTTGTGATGTACCCACTTTTGCTGAGCTTACGGACGAGGTCGCTCTTAATGATGATTTTTCTCCATGCTATGAGAATTTCACTTTTGAAATTTCTCAATCTCATCCGGGTGATGTTTATTTATTCTCTCCGACTTACGAGAAGTTCACCACTGAACTTGGTCTTGTAGATGAGGTGGAAGACGTTATTCTTCGCAACAAACTATTGAAAGTTCATCTTCTTATTGCTGAAGTTGAAGCGTTGAATTCTACTCCTATTACTGAGTCTTTACCCCCGTCCCATACTCCAGTTTAGAATAATGACACATTTATGGAAGAAATCGACATTCTCTCAATACCTCCGGGTATTGATTATGATGACACGGAGGAGGATATTCTTCTTGATACTTTAATGCCTGAAGATATTGTCCCAAGTCCCCATCCCAAGCACCTCTTATCCTATACTTTAGAGACCATTACTGAGGATGAGTGCTTTGACCCGGGAGGTGACATTGACCATTCTATGATTGACACCTTTACGGCTTTGCCGCTCAGTGATAATCATATGTATTTTGGGGATGACATTTTGATTCCTTTACCCACCCCACCTCCCGTGGATCAAGACTTCACTTATTTTTCTTTTATTCAGAGGACGTTTCTGCCGTTCAAGACTTATCCTCCGGCCTCTCTTGTTTTATTTTCCTCCAGGAACAAGGACAAGGTCTTTGATCCCGGTATTACATTAGAGGCTTCCCCATGGACCATTTAATTCGGGGAAGAGTCAGGCTCGTGACTCAGTTAACAAAAACAATCGCTTTTTGGGAGGAAACCCGAGTATCTATCCTTTTTATCCGTTTTTATAATAAGTGTAGGGGGAGAACCTCGTATGTGTTTGTTGTTTTCTTTCTTATAATGTGCAGGGATTCGAGCTTTCAAGATCCACTTTTGATGACTTTTGATGAACCGTGATCCGGTGTACCCGTCTTCCCGGTTCTATCCTAAACTCTTTTGATTCACTATTTTATATTTTTCAATATTAAAATAGGAATCACTTTAGTTGTCTCTTCCTTAGCAAGATTTAAACAACGTGCACAATTTCCTAAGTGTAGGGGAGGTTACTTCCATATGCTTAAACATTGAGGACAATGTTTATATTAACTGTAGGGGGACTTCTATCGAAGTTAAGTGGGCTTTTCCTTGTATTTGTCCTCATTTTAACCGGAAAATTGATTTTTCGACATTTTTCAAGAATTTTGATCTATTTTGGCCTATTAGTATTTTCCTTTGTTATCGTTTATTTTCTTTCATTAGAATAAATTTTAATAAACTGGTTTTAATAAGTTTAGATGTCTTTGATAGATTAGGCCCGTCATTAATCTTTTGACTCAACCCGAGTTTACTTATCCAAGTTTACTCTAGCTAGTATCCTTAACGTGTTTAAATTAAGTTTTGCCTAGGCGTTTACATAGGGAATTTTAAAACGCGAAAGTCTTAACTCTTACGGGTTAAGAACAAGATGTTTTCGCAAGTTCTTATAATTGATCCTAGAAAGTCGTTTATCAATGGAACATTAAAATGCGAATTCTAAATTTGAAAAAGTCTAAGAAGTTGCAAGATCCTATAGGTGACTTGAAAACCCAAAACTTTGATTTGATAGGCTAAACATCCACGAGTCTCATTCCTTGAGATTTTAAAATTGTGGAGAACGAGAGATGATAGAGTCAATTATAAGTTTGGTATTCTTTCATGAATTTATGTGAGTTAATTATGAGCTTTTTCTCCCATCGCTTGTTAATAAATATATTTACAATAAGTAAGGTCGTACGATTTGAAAAGTTACTTAGCTTCTAGCACAAGATCGTTTAAAAGTTGCTCGGTATTAATTAGAGTTCATGGCCAAGGCATAACTTATTGAAGCGGGATGCGAAGATTGGCGAGTCCGAAAAGGCCCTAACAAGGCATGAGGGCTACATTTTGTTGCTAAAGATCCAAAGTGATGTGAAGAATCATTTATCAAAAATCAATATGAAGGATCAAGACACCCGATGAAAAGCAAATGCTCCCCTAAAGATCATGGAGAAGTCTATCCGAAAAGACCCTAGCAAGGTATGAGGATAAATAGATCCAAGTCCTAAAAGGAGGCGGATCGTTGTATATCAAAATCCCAAATAAAGATTAGAGAAAAATGAAGAAGTCGTGGTCCAAGTATGAAGAATCTCTCAAAAACTTCAATTGAAGAAATTCCTATTATGAAGAGAAGACCATTATTTCAAGATCATCTCTCAAGATTCGAAGTATGAAGTCAATGCCAAATATCGATCCGAGAAAGGTCTCAAATTGTGAAGCGAGTTATGCCAAGATATGAACTTTATGAGGTCCCGAGAAGCAGTTTTAAAATATTTCTTCCTTTAGCTAACTATTGATTAAATCGTCATACTTTATTTTCAGCCTAAATAACTCTCAAAATAAGTCGAACAATGCATCCTCGTGATCATTCAAGACAACAATAAAATATAAGAGATACACCTAGGAATAAGGGGGTCTAAGCGAATAATTAAGCCACATGAGTGAATGTTAGCTTACTAACTTATAATAACAATTATCTCGTTTTTAAGCTTGGTATGGGGAACGTGAAACTTGAGGGTGATAAACATTCATGACATCCAAAGCCCTAATATAAGTCTTCGATCTCTTTACTTTTTCTGCCTTCAAGTATTTTGTTATTTTCTATCTATTTAGTTTCATTAATGTCTTGTATTTAATAAAGGCTAAGGTGGGTTAATTATGATGGAGAATGTAAATCTTGCTTTGTAACTAATGCATTGCATGAGGGCATTGCAATGGTCAAGTGTAGGGGATTTAATAAGTTGAAAACACTTATCCTTCTACCACTTATTACAAGGATAAACCAAGCCAAAACGTGTATTTTATGTCGTAAAAGTCAGAATTATGCGTGGTTTGTGTTTTTGTTGTGATTTAGGACCAAAATGTGAAAAGGGAAGAAAACACGGACTTTCACGGGCTTTTATCGAAGAAAAAGACAAAAGACGAAGTCAAAAGATCAAAAGTGCAAAAAGAACGGAAGTCAAAGGCCTATTCTAAAGTTTTACCGAAGAAAAAGTCTAAAGACGGAAGTTTAACGAAGTCGAAGAACCAAATCTAATTAATGAAGAAATTAGAAGACGAGTTCAAATTATTTATCGACAAATCCCGAGACAATGTCGAGAATGACGAGTTTATTGTAAAAGACAAAAGAAAGAAAGAAAGAATCACCACCACCATACACTCCCCTTCCTATAAATACCACCCTTAACCTCATTTTAGAGGTGTTACTAATTTGACAAATTAGTTCTCCACTTTATTTTTCATGCACTTTTCATATTGTCATTTAAAACTTGTCTTTAATTTTAAGTTTTTTCAAGTAAGTCTTTAATTTGTGTTGTTGGATCTTAATCCTTAATCAAGCTTTTCATAATCATTTCATTCTTCCTTTCTTGTTTTCAAATATCTTGTTTTGTTTGATTAATCTTGAAGATTGGTTAATCTTGATGTTTATTTGATAACAGTTCTTATTTTTCCATTGTTCTTATCAATGTCATGCAATTTATGTTCTTTCCTTATTGTGTTTTTAGCTTATTTCTTGTTTAGCCTTATTTTCTTTTAAGTGTTTTCAAAATTTTAATCTTTTTAAAGTTTATTTTATAAATTTTTTTTATATAGTGTTTTGAAAGTTTTTAAATTTGAGCTTATTTAGCTTTTCTTTTTATTTTTTTAATTAAGTTTTTGGTAGTTGCTTATTATTAAAGTGCTTATTTGGTTATTGCTTATTTGCTTTTTTCATTCCATCGTAATGTCTAAGGGTTTTCATGGTTCTGATCGGGTATTGTGATCGCATAAGCCTTAGGGTTTCTACTTGCGATCAAATACCGCGATCACAAAGTACGATCACTACATGCGATCTACACTGAGATCACACACTACGATCTTTACCAGGATCGCTCATTGTGATCTGGACTACGATTCGTTAGTGCGATCAAGTGGTAAGATCCGTGGGTACGATCTGAGTTGGGATCACTCACCACGATCATTGGTTGCGATCCGTGGGTACGATCCATCACTGTGATCTGGGCCATGATCATCTTGTTACGATCGCATTGACTACGATCCTTTGTTACGATCCATGGTCACGATCGTGGAATACGATCTTGTCACGATTGCATTGACTGCGATCCAAGTGCGATCTGACCTCAGTTTTGTTTTTATTTCCTGTCTTTATTTTAAGTTTTAAATTTAACTTCCCCCCCCCCCCAATTTTACTTAGTGTTATTTTAAATTTGTTTTGTCTTAGTTTAAATTTAAAGTTTTCAAATTTTAATTTTTGTTGAGTTTTATTATTTCGTCCTTTATTTATTTAAGTCTTTCATTTAAGTTTTAATCATTATCGTTTTTATTATTTTGTCATTTACGTTAAAGCTTTTATTTCTAATTAGTTATAGACAACGACAACCTTTTATTTTATCCACCAAAGGCGACTGAGTCACACTTCAAACTGTAATCAATTCGATTAGACGCCGAGAACAACGAACTTTTAACCTAGCAAAATCTCACTTTCATGGACTAGTTAGCAAAAAATCACGCGACCATCGTGTGTGATGAAAAGCTAGTCCGTATACCTTGGGGAAGAGAAGACTTAATTGTCTGAGGAGAAGGAAACAGAGAAAGTAATGACACCAGAATTAGTGTTATCTCATGTACGAAAGTCCACAAATATCTACTGACAGGGTGCCCTATCTTCTTAACACATATTTCTAAAACGAACGAAGAAGACAAGCCAGAGAAGAAACAAATCAAGGAGGTACCAATTGTCCACGATTATCCCGAAGTTTTCCCAGACGACTTACTTGGTTTACCACCAACTCGTCAAGTAGAATTCCAGATTGACTTGATACCAGGAGCTGCACCTGTAGCTAAATCACCTTACCGGTTGGCACCATCTGAGATGAAAGAACTCGTAGAACAAATCCAAGAACTGTCAGACAAAGGTTTTATTAGAACTAGTTCCTCACCTTGGGGAGATCTAGTGCTATTTCTCAAAAAGAAAGACGGTTCTTTCCGGATGTGCACTGATTACAGGGAACTGAATAAGTTAACTGTGAAAAATCGTTATCCACTTCCTCGAATCGATGACCTATTTGATCAACTCTAAGGATCAAGTGTGTATTACAAGATAGATTTAAGATCGGGATACCATCAGTTGAAGGTCAAAGAAGAAGACATTCCAAAAATAGCTTTCAGAACTCGCTACGGTCATTAGGAATTTCAGGTTATGCCCTTTGGACTAACCAACGCACCAGCAATATTCATGTACCTTATGAATCGAGTGTCTAGACCGTATTTGGCTAAATTCGTGATTGTATTCATCGGAGATATACTCATTTACTCCAAGAACGAACAAGAACATGGAGAACATCTAGCTCAAGTGTTGAAACTACTTAAGGAAGAAAAGTTGTACGCAAAATTCTCCAAATGTAATTTTTGGATTCCTAAGGTTCATATCCTTGGCCATGTGATCGATAACAACGATATTCAAGTAGATCCCGCAAATGTTAAATCCGTAAAGGATTGGGAACCGCCTACATCACCGAAATAGATTCGCCAATTTCTAGGTCCCGCCGGATACTATCGGATATTCATAGAAGGATTCTCCAAGATAGCCAAGTCTATGACAAAGTTCACTCAGAAGGGCATGAAATTTGAGTGGGGAGAGAAAGAAGAACTAGCATTCCAAACCATCAAATAGAAATTATGCAACGCACCTATTTTAGCCTTGCCAGAGGGCAACAAGAATTTTGTTGTCTATTGTGATGCCTCACACAAAGGCTTAGGTGTTGTACTGATACAGGGGAAGAAAGTAATTGCTTATGCTTCAAGGCAACTAAAGAAGCACGAGAAAAATTACTCTACTCATGATCTTGAGCTTGGATCTGTAGTTTTTGCCTTAAAAATCTGGAGGCATTATCTATACGGAACAAAATGTATTGTGCATACCGACCACAAAACCTTGCAACACATTCTAGATCAAAAGGAGCTGAATATGAGACAATGCCGTTGGATATAATTGCTTAGCGACTACCATTGTGACATCAAATACCATCCTGGTAAAGCTAATGTAGTTGTAGGTGCACTAAGCCGCAAGGGAACTGATCCTCCCATGCGAGTGTGAGCCTTGGTTATGACGATTAGCTTAGATTTACCCAAGCATATATTGGAGGCTCAAGTATAAGCACGATAACCCAAAAACATTGAGAATGAGGACATCGGAGGAATGCTTAGGACAGATCTAAGCAAGGAGAAGCTAGAACCAAGAGCAGATGGAACGTTGTGTTTACATGGAAGAAGTTGGTTACCATGTTATGGATACTTAAGAAGCGTGATCATGCACGAGCCTCACAAGTCCAAGTACTCCATACATCCAGGATCTGAGAAGATGTATCAGGATAAGAGGAAGTTATATTGGTGGTCAAACATGAAGGCAGACATTGCAACTTACGTGAAGAAATGCTTGACGTGTGCTAGAGTAAAGACTGAGCACCAGAGACCGTCAGGACTATTGGTCCAACCTGAAATCCCAAAATGGAAATGGGACATCATCACCATAGATATCATCACCAAACCTCCCACCTCATCTCATGGGTATGATACTATTTGGGTAATTGTCGACCGACTCACCAAGTCTGCCCATTTTCTACCCATAAGAGAGAATGACTCTCTGAACCACCTTGCAAGATTGTACCTAAAGGAAGTTGTGACAAGACACGGAATACCCGTCTCCATTATTTGTGATCGAGATGGGAGATTTACGTCAAACTTTTGGAAACCTTTTCAACGAACTTTGGGTACAAACCTGGATATGAGTACTGCTTATCACCCTCAGACCGATGGTCAGAGTGAAAGAACGATCCAAACCATGGAAGACATGGTGAGAGCATGTGTGATCGACTTTGGAAAAGGATATGTCGAACATATACCTTTAGTTGAATTCTCCTACAACAATAGCTACCATGCCAGCATCAAAGCCGCACCATTTGAGGCTGTATATGGTCGCAAGTGCAAATCACCCGTGTGTTGGGCAGAGGTAGGGAAATTTCAGCTTACTGGACCCAAATTAATCCAAGAGACAACAGAGAAGATCACTCTCATCAAGCAGAGAATTCAATCTTTACAAGACCGACAGAAGAGCTACGCAGACCGGAAACAGAAACCTATGCAATTTGAAGTAGGTGACCGTGTTATGCTCAAGGTATCACGTTGGAAGGGTGTTGTATGTCTTGGATAACGTGGTAAGATAAATCCACGACACGTAGGACCTTTCAAAGTGATTTCCAGAATTGGTGAAGTGGCCTATCGTCTAGAGTTACCCCAACAATTGAGCTGAGTACACTCTACCTTTCATGATTCAAACCTAAAGAAGTGCTATGCGGATGAGCCGTTAGCCATGCCATTGGAGGGAGTCAAATTTGATGACAAACTCAAATTCACCGAAGAACCAGTAGGTGTCATGGAGAGGGTAGTCAAGAAGCTGAAACGCAGCCAAATTCTGTTAGTTAAAATACATTGGAACTCCAGGAGAGGTCCTGAGTACAATTGGGAACACCAAGACTCGTTTAGTGCTAAGTACCCAAACTTGTTCACCTAAGCAGTAAAGTCATCTTAAGCTTTAAGGACAAAGCTAAAATAATGGGATAGTGCTGTAAAACCTGTGGTTTTCATGTTTTGGTTATGACATCATTGTACACGTCATCTCATGAGTTATATATATATTGCCACCTTTGCATGAAAATTTTATACTATCATATGCATCATTCATAAGCATTCATACATTTGACCAGGAGAACTATATATATACTGTAACATGACTGTGAGTATTCAACCACTTGGCCAAATTAAACTATGAACTTATATCATGATTGTGATAATTCAATCATGGGATCACAGCTTTTGGTATGACTACATCTCTATGAGCATACAAAACATACAGTTGATTACTTTAACGACTATTAAGTCACCTGAAACACATAAGCATATGAATGCATCATTTTAGGTATATAAAAATCTAAAACCACGATCACAATTAATAACGTTTACCAAGTACTTGTAATTACTACAAAAATATATGTTTATATATTTTCTATACACTATAAAGGATACCACCAGTCAACAAAAGCTACTTTTCATATTTTAACTTCATACATATCAACTTTTTTTCACCAAAAACCCTAAAACATAACCAAATCACTCTAAATTAAACCTACACTCACATTATTTACCTAGACTATTAGTAACTCTACCAAATTACTAAACTCAAACATTAAACCATCCTAGATACTAAGTCCTAGCCTAATACCATTTAACCTACATTCAAGCTAACTAGAAACTATGTACACAACACATAACATCAACTGGGACATGTACTACACTACCTCATTAAACCCACACTATTTTAACATACTATTTTGTCCCCTTGACCTTAACATGCGACGACTACAACCTCACCAAGAGCCAACTTGTACAAATTTGGCATTTAAGGAAAGTGTACCATGAATCTAACCTAGGATTATGTAGTACTTGGCAAATATATCTGATGAGACTGCTTTTATACATGGTCTCATAGTCCAAAATAGGCTAAAAATGCTAACAAATGTCATAAAATAAAATATTATATGCTTGTGTTTGTTACTTGTGTATTTTAGGTATGGATATCGTGAAAAAGACAAAAGATCACAATAAACAAGCAAAAAGGAACACGTGAAACGAAGCCACATAATGAACCAGGCCCAAGTTATGATTTTCCAAGAAAAAGTCCTTGAAGAATTGAAGATGTACAAGAAAGGTGCTTCATCATTGAAGAAATGACACGTTATACCCTTGTATAATTCATAATTACAAGTTTGGTCCCTAAAGTTTGTCAAAATTACAAAAAGGTCCCTTAACTTTGAATAATTGGTAAGATTAGTCCCTACAAAATGAAGACTTGCCACTTTTAGTCCTCCTCAGAGTCAATAATACAAGATAAGACCTTCAAGTTTCAAGACATGTCAAGAATAGCCCTTCAAATATCAAGAAATTACAAAACAAGTCCTTAAAAATACTTTGGAAAAGTATTTGTGGCAAAAATATAACAACTGAAACTTCATTTACAAAGGAATTGAGTTTTGAGCTGAATAAACATGTTATACATACTTTGCCAAAGAAAGGGGACTAAAGCTTCCAAGACATACAAAGATAACCCATCACTCACCACACGACACCTCACCCCCACCAGCCATATCACCACTCCACCTCACCATCCACTAACAACGGGTTAATATTTATTAATCCATTTCAAATGAGGCGCCAAATAACAAGTCTGCCACTAAACAAGATCAAACACTTGTTCTTCGAGTGATGAACACTAATTGGGTATTTTTGGATTAATGATAATCAAGCCTTAAGCAGATCCAGAAATATAATTAAGCACCCTCTAATCCCATTTTCATCATCAAAACACGCCTCACCCCTTTGGTCCCCTCCCACGTGTCACCATGAGGAGCGTCTTCCACCTCCAAACAAAATATACAAATGCATCAACGGTTTTGAAGTTTTTACTTAGTCCCTACTTCAAAGCCAACGTTTGAGATCAACTTTGGACAACTATGCATCCACAAAACGCCAAGAAGAAGTCACATGAACCTCAATAGCAAATTTTACAAGGGCATACTTGGAACTTCATTAACTAGGGTTTTTATTGTTTCTTTAGCTTTCTAAAATCATTGTAGGGTCTATATAAGGCCATTAGTTTAGTACCTTAGTTCTTGTTCTTAGTTTTTCCTTTTATCAAACCTTGTAAATCCCTTTTTCTGTTAATGAAAGTTGTGGTGTTGTGTTATGATTGAAAACCTGAGTTCCATTATCTTGTATGTTGTTTTAGTCTTTGGTGTCATGAATTTTACTTAAACATAACCTTGAGTCATTCCAAAAATCTCCTAATAGCCTGTGATACCTTTTTCTTTGTGGATAAAGAAAAGTTGGTGAGTGATTGTGAGAGGATTGATTCATTGAGGTGTTGTCACACCCCACCATGGCGGAATATGGGGCGCGACGTATGGATATCATCACAACAACAGCGTGTCTATAGAGAGAACTATATGAATTAAAAATGTCATGAAAGGTGACACAAATTTCATGACAATATCTCATCAATGCAGGAGTCTAGGTAAGTAGGTAACAGTCCTACCTCTTACCCAAGACAAACAAATAACACAAACAAAGCAACATATAGGTTCATAGTATCACTTATTGAAACAAACAGAAAAATAAACTAAAAAGGAACAGAGATCTCCTTCTAAATGCATTCCTACGAGACTCCAATCCTAGCCACATATGTTCTCACGCTTAACCACTTTATCACCTGAAAGAGACACTAAAACACGTCAACATAATGTTGGTGAGAGTCATAGGTTTAGACTCCAACCGAAAACAGATTAAAATAAGTTGTGAACCACCATAAACCACTAAACATATGGACAATGTGCTACAAATATGCATGAACAACTAACATGCAAGATTAATCATTCCAAACAAAATCCAAGGCTCCCAACCTTACCAAACACCATGGTATCATAGGCGCCCATACACCTATGTACCAATCCCAAGGCCCCGCCTTATCATTATCCATTGGTCCCATAGATGCTCACACATCTATGTACCTCCCCAAGGCCCCGCCTTGTCGACATCCCCTTGGTACCAAGTCAAACCACAATAACTGAGACGGTACGTGTCCCCCGATCCAAATCATAAACACAATCAAGAATCACATAGCAATTAATCACATAAGTGTACACACAAGTCCATTATCAATCATAAAACATTCACAGCATAAGTTATAAAACCAAACAGTGTCTCTTCCATCCCGTCTGGAAGTCAAAATCATTAAAAGACATGGGACTATGAAACTCACCTGATTGAGCTTCTCCAAAAGTCCGCGCACTAGCAAAAAGCTAACAAATAAAAGCACACAATCAAAACATGAACCAAACACTAAGATGGCTCATCAACCTATGATGGACATATAACCTTCTCCCATATATATACCTCATTTATATGCTCTAAGCATCTCATTACACCCCTCTATAAAGCCCTTAACTTAGTTTACTTCATAGCCCGTCCCGTTAACATTTTACCCAAAACAGTCCTGGTTTTTAGGTCTCCAAACTATACGCCAAACGCCCACCTAAACATACCCATGATCTCTGTAAAGGAAACCCTATGCCCTTACATATATACTTCTGCCTATCCGTATTTTACCGATTTTGAACATACAAAAAGTTTGTTATGATTAGGGGGTCTTACCCTAACCCATTTGCTTAGCCACCCTTCAGGTCTCTTATTTAATATATAAAACAACACCCATGCTCATTAGAGGGCTCAAGTGTACTCCTAAGTACCCCAATCACCTTAAAACGTTAAATTAAACCCAACTGATTTTAAAACTGTTTTGACCTCCGACTGTTGTAACCTGCTTTTTGACCCACCTCCCGACCTTCAATTTAGTTCTAGTTTCTTTAATTTGAAAGCCACTTCAATTACCTATTCAGAGATGCTTGGATCGCAAAATAAGAGTTTGTAGAACTCTAGATATGATCAAAACAAGTGACTCAAAAATCTGCCCAGTTCTTAAAAACGAATTTAAACATGATTAAACCCTAATTAACATCACTAATAATCACCAATCATTATCCTAATCATGTTAATTGTTATAAAACCCCTAATTACAGATCTATTAAGAACTCTAATCCATCATATAAATTTATTACATAAAACTTGAAGCCTTAATGCTATATAACAAGAAAACTATAAGAATTAAATCAAGATTTTTACCTCAAATCTTCAAGAAAATTATTTTTGATGAATCTCTAAATTAGGGCTTGTAAAAATTCGGCCAAAAGGGGAGAAAATTAATGAGAAACTGATTTTTGTGATATAAACATGGTATTTATATGTTTTATTAAAAAGGCTTTTCCAAATTAGGCTCAAGTTGGGTCTTTTGGCCCATTATCTTTTCTTTTTCTTTTCTAGTCGGTTTAAAATCCGATTCATATATATATATATATATTTTTTTTTCTTTTTTAAACTTATTAATATATTATTAATAATACCTTAAGTTACCTTAATTTATTTCAGCTCCTAAAACCTCAAAACCATAAAACTAGTCAATTTACGCGTATACCGTAAAAAAACGTAAAATATACAGTTTTAAAAAAACTCTTGAATTTTAAAATAAACTTTTAAACTAAGTCCTAAATGACTTAAAACCATCCCGGAAAATACTCCCATGACTAAACACCTTACCCGAGACCTCTAAATGCTAAACCCCAAATCGTAAAAAAAATACGATTTACTATAATACTTATACGTATACGTAAACACCAAAATAACACCATTTCATTTCATAGTCACCAATTTGTGACCTCATGAACATGAAGTAACCGTTCCTCGATTTACTTATGAGTACCATATACCCATAAACGATGTCCACACCAACTTCGTTCACGCAAAATAAACATATAAACACACAAAACACATAGTCACACATAAAATAACCTAAAAATAAGACCGAGTGACGAACCTCAAAACCACGGTTGTCACATCACTCCCTCCTAATAGAAATATCGTCCCGAGATTTACTCCTTAGGATCGTCATTATCAAATAGCTGAGGATACTTGTTCCTCATAAATCCTTTCCGTTCCTACGTGAACTCTAGTCCACCTTCCAAATTCCATCTTACCATAACTACGGTATATTACCCTTTTTTCCAACGTCTTAGCTTCACGACCCAAAATCTCTACCGGCTCTTCGATGAAACGAAGACTCGTATCGATACTAATATCATCTAACGGTACTTGCACGTCGGTTCTTGCTAAGCATTTCCTCAAGTTTGATACATGAAATACATCATGCACACTACTCAATTCCTCCGGTAATCTCAACCTATACGCCACTAGCCCAATCCTTTCAAGGATTTTAAATGGACCCACAAATCTAGGTGCTAACTTCCCTTTCTTTCCAAACCACATCACTCCTTTCCATGGTGAAACCTCTAGCATAACCTTACCTCCAATCTTAAATCCCAACGGCTTATGCCTCTCGTCCGCACAGCTCTCTTGTCGGTTCTTTGCCATTTTCAACCTCTACTTAAGCACTGCCACCACCTCCATAGTTTTCTGATCCACCTCCGGTCTAATACGTTGGCCGCTTCTAACTTCATCCCACTATAACGGTGATCCACCTCATCTCCTATGAATTAACTCCAACAGTTTCTACTACAATTCCTATCACCAGACCTAACGGCTTCTATCCTCTACGGATTTTCCATCATTCAGAAGTTCTCCCAACCTTTATCACATCCAATGGTATATGTAGGATTGCATAACCAAAATCTTCCCATAACATTCACATGAAACATGTCATAACTACCACCTCATCCTTGCTTTCCCATGCTCGGAACCAAGTAACTAACAATCCTTCATACTAACAGGTGCTACACCTTTTCTCTAGGTGAACGTTCCATTGTTCGTGACTACTAACCTCTTGCTATAACGGTTTTCCCTTCAATATCACCCCACCATCTTGACAACCTCTTGCTCCCTCTAATCATTCTTCCTCCATACTACTTTTCGCTTGTATTTCCATAATCTTAATTTCCATACCATCTTATATCCCGTCTTCAGCCTATAATTTAGGCGTTTCCTCCTTTATTCCCTACATCCTCATCAATGGGGAACATGCCCATATCACCGGTGACTCTCTCTTTGTAGGAGAATTCTTTTTAATATAACGCGTTCTCCAACTTTCTCCAAATCTCACGCCAATGCTCTAGGCGTCTTTCTCAATTACCTCTATAGTATGCTCATACCAACCATTAGTCTTTCAACGATATACTACGCTTGCTTCGCATCGTTTCTTCCCTTGCCGTAATCCTTCATAAGGCATTCCATACCTATTAGGTTAAATTTTACACAAAACCTCCTATTCCATCGCATTTGTGCGCAATCCTTCCAACTTCTCAACTATGTGACTTCTCATTCCTCTTGAAATATGGGATGAATTAGTCCGTCTATCGACTATCACCCAACTCTCATCGTACTTATTCCTCCACCGCATTATGTATCCCTTCCACCAAATTCGTCCTTACATTGCCCTTTCTAAGCCACTCCTATCTATGTAGGAAGTATAGTCTATGTCCCTTTTCTCCATATGATTGTCCAAGCCACGTAACATAAATGTTGGCGCGTTCTCTGCTTTAGACAACTCAACTCGTGCAACCTACATCCTGCATCCAAACCACCCTAATACGTCATCCATATAGTTCAAGTTCGTCTCAGCTTCACTTCATTCTTTTTATTCCATGTCTCATCAACCATGCTTGCCTTTCCTAGATGGTACTTAGCCTTGCAATTGTCTTTCATCACTTAACTCCACCCATCACCTTTGCCAAATGTTCAATCAAAATGATTGAATATGTGTTAGAGACATTCATGATCCGTATAGATCATTCTCTACGTCTAGTACCCCAAATGCCTCTAGCATTCTAGGCAGATATAACAGTCCAACTCCACTGACTAAGTCTTATCTAGTTCTTCCAAATCTTCAGTTCCTGCATCGTATAAGCAATCGCCTTTCTTTGTCGTTCTCGTACACCTCCAAATCCTTGCTCCACGTATCGTCATGCTTCGCGAATTCATCCAGTCCTTCCGACAATGCCAAGACCGGATCATTATCCAATCACCTCTTCAGCCTCCAAAACGCTTCCTCATCCCTCTTTACTTCGCCCCTTGCTGGTTCCATGATATACCATCATCTCTAACTACACATCCTGGTCAACTTAATCCTAAAACTCACACTTGAAAATCTCACGTATAATTCCCTTTCCTAACAACTCCAAAACCAACTCATAATTCGCCTCACTCTCCTTTTTAGACTTTGAGTAGATCAAGATGTCGTCGATACTCCCGATGAAAACTCGTTTATATACGTTCATGCACACTCGGTTCATTGATTCCATGAAAACCGCTAGTGCTCTGGCGAAGCTAAATGCATAACCGTAACCCAAAGCATTCATACAACATCCTTAGCAGTTTTCAACTACGTCCTACTTGCACCCTCTCTTAGTGGTAATACGAATAAATTCCTACCTCGATCTACTCGCAAAATTCTACACGCATTCTAAAAGACCAATACTTCCTCTTCTCAAACTATTCAACCGCTTTCCACATCCAATCTACTACTAAGCAACTCAACTTTTATCTTGCATTCCTTGCAATTTCTAACAACTTCTGTTTTTAAATCATTCCATCAACAATTTCCTTGGAAAGGCACTAACGACAACTCCTCTCACTTCTCCTACTTGCTCTATTTATGGTTCTACCTCAAAGTAATAGGAAAACCTACTAAATCTCAAGAAATTTTCAGAAAACTTACATGCCTTACGAACAATCATAAATACCTTTGAGGTATTATATCCCCTTCCAACACTCTCTATGGCGCGTTACTTGTGCCAATATCCATACATTATACAAATCTCTATTCATCTCCCTTGGCACTCCTAATAGACCTCATGACCACATTAGTTCGTCTATGAACTTCTAACTCTTTCCTCCCCACTAAGGGCATTCCGACCATTCTCTCATGGTCACCTACTTAATCGTGTAGGCGCGACCAAGTCTTTCATATGACTACCTCAACGCAACCAATCAATACGCAACCAAAACTACATCTTGAATTCACTAGATACGATCGACGAATCAAACCCACAGATAACTAACGACATTTCACGTGCACGAGTTAAAACAGACCAAAACCACGAAAACTCAAAAGCAAAACTCAAACAGGTACCAATTCAAATGACTCATGACAAAGAAAAATGATCCAAGAAACACTTAATGGCAACCAAAACAACTTACGCCCCGCGACATATTATTTAAACCGTGCACAAGATCGACTTTTCCAAAAGAATATTTTTTATTTTTTTTCTTTACCTCCCCACATCTATGTGAGTCAAACAATCTACAAACAAACCTCTTGACAAACTCAAAACTCAACTCAAAGACTAGGTATCTCGTGCATCCCAAATCATAAAAATAAACTAATATTCAAAACTCAACCTTTAACCCGACACTTGTACAATAATTTCGACCAGGATACTGACCTCCCATGAATATACATTCTGAATATTTGAAAAGTACGTTCCGAGTACATAATTTTAGGCTTTTGAATCACCCAAAAAGCTTTAAAAACGAACAAGTTACGACCAAAACAATTTTATACTAGTTGTTTTAAAAACTAAAGAATAAACTTAGTGATTAATGTAATACTTTTAAATGAAAGAAATAATTGTATGTGAAATTTTCATGAACTCAATTTAACCTTGTATAAATAATTATAAATGACGTAAATCGGTTAAACTCAATTATATAAACTATGTAAGTAGAAAGAAATTTTATTTCGCTTTATTTTTTTAAAAAAGTCTTTTAGAATTTTGAAATAAATAATTGTTGATTAAGAATTCTTATGTTACATCTTGTTTCAAACACGATTCCAACACCTTACCTTTATGTTACCGTATATAACCAACTATCCAACCCTATAGTAGATTTCCAAGTCTATTCAATATATACCGACAAAAAGGAATGTAAGACTCAACACAAAAGATTTCATTATCCCAAAAGAAATCTCAATTTATTTCAATATACTTAACACCAAGGACACCATTTTAAAACGGACACGTGAAATAGGAAACTCGAAGAATACGCCACAACAAAGGTTGAATATCTAAAAAGAAGCGAGCTAGCCACCCTCCTAAGGATACAAACGATAATTATAGGGGATCATACATATATAGGCATATTGGGATACATATACTTAAATCCGTCTAACATCTACTATACAAGCATGTATTAACCCTCTTCATGCAATCATACTTAGGAATCCATTGGAATTATGGTACTTGTATACCTATGTTGGCCACCATACTTATACAATTACCCTTTCCCCAATGCACTCCCTCCTATTGATGACACTTATAAGAATTAATACAACACATAACACATATATCCATCTACTCACATAAGCTCATAACCACATAAACAATAAAGTCCAAAACTCCATCCATTAAAAAAAATATAATCAAACAATTGGAATACATAAATCCATAGTCTAGCTAAAACAGCATGGACTAAATCCAAAACGAAAACATAATCAGTTATAAGTCATGTCGCCCATAAGAGTGGAAACATCTTAAAATCCTTCATATCCACGTACTCCTAATAACTCGAACCACCACATGATTCTTAGGGACATGACTTAAACATCAAAAGAAAAATACTATACCTCAGGTACATAAAATAACTCAACAAAAGACAGAAACTACCATGTACCAAATTATGTACTATAATGTATAATTTAAGCAAAATACAACAATGACTAGCGTGGATGATTATGGTTCAACCTTCACTAGTCACAACCCGAAAAGAAAATAACATGTGGCTAAGTATGAACTACTATGGTTCAACCCATACTAGTCAAAACTTAACAAACATCGCAAGTAAAAACCAATAACATCCAGAAAACTTTAATTAATATAAAATGCACACATACTCCTATGACGCCTATGTGCAGGGACCCTTAAGTTATAGACTAGGCTGCTAGACTAGGCAACCTAATTCTCTATAACCATTGTCTCTGATACCATTCTGTCACACCCCACCATGGCGGAATATGGGGCGCGACGTATGGATATCATCACAACAACAGTGTGTCTATAGAGAGAAATATATGAATTAAAAATGTCATGAAAGGTGACATAAATGTCATGACAATATCTCATCAATGCAGGAGTCTAGGTAAGTAGGTAACAGTCCTACCTCTTACCCAAGACAAACAAATAACACAAACAAAGCAACATATAGGTTCATAGTATCACTTATTGAAACAAACAGAAAAATAAACTAAGAAGGAACAGGGATCTCCTTCTAAATGCATTCCTACGCGACCCCAATCCTAGCCACATATGTTCTCACGCTTAACCACTTTATCACCTGAAAGAGACACTAAAACACGTCAACATAATGTTGGTGAGAGTGATAGGTTTAGACTCCAACCGAAAACATATTAAAATAAGCTGAACCACCATAAACCACTAAACATACGGACAATGTGCTACAAATATGCATTAACAACTAACATTCAAGATCAATCATTCCAAACAAAATCCAAGGCTCCCAGCCTTACCAAACACCATGGTACCATAGGCGCCCATATACCTATGTACCAATCCCAAGGCCCCGCCTTGTCATTATCCATTGGTCCCATAGATGCTCACACATCTATGTACCTCCCCAAGGCCCCGCCTTGTCAACATCCCCTTGGTACCAAATCAAACCACAATAACTGAGACGGTACGTGTCCCCCGATCCAAATCATAAACACAATCAAGAATAACATAGCAATTAATCACATAAGTGTACACAAAAGTCCATTACCAATCATAAAACATTCACAACATAATTTATAAAACCAAATAGTGTCTCTTCCATCCCGTCTGGAAGTCAAAATCATTAAAAGACATGGGACTATGAAACTCACCTGATTGATCTTCTCTAAAAGTCCGCGCACTAGCAAAAAGCTAACAAATAAAAGCACACAATCAAAACATGAACCAAAGACTAAGATGGCTCATCAACCTATGATGGACATATAACCTTCTCCCATATATATACCTCATTTATATGCTCTAAGCATCTCATTACACCCCTCTATAAATCCCTTAAATTAGTTTACTTCATAACCCGTCCCGTTAACATTTTACCCAAAACAGTCCCAGTTTTTAGATCTCCAAACTATATGCCAAACGCCCACATAAACATACCCATGATCTCTGTAAAGGAAACCCTATGCCCTTAAATATGTTAGATAACTCCTCCCTTTTGCCCCAACCTTAAAGCTACTGTTAAGTCCCCGATATATATATATATATATATATATATATATATATATATATATATATATATATATATATATATATATATATATATATATATATATATATATATATATATATATATATATATATATATATATATATATATATATATATATATATATACTTCTGCTTATCCGCATTTTACCGATTTTGAATATACAAAAAGTTTGTTATGATTAGGGGGTCTTACCCTAACCCATTTGCTTAGCCACCCTTCAGGTCTCTTATTTAATATATAAACCAACACCCATGCTCATTAGAGAGCTCAAGTGTACTCTTAAGTACCCTAATCACCTTAAAACGTTAAATTAAACCCAACTGATTTCAAAACTCTTTTGACCTCCGACTGGTGTAACCTGTTTTTGACCCACCTCCCGACCTCCAATTTAGTTCTCGTTTCTGTCATTTGAAATCCACTTCAATTACCTATTCATGGATGCTTGGATCGCAAAATAAGAGTTTGTAGAACTCTAGATATGATCAAAACAAATGACTCAAAAATCTGCCCAGTTTTAAAAAACGAATTTAAACATGATTAAACCCTAATTAACATCACTAATAATCACCAATCATTATCCTAATCATGTTAATTGTTATAAAACCCCTAACTACAGATCTATTAAGAACTCTAATCCATCATATAAATTGATTACATAAAACTTGAAGCCTTAAAGCTATATAACAAGAAAACTATAAGAATTAAATCAAGATTTTTACCTCAAATCTTCAAGAAAATTATTTTTGATAAATCCCTAAATTAGGCTTTGTAAAAATTCGGCCAAAAGGGGAGAAAATTAATGAAAAACTGATTTTTGTGATATAAACATGGTATTTATATGTTTTATTAAAAAGGCTTTTCCAAATTGGGCTCAAGTTGGGTCTTTTGGCCCATTATCCTTTCTTTTTCTTTTCTAGTCGGTTTAAAACCCGATTCATATATATATTTTTTATTTTTTTTTCTTTTTAAGACTTATTAATATATTATTAATAATACCTTAAGTTACCTTAATTTATTTCAGCTCCTAAAACCTCAACACCGTAAAACTAGTCAATTTACGCGTATACCGTAAAATATACAGTTTTAAAAAAACTCTTGAATTTTGAAATAAACTTTTAAACTAAGTCCTAAATGACTTAAAACCATCCCGAAAAATACTCCCATGACTAAACACCTTACCCGAGACCTCTAAATGCTAAACCCCAAATCGTAAAAAAAATACGATTTACTATAATACTTATGCGTATACGTAAACACCGAAATAACACCATTTCATTTCATAGTCACCAATTTGTGACCTCATGAACATGAAATAACCGTTCCTCGATTTACTTATGAGTACCATATACCCATAAACGATGTTGACACCAACTTCGTTCACGCAAAATAAACATGTAAACACAAAAAACACATAGTCACACATAAAATAACCTAAAAATAAGGCGAGTGACGAACCTCAAAACCACGGTTGTCACAGGTGTTCTTTAAGTGACATAAGTTACATTCAAACTTGTTTGAACAATTGTGAAGTGTATTTAAGGTTTTCTAAACAAATCTGTCAAAGGCTTTTGTTAGGTACTTGTGGTTCAACAGCTTTGCTATTTAAGCTTAAGACTGATCATAACCTCCTACTCTTGACTGATTAAGGGATAATGAGATTTAAGGGAGGATTAAAGCCTTGTGGGGGCCTAAGTGTTGCAAATATTTGACCCTTTTGCTATTTTATTCATTTTACTTATGCGAACCATAAGTCCAAGCCTTGGGCTGTGATTTTCTTTGGTCTTAGTAGTGGGAAGCTGGTGCTTGTTTAGCTAGCAGCAAAGCTCTTTGATTCCAAGGTGTGTATGTGTATCTTTAAGGTTTGATTACTCTCTCTTTCATTTTTATGTTAAATAAATGCATGTTATGTGATTTGGTGTTACATACCTACAAGTTGTGTTTTAAGTGTTTGACTCTGTCACATAGGTTCATAGAAACATATTTCAGTGAAAAAATTGTATGCTATAAGGATAAAATCAAAAAGTGCTTTTAAATCAGTAGGATTAAGGGTTGGTTGGAATTGTCTGCTGATAGGGCTTAAGGCCTTTGGCCTTTGGCCTTTGGTTCTCTTTGTTAAGTTGTGAAAACAGATAAACAAGAAATTGCATGCTAACCATTTTTGTACTTAAAACAATGTCAAACACATCAGTAGGTCCTATTTGTTGGTTTGTTGGTTTTAAAGTCCAGAAATCGGTTTTCTTATAGTTTTTGTAGGTATTCATCTCTACATAATCTGGTTTTGCAATTTAGGGGCTTATAGAAGAAGTTATAGCTTAATGAATCTCACATTTTTGGTCAAATACATTAGTAAAATGCATACTATGTGATTTTCCATTGTTGAATTGGATTGTGCTATTTTCTGCTTTAAACTTGTTCTGTGGTGCCTACTTGTTGTGTTTTAAGTGTTTACAACTTATCTCACAAGCTCATAAGCTCACTTGGCTTATTGAGCTTTCTGACTAAAAATCAAGCAAGCTCATCAACTGGTGAGGCATGTTCATTGGCTTTTGAACTCAAAAGCATCCTCCATTAAAGCTATTTCACTGCCTAAAAAGCCATAAGTCTAAGAAAACAAAGTTTGACTTTTGTTGAATTTGGTCAACAAGCTTATTGAATCTGTTTAGCTTATTGGTGTGTGCAAAAACTTTGATTTTGTAATAGGTGTCATTTTTCTCAACTTAATATCAATATTGGAAGTTTACAACTCTTTTGGTTAAGCTTTTACTAGAAAATCAGCTTATTATGCTTTTTCAGAGTGCTTATTGCCTTCTACAGCTTATTTGACTTCGCTTTTTTGGAAATTTTATTGTTGATTATTCTTAGTTAAGCCATTTAGAAGCTTCTGCAAAAAGAATCAAGTCCTGAGGTGGTATAGAACTCAAACCAGACTATTTTGTCGTGTAACGAAAAAGTACTTTGCTTATTGCTGGCTTATTCAGTGAGCTTTTTCAAAAAAAAATTTACAGCCGCCTTTATAATCCCAAAAAAAGGTTGTGTGTTTAATTTCAGCATATGGCATCAGCTTATAGCTTAATGGGCTTATTAGCCCATAAAGAATAAGCTTATTGATTATTAAGTTGTGATAAGCTCACTTTCAGCTTTTGGGCCTTTAGAGTTTTATGTTTAAAATCAAATTTAGAGTCAGATTGTGCTTTTTGAGCTTATTCGGTTGACTTTTTTCTTATTGGGCTAAAAAGCCCATTTTAGTAGACTGTTTTTAGTTTTGGCCCATTTGAGGGCCCAATAGGGGTATTAGGTAATTTCACTTTCATTTTTCTGATTATTTAAGTTAACATAAACTAGTTTGCAAGTTTTTAGAATTTTTTATAAATTTTTTATTTTTAATATTATTCTAATACTTAATTTTAGTTTTTTATTATTTTTAATAGATTTAATAGGTTTAAAAATTTGGAAAAATAGTTTTTAGCTTAATTAAAATATTTTTGAGGTTTACAAAGTGAAAAATCTTTGTTTGGGCTTTTTGTTAATTTATTTGATTTTTAGGACTTTAATTAGCTTTCAAAGATTAAATATTAATTAATTTAAAAAGTTTCAAGAAGTTTTAATCATTTTTAAAGCATAGTCATATTTTTAGGAATTTTTTGTGATTTTTAGAGTAAGTTTCATTTTTGCCTATTTTTGCGTGAATACGCATTTTTCGTCTTAGTGTAATTTTACCGTAATCCATCATTTTCTTTTCCCCTTTTTCTCTCAATATTAATCCAAAACATACAAACTGAACACACACTTTAGTCCTCCTTGGTGAACAAACTTACGTGGGTCATTAGTGCTTGATTTTCCTAAATCATTCACTTAATACTTACCTTTTATACGTCTTTTTCCAAAAAGCGTATTTCTACAACAATCAATATCAAATCTCACTCTCATCTCTCTCTTAGGCGTGGCCTTAAGCCCAAACACATAAACACTCAACCTCACTATATTATAAGCTAAACAAACACTTCCATCTCATATACACTCTCCTAACTCTCGGATAACAAACACACATATACGAACACACTCTTATACAACATTTACTACCCCCAAATCTTTGTCACAAGGTTCATTTAGTGCTAGCATTGAATACAACTACCCGAATCTTGGCTAACAAGTAAATAAAGCCATCCTAGGTCACGGTTAAGAAGGCATATGTGTAGATCTTTGTAACTTAAGGAGTTCCTAGCTACTTCTCATCCATTGTCACCACCTTCACTAACAAGTAAGTTATTCCACCCTCATTTCCATCTTCATTCGTTTACACATCATGAACATATGAACATATGCACCTATACTTGTAAATCTATGGAACACGTGACTAAGGATAACATGCACACGTAAAAACCTTGGTTATACTCGAACCTAGCTAGAAAGAACCCACGGCTTGATTTTTTTTTCTTAAGTTAGCATGCCTAAATCTTTAGATCTATAAAACCTAGTGTAAACCTTGTTAAATCTAGGTATAAGCCTAGAAAAACTAGATAGATAAGCTTGCCTTAATCCCTAAATAAGCTAACGACCTTATGACTTGATAAGCTAGATATATATATATATATAAGCCCATAACACACGGCTTATTTATAAGGCGCGTGTATAAGCACAAGCCACTAGGCCCAATTAGCTTAATCAACTTATTAAGGATTTATTTAGTGTTTAGTAAATGTTCATAAGCTTAGATAAGCCCATAAAATGAGCCCACTAAGTTTGAAACCAAACCGAATCACTATTGGGCTTAACGAGCCCATTAAGCCTCAAAACACTATTCCTAGACTTTTCGTGCCAAAATTGGAACTATTTGAAAGTATGAGACTATTTTGAAAAGTTATAAAACTATCCATATAAATTTCGTGACTTTTGTAAAGTCTAGGGACTGTTTTTGTACTTACCGAAAATTTAAGGGTTAATGAGACTGCTTTTATACATAGTCTCATCGTCCAAAACGGGCTTAAAATGGTAAAAATATCATAAAAGTGCCAAATATATGCTTGTGTTTGTTCAATGTGTATTTTAGGTACGGATATCGAGAAAATGACAAAAGATCACAAGAATAAATCAAAAACGAACACGGGAAACGAAGCCTCACAATGAACTAGGCCCTAGTGTTGATTTCTAAGAAAAGTCCTTGAAGAATTGAAGAATGTACAAGAAAGGTCCCTCATCATTGAAGAAATGACACTGTATACCCTTGTGTATTCATAATTACAAGTTTGGTCCCTAAAGTTTGTCAAAATTACAAAAAGGACCCTTAACTTTGAAGAATTGGCAAGAATGGTCCTTACAAAATGAAGACTTGTCTCTTTTAGTCCTCCACAAAGTCAATGATACAAGAGGAGACCTTAAAGTATGAAGACATGTCATGAGTAGCCCATCAAAAATCAAGAAATGACAAAATATACCCTAGATTATATTTTGCAAAAGTTTTTGTGGCCAAAGTGTGAATTTCAAAACTTTATTAACAAAGGGTTTTTGAGTTAAATCTGCCAAGACTGTGTTTGAACACAAAATGGAAAGGGAGGGACTAAACATGGCAGACAAACATACTTACCTTAACCAACCAGTGGCTGCCACCTCACCCCACTAACACCCTCCACGAATCAGCTTCACCCAACTCACCACGTCAAACCCTACTTAACCCATTTTTAAACCGTTTATTATATTAAACTTTTTCCCTCCAAACACCTAATCCACCCCCAAAACGGATTAAACCCACAGTTATTCACATTATTAACCCTAATCACTAATCACCATCAAACCAAGGGGGTTTTGTTTAATTAGCTCCAGAATGATAATTAACCTTAACCAAAACAAAACCCCACCCACTACTTTGCTTCCACCTCACCCATATTGTCACATGGACCCTCCCCTGCTACAACTTTTGGGAAGAAGACAAGAATGGCCAGAGAATCAACGCCTCACAAAGTATCTTTCATCCTAACCTCAAGATAAACGCCCAAGATCATTTCACAACAACTGGCGTCACATGTTGCACCAAGATCAGTCAAACATATTCAAAATCTACAAGGGCATTTCTGGAACTAGACACATTAGGGTTTTCATTTTTCAAGCTTTGTAAACCCTCTATATAAAGAGTCTTAGGAATATACATTTTAGTTGTTCTTGGTTTTCCTTTGGTCAAAACTTTGTAAATCCTTTTGTTCATGAATGAAAAAGTGTTTAAGATTGGGACGAATTCCAAGAGCCAATCTTTACTTTTCTCGTTGTTAGTTTAAGTTCTAAGTTTGTGTTGATTGAAGATTTCAAAAGTTTTATTTTAAGTTTATGCATTGTGTTTCAAAAGTTTTCTAAAAACCTGATTTTTCCAAAATATTGTTCAAGCACTTGAGGTTTTTGGATCATATATTGATCATATCACCCTGATAAAACCCTTGGAAAGAATCTACTTGTTTTTCCATTTTTTCTTATAATCTGTTACTGTTCAATTTGTTCAATCTTAGCAGGGTGGTTTGTTGGAAGCTTGTGATTGTTCAGCTATCACATAAGCTATACAAACGGGTGCATGGATGTATGTCTCTGAGGTTTTGCTCAAAAATCCATTTCCTTTCAAAGTTTATGAACTTTATGTGGTTTTCTTATGTTTCATGCTTTGTGATAAATTATTGATGAATCTCTGTTGCTTTCATGTTTCATGTATGTTTTGAATGATCTTAACAAGTTTTATGTTGTTTCAAACATTAAGTCTTTGTTAAGATTTGATTCAAGTTTTAAAAAGGGTGTTTGGGATTGCATGTTAAGTAGACATTAGTATCAATTGAATTGGCATAAAGAGTCTACTTGTTTTTGGTCCAACTGATATATCATAGTTAAGCTATTTTCTTGCATAATTTGAGACTTAAACACCTAGACTGCATCAATAGCTAAAACAAGGTTGTTTTAAGTTTCTTTGAAGTAAAATTTGGCCATCTTTGTACTATGGGTTAGAACTAGGGTTGTGAAGTGCAAACTTGTGTATCTATTGTCACACCCCACCATGGCGGAATATGGGGCGCGACGTATGGATATCATCACAACATGGCGTGTCTATAGAGATAACTAAATGAAATAAGAAATGTCATAAAATGGTGACACAAATGTCATGACAATATCTCAACAATGCAGGAGTCTAGGTAAGTAGGTAACAGTCCTACCGCTTACCCGAGACAAACAATTAACATAAACAAAGCAAATATATAGATGTCAACAAAGTATCACTTATTCAAACATCAAATAAAGACTAAGAGGAAGGGGGTTCCTCCAAATTCAATCCTAAGCCTCCAAAGCTAGCCACTCCTATTCTCATGCTTAACCACATTCTCACCTGAAAGAGACACTAAAACACATCAACATAATGTTGGTGAGAGTCATAGGTTTAGACTCCAACCTCAAATCAGTTATAATATAAGCTGTGAATAACCACCAACAATAAAATATATGGAAAATGTGTTACAAATGTGCATTAACAACTAACAATTCAAGATTAATCATACCAAACCAATTCCAAGGCTCCAAGCCTTTCCAAACACCATGGTCCCATAGGCGCCCATACACCTATGAACCAAACCAAGGCCCCGCCTTATCAACATCCCCTTGATACCAAGTCAAACCACAATAACTGAGACGGTATGTGTCCCCCGATCTAAATCATAAACACAATCAAGAATCATATCGCAGTTAATCACATAAGTACAAACAAGTGCATCACCAATCATAAAACATTCACATCAACAATTTACAAAACCATAACAAGTGTCTCTTCCATCCCATATGGAAGTCAAAATCATTAAAAGATATGGGACTATGAAACTCACTTGATTGAGCTTCTCCGACAATCCACGCACTAGTAAAAAAGCTAACAAACAAATGCACCCAATCAATACATGAACCAAATACTAAATTGATTCATTAACCGATGATGGATATCTAACATTATCCCATATATATACCCCGTTTATATGCTCTAAGCATTGCATTTCCCGTCCCTAACAAGTCCTTAACTTAGTTAAACTTGATACCTATCCCGTTTACTTTTCTCCCATAACAGTCCCAATTTTTTAGTCATCAAACTATTAGCCAAACGCCAACCTAACCAAACCCATGCTCTCTGTAAAAGAAACCCTATCCCCTTACATGTTTTAGATAACTGCTCCCTTTTGACCCAACCTTAAAGCTACTATTAAGGCCTCGATATATGAATATATACTTCTGTCTATCCAGATTTTACTAATTTTGAACATACAAAACGTTCGTTATGATTAGGGGTCGTACCCTAATCCATTTGCTTAGCCCTCCTCCAGGTATCTTATTTAATATATAAAACAACTCCCACGTTTATTAGAGGGTTTAATTGTACTTCTAAGTACCCTAATCACCTTAAAACACAAATTGAAAACCCGCTGTCCCAAAAACGGTGTTGACCTCCGCCTGTTGTAACCTGTTTTTGACCCACCTCCCGACCTCCAAATTAGTTCTAGTTTCTTGCATTTGAAATCCAATTCAATTACCTTCTCAAGGGTACTTGGATAGCATCATGAATTTTCCTAGAACTCTAGATATGATCAAAATAATGGACCTAAAATTCTGCCCAGTTTTTAAAAACGATTTTCTTATAATTAATCTAATTAATCATATATAAACCCTAATTAAAACCTAAAAACGATTTCTAATGAAAAAACCCATTAATTACATTATTAATTACAGATCATTAACAAACCCTAATAAAAAAATTATGAATCTTAAACCCTAATCCATCATAGTAGGTTACAAATACGTAAATTAACGTTAATCAACCTAGTTTAATTACGTACCTTTAAATCCTGAGCATAAATTCGACTCTTCTTGATCCTCCATTGCTATTTGACTGACTTAGAGTTTAATTTAAGGTTTATGGGTTGTTTTGGGGGTTTTGGGGTGTTTATATATGCTTTAGTAACCTCCTGGTAAGGTTTAGGCCCAATTAGCACTCCTACATGGTAATTATCTTTTTTTTATTAAAATATTCAGCTATGGGGCCCACAATTCCGACTCCCCTTCATTATTTTATTAATTTAATTGCTATTAACTTATAATTACCATTAGTTAACATCTAGACCCTTCTGGATCAAAACCGGACACCTATTCGCTAATTTTTCGACTTGTTACGCGATTTCCGAACTAAGCGTCATTTCCAAAAGTTTCTAATTATGGAAAGTATCTCTAAAACTTATCCTAACCATATAATATATACCTAATACATACATACATACACGAAACCTTTTAAAAAAGATATCCGACGTGACAATCCGTCAATTTATGGTTTATATTTTATTCTCAATATTTATTTGAAAACATTATTTTTATGTTATATTATGAACTCACTTATTTTTTGGAAGAAATTTGGATTTACGTTATGAAGTAGCATCGACTACGTCTAAACCGGAGGATTCTACGTTACGTGCTTACGTTTACATACACTGTTTTGGTGACAGTCCGACATTTCAGGAAATAAATTTATCCGTGAATATTATTTTGGGATTTTAAATTTGTGTTGGTTCATAAACTCACAAATTTACGAGAAGAGATTAGGACTTACTTTCATAATTTAACGTCCTTTACGACTAAACCGGAAACCCTAGGTTTACGTATTTACGTTTTTGAACTCCGTTTTTGACGAGACAATTTTTATTAGATTCGTTTTGTGCTGTTGATTCATAATTTATAAAAACGTTTTTCGTAAAACGACCCGAGGGCACGCAAATCAAGGAAACTAGAATCGAGGAATACCCGTAAATTAATGGGAATGGAACAAGTATATACTTGTCCCACCCCCACACATGGGTGGACAAAGCTTCAACAACACACCTCATGTGTGTCAACATATTAAGCTAACTAAGGACACATGTCCTTAGTTGCCATCCAAACCACTTAAACACAAAAACCATGGAACCAAAAACCATATACCATTTTCTTCCATGCAAACTAGCAAAAATTATCTCAACCTCTCTCTCTTGCTATCTAGGCCATCCCATATCCTCCATCTAACACCACCACCATCAAAAAATTCAACCATAAATCATATGTATAATTTACATATGATGAAAACCCATTGAAGTTATGAAGATTGGAGGTGATCTTAACATGTAAAAAGGAGTTTTCAAGGGAGTTTGGGGCTGATTTCTCAAGGAGTTTTCATGAAGAACAACGGCTGATTTTTGGAGGAATCTACAAGTACTTGGTGATCCTAGAAGTGATGTTGATATCTCATAAGATTGGTTACCCAAAACCATGTCTTGTTCATCCAAAAGCTCATCATTTATCACTTTGGTGGTATAAAGATTGTTCTCCCCATCCTCTTGTTATTTTGATTATGTAATCATGTATTTTCTTTCTTATTGTATATTTATATGATGAATATATGATAATAAAAATGTTGTGTGGGGATCAAGTGTTGATAAATATGATTAAAGAGATGAAAAACCATAGGTAACAAGGTTAAAATCTTGCTAAATATGATGGCTGTATAAAAACAGTAAGTAACCAAATGTTAAACTGATAAAATGGTGAAGTGGAATCAATATACAGTAAGTATTAGGTGTTATACACATGTGAGAGTTCGCCATACAATGATCATAAAAATGAATGAGATATGATCAAAACAAGTTTAGAGTGCAAATCTGCCTACACTGTTTTGGACGAGTTTATTAAAATATTTAGAGGTTGATTCATCAGTAGCTATACAGGAATAAAATGAAACACATATCATGTAGTTTCTGTGATAAAAGTTTGGGGTTCTATCTCCATGTAGAACTCTAGATATGATCATTTTAGTAAACTAGATTTTTAAGACTGATTTTGTGAAATTAAAGTTTAATATTATTATATAAGCACTCAAATAAATATAGTATAAAATGTGAATTAAAACCCACTAACTTATATATTTCATTTATATAAAAGTTCATAAGGATAAATAAATGGACATTATATAAAAATGGTAGTTTGGTAAGTTTTATAAGTTATAAAAAGTATATACTAAGTTTTACGTCTTTTCGGCTAAAACCGAAAGATTAACGTTTTTGTTAAATAAAACTTAGACGGTTGGACCCGTCTAATGTAAACTTTTATAAACTCACATACTGATATATAAACATATATAACAAGTAAAAACCGATAAAACCCGAGCTTTACAACATATAGACATTAACGGGCCAAAATAGCTTTAATGGACAATAAACCCGACTAATTTGGTAAAACACTTATAAACTTATATATTGGGCTTAACCCATTTGGGCCCAACATATAAAGTATAATACTGATAATAAAAGTATAATTAGGCTAATGAATAGTATTGGGCTTGTAATAGGCCCATTGGACTTCAAAATGTAAACAAGTTGAACTAGTGTAACTAGTCTTGAAAATTACCAACACATAAACACTATAATGAATGAGTAAAGATGTATAAACCCACTTGATCATCATCATATATATAAAATCATCATATGAATACATAATTATTATTTTGATAAAGTCATTGGACAAAAGTCTAAGACGAGTATTATTTGTCTAGGTTTCCGTGATTGAAGCACGTACCGTACATCCAAATCGCCGATAACCGCCTTCCCACATCAACGTGAGTTCATAGCCTCACATTCTTTTAAATGTTTTTATGAAATATTTTATAAACCCGCGAGGGAGATAACATGTTAGTTTTGATAAAATAGGACACCAGTTGTCCCGATTGTTTGTTTAATTGATTTGGACCCGAATGATTGCATGACCCGATGAATGAATATATGACCCGATAGATGAAAGGAAATGGATTATTAAAGTTAGGTTATGTCACTAAAAGTCCCATTAGCATGAATTGTGAACTACCGGGATTTGGTAGACGCTTATGCATATAATAGTACTATTTGGGGACGATCACCCCAGTTCGCGCCTTGACGGTTGATCCCCGTCGTGCCACATTGATTGGTAAGCGAATTTATGTATGAGAAGATTTACACAAGCGTGATTATTGTGACGACACGCTAATTTAGATGGGAAAATTGAGTTTCGGGCTAGCTACCCGTTGTTTGTTGTAGTAAGGTAACAATGTCATGCGGCTTATAATAATCCAAATAACGAAATACTGCTATGCGCACCGAATTACGATGTATTGTCTGACTAGCAATATGGGGTCTTATTATTGATATTATGTTCGTGTGTTGGTTTTATATAACCATATTCATATAACAGATTTTATTTAATCTATAGAACGTTATAAAACGTATTGTATGATGTTTTTAACGACAATGGTTCGTATAATGATTTTGAAGGCAAAAGCCTATATCATAATTTTTTATAAGGAATTGTATAAAATGACTTTGGCTATTTTATGGCCTATTACAAAGATTTGTACAAAATGATTTTCGGTAATAATTTTATACTGATGTTATATTGATGGATTTTATTAAACTCTATGAATTCACTCGGCATTATCGCTGACCTTTTCTTTTAACATGTTTTATCTCAGGTACTTGAAGGTAAATTCTTGGAAAGAGGTTTACATACCCAAGTCCTTAATGGACTTGGGCCTCCGTCCCATGAACATGCTCATGGGTCGGGCTTAACATAAATGTAACTTAAACATTACTACGAGCCTATAACTATATTGTTGGAGTGACCGAGACTTTCTTTATACGTAAAAATGTATTTCCAACAATCTCCCCCAAAGGGAGGTCATTCAAAGTCCTAATCTAGCATGTTAGATCTTGTTCTTGAGCTCGTAGTCTACTCTCTCTTTCTTTCTTTAACTTTTCTTCTTTTTGTGAATATGTGTTGAATAATAATATCAGCCTTTTGCTTGGAACACGTTCTTTTGGCCTTTCACGTGCAGTCTTTATCTTCTTGTGATGCTCGCCTCTTCATGACTTCATGTCCCACAAACTTATCCTTTGTTGAATTCTTGAAAGTTTCAGAGTCGATATAGCGGAAGACTTTTAGGTCATACTTTCTTGAATTTGCAGAAATATTTGATGCAGAAGGAATAAGTATGTGAGGACGACTTCAACAGGTACACCGCAACGCCACCGTCTTCGAGTGCAGCAACATAATAAGACACGAATAAAATGGCTTTGATATTTTATTCTAATTGGGTAGCATTTTACCTCCGGTCGGTGAAGACCGTTGGACGATATTAGATATCGTACCCGTGACGGATAGTTTCAATTAAGTAACTTCCTGACAGGATTTCGCGGGTAAACCCGTTCTCTTTATTCGACCGTCCAAAGCTGAATGCGAACATAAAGAGTGAATCATTTGGATTAAAAATCCTTACGATTGAAGCCGTCAATTCATGAAACCTGGAACAAGTGAATTTCAATTAAGATATTCACCATCGTTGCTTTCCAGTTGTCACGAGCTTGATTCAAATAGAATCTTGCTTGTCACCTACCAAGTGTTGTTTGATGTTAACACTAGAAGGATTTCCACTCGTCACTATGAACACTAAAGAGTGTCACTCTGAGTATTCTGGCAAGATCATATGATAATGCGTAGAGGCCTGGGACGAGTTTAAGTTCAATCAAGAATAAAGTACTGTTTCTTTCCAGGTTTCACAAGATTGGTTCTTAAATAACCGCACGTGTCACCTACCATGAGCTTGTTTGATGTTGGCTCAAGCAGGCTTTCCATCTTCATTGTAATACTTGCGTATCACTCGGATGTTCTGGCAATATTACAAGAATACTGCGTAGGACTCATAAAGATCTCTTACTTTTCACAGTGTGTGAAGAAGCAAGGAATAAATGGAAAGTGTCCTAATGAGACTTTTGATGATCTCGTGGCTCTAGACTCGATAGTGCGTTTTGATTTAGTGAGCGATGGCTGGAGAGGATTGCCACCTATTCAATATCAGTCTATTCTGAGTGACTAAACCAATAGATAACGTGTTGAACTCCGTGTGATTAAAACAAATATCTTTTGAGAGATATTTGAGTTAGCTGGGAAGGGTTGTGCATTGCATCACTGGGTCCATGATGTCTATCTTCAATATCAAGAATCATTGAAAAAATGATCTCTATAGCATATGTATTGACCCGGTTTCTGCCTAAAGTTTTAAGGAGGGCTTCTTTCTTTACACCCTTTATCTTTACAATTCTTTTTCATTATTCAACCCCTTCAATGCTTACCAATACGTCATCACTAGCACCTTGTTGTGATTGTTCTAGTGCTAGCTTAAGTACTTGGTCGACATTTAGCTACTTTCACAATCATTCTCCATCTTTCCTAGGACTTCTAATTCTATCTAGGGAATTGTCCTTGGGAAGATTCCATCAGTTCTGATGAATCATTGGACTAATACCTTTACCTATGATAGGTGTGTAAACACCCATCTTTTCTACCACTTAATTACAATAATAACCAGACCAAAACGTGTATTTTATGTCTTTTATGTCGGAATTATGCGTGGTTTGTGTTTTTGTTGTGATTTAGGACGAAAAGGTGAAAAGTGGAGAAAACACGGGAATTCACGGGCATTTAAGGACTTTTATTGAAGAAAAGGATGAAAGACGAAGTCAAGAAGTCAAAAGTGGATAAAGAACGGAAGTCCAAGACCAATTCTGAAGATTTATCGAAGAAAAAGTCAAAAGACGAAAGTTTACTTAAAGCCGAGGAACTCAAGTCTTATTTATCAAAGTATTAAAAGACGAGTCCAAAGAAATCCCGAGCCAAAAGTCATCACATTCCAAGATTAACAAAAAGATTAAGAAGGAAGGACTTGATGGTGCAATTAACAAGAAAGGAAGGAGAGAGGAAGCTTCCCCTAACCACTCCCTAATCACCTATATAAACCCTCATTTTCATTCATTTACTGTTGTTGGTGGCTTGACAAACCATTCTTCCACTTTATTTTATGCACCTTTAATTACTTGCACATTTAAATACATGTTTTGCACCTTTAATTACTTTTAATTTCAAGTAAGTGTTTCTTTAATTACTTGCTCCTTTACTTTATCTTGTTAATCTTCTTCTACCTTTCTTTGATTTACACGTCTTTAACTTGTTAAAGGTTTGATTTTTATGCTTTTGATTGTTTTGAACCATTTGTTTTCATAGCTTATTTTGTTTATTTTCAAGTTTATATAGTTTTTACAAAAGTTATTTTTATATAAAAAGTTGTTTTTCTTAAAAGTTTATCTTTTTCGTGTTTAAAAGTTGTTAACTTTCAGTTTGTTAGCTTATTTTCACACGGTTCCACCTTAGGATTTAGTCTTGAGCTTATTAGGATTATAGCTTATTTGTTAAGCTTATTTTTGGTACTTCTCTCCGTATTCCGATTGGATCAATCGGAAAAGGGTTTTACTTTCCGATCTGCGTGATCGGATAAGGGATTCTACATTCCGATTGAGGGAGACTTTGTTATTCCGATTGGAGGTTGAGTGGATATTCCGATTGGTGTTCAGTACAACATTCCGACCAAGGTAAGTAAACAACTTTCCGATCAAGGTAACGTGGGTATTCCGATCTGACAGGGTGACAACATTCCGATTGGGTACTCTAATTTACATTCCGATCAGGGGGTTGGTTATTCACTTTCCGATCTAAGGTAAGTCTATATTCCGATTGTGGTTGATCGGAATATATTCCGATTGGGAGTTATTTTTAGCATTTTGTCTTGTTTTATTTTTACGTTATCATTTTAATTCTTGTCTAATTTTAATTCTCGTCGCACTTTAATTTGTAGTCATTTAATCATTTTACTTTCCGTCACGTTTTTAAATATCGCACCTCTTTTTAATTAGACTAGATTTAATTTCACGCACTTTACTTTAACGCCACTTTACTTTCAACGACATTTACTTTTAAGTCTTGCACATTTAAATTTAAAAACAACCAAAAATATTTGTTTTACCAAAGAACAACTGAGTCACATAGAGAACCTAGATCAATTCGATTAGACATATTTAAACGAATCTTTTTAACTGGGCAAAAGCCTAGTTATTAAATGGCGCCGCTGCCGGCTCTTTTCGTAAAGATCAACAGTTTTTTGTGAGAGACGCGTTGCTTTTTGGGATCCGTTCACTTGTGAACGTTATTTTTCTTGCTTAAAAAATTCACAAATCATAAAAATAAAAAATTCATAAAAACCATAAAAATTAAAAATTTCAAAAATCCAAAAAGATTTTATCTTGCTTGTGTATATATATTGTCTTTGTGTTTGGTTTTGTTTTCTTTTGCATTTTCAGGTGTATGCGTACTAGATCTTCAAATTATCAAGAGCCCGAGCCTCAAGAAGATTTAGATATGGCAGGTGTTAACAACAACATTCCACCGAACCTCAATAATAATAATAACAACAATGCTCTTCCACAGCCCGATCTTCGGACCATGGAGGAACTTTGTCAACCTACAATGTTTGGACGAGGAGGACCGATTGCGCCGATGCAAATCAACGCTCCTGAGTTTTCGTTGAAGCACCACATGATTCAGCAAGTACAAACAAACCCATTTAGAGGATTGCCTGATGATGATGCCAACAAACACCTCGACAAGTTCATTACTATCACCCAAAGCATGAAGTTGGCTGGGGCCACTATGGATGAACTTCGCCTACAACTCTTTCCACACACTCTATTACATCATGCCGAGAAATGGTTTGATCGTCTCCCGAAGAATTCTATTCACACTTGGGATGACATGACTCAACGCTTTTTATCGCGCTACTTTCCACCATCCATGGTCACAAGCCTTCGCAATCAGATCAGCGGTTTCATGCAAGATCCCGATGAATCTCTTTTTGATGCATGGGAGAGATATAATGTCTTGATCGACCGTTGTCCAAACCACAACATGCTTCCGGTCACCTTGATCGATACTTTCTACAACGGATTGACTTTTCGAGATCGTGATACGATCAATGCAGCCGCCGGTGGCACATTCATGAAAAGGAGACCCGAGGAGTGTAGAGAGTTAATTGAGAACATGACTACTCACCACAAGAACTGGGATTCCTCTGCATCTTCTAGGAACAACCCGAGGGTCAATGTTTCCTCAACCTCAGCAAACCCTGAGATGACCGAACTCACCCGCATGATGACTGAAATGAGCAAAAGTATTACGCTTCTCGCTTCAAATCAACAACAACAACAAGTTAAAGCGGTTGCTAATCCTTGTGAAACATGTGGCGGTCCTCACTCATACACCGATTGTCCTTCGACACAAGGAAATCCGGAAAATGTGTATGCAGCTTATGGTAATTATTCACCGGAAAATTACCAAGCTAGACAACAAGGGGATAGAAATCTGCTGAGCTACCGTTCAAACAATTACCTTTCACCTGGTTTTTCTCCTCAAAACCAAAACCCCGCCAACAACTACACTAGAAGCAACCAAATCCCACCACCATCATCTACACCTCCTCCACCACCATGTATCCCTACTCCTCCTACACCTAGTATTAGTGCACCATTCCCGTCTCTGCCTCGACGTGATGAAGTTCCCGCCAATGACCCTTCAACATCTCAACCGTTACCTACCATACCTGCACCCTCCCCACCCAAACCTAATATCCCTTATCCCTCTCGTTTGGGCAAGAACAAAATGCTAAACAAGGAGGACGCTCAAGTGACTAGCTATATCAAGATGATTTCTCAAATGAACTTCAACATTAGCTTTCTTGAAGCACTTGTCCACATGCCCAAATTTGTTAAAGCATTTAAGGAATTGCTTAACAAGAAGGAGAAGCTGATTGAACTCACCAACACACGATTAAATGAAAACTGCTCTGCAGTTATTCTTAAAGAACTTCCGGAAAAACTTGGAGATCCCGGTCGTTTTGTGTTGCCTTGCGTGTTCAACAAAACTGAAGAATTTACTGCCCTTGCTGATCTCGGGGCTAGTATTAATTTGATGCCTTTGAGTGTTTGGAAAAAACTATCATTGCCCGACCTTACTCCAACAAAGATGACTCTTGAACTTGCTAATCGCACTCTCGCTTACCCCGTTGGTATAGCCGAAGACGTGTTCATTAAAGTTGGCGCATTTACTTTCCCGGTCGATTTTGTCGTAGTTGATTATGAAATGGACCCTCGTATTCCTTTAATACTTGGTCGGCCATTCTTGAGAACCGGACGAGCTTTAGTGGATGTTGCCGAAGGTGAGTTAATCTTAAGAGTCGGGGATGATGCACAAATTTTCAAAATGGGGAAGCTTACAGGCAAATCCTTTGGAGGCCGAGAATCAGTAAATATGATAAATGTGCTCGATGACTTTACCGTCTCTGTCAATCCTCTATTCGATTCTTCCACTGATAATCCACTCTTTGAAGATGATGTGGATGATTCTCCCCCCAATTTGGAAGCTTCTCCCATTTATGATTCACCACCGGTCTTTGATGCTTATGATGATTATGATTCTAGCTCAGATTCGGATGATTTTGATTGTACTTCTGAGTATCCCGAGCTGCCCACTTTCGATGATTTTGATGAGGCTGATACTCTATCAAGCGATTCTTCACATGATGAAGATCCTCCGCCATCACTCGATCCTACTTTGGACGATTATTCATTTGAGGAAGATTTCTCTGAATTTCTCAACACATACTTCCCTCATGAGAGTGATGCTCCTCCTTTTGACTTTGAAGATTATCGCCTTGATCCTACTTTGGATTTGAAGAGCATTTTGTCAAAGGAGAAGAAACCGGTTGACACCGAAATCCGTTGCACGAATGATTTAACACCTCTTTGTCCCACTTCTGAGGACGAGGTTGTGCTTCTTTGCGGATCTTCTTCACACTCGGCTGAGCCGGAGTGCTATTTTCCCCTGAAGGAAAAGGTGTTCGATCCTGGTATTGAAATCTTTAGGCCATCTCAGTATCCACCTGATGAAATAAAAGGAAAAATCTTTGGAAATTTTGAAGACATGCTTGCACCGCTTCCTACTTGCTTCCACCGTGCTCCATCACTGCTTAAGGGAACCTTGCCACTTCTTCCTTGGCTTGCCTTGTTCGCCTTAAGCTCTTGCTTATTGATGGATGAAAACTATGTCTTTGATCCTGGTGGATATGTTTCATGCTACTTCTGTTGATGATCAAGGTCGAGTCCGGCTCACGACTCGGTTAACAAAAACCAAGCGCTTCTTGGGAGGCAACCCATGCATCTGTCCTTTCGCTTTCTTTACCATAAGTGTAGGGGGGACCCTTTGGATTGCTATTTCCTCTCCTCACTTCTTAATCTGGGATTCGAGCTTCAATGATCCACTCTTGATGATTCTTGACGACCCGTGATTCCGTGTTCTACTTCTTCCCGGTTCTATCCTAAACTCTTTTCGATTCACTATTTTATATTTTCTCAATATTAAAATAGGAATCTCTTTAGTTGTCTTTTCCTTAGCGAAATTTAAACAAAGTGCACAATATCCTAAGTATAGGGGAGCTTACTCCCACATGCTTAAACATTGAGGACAATGTTTATCTTAAGTGTAGGGGGGACTTCTATCGAAGTTAAGTGGTCTTTTCCTTGTATTTGTCCTCATTTTAACCGGAAAATCAATTTTTCGACATTTTTCAAAATTTTTGATCTATTTTGGCCTATTAGTTTTTCCCCTTTGTATAGTTATTTTCTTTCCTCATTAGAATAAATGCTTAATAAGTGGTTTTAATTTTCAAACGTTGTGAATCTTTTGACTCAATCCGAGTTTACTCTAGCTAGTATCCTTAACGTGTTTAAGTCAAGTTTTGCTAGGCTTTTATAGGGAGCTATAAAACGCGAAAGTCTTAACTCTCACGGGTTAAGAACAAGAACTTTTCGCAAGTTCCTATAATTGATCCTAGAGAGTCGTTTATCAAGGGAACTTTAGAACGCGATTTCTAAACTTGAAAAAGTCTAAGAAATTGCAAGATCCTATAGGCGACTCGAAAACCCAAAACTTTGATTTAATAGGCTAAGCATCCACGAGTCTCATTACTTGAAATTTTAAACTGTGGAGAACGAGAGATGATAGAGCCAATTATAAGTTCGGTATTCTCTCGTGAATTTATGTGAGTTAATTATGAGCCTATTCTCCCATCGCTTGCTAATAAATTTATCTGCTAATAAATAAGGTTGTACGATTTGAAAAGTTACTTAGCTTCTAGCCCCAGATCGTTTAAAAGTTGCTCGGTAATGACGAGAGTTCATAGCCAAGGCATAACTTATGAAGCGGGGCGCGAAGATTGGCGAGTCCGAAAAGGCCCTAACAAGGCATGAGGGCTATGTTTTGTAGCTAAAGATCCAAAAGTGATGTGAAGAATCATTTATCGAAAATCATTATGAAGGATCGAGACACACGACGAAAAGCAAAAACTCCCAAAAAGTCATGGAGAAGTGTATCCGAAAAGACCCTAACAAGGTATGAGGATAAATAGATCCAAGTCAATAAAGGAGGCGGATCGTTGTATATCAAAATCCCAAAATAAAGATTGGAGAAAAATGAAGAAGTCGTGGTCCATATATGAAGAATCTCTCAAAAATTCCAAGTGAAGAAATTCCAATTATGAAGAGAAGACCATTATTTCATGAACGTCTCTCAAGATTTGAAGTATGAAGTCGCTGCCAAACATCGGCCCGAGAAAGGTCTCAAATCGCGAACCAAGTTATGCCAAGATATGAACTTTTTGATATCCCGAGAAGCAGTTTTAAAAGATTTGGTCCTTTAGCTAACTATTGATTAAATCGTGCACTTTATTTTCAGACTAAATAATTATCAAAATAAGTCAAACAATGCATCTTCGTGATCATTCAGGACAAATAATAAAATATAAGAGATACCCATAGGAATAAGGGAGTCTAAGTGAATAATTGGCCCACATGAGTTCGCGATAGTTTACTAACTTATAATAACAATGATCTCGTTTTTAAGCTTGGTTTGGAGAAAGTGAAAAGTTGAGGATGATGATTATTCATGACATTTCCAAAACCCAAGGTATGCTTTTAATTTCTTTGCTTTGCATTTTTATAATTTTCTATCTCTTTAATAAAGGCCAATGTGGATTGATTATGATGAGAAGTGTAAACATGCTTTGTAACTAATGCATTGCATGAGGACATTGCAATGGTCAAGTGTAGGGGATTTGATAGGTGTGTAAACACCCATCTTTTCTACCACTTAATTACAATAATAACCAGACCAAAACGTGTATTTTATGTCTTTTATGTCGGAATTATGCGTGGTTTGTGTTTTTGTTGTGATTTAGGACGAAAAGGTGAAAAGTGGAGAAAACACGGGAATTCACGGGCATTTACGGACTTTTATTGAAGAAAAGGATGAAAGACGAAGTCAAGAAGTCAAAAGTGGATAAAGAACGGAATTCCAAGACCAATTCTGAAGATTTATCGAAGAAAAAGTCAAAAGACGAAAGTTTACTTAAAGTCGAGGAACTCAAGTCTTATTTATCGAAGAATTAAAAGACGAGTCCAAAGAAATCCCGAGCCAAAAGTCATCACATTCCAAGATTAACAAAAAGATTAAGAAGGAAGGACTTGATGGTGCAATTAACAAGAAAGGAAGGAGAGAGGAAGCTTCCCCTAACCACTCCATAATCACCTATATAAACCCTCATTTTCATTCATTTACTGTTGTTGGTGGCTTGACAAACCATTCTTCCACTTTATTTTATGCACCTTTAATTACTTGCACATTTAAATACATGTTTTGCACCTTTAATTACTTTTAATTTCAAGTAAGTGTTTCTTTAATTACTTGCTCCTTTACTTTATCTTGTTAATCTTCTTCTACCTTTCTTTGATTTACACGTCTTTAACTTGTTAAAGGTTTGATTTTTATGCTTTTGATTGTTTTGAACCATTTGTTTTCATAGCTTATTTTGTTTATTTTCAAGTTGATATAGTTTTTACAAAAGTTATTTTTATATAAAAAGTTGTTTTTCTTAAAAGTTTATCTTTTTCGTGTTTAAAAGTTGTTAACTTTCAGTTTGTTAGCTTATTTTCACACGGTTCCACCTTAGGATTTAGTCTTGAGCTTATTAGGATTATAGCTTATTTGTTAAGCTTATTTTTGGTACTTCTCTCCGTATTCTGATTGGATCAATCGGAAAAGGGTTTTACTTTCCGATCTGCGTGATCGGATAAGGGATTCTACATTCCGATTGAGGGAGACTTTGTTATTCCGATTGGAGGTTGAGTGGATATTCCGATTGGTGTTCAGTACAACATTCCGACCAAGGTAAGTAAACAACTTTCCGATCAAGGTAACGTGGGTATTCCGATCTGACAGGGTGACAGCATTCCGATTGGGTACTCTAATTTACATTCCGATCAGGGGGTTGGTTATTCACTTTCCGATCTAAGGTAAGTCTATATTCCGATTGTGGTTGATCGGAATATATTCCGATTGGGAGTTATTTTTAGCATTTTGTCTTGTTTTATTTTTACGTTATCATTTTAATTCTTGTCTAATTTTAATTCTCGTCGCACTTTAATTTGTAGTCATTTAATCATTTTACTTTCTGTCACGTTTTTAAATATCGCACCTCTTTTTAATTAGACTAGATTTAATTTCACGCACTTTACTTTAACGCCACTTTACTTTCAACGACATTTACTTTTAAGTCTTGCACATTTAAATTTAAAAACAACCAAAAATATTTGTTTTACCAAAGAACAACTGAGTCACATAGAGAACCTAGATCAATTCGATTAGACATATTTAAACGAATCTTTTTAACTGGGCAAAAGCCTAGTTATTAACCTACCACCCTTTTGTCACCACATCCGTCGTGAATTAAGTGTGTTATGGGTAAGTATTGTCACCATGAAAAATCCTTGAAAAATCACTTAAAGCACTTGTGATATTATAATCAAAGTTTTTGTGCCTTAAGTGTTTTGATCATAAAAAAACGCTCCCCCTTAACATGTGCATTACACATATTAAGTTGGTTTATCTTTTAAGCCTTTTTCATTATTTAGCCAAATATCATTAAGTCTCCTTAATCCCATTTTCTCCCCTTTCCAAAATGTTAACATCAATATTTTGGATATTAATGGATTAACCGGTCTTTGGGTAATAAAATGAAATTAGATGCTGGTCAAAGAACATATTAATGCTCCCCCTCAAATTAATGAGGGTAAGTTGTAGTGCTCGAGTACGATATGTTTGAAAGATTTAGAATCTCGAGAGAAATTCTTGAAAAATATCATACTTTTACACTACAACATGCCACAAAAGCTGACTATACAAAAATTAACATATTCACAATAATAGACATATGGAGTTGACCTGTTATAAGACGAACCAAAATTAAATAGCTCGTTCCGTGAACCTACGGTGTGCTCCATATGGCCTTCCACCTACGAATCGTTCCACACTTCGTAGCAACCAGCGCTTCCTTAGAAGTCCCTCGATCTTCTTGATCGCGTACTTTGCTCCCTTTTTGCACTGGCTTGTCCAGGTATACTTGACTGCTGGAAGCGGTAGGTCGGCATTGAGAACCGTCAGATCATCTCGAACATGCTTGAGCGTACCATCACTGAATTTGTGCAGTTCGGAGAATCGCATAAACTGCATGACTCTAGTCTCATTTGGATAAAATATCCCTGCTTCCGGTGTCGTGGTCCCCATGTACGGCTTCTTGTTCTTGTGAAAATTACTGAGCGGAGTTGTATGGGGACGTTGCAAGTTTAGGTGTTTCTGATAGCTCTCTACTCCAAGTTGAAATCTTCCACCCGGTTTTGGATGACAATTTTTCTTGCATATTGACGAAGGTTGGAGCTCAAAGCAATGACAATATTAGGTTGTAGATGGTCGACTTTTTCTTGAGCCAATAACAACAGAAGATCTTCGATGTCTTCAAGTTGAAGGTACTGGAGATCACTTTCTTCAATTCGGTATTCTTTCTCATCAGTACGTTTGAACAAGATTACATTCAAGTAATCATAACCGAATACAGTCTGAGTGGTTGCTCCTTGGATGCTTTTGATTCTGTGAGATGAGACAATAGAAGAACCTCTCTTTGGACGATGGAAGTGACTGTAAGCTAACTTTTCTTTGCAGTCCAGTGAGAGATGCCAAGTGATGCAAAAGTATCATAAAACTTGAGCAGTTTCTTTCTCCATATTGCATCAGTTACTTTATCTTTGATCCATGGAACGTTCTCCAGATTAACAACCTTGAGCATAGTAAGTGATGTGGCATATTTCTTCGCACCTTTTTCAAGATACTCGAGATCGTGAGGTACAAAGTGTTCTATTGGAATCGTTGCAGAGCCGGTGATGACTGTGGGTGTAAGAGGTTGTAGCACTAGAGTCTGAATTCCCGTAGTCGTCGCTCTCATTGCCTTTGTAAGTTCATTTAAGTGATATTCTGCTTCATTATGGCTGATCTTCAAGGTATCAAAGAAGTCCACATCTGCGGCTGCCATTTTGATAAGGTCTAGAGTCATTGTCGGTTTCCCATGAGAATACCTTAGAAAGGCCGAGAAATTGACAGGATTGTTTAGGAATTGAGTCAGCTCCATTTCAGTTGCTGTGTCGAAAGGATGCTGTGGTGCTACATTTGTAAGCCAGAATTGCTCCTGTACCGTGTCATCGATGATAAGAGATTCAGCAAACGTTAGTTCTGGCAAATTTAACTTCCATATCAGAGTTGTGCTGATCTTCAGATGGTGTTGAAGGTTGTTCACCGGTATATCATCCTTTGGCATAGAGACTGGAATTTCATCTTCTAGCATTGTCCCTGTGGGTTCTTCTTGTTGTGTAGACACATGAATTTCGTCTTCTTGCATATATTCTACAGATTCATTGTGAGAATCAGTGGTAAAAACTGGTTTAGTAGATATACCTGTGTCAATATTCTGAGTATCTGGTACAATATACTCCACCGTCTTTTCTACGGTTTCAACAACGCTTTCTGCAGCTTCCTCAATACCTTTCTCAGTAGCATTATCACTTTCATCCTTATTTGACTCTTCGGCATTAGTACCCATTTTGTCATTTTTATCACCATTGTTGGTTCCATTACCATTGTCATTATCATCATCGTCATCCTCATCCTCGTCCTCATCTTCATCTTCATCCATATCCTTATCCTTTTCTTCCTCATCGTCTTCTTCCTCATCCTTTGCTTCCTCATCCTCTTCCTCATTTTGATCATTTTCACCATCATCCTTATCACCATTACCCTCGTCATCTTCCTCCTTAGCTCGTCTTCATTGTCAGATTTAGAGTCGGTAGTATCTACAGGTGTATCTTCAATAATTGCTTTGTTGAGATATTGCAGAACTTTTCGTTTATATTTCGATTTATGAGCTCCCATATCTTTCAGTCGTGTCTGCAACAATGTCATTAGTTGAAGGGTAGATAAAACATTACCGACAATAGTTGGTAGCTGCTGATCAACATATGACTTGACTTCCCGTCGAATGATCTTGGTCATCTTCTCATCAATTGACCCAAGAAAAGCTGCATTCTCTTTGTCACGAGTTTTCTTCTCTCCAAGAAATGATTTGTGTTGTTCTTTAAGTTTTGACACTCTGTCGGATATTTTCTTAAGTGTAGGCTCATCAGGTTGGGGTTCCTTAAGAGGTTGTGTGTCGGGAGTGGTGAATCTTTCAGTCAGTGTAGCTATTTGTTTAGCTTGAGCCTCCAGCTGTTGTTGAAGAGACTGGATCAGTGGATCACTAACTGTGAGGAATGGGTTGGAGGTGGATGATACTTGTTATACTGATGGTGGAGGTGTAACCATGACTGTTAACGTGGTGGTGGATGATACGGGTTGTTCAAGGATAGGTGATGGTGTAGATTCAGTGATTGGGGCTGTGGTTGATACAGGTTATTCAGCTAGTGCTGGTGTGATAGCTGGTGTTATGACATCAGGGATGACAGGTGGATAATGGTGGAATGGTAGTTGATGTAACAGAAGTTATAGGAACATCCACCATGTTTTCATTTTTCGATGGATCAGTATTTGTAACCTCGACACCCTCCCCTTCCAAATTAAGATATTTCATAACATCGTCAGAGCCGGAAGTAGACTTACTTTGAAGTTGAGTTTCTGGTATGAATGTTGCATGAGCATCGTCGTGTAGCACCGTGTGAGTTGGTTCCGGTAAAGATGTGTTGACATTTACATCATGATACAACAAATTTGTATCTGTGTTTGCACTGCTACCACCCTCTTCACTCTGCTCACGACTTTCAAAATGGAAGTTATCAGCATCTTCATAAGCATCTTCATCGGTAGGATCTTCATAAAATGCCATGTCAGCATCAGGATTACCAAATTCCTCTAAGTCCTCAAACAGTCTTGAGCCTGATCTTGTGGAGGTCGCAAAAGCTTCTTCTCTGCTTTGTTGAAGAATAATACGCAGTCGTTTGGCTTCAGAAATGGTTTGTTGAGTTGGTTCATCTGAAGCAACACTTGCTTCTTTACCTTTGGTTTGCTTTGCTTTCTTTGGCCTTCAGAGTGGTACTTCTTTTCCTGTTCATTCTCAGTATGGATCATCTCATCTTCATCATCATCTTCATCAACTATTTGCATTTTCCCTGTGCCTTTATCTTTGGAGGAAGCAGTCGATTGGCGCTTTGATACTCTTTTCTCGCGTTTACCTTTTTGCTTCTCTGAGGGAAGTGAATTTGCTCGTCGAAACTGTGTGTCAATATCATTAAGCATCTCTTGATATTTGTCACTTTCCTTGATTCCTTCATTGATCATTGTGTCAGGTACTAGAGTTGGACGTAATGAATACTTTGTGGATGAAGTATCCGCATTCATTTGTAGGATCACATAGTCATCATCTTTTGTGTGGTAGAAGAAATTCCCGCGAGTGTCAATGGTTGGGTCGCTCTTCATAAAGTGGTTGATGATGAGCTTGGTGAATCTTGGGAATGGAAGATGCACTGATTTCTTCTTGGTTCCAGTAAACTGGTAACAAAATTCTTGCCAGAGAAGGAGTGCATAGTCTACTTTAGATGCCGTGTAAAGTCCCTAAAATATGTGAGCCTGAGGTGGTCTCATTGCGTCGGAGCCTCGAGTCTTTCCAGTAAGACATTTGACAATGATGGTGATAAGTGCTTTCCAGGGTTGTCCTATGTGTCATGTATTGAACTGGGATAGGTTGTGGATTTCACTTTCATAATTCAGAGCACGAATGACTCAAAACAATTCATCGGTCTTTGGGTTAGCCACAAATTGTTCTCCTTGTGCCAACTTAGGAAAGTTGAACAGTTGATGAAAGATGCTCAAGTTAAGTACCATTGGCGTTTTGTTAGTTGGAATGAGATAGTCTTTTTAGAAAGTGTTGCAGTGGTCCAGAACTCGTTCATGTAGGCTTCTGGAACAGAGGCAGTAATTCTGAATGCATCTTTGATAGGTGAAATGTCAAGGATATCCGTGGCGATTTTGAAAGCTGCTAAAGATGGATCAAAATCCTCTTGCAAACGAGAGTTGTTCTCAGCATATGGTAGCCTGTTGCTTAGTGAAACAAGTTCGAGATCACGTTGTCGCTGTTGTTCCTCTGTGATCGACATCTTCCTGCTTTGATGACATAAACACAAATGATATACACAAAACATATATATCTTAAACCTATGTCAAGTTATTGGGAGGTTCCGTATAGGGGTTCTTTGTCATGGGGATGGAGAAAGCTGTTGTTGCTGCGTCCTCTTATCCGTGAGTATATTTGGTCTAAGATTGGTGATGGTATGACTACGTCCTTTTGGTTTGATAAATGGTGCGAATTTAGTCCTCTAGCCAATATTATTTCTGCGCGTGATATTGCTCGGGCTGGCTTGCACAGGGCTGCTATGGTGCGGGATTATGTTCAAGATGGTACATGGATTTGGCCGGCTGAATGGCTGACTAAATATCCATGTTTGCATATGATTCAGGTGCCTGTGTTCTCGGAGGATGCTGACTGCCTGCAATGGCGTTTGGGAGATGGCACTATGTCGTTGTTTTCGGTAAACCAGGTTTGGGACTCTATTAGACCTAGAGACAACGATGTTCCTTGGGCTGATGTGGTGTGGTTTCGTTCGTGTATTCCTAAACATGCGTTCATTATGTGGCTGATTTTTAAGAAGCGGTTAAAGACACAAGATTGTTTGGCAATCTGGGACAGAAATAGTGCGCTGGATGCTTCATGCTCTCTTTGTGGTACGCAACCGGACTCTCATGATCACTTGTTTTTTGAGTGTACATTTTCGCAGCAGGTTTGGAGTAGTGTGATGCATATGGCTTGGCTTGAAGGGACTGGTCCGGATTTTGGCTCTATTTTTTCGAGGCTTTTTCCTATTGCTAAGCGTAGTACGTCGCAAAGTTGCATTGGCAAACTGGTGCTGGCGGCTGCTGCTTATTTTATTTGGCGTGAAAGAAATGCTCGTTTGTTTAAAGGTGTAAAGAAGTCCGTCAAGGAGGTAGTCGATGGTATTGTTTCTACTGTTCGGTTGAAGCTTATGTCTTGTCGTTTAAAGAAGTCTAAGGATGCTATGATGTTTGCGCATCTTTGGAAGATCCCTCTGTCCATCTTGATTTAGTTTTAATGTTTTGCTTATGTTCGATTAGATGGTTCTTTCCTATTGGTGTCATAGGTTATGTTGAGGTTGTTAGGTTCTCATATGGCATGTCATATGAGTAGAGGCTGTTCGAGCTGTGTTGGCTTGAGGTTAATGTGACATTCGGTCACATTCCATTGTACTTAACTGATTTTTTGGTGTAATATATTTTACCGGGGAATCACCCCTTTACCCAAAAAAAAAAAAAAAGTTATAGCATTTTCAGAAACACACGACAATCATTAGCGTATTACATTTATAGAGCAACAATAACTTGATCACGACACATGTCTATAGGTACCACCTAACAGGATGCTAGCATGACAATCCTATTACTCATCACAACCTTATAATGTTAACATAATATTATAAGCTATCACAATATTACCAACATTACTCATTGCAAGCTTACAAGTCATCGGAATAATAACAATCCTAAATCCATCACAATCTTACAAACCATCGGAATCCTAAAAAAAACCATCGCAATGTTTAAACATCGCAATCCTATCGCAATCTTACACCCATCGCAATGTGAAACCATCGCAGTCCTATCTCAATCCTGTTCTATCGCAATATCTAGGTTCCATCGCAATAAGTTCGTTTCCATCAGAATGTTTGAGAATTCATCGCAATATGTCCCCATCGCAATACCATTACAATGCCATCGCAATAATGCATCAGAATGCACCATCGCAATATGCCATCGCAATGCGTCATCGTAATGACCCATCGCAATAAGCCATCACAATGAGCCATCAGAATGACCCATCGCAATAACCCATCGCAATGAGCCATTGGAATGACTCATCGCAATGACAGGCATCGCAATGTCGTGTCGCAATGATCATCGGAATCCGAGACTGGGATCCGATCTTAACGTTGACTTCACAATTCCTGGAGTTTGGCAACGTTTTAAACAAAACTGGGCAAGACCTTTGTGTATCTAGGCAATCTAAACATATCCCACTTATCAATTAACATTAACAAACACGAAAATTTCGAAACCCTAATTTGATTAAATCTTGATTACTGGTTTGTTTGTGATGTTAAGTTTAAGAAAGAATCATAATAAACATAAAGTACAACAATCAGATACCTAGATGGATGCACTGATTAGCAATCAAAGAAATCAAAGATCAAGGTTCAACAATGGCGGGGAGAAAGTGTGTGTTTGTGTATTTGCAATGGAAAAGAAAAGGAGACGGAGAGGGGGGGGGAGTATGATGTTTGACTTGGTCAACTTGTGCCAAAGTTACACATGAAACCGCCTTTTTGCAACATTTGCAAACATAGTCCCCCAGTTAGTAGCATTAGTTAAGATTATTAGGATGAACCAAATAAATTAACGACGTACTAACCCGCACACAAACACGAACACATACACTTAATGCCTAATTTCAAATAACCTATTCGTCAAGGTATATTCCACACAAGGCACACTTAGCATTTAATGATGACGATTAATGGTTTATATTTTCTGAAAATCCTTTTTGAAGACCAATTTTAATTCCAAGAAAATTTAATATTTGCTCCCCCTTAACCACGGACCCGTTTTCTATTTAAAGAGCTGTAGTCAATGATTTTAAAGAAGAAAATATTCATAAAGACATTTTCCGGTTTAGTGATTGTTTGGAACGATTTTGGTGGCAATAAGATTTCTCTTATTTTGACAAAATAACTGCACTGATACGTACACTAATTTGTGTTAGACCAAGTTATAAAGTAAACTTAGTCCTTTACAAGGTTTTAAAGTAAACCTTGCCCGAGAAAATTAATTCCCGTTGTGAGCCAACGTTTTCATAAGAAATACGTGACTTTAATGCGAAAAGCGGGTTGTAGTCTAAAATCACTACAAGCCATAATGGGCATGTTTTAAAACATGTACAACTTTTATACGGACTCTGTTTATGACGCCGTGTCAATTTTAATCGACATTTCTAAGGCCGTAAATATTACCGTACTAAAACACATGCCCGTTTTAAAAATGAAAAATATTTTTGGATTTTCTTGATTTTATATTTTTATGGTTTTTGTATGTTTTATATTTTTGTATTTTTCTTTTGGTGGTTTAAATATGTATGATAATATACAAGATCACGATCAAAGGATGCTCTAGAATAGTTTACCACCACTATTCTTCAGATTCTTCTGCCAACTCCCTAAGTGTCGCTGGGGAGAATGATTTCATGCCTAGCTTTTCGATCAAAAATTCGATACGTCCTCGATCTAAGGCCTTTGTAAATATATCTGCCAGCTGATACTCAGTGTTGACGAAGTACAGTTCGATCACTCCATTTTCCACTTGCTCTTTGATAAAGTGGTAGCGTGTGTCAATGTGCTTCGCCCGGGGATGTTGAACGTAGTTGCAGCACAGAGCAATTGCACTTTTGTTATCACAGGACATTGGTATTTTGTTGAATCCAAGACCGTAATCAGTTAATTGTGATCTCATCCAAAGGACTTGAGCACAACAACCGGACATAGCAATGTATTCAGCCTCTGTACTTGATATCGCAGCGCTTTTCTGCCTTTTAGATGCCCAACTAACAAGTCTATCTCCAAGAAGTTGCACACTGCCAGAAGCGCTACGTCTAGTATCTTGACACCCAGCATAATCCGCATCTGCATATGAGATTAGTGCAATAGAGGAATCCTTCGGATACCAAAGACCACGATTAAATGTTCCTTTAAGATACCGAAAGATCCTTTTCACAACATGTAAGTGCTTTTTGGTAGGCCGAGCCTGATACCGGGCACACATGCATATAGAAAATTGCAAATCAGGCCTGCTAGCAGTCAGACAGAGAAGGGTGTCGATCATTCCACGGTAAAGTTTAGGATCGACAGCTATCCCTTCCTTATCTTCATCTAACTTGGATCTCTCCACCATTGGAGTATCCACGGGGTCACAATTTTCAAAATGATACTTCTTTAATGATTCAAGAGCAAATTTGGATTAATTAATGAAGATGCCTCTGGGATTCTGAGAAATTTGTAACCCTAAGAAAAATGAAATTTTTCCCATCATCGACATTTTAAAACGTGTGGACATAATTTTCTCAAATTGGTCAGACACTCTTTGATTAGTAGTAGCAAATATTATATCATCAACATAAATTTGTGCCAGTATCATGTCGTTGTCCTCCTTGAGAATAAATAATGTTGGGTCCACTTTGCCTTTGGAGAAGCCTTTTGAAATGAGATAAGACGATAGGAGATCGTACCACGCGCGTGGAGCTTGTTTCAACCCATAAAGAGCCTTCTTGAGCTTGTACACGTGATTAGGATACTCCGAGTTGACGAATCCATTCGGCTGGCATACGTAGACATCTTCCCTTAATTCACCATTGAGAAATGCCATCTTAACATCCATTTGGTAGACGATCATATTCATGTGAGCAGCATAAGCAAGGAATTGTCTAATTGCCTCCAATCGTGCAACAGGAGCAAAGGATTCTTCAAAGTCAATACCCAAAGCTTGTTTGCAACCTCTAGCAACCAATCTAGCTTTGTTCTTCAGCACTCCACCTAACTCATCGAGTTTAACCTTATATACCCACAACAATGTAAGGATTTCAACGTTGCTGGGTAAAGGAACTAATTCCCACACTTCAAGATGTTGAAATTAATTATGTTCCTCTTGCATGGCTTTAATCCAAGATGATTTTCTCATGGCTTGTTGCCAATTTTTAGGTTCAGTATCGGAAAGAAATGCATCAAAGTAGCAATATAATGCATGTTCTTGGAGTTGGTGGCGTGTTAAGACTGGTCGATTGATGTCACCAATAATATTACGGATTGGGTGATCCTTGTCCGTTTTGTATTGTGATTTTAAGTCCGTGGTGGTCGAGAGTGAACGATTGCAGGAGCTTCCTCTGAGGTAGACACACCGTTAGGGTCTTCAGGTATTTGTGAACCAAAGAAAGGAAGCTCTTGTAAATGAGCAAATTCCAAATCGTGATCATAGGGATCCTCTTCAACATCATTAGGAACGAGTGGGGGTGATGATTCAGGTGTAGTTTGTGAATTGTTGGGGGATGGGACATCTGGTTCAAGAGTAACAGTAGATGTCTCGGACTGATTTCCATTATCTTGAGCAACAACTTCGGGAAACGGAGTGGTCTTCTTAAATGGTTTTTCCCTATTGGTGTTATTGTTTGTGTAATAGGGTTTGATAACTGAGTGGTCTGTCTCTCGGTTTAAGTAGTGGTTGTTTGAGCTCTGGCTCAAGGTTAATGTGGTATTTCTGCCACATTCCATTGTATTTATTGACTTTGGGTGATTAATATATTTTACCGGGGAATGGTTCCCTTTTACCCAAAAAACTTCGGGAAACGGAGCTACTGCTGCAGGTGCTGGAGAATCATTACTAGGTGGATCAAAGAATTCATCAAACATAGGTTGAAATAACTTATCCCACTCGGACCTTGTAGGTGGTATAAATGATGGAGAAGTAGGATTGTTAGGAGTTAATCTGGAACTGATTGTACCGGTTCCCATCTCATGTAATGCGGGTTCAGAGCTGTGTTGCTTAGAAGCCATCGCTGTCAGCTCATCAAAGTCGTTATCCAAAGTTTCTACTATCTTGCCAAGACGACGGTTATAAATTCGGTAAGCTTTCTTTGCAGGCGAGTAACCAATAAAAATTCCAATATCAGCCTTCGGTTGAAGTTTGCCCAAATTCTCACTATTTGTATTTGGATAACACAGTGCACCAAACACATGAAGAAATGAAATATCGGGTTTGTGTCCATGAATTAGCTCATATGGAGTTTTACCATGGCGTTTACGAATGATGGAGCGGTTTTAGGTATAACATGCGGTTGCCACTACTTCAGCCCATAAGAATAAAGGAGCATTCGCATAAATCAACATAGTTCTAGCAGCTTCCATAAGTGTACGGTTACGTCTTTCCACGACACCGTTTTGTTGTGGAGTGCGGGCAACAGAAGTTTCATGTGAAATACCTACCTTTTCATAATAGTCTCGTAGAGTTTGATTAACGAACTCAGTTCCATTATCAGTGCGAATACGGTGAACAGTAGCATGAAGACGTACTTGGATCATCTTTAAAGTTTTTGGGTAAAGGGGACTGTCCCCGGTAAAAGATATATTACGCCAAAAAAACGTTGAAGTACAAAGGATAAGGGTGAATCCCTTATCTCAGCCCGTTACATGGGCAACAAACAAGCCACAAACAGCTAAACACACACACACCTACATAAGTAGACATCCCCATCTTATGACCAACTAAAGAAGCTATTTTCGATTCTTATTATTAAGACTAAAGTCATATTTATCAGCATAGCTATCATTTTGATCAAAACCCTCATCATCATCAGACTCATTTATAACACTAAATGAACCTGAGCCGCTTGTATAAGGACCTTTCGCCCCAATGTTTTTCTTTAGACCCTGATCTGGAGCCACATAATCTTCTTCACCAATTGAGCTCAAAACATCAAACAAATTAGAAGTAGATGCCACATTAGACACATCAGATTTTGTAACCTTCTTTTTCTCCATACTTGTCTTTGTCGGTGGCCGATAATAAGAAACTTTTGGTTTTGTAAGCCGTAAACCAGCAACCGGTTTGGATTTCCATTCTTGCTCAGTTTGTTTACCTTTGTTCTTCCTATTTCTCACCTCAACGAAATCCGCACCTTGACCTCCTTGGACGACACGTGTTGTAGTTGTCTTAGGGACCGGTTTTACACATTTCGGACACTAAGCACCCGAGTGGCCAAAAAATTTACACTCCATACAGTGAGGAGGTTGCCATTCATACTCCACCTCAATTTTCTCCATAGAAAAGCCAGCATCATCATCTAAAGGGATAGCAACCACTAACGAATCTAGGAGAACTCGATCAGATGATACCTCAATAAGAGCACGGGCATATGTACTACGACCCCATGGATTAATACACATATCACATGTATAACTATCCAACATAATAGGTTTGCCCAATTTCGATGTAATATGACTCAGCCCCACTTCCGAGTAAGCTACAATAGGTATATTATGAAGTTTAATCCATACCGGGATAGATGTAACTTCCTCTTTAACCAGTTTTGTATTCGGCTTCCAAATATCAAGGATAATGGGGACTAACCTGATTAACCATGGACCACTTTCAATCACTTTCTCCATCCCCTCCGTAGTTTTGAATTTAAACAAATAGAACCCGTTACGAACAATCACTTTTTCAATGCCAAATTTGGCCCAAGTATTCATAACATATTTCTGCACCAAGGGGAAAGCAATACGCTTCCCGAGAAAATAACCATATAAAGTATTTGTGAAGTGAGACCTCACCTCATCAACCGCAACTCTTGGTAAAGCCACATCCGCTCCCGAAACTTCCTCAAATTCAGTGATATGTGACACCTTTATAATTTTCTTCGAGGTTAATGGTGTGGACACATGAAATAAACTAGCAAAATCAGTTGGCCTTGGCGAGCATCCATCATTAGCCAATTTTGTACCTCCATTTATACCTACACCTACTGATTTCAAATGCATATTCGGCTTCGAATACTCATTAACAACAACCTGCACATCATGTTCCTGATCATGAGTTGCTGCTAACGTAATACCCTCATCAGCAGTTATAACAGGTTGTGTAACAGCCCTTGTATCCCCACTGGCAACAACGTTGGAGGAAGGCAGCATAGAAACCCTAGCATGTAGGTCAGTAGTATTAGGGTTAGGAAACACCCTCGCCTCTTCTCCACTATTCAACCCCATATGCCGAAGATCACTCTCCTTCAAACGTTTCATTCGTGCTGCTAGACCCTCCATATCAATCGGAATACCAATCCCCTCCTTGACCATAACAACAAAACCTAAAACACCAAACCCTAGAAACAAAAATGTCACCAGCAAAACCAGCCCCCACAATCAACCCGTATAAACGCGCATAAACCTTAATCAATTCTCATAATGATGAACAGAAGAAAAAATCAGGCACAGCTAAATAGATCTTGATAGAAACCCTAGACCGCCGAATTAAAAAACCTAAAAAACGTATATGCCCTGAAATCGTTTCAGATCTGAATAAAATTGATGTTAATGCAACACAAAAACAACAACGTTATAAAGACAGAAAAAAGAGATCAGGATAACAAACGAATTTTAAAAGTTAATTTAATGGCGGCTAGAGGAGGTTAATTTAATGGGGGAGCTTGTGTACTGTGCCACTTAGATGCTAAAAATTTTACCCATGTAAACCTTGAGAAATCATCCACCATGACGAGGATGTATTTTCTACCACTCACACTAGCCGTACGCATTGGCCCGCAATGATCCATGTATAAAAGATACAGTGGTTCTTGGTTGGTGTCTTCAGCTTTAGGTTTGTATGATTTCTTGGTGCTTTTCTCCAAAGAACACGCGGAACATAAATGATCCTTGTCGAACTTAAGTTTTGGAAGACCACGAACAAGTTCGTTTTTAGCCAAATGGTTTATAGCATCAAAGTTAAGATGAGATAACCAGCGATGTCACAACCATGACTTGGTCTTGGATGCTTTGGAGAGAAGGCATACAGGAGAGGCGGCCATCATGTTTTGAATGGACAGTGTGTAGAGATTATCCCCTCGAGAACCCTTTAACAAATCATTTCCTGCAAGATCGCGAATAAAGCAAGTATGTTGTCGAAAAGCCACCTCAAGGTTTGAATCGCAAAATTGTCCCACTGAAAATAGATTGTGACCAAGTCCCTCCACATAATAAACCCTTGAAATCGTAACATTCCCAATTTGGTATTCACCATAACCCATGATCTTCGCAATATGGTCGTTGCCGAATTTAACCGTTCCTAGAAACTTGTTGACGAAATTTCTGAGCATCGAGCGATCTCCGATCATATGCTTTGAGCATCCAGAGTCCAAGTACCAGAGGATGATTTGGACCACCTGAAAATATCACCAGACAAAGACGATGTATCGGAATCTAGTAGGTCCTCTGTGTTAGCAGGTACAGATATATTTATCTTAGATTTGCTAACCGAAGAATTCTTAGGCTTCCAAACTTGCTTCCTAAATGCCGACTTAGATTCTAGTTGTCTAAGATCCTGAGGTACTTCTTCACTGGTAGGCACAATAGTGGGGGAAGACCTAGTTAAAGGGCGCTAATTTCTTAGTGCTAGTGTTCCTAGTTAAAGGACGCTGAGACCTAACTTCCGTGGATGTGATCCTAGTTAAAGGGCACGTAGTTCCATTAGCAGTGAAGGTCCTACCAGTGGGTTTCCATTGCCAACCAACTTGGGTGAATTTCTTCCCCGTTGGAATCCATTCAAGATTGTTCCTAATAGCATACATTTCATTCACGTGATCAACAAGACATAAATCATGACACTTAGAAAATATGCATTCATTACAATTCCAACATCGCAAATTCGAATTCACATTTTGCTTAGGCTTCTGCACAGAGGCAGATCCTTTTGTCTTAGATACATGATTCTTTCTATTTGAAACTGAAATAATATTCCTAGGGTGAACTTCTACTTTCTTCTTGGCAGTCCTACTAGTGGAAGGCTTGATCCTATCTTTCTTGTCTTGAGATCCTTTAGCCTTAGTAGACATAATTACTCCTGTAGAAGCCATGGGAACATTAGGGACAGATTTTGATGTAGCCTTGATGGGTGTGTTTAATATAGGCCTAGATCCTAGATTCTTATTGAATGGAGTAATGGCAATGGTGGGGGTTTGCTGTTTCGAGGGTACAAATATCGGTTGCCCAATGTACTCTAAGTTTGCTAAACAATCCTGAATGTGATCCACATATAATAAAAGCTCATATAGAAGATGACTTGTGGGATCTAGTTCACGCATGTCATCAACGATCTCTCTAGCAAGATCTGCATGTTCTAAGGCATTTTTCATGTATGTGGCAAACTTAGTTGGACCATTCTTAATTTTTGGATCCCGATATAGCACACGTGGGTTAGGTTTGGGAGCACTAGAGGTCGAAGCAGAGATGGTGGTTGGATTATCAACAACTTCTTGTCCTTTGAGTTGAAGTGTCTCCTTTAATTCAGCCAAAACCATGTTTTTGTCTATGAGTTGAATATTTAAGTCAGAGATTTCCTCGCACTTACGGTTCAATTGGTCAACAAATGACTTTTGCTCTGCTGCGTTAAAAGCGAAGCGTTCTTCTAACGAACCATAAATATCTGAGAAACCCTGCTTTACTTTATCAAACTCCCCTATCATAGAAGTAATTCTATCTTCTAGGGCATGATTCTTAAACTCTGCAGCCTATAGTTCCAATTTCTCTGCTACTGATTCTCTCTTAAGTCTCATAATTTCTTCCTCTAATGCATGAACTACCTGAATCATCTTGTCACTTGTCTCAGCGGAGTTTTCACAATCATTTGTTTTTGAAAGAGTTTCATTTTTAGATTGATTTTCAATTTCAAGAGATATACGATGTTGTTGAAGCTCATTAAAACGTTTTGAAAGTGTGTTATAAGAATCTTGAAGTTTTAAAAATTCAGCGTTAGATTCATGACAAGAATGATTATCTACATTAATCACAGGCTCAACAATATTCACAGATATATCATGCACATCATCACATTTATTCACAGTAGATGAAATCTCATGAGCATATTTAAGAGTAACAACTTGCATCACTTCGAGAGACACTATATGTTCTAAGAATCGGTCATATTCTGATAAAATCTTTTCTTTCTCAATTAAATGTTGTTCATAAGCATCATCCATTTCATAGAAAATTTTTTGAACTTCACCTATTTCAAAGCTTAGATTTCCCGCGAGATAATAGACTCCATTTTTAATATTGTTTACAAACGGAATGATCTCTTTCTCAAACACCGTTTTCATGTGTTCGAAAGCCCATTCTCCAGCAGTTTGAGCCGTTGAAGTCGTACATTCCAGGATGACATTGTCAAACTCGGTAAGGTATCGCTCAATCTCTTCCAAGCTTAGCTTTACCGTACTTACCGGTGGAAGATTCTTTGGAATTTCCTTTGGTTCGTCCGAGTTAACGAGTGTAGGAAGTATACTAAGGCTTTCTCTAGTAGGCATGTAAGCAGATGTATGGATAGATTTCTTTTGCATATTAAATCGAGTTCTAAGATCTATTTTTGCATTCGTTGCATTCATTTGTGCATAGTCATACTCAGGATATGTAGGAAGTGATTTTAACCGATTTTCTTCATATAGTGACATGCTCTCAGATTCATTTAAAAACACAATCAGATCTAATACCAATCCTAACTTGGTTTCATCATAAAGTCGTGGGTTGTGGTGAAATGCTTGCTTTGCATACCCCGGGCTAGGTGGTAGGTCTATTAGACGAGATAGATTGAACTCTTGAAAAGAAGAATGAAACAAGTGTACTAAATATGAAGCAGAGTATTGTTTTAAAAGCAAAATTTCAGTATTTTTAATTCTCTCAGACGCCTTAATTTCCGTTTCAACCCTTTTAGACTCGAGAATTTCGAAATCCGTTTGTAGTTTTTGAAAATTATTAACGACTGACTCTTTTTCTTTAAGTTCTTTCGAAAGATTTGCTCTTAAACTCTTAATTTCTAGCAGATTATCCATTTAGACTTGCGTAAACCTATCAAATTCAGGATTGGTTAAGGTAGTGGACACTGGAGTTAATTCCAAGGTTTTAACCTTTTTCTTATGCAAAGCAAGCTCGGCAGATAAAGTCTGATTAACACGGAGGGTTTCAAGGACCACATTATTCATTTGGCTAAGCAAAGATGCCGAGACCATAACCAAATCAGGTTGAGCAAACGAATTTGTAGTCGTAATAGCTCCCGGTTGTGGTTCACTCAAAGTCTGGGGAATTGCATTGATATTGCTATCATTGTTTGTCTCCTCGATTGAGGTACTAACCACCGGAGGCTGTTCCGGATACTCAGACACTTGCTCAACTTGATAAGGTACAATACTAGTATCCGTAGCAGTATTTGGTACCTCAGAAATTGTGTCAGCTCCATAAAGTGAAAGATTTGCCATGAGAGCTGCTTTGGCGGTATTGAGATCATCACAGTCAGATTCGTATGCATCCAAATCATCACATTGATATGCGGCATTGTTTGTGATGGCTGTTGTGAGACCGTTAGTGTCCGCGACTCCCGGATCTGCGAGAAATGCCAACTCTTCTTCATCGAGCTCACGTACTTGGGCTTGAGCATTCACCAAGTAGATCTTCTCCTGAAACCATGTGCTATCCCTTTTCCTCTTGGGCTGCTTACACTCTCGGGCCATGTGCCCTTCCCCTTTGCAGTTGTAGCATATAATCATCTTCGTTTTGCCAGTGCTATTACCTCTTGTAGCAGCAGTGTTAGATGAACGTGCACCAGCAGTAGATAAATTGGGTCTCCCCTGAAGTGGTTGCACCATGACTCTTCCATCTTGAATTATAGCCTGTTGTCGAGAGTTAGAAGAGTTCCTTAACTGATTGTTAGTTGTTGCTGGTCCTCTGTAACCTCGTTTGTTCAATGTTTGAGTGAGATAAGCAGACATTTGAGCACGTATATCAGTAGGACTATCCCCTTGTCTAAACTCAGGGACAGGGACTCATCATCACAATAGAATGCTGGTGTTGATTGAGCTACAAGCTGATTTGATGGAACACTAACTTGTTGTGAGTAATGAGATTGAGGAGCCTCAAGTTGTTGATAGGTAATAGCAGGGTTTGTTGGAGGTTGATAAGGTGAATACTGGTGTGAAGCATAAGGTAACGGATGTGAATCTCCTTGTGATGATATTGCTTGTTGCTTGTATTGTTAGTGATAAGATGTAGGCGGTTGTGGTAGGATCGAGTACTGTGGGAAGCTTGGTGTTTGATGCAATGGTTGATAGGAAGACTGGTGTCCCAAAGCAAGCGAAGAGTTGTGATATGACAATGTAGGATGGTTTGCCATTAATTCCAATGGTTCTTGATAAGATCCCTGAGAGATTCGTTTTTGTATCACATGCTTCTCGTATTGTTGTAAGAAAGCATATAGTTGATCTAAATTTGACTTGTGCAAATCTCGAATCATCTTAACATCGGTGACATATTGACTCCATTCTTGGGGTAACGTGTTCAAGAACTTTGTGTTTAGTTGAAACTGTTCACATCTTAGATTATACACGTTCATGTCATTCATCAAAGTAGTGAAACGCCAGTAGTAATCGTGAAGAGTCTCCCCTGGAATGTATGTAAACTTATCAAACAAGTCATACAATTGACACTCTCGTTCTTGCTTAGTTAGAGAGGTCCCTTGTAACAAAACAGTTAATCGATCCCAAAGATCCTTTGCCACTGTGTGTTCACTTACCATTCTACAGATATCGGGTGGAAGGGCTTGAAGTATTGTCTGAACGGCCCTTTCATCTGCATCGGCAATGATTTTGTTAGCATCGGTTAACTCATGATACAGCCTTTCCCTCGTCACATTGTTGACGGTAACTTCTCCCCAATCTAATGGACCTTTTTCAATTGATTGAAGCATAAGTCGACCATTGGGTTTGCCCATGATGTACGTTTTCATGCGACCTTGCCATGCTTCAAATAAGTCTTTGATGAGCAAAGGTGGACGAGTGTCGGTACCCGAGATGATTGAGATATCGGTAAGCGAAGTCATTGTTGGCATATATGAATTTGAATTCATTTTATGATCCCTTGAATAAAGATTATCAAAAATGATCGATCAATGAAATAAGGTTATGTGTTTTTATATTGTTGAATGAAAGATGTTGTTATCCTTTTGTTGTATGTGTTTTTGAAATTTACCAAATTACCAAATAAATGCAAGATAGAAAAATCCTCTAAGTTATGCAACTTTTATCCAAAAAACAAATTCTATCGGAATGAGTCAAGTGTCGGAATGTTGATTCTGTCGGAATACCCTTTCTATCGGAATGATTGCAAGTATCGGAACGTTGATTCTATCGGATTGTTGGTTCTATCGGAATGTTGATCTGTCGTAATGCCCTTCTATCTGAATGTTGGATCTGTCGGAATGTTGATCTGTCGGAATGTTGATCTGTCAGAATGTCCTGATCGCAATATGGCTAAAACAATTTGGACAGAGTAACGTCTCAATATCCCTTAAAAACTGTCGGAATCCGCGATCGCAATGAACGATCAGAATAACTCGTCGGAATAAGGTATCAGAATCCTTGTGATCGCAAAGTAAAACCCTTGTGTTATTGCGATCGAGCCTCACTCACTTGTACTTTCTGATGGAATCACTTGCTAGAATTTTGGAAAGATGAAACAAGAAAGTTCTTAACTTTTGATCCAAAAGATTTGTGTTTTAACTGAAACCAAGATACCTAAATCACTACTACACGAATAAAGAAGGTATGCGACTTAAGAACACTAACAAACATGAAATGTTTTTGAAACTTTGGTAAAAAACACTCAAAAACATACGAAATGCTTAAATAAGCATTAACAACTCAAAGACCAACCTATATTTCATCCCATGCTCTTGATACCAATTGTAGAACAATGATAATCTTTGTATTTCAAGAGGGTTGATGTATTTCTAGAGAGAGAAACAAGAGAGAGAAGTGAGAGAAAAGTATGTGTATTAACTAGAGAAATGAAACAACCAACACCTCTTTCCATGGTGGAAAGAGGTTTATATACCCAAATCCTTAATGGACTTGGGCCTCCGGCCCATGAACATGATCATGGGTCGGGCTTAACATAAATGTAGCTTAAATATTACTACGAGCCTATAACTATATTGTTGGAGTGACCGAGACTTTCTTATACGTAAAAACGTATTTCCAACAAAAAGTATATAAATGATATTGAAAAAAGCTATCTAATTTTCAGGTATATCTTCAAACGATTGAGAAAAGCTTATCCAACATAAATCAAGAATTGCATATTATAGAGTCAAGTTTAAAGGAAGGAATGTCGAGATATCCTGATAACAAGAAACTTCAAACGTTGCATGAAATGTTTTTAGATGGTTTTGGATACAAGGGTCTAAAAATAATCGAGATAAAGGATATAGGAGATGACATTGAAAAATGCGAAAATGTATCGACTGAGTCTGATGGTGAAATTAACTCACAAAAATATACAGTTCATTATCATAACCAATAAAAAAAAACAGAAACATGTTTTTGGTGATAGTTATGGAGGATCATCTTCAATGTGGTATTAGAATCAAAATGAATTGCTTGATGATGAAATTGAGAAAGAAGAGCCTTCTCATAAGAAATCGGATCCTGCTACTGATAGTGTTTGGGAAACGCTTTCGAAACTTAAGGAAGACCATGACATCAATAATGTTGATAAATCAATGACTGGAGATCAAGAAGATGATTCTATGTTTAATGACGTAGTTGGTGATCTTAAGGTAGTTGAGGATGTTAATGTAGTTGAGGATGACAAAGTTGGTGAGCATACAACGGTTGATCCTTCTGACACATTTAGGGTTGGGGCTGATTACACACTTGGGGGTGTATATGATAACAAAGTTGGTGATATGCCATCGGTAGAAAAAGAGCAAAGTATGGAGCAAAGTATGGAAAAGAATGGTGATGACAATCTAGGTGTCCATGATAATCTAGATGAGCATACACAGTCTGAGCCTGATTACGAATTTGCTGATGATAATATCAAGATTCAAGATTCTGTTGTTGATACGACGTCAAAAATTCCAGAAGAAAATGAAACAAATTATAATAAGATGAAGCATACACACTTCGAGGCTGTTAAGGAAGTTCATGATAATATGAAGATTCAAGATTCAGTCATTAACAAAGTTGAGGTTGTTAAAGAAGTTGCTGATGAAAAAGTTGGTGAGCAAACACAACTTTATGATGACGACAACGAAAAGAAAGATTCTCAAGATAATCTTCAAAATATGAATAAAAAAGAAACTGAATCTTTGAAAAATAACAAACCAAGTGACTCGAATGTAAAGAAAGATGCTATTCAGCTTTCACCGGTTGAGCCTTTTTTGGATTGGAGCTGATGAGGACATTTTGGTTAATGAAGTTCATGATAATATGAAGATTCAAGATTCAGTTGTTGATACAAGGTCAGCAATTCCAGAAGAAAGTGAAAAAGGTTGTGATATGCTGAAGCTTAATGATGACGACAACAAAAAGAAAAATTCTAAAGATAATCATCAAGATATGAATGTAGAAGAAAATGAATCTTTGAAAGAAAACGAGCCAAGTAACTCGAATGTGACAAAAGATGTTGTTCAGCCTACACAGGTTGAGCCTTCTGAGACATTTTGGTTTGGAGATGATGAGGACGTGTGAAAAAGCTTGAAAGACAATCATACTGAAAATGAAGCATTGGAATCAACAAGATTGACCAATAAAGTTGCAGATGATAATGTCAAGATTCAAGATTCAGTTGATATTACGAGCAAAGGAAATGAAGACGAGCTTAAAAAGGTTGGGACTTGTGATATGTCGTCGCTTGAAGATGATGAAAAGCATGAAAAATTTGCTGCAACAACAATTCTTGGACAAACGAAGAATGATGTAGCAGACAATGAGACTGTTGAGCAAGTAATTGAAGGTTAAATTCATACAAATCCTTTGATATGTGATGAATATTAATTTCTAATATATGTAGTCTTAATAATTTATTTACAAACAATATGTGTTCAGAATTTTATATTCATCTCATGAATCACTATTAGTGTTTTGTTTTAATTATATTTGAATTACAACTTGATATATTTCACATGGGAAACAAAAAACAAATTAAGCATGTACAAAACAAAAGTATGTTTCCACTCATATTCAACTCGAACAATCTCTTTACTATAACCATCCCCCTCCTCCGTAGGAATCGCCATACTAACCTCCTTCTTAAAACCAGCAACCGCATCAATCTCAATCAAAGCCCGGGCAAAACTAATTCTACCCCAAGAATCACCACACATAGAACTAGTAAACGCGTCAAGCATAATAGGCTTACCAATTTGGGTTGCAATAAGACTCAAACCATCCTCCGAGTACGCAAGTACAGGCACATTGTACATTTTTACCCAAACAGGAATTTTGGTAACCTCACCTTTCTTTAGAGACACACTAGGTGTCCATTTGGTAAGCATGATCGGTGATTTACGTATAAGCCATGGTCCCTTTTCCAGCACCTGATCCATACCAGACTTAGATGCAAACTTGAACAAGTATACTCCATTGTCATTCCTGGTAACCTTTTCAAAACCAAATTTCCTCCATGTATTCGACGCATATTGTTGAACCACATAGAAAGAAGGATCTTTACCAACAAAAAAACCAACAATGGTATTTTCGTACTTACCTTTGATCTTAGCAGCCACGTCCTTAGGTAAAACACAATCAAACGAGTCCAGCTTAACGTCAGAAATGAGAGTGCGAAATTGTACCTTGGAACTAGAGTCATTAGGGCACACAAGACTAGCGTACGTGCTAGCTGCCTTTGGAGAATCAACTCTAGGACCAATCTGCTCACTCCCAGCAGCTTTGGTCGATATATTATTATCACATCCCACCTCTTTCGACATTGTAGCAGCCTCTTTATTATCCATAGGTTCCACACGAGCCGGTTTACGCAGGATACTCTTAGGCACGGAAGTTTTACCATCAATATTCCTTACCCGCTTAGCAATACCAGCAATAGTAGAATCCACCTCGATTACTGTCTCCGAAACAACCACCTTCTTCTTCTTCTTCTCATTGCTATCAAGAAAACCCCTCTCCATTAACCCTCAACCACAACACCTCAAATCACAGCTAACCAAGTATAACTAAACCAGAAGCGAAACCCTAATAATTAGGGCTCCAAAATGCAGCACCAATGCAAACTACTTGAAATCCATATCATCGACCAATACAGAATGATAGATAGGGTATAACCCTAAATAATGAAGCCCCAAAACCTGTTGACACACCTGAAACACCCGCACCAAGACCTGCAAACCAGCTAGGATACGCACACAAGGTTGAAAACCCTAATGAGCAGCAATACAATAATAAAGATTCAAATGAGCCCTAATCGCTGATTGGCAGGATAATTAAAGAAGCTATGCAGCGAAACCCTAAAACCACGGCTTAGAAAATTAGAACCCAAATCGTTGAACAATCAGTCCTAATCGCAAAGTAATCCTAAAACCAAAGTCGTCTCGAATAAGAACGATTAAGGAATAGGAATCACAACCCAATAAGGAGAGATTGACGATCAGAAAAAGGAATTAATTTAATAAAAGTCGGCTAGGAAAATCACCAGGCAGATCGCCCATAGCAAGAGAGAAAATAGGGTTTTTTCATATTGTCTGGTATTTTAGAGGTTTACAAGTGAAAAAATCTCATTTTGGGCTTTTTGTTAATTAAATTGATTTTTTGGGCTTTAATTAGCATTAAAAAATTATTATTTAATTAAATAAAAGGTTTGAGTGATTTTTGATTTTTTGTAAACTCTAATTACATTTTTTAGGATTTATTGCAATTTTCTAGGAATTTTTAGGGTAAATTTTTAATTTTGTCACTTTTTACGGTTTTACGTGCACGACTATTCGTCTGAGTTTAATTCATAATCGTAACCGTCATTCTCTTCTAATCTATTTTCTTCTTTTCATTTGTCATCAATATAATCACAAACCATTAATCATCTCTCTACATAACACACAAGCCTCCTTGAGAACAATCCCCACTTTTGGGTCATTAGTGCTTGGTTTTCCTAAACCGACACTTAATACTTACCACTTTTGCTCTCTTTTCCTAAAGAGTAGTAAAACCACTACATCAAATTGCCAAACTTGCTAAGAATATGGTGGATAAGAAAAAGCATACATCTCATCCTTTGGTTTATCTGTTGTTGAAGTTGGCTTTAGTCTGTTGCCACCGCTACGGTTGAAAGGTGTTTTTCTAAAATGAAGATCATCAAAACTGATTTGCGTAATCGGATGTGAGATGATTTTTTAATGGCGCTTTAACTTGTGCCATAGAGAAATAAGAGCTTACTAATGCTAAAATTGAGGGTGTACGTAGGCGCTTTTTCGCTATGGGACATCGTAGAATCATTGATTAGAAGGTACTATGTTCATTTATTTATCGTTTTATTGAAAGTTTCATTTTAATTCACTTTTTTAGCTCTATTATATATCGGTTTAAGAAAATTTGCGCACCCAGTCATATTTGATGTTGGCTTCGTCCCTGATAGTTATCATGGCAATCATGTAAAGTTTTAAAACATATAACTGGGAAAATAGATGGCTGCAGACGACGAATCCTAACCATGCATAGAAAAGGAAGTCCATACTGAAGGACGGGCAATCCGTACCTTGTGTCTAGTAACCGACTATAAGGAAAACCGATGAAACTCCTACTCTGACTTCACAAAAGCTACATGAATAACGGACCCGAATGAGTTGCCTGATATCTGTTTATTTTTACTGATCTTCACTGTTATCAGTTTGATTTATTATATTCTTGTATTACTGTATGTATAATCTGGTAAGTCTGATTGTTCTACATTATTTACTGATTAATGTATTTTCTGTACTCCTGATTACTATATAATATGTATTCTAATATTATAATATATGAATAGTAACCTGCTATAAGTAGAAAGTTTCCTAAATTAGAAGTTCTCAAAAAGGTTTCGCGAATCATTTAAATCATTTAACAAAATTATACGTTTTAATTAGTAAAACTAGTCAATCATTTATAATTTAACTTACTAATTAAATTAATAAAACCTTTATACTTGTTAAATTTTGAAAGTAACTTACAAATATGATTAAAATATTAAATAAATAAACCCTTGCTTAACTTTTAAACCGTGTACCCGTGCCTACCGAGATACCCCTCTCGGTCGCACTAAAACAAAGCAACAACAAATAATATTCTCACAGCAGGATTAGCGACATAGTTTTCTGTCGCTAAACCGTTTCTAAACTGTGACCAAAAACTGCCTATATAAACTGCGACAGAATTTCTGTCGCTAAACTGTCGCTAATCCTGGGATTTAGGATTCAACCAAACCACTGCTGTTTAATATATTCCCAACGAGAATTATATAACTCTCGGTTTCCACTGTTTATTAACAAACACCCCCGGGCCATGTTTGTTTCCACTGTTTTCAAACCAAACGCCCCCTTAATGCCCATTACCCACTGTTTTGGGTTTGGTTCGCGGTTGATCACAAGAAAAAGGACAAACGAAAGTTTTAAACTCTCGGTTTTCGTGACCAAAACCCAAAACCCGACTAATTCAATGATTATAACATGTTTCCAATATAGATTCGTGTGTTCACGGAACTATTAGGATGGATCGAAATAAATAAGAAAATAAGAGATTTGCTTACTCGTGATTAGGGATGAATTACAAACACACAACCGAATCAATTTCTATAATCCAAATCTTTTCCCCTTTGTTTTTGTTTCCAACCGTCGACCACCCCCAAGAGAAACCCTAAATCCTTTTTGTTGCATTTTTAACACATAGCAGTGAGAAGGAAAAAATGGCAAAAAACACACAAAACCCTAAAAATGGCAGCCTCCCTCCCTTCCTTGTCTAATTCGTTCTTCTTTTTGAATCTGAGATCATATTGTTTTTCTGATATTACTTTTGATCGTTTGATTAAGAATATATTAGGATTATATTTGATCCTGAATCACAGATTTAGAATTCAATTAGATTAGGGTTAGCCGCCTTTTTTTTCATTTGCAATCAAAAACGTGAATCCTTGTTTTTTATTTAAGCAGCCTATGTTGGTGTTATCCTTGTGATTAGCATTGACTATCGGGCTGTTTGATTCAGACTTAGGGTTCATATTTTTTGAGCGCAGCCGTCACTAGGGTTTGTTATTTTATGTGGGCTTGTTTTTGAGTATCCTGAGATTGAGAGCGTGTGATGAATAATGAAGGTTGTCCGATTGATTGGGAGGGTTTTAAGGAGCGTATGGCACGGTTAAGAGAATCGAGTATTCATGAGATCTCTTTGTCTAATAATGAAAATAGAGGACTTGGTCTTGCGTCGCTGTCGGCTGAGAATCAAAACCCTAGTTTTGAGACATCTTTGATGTCGAATGTGGCTGGCGTAAACAAATCACATTCTCAAGCTAACAATATTAGTGATTTGGATCCAGCTCCTAATATGAGTGATGTACAAAACCCTAATGATGAGTTGGTGCTGCCTAGTCATAATGTTACAGCTAGGATTTCTGATATGAATCCATGTGATGCTAGGGTTTGTATAAGCCCGGCTGTGGTAGAAGGGGTCTCGAATCATGTTGGAGCACAGGTTTCACAAGTTGCTGCATTCCCGTCACTGAATGATGCGTATAGAAACGGGGGTTTGAAATCCCCAACTAGTGTTGTTGTCCCTTTAATAGGTTCTGTTTTGATGCAGCCATCATTGAATACAGCTCCTATTGTCTGTAACAATCAGGAGGGTAATGGTTTGGATTCTTTGAGGAGTGAAAGCAGCAATGTTAAGGCTAACTTTAGATACATGGAGGTTCCTACGAGCAATGATGAGGGTATCAAGTTTTGCATGCCAGTTCAAGTTGTCAATGAGGTACAAACTCGATTTGAGAACACATTATATGGGTACTTTATTGGTAAACGGCTTGCATACCCAGTTGTGGAGTACTTTGTTAAACAAAATTGGGGTAAGTTTGGGCTTACTCGTATCATGTTAAATGCGAAAGGGTTTTTCTTTTTTAAATTCAGTTCGCATAAGGGGTTGGAGGATGTTCTTGAAAATGGCCCGTGGATGATACGTAAGGTTCCAATAGTGCTTAAAGAATGGTCAATTGATACAAGATTGGAAAAGGAAGAACTTACAAGTTTGCCAGTGTGGGTTAAAATCCATAATGTGCCAATTCAGGTATTTTCGGAAGATGGGTTAAGCATTATTGCTTCCCATGTTGGTAAGCCTGTTATGCTTGATGCATACACGACTAACATGTGTAGGGAATCGTGGGGAAGAAGTAGTTATGCACGGTGCTTGATTGAAGTCAGTGCTAGAGATGAACCATTGGAAATGCTAACTTTTGGTGTCCCTTTATCAAATGGGTCTGGATATTCAAATGAGACGGTTACTATTGAGTATGAATGGACGCCATTACGGTGCTCCCAATGTTATACTTTTGGCCATGATAACACGTGCTGTCCTAAAATTGTTACGGCTTGCCCTATGGCTACGCAAGTTGCTGATCTTAGCAAGGTCAATGAGCAAAAGGAGGAAGGTTTTCAGAATGTAAAACGTAAGAAGAAGAGAGGTAAAAAGACTAATGGCAGCGTGAATGGAGGTTTCCAGGTTGGTAGTAAACCTCTTTATGTTCCTAAAGTCAATTTACCAGCTAGTTCAACCTCCAAGTATAATAAGAATGCTCCATCGATACCAAAGGCCGGTACGAGTGCGTCTTCTACTAAGAGTGGACCGGCCCTTGTTGCGGTGACTCCAATTAATCCTACTAAACGGACGAATAATCCAGATTCTAATTCTGAATTTCCAGCAACGTTTAAGGCAGGTTTCATGAATAATATTAGTCGGAATGAGGGTGGTGTTGGTACATCAAATAGCTTTGAGATTCTAAATCAATCTGATTCGGAGGTAGAAGAGGTTGAGAATGTCTATGATGAAGCTGCATACTTATATCATGACAAGAGGGATAAAGCTAAATGAAGACAAGAATAAATCTTTGATTTTATTTTGTTCTATTTTTTAGGTGTGTAAATGTATATGGCATGTCATATACATCGTTGTAGGCGTTTATCAAGCGTTTAGCTTGAGGTTAATGTGGTATTTCAGCCACATTCCATCTGTACTTCAATGTTTTTTGGTGTAATATATTTTACCGGGGATAGTCCCTTTTACCCAAAAAAAAAAGAGCATTTTGTTTTTCCTACGATAACGATTAAACTGGGTTGGGATCAAGGCCCATTGTTTCTCTTTTTCGTGTTTAGCCGCCAACCCCAACACATATATATGTGTGTGTCTTTTGTTTTTAGACACTTATAAATTTTCGTGTAAGCTTGCGTTTAGTTCTCGTGTTTTAAATCCTGAAACGTAAAATTTACGTAATATTTTTTGACATTTATTAATTATTTTCTGAATAGTTAATTTCGTAACGCTTTAATTAAAGCTGAGACTACGCATTCTTAATATCCTTCCATTTTAAATACAATGAAAGCTGAGACTGCGTATATTTAATATTTGTGAATTTTAAATAATTCGTCCTTGAATTAAGGATGCGATAATGTTGTGGATTTACAATTCTCCCTCTCTAAAAAGAAAATTCGTCCTCGAATTAAAGGTAAAATAAGCTGGTGAAGTTATATAAGCTGAAAGAACGCATAGGCTGAAAGAACTTGAAAGCTGAAAAGACATATCAGCTTAAGGACATACCTGAATCGTAATGTCACACCCCACCATGGCGGAATATGGAGCGCGACGTATGGATATCATCACAACATGGCGTGTCTATAGAGATAACTAAATGAAATAAGAAATGTCATAAAATGGTGACACAAAAGTCATGACAATATCTCAACAATGCAGGAGTCTAGGTAAGTAGGTAACTATCCTACCACTTACCCGAGACAAACAATTAACATAAACAAAGCAAACAAATAGGTTTCAACAGTATCACTTATTAAACAACCAAAAGAAACTAATAAGGAACGTGGATCTCCTTCTATATGCAATCCTAATGCCTCCAAAACTAGCCACTTCTATTCTCAAGCTTAACCACATTCTAACCTGAAAGAGACACTAAAACACGTCAACATAATGTTGGTGAGAGTCATAGTTTTAGACTCCAACGCCAAAATCAAACCATAAGTTGTGAATAATAACCAAATTTAAGAACATATGGACAATGTGATACAAACATGCATTAACAACTAATATTCAAGATTTAACAAACCAAACCAAATCCAAGGCTCCCAGCCTTACCAAACACCATGGTCCCATAGGCGCCCATACACCTATGAACCAATCCCAAGGCCCCGCCTTGTCATCATCCCCTTGGTACCAAGTCAAAACATAAAACAATCATGAATCAACTAGCAGTTAATCACATAAGTATGCACAAGTCCATCACCAAACACAAAACATTCACAGCATAATTTATAAAAACAAGACAGTGTCTCTTCCATCCCATCTGGAAGTCAAAATCATTAGTAGACATGGGACTATGAAACTCACCTGATTGAGCTTCTCCCAATAATCCGTGCACTAGCAAAAAGCTAACAAACAAAAAAACACAAAATCAAAACATGAACCAATCTCTAAAATGACTCATCAACCTATGATGGACATCTAGCCTTCTCCCATATATGTTCCTCATTCATATGCTCTAAACACCCCATTACCCTTCCCTAACAAGTCCTTAACTTGGTTAAGTTTGATACCTATCCCGTTCCTATTTTACATAAAACATTCCCAACTTTTAGGTCTCCAAACTATAAGCCAAACGCCCACCTAACCATACCCATGACCTCTGTAAAGGAAATCCTATGCCCTTACATATCTTAGCTAACTCCTCCCCTTTGCCCCAACCTTAAAGCTACTGTTAAGGCCCCGATATATATATATATATATATATATATATATATATATATATATATATATATATATATATATATATATATATATATATATATATATATATATATATAATATATATATATATATATATATATATATATATATATATATATATATACTTTTGTCTATCTAGATTTTACTTATTTTGAACATACAAAAAGTTTGTTATGATTAGGGGGTCTTACCCTAACCCATTTGCTTAGCCCTCCTCCAGATATCCAATATAACATATAAACTAACTCTCATGTGCGTTTTAAAGTCCAATTGTACTTCTAAGTACCCTAACCATCTTAAAACATTAATTGAAAACTCGCGTATTTCGAAACTGTTTTGACCTCCAACTGTTGTAACCTGTTTTTGACCCACTTCCCGACCTCCAATTTAGTTCTCGTTTTTGCATTTGAAAGCCAACTCATTACCTTTCCAGGGATACCTGGATCGCAAAATAAGAGTTTGTAGAACTCTATATATGATCAAAACAATTGACCTAAAATTCTGCCCAGTTTTTTTAAAAATGAATTTAATTAAATTAACCTAATTAATTACCCATAACTCCACTAATTACAAGCCCTAATTCACCTAATCATTATCATTAATATACAAATTTTAATTTAAACCCTAACCTAAATCCATCATAAGATGATTGAGAAAGAATTAAAACACTTTAATTCAAAAGGGTTATGAAGATTTACCTTTGATTTATGAAAACCCCAAAATTTTGATGAAACCCTAGTTCCTCTTTAATATTCGTCGACCAAAAACTCTCCAGGAAGAAAAAAATGCGCTTGATATTATGTGTTGTGTTCTTTATATAGCACAAAAATCCTAGTCCAACTACAAGCCCACTTACCAAACTTTCCCCTTTTTTTTGTTTTATGCGTTTTATAACCGACTATATACTTTCTTTTTTTTATTTTTTTCTTTTTATTTATTATTATTACTTTACTAATATTTCCTTAAATTTAATTAATTTATTTCAGCCCCTAAAGTTTCTAAAATCTCAAAACCGAGAAACTAGTCAATTTTACGCGTATATCGTAAAAGACGTAAAATATACAGTTTTAAAAAAAAATCTTAAATTTTGAAAATAAACTTTATAACTAAGTCCTAAATGACTTAAAACCATCCTGAAAAATACTCACATGACTAAACACCTTACCCGAGGCCTCTAAATGCTAAACCCCAAATCCTAAAAAAAATACAATTTACTATAATACTTATACGTATACCTAAACACCAAAATAACACCATTTCATTTCATAGTCACTACTTGTGAGCTCATGAATATGAAATTACCGTTCCTCGATTTACTTATGAGTACTTTATACCCATATACGATATCCACACCAACCTCGTTCACGCAAAATAAACATGTAAACACGCTAATCATATAGTCACACATAAATTAACCTAAAAATAGGACCAAGTGACGAACCTCAAAACCACGGTTGTCACATCACTCCCTCCTAATAGAAATCTCGTCCCGAGATTTACTCCTTAGGATCGCCATTATCAAACAGCTGAGGATACTTATTCCTCATAAACTCTTCCCGTTCCCATGTGAACTCCGGTCCACGTTTTGAATTCCACCTAACCTTAACTAACGGTATCTTACTTCTTTTCAATGTTTTAACTTCACGGTCCATAATTTCTACCGGCTCCTCAATAAAACGAAGACTCGCATCTATACTAATATCGTCCACCGACACTTGCAAGTCAGTTCTTGCCAAGCATTTCCTCAAGTTTGATACATGAAACACATCATGTACACTACTCAACTCTTCCGGTAACCTCAACCTATACGCCACTAGCTCAATCCTTTCAAGGATTTCAAATGGACCCACAAATCTAGGTGCTAACTTCCCTTTCTTCCCAAACCGCATCACCCCTTTCCATGGTGAAACCTTTAGCATAACCTTGTCCCCAACCTCAAATTCCAACGGCTTACGCCTCTTGTCCGCGTAGCTCTTCTGTCGATCCCTAGCCGTCTTTAATTTTTCCTTAAGTACAGTTATTGCATCCGTAGTCTCCTGTACCATCTCTGGTCCAATTAGTTGACTACTTCCCACTTCAGCCCATAGCAACGGTGATCTACACTTCCTACCATAAAGTGCTTCAAACGGTGCACACTCTATACTAGCATGGTAACTATTATTGTACGAAAATTCTGCCAACGCCAGGTGATTCTCCCAACTTCCTCCAAAGTCTATCACACACGCCCTCAACATATCCTCTAGTGTTTGTATAGTCCTCTCACTCTGACCATCCGTCTGCGGATGATAATCTGTACTCATATCCAGCCTTGTACCCAAGGCTTTCTGCAATAGTCCCCAAAACCTAGACGTAAACCTGCTATCCCTATCCGATATGATCGACACTGGCACCCCATGTTTTGCCACCACATGTTCCAAGTATTTCTTGGAAAACCTTTCCATCTTATCATCCTCCTTCATTGCCACAAAATGTGCCGACTTAGTCAGTCTGTCCACTATTACCCAAATCGTGTCATTACCACTGTTAGACCTTGGCAGTTTTGTAATGAAGTCCATGGCAATATTCTCCCACTGTCACTTAGGAACCTCTGGTTGTTGCAGTAATCCTGATGGTCTTTGATGTTCAGCCTTCACCTTGGCGCAAGTCAAACACTCACTAACGTACAAAGCTACATCTTTCTTCATTCCCGGCCACCAATACATATCCCTCATGTCCTGATACATCTTATCAGCTCCTGGGTGTACCGAATACCTCGACGTATGAGCTTCATCCAATATAACCTTCCTTGTATCGCCAAACAACGGAACCTAGATTCTATCCAAGTAATACTTGCAACCATCTCCTCTTTCTTCCATGTACTGATCCATAGTATGTATATTTTCTTCAACCAGCCTCTCCTCCTTAATGGCCTCTACTTGTGCTGCTCAAATTCTATCTTTAAGAGTTGTCTGAATAGTTATGCTCATCGCCCTTACTCTTTTAGGTTTTAGCTTCTCCTTCCTACTTAGAGCATCCGCCACCACATTGGCCTTTCCAGGGTGATACTTGATCTCACAATCATAATCACTAAAAAACTCCAACCATCGCCTCTGCCTCATGTTCAAATCTTTCTGATCAAAGATGTGCTGCAAGCTTTTGTGATCCGTATAGATCACACTTTTCGTCCCATACAAGTAATGTCTCCATATCTTGAGAGCAAAGACTACAGCCCCTAGTTCCAAGTCGTGTGTGGTGTAATTCTTCTCATGGTTTTTCAATTGTCGTGATGCATAAGCTATGACTTTATCTCGCTGCATAAGAACACATCGTAACCCCTGATTGGACGCATCACAATAAACCACTAAATTTTCCACCGCTTCTGGTAAAGACAAGATCGGTGCATTACACAACCTATCCTTTAGTTTCTGAAACGCCTACTCTTGCTCTTCGCCCCATTCATACTTCTGATTCTTTTGGGTCAACAATGTCAAAGGCTTTGATATTCTAGAGAAATTCTCTATAAATCTTCTGTAGTATCCTGCCAAACCTAAGAATAACCTTATTTCTGACGGTGTAGTGGGTGCCTTCCAATCCTTCACAGCTTTAATCTTCTTTGGGTCTACATGTATGCCATCATTGTCGATTACATGCCCTAGAAATTGTACTTCTTGCAGCAAAAATTCACACTTGGAGAACTTCCCATAAAGTTTCTCCTTCCTGAGCAGTTCCTACACCGACCTTAAATGCTTGTTGTGTTCCTCCTCCGTCTTAGAGTAGATAAGTATGTCATCAATGAAGACTATGACAAACTTATCCAGATATGGCTTGCACACTCGGTTCATTAGATCCATGAATACTGCTGGCGCGTTTTTCAACCCAAATGGCATAACAGTGAATTCAAAGTGTCCATACCTCGTTCTGAACGCGGTCTTTTGTATGTCCTCCTCGCAGACCCTTAGTTGGTGATAACCGGACCTAAGGTCAATTTTTGAGAAGTATCTTGCTCCTTGCAGCTGATCAAATAAATCATCAATCCTTGGAAGAGGATAACGGTTCTTAATGGTCAGCTTGTTCAGCTCCCGGTAATCGATACACATCCGGAATGATCCATCCTTCTTCTTAACGAATAGCACCGGTGCTCCCTATGGAGAAGAACTTGGTCGAACGAAACCCTTATCCTGCAACTCCTTGAGTTGCTCAGCTAATTCTTGCATCTCTGACGATGCTAGACGATATGGTGACTTCGCTACAGGTGTTGCCCCGGGTACTAAGTCAATCTTAAACTCTACTTGTCTCACCGGTGGTAATCCCATCAAGTCATCCGGGAATACATCGATGAACTCCCTTACTACTCGAATCTTATTGATTTGTGGCTCATCATCCTTGGCATTCATAAGGGACCTGGTCTTCTTCTCCTTCCTTTCTCCGTACACGTATAACACCTTATTATCACCTATGGGGATCTTAAAAATCTTTTCATGACACATTAGCTCAGCCCTATGCTTCGATAACCAATCCATCCCAATAATCACATCGAAACTCCCATGTCCTAGAGGGATTAAATCTATGGTGAACTTAAATTCTCCCAACTCTAATTTGCAGTTTAAAAATATCTCATCTACCTCTTCTTGCTTACCACTAGCTATCTCAATCACATACCCCAGTTTTGCTACACTAGGGTTCATATTTAACAAAGGCACGAATTGAGAAGACACAAAACTAAAATCTGCCCTAGAGTCAATAAGGATAGTAGCAAAGTGATTGTTAACAGAAAACGTACCCGTCACCACATTCGGGTCCTGGACGGCCTCTACTGCATTCGCAAGGTAAACCCTGCCTCCATTCCTATTTCCTCTGTTCCCGTCATTTCGATTCCAGTTTCGATTCCCATTGTTTCTATTGTTGCGGTTGGCATTGTTCTGATTACCACCGCCTAGATTCCTACGACTCCCCTCCAATGCTAGCTAACCCCTTCTTTGATTAGTTGCCCCGACCAACCTTGGTCACTCTCTCTTGTAGTGTCCGGGCTGTCCACACTCAAAGTAGTTTCCCCCGGTGACATTCGTCCTCACAGACTGGATTGGTGTTGCGTTCCTGTTAGGTGCTCCACAATCGTTAGCAAAGTGTCCCGGTTTCTGGCAATTGAAACATACCTGGCATGGTGTACCTCTTGGATGGAACCTAGAGCAGGTTCGGCAAGCTGCATTGTTGTTGTTAGAATTTCCAGAACCTTGAGGTACTCTCACGGCAAAATTTCTTCCATCTTTTGCCTTCTTAACATTTTTCCAGTTGGTGTCAGGCGATTTCGCGGCTTCTGGCTCCTTTCTTTTATCCCCCGCCTTTACCAAGGTTCCACTAGATACCGCCTCCTCAGTAAGTATTGTTGCTGTAAGTATAGCTTGTTGTATCGTGTTAGGTTGAGTAGCCTTGATCATTCCCCTAATCTGAGTAGGCAACCCAGCAATGTACCGCTTGATTTTGTTTGCCTCAGGTGTAACCAAATGGGGAACCAACTTTGCCAACTCATGGAAGCGATCCGTGTAATCTGCATGAGCCGCTCCAACCATAACATGTCCCAAAAAATCATTTTCCAGCTTCTCCATCTCATTTCATGGACAAAACTCCGTAGTCATAAGAGCCTTAAAGTCGTTCCAAGCCATAGCATTTGCAGCAACTCTCCCTCTTGCTTGAACTTGAGTATTCCACCAAGTGAAAGCCTTTCCCACTAACGATCCGGTTACATACATGACCCTCTGATTGCGTAAAAAACCGCTCATCTGAATCACATTCTCCATCTTCTCAATCCATTGGGTAAGTACTATCGCGCCGCCTTTCCCATCATAATCTTTTGCACCACAAGACGTGAATGTCGTATAGCTACAACCATTGTTTCCACCTCCTCCTTGACCATTGTTGTTGTTGTTTTTCAGGTTATTAGTCACCTGCTGAACAATGGTTGGTATTATGTTGGTCATTTGAGCAGCAATCAAAGCAGCCAGATCGGGATTTCCGTCACCACCACTTCCTCTGGAACCATTTCGCGTATTCACCATGCTATAGTAAAAACATGACACCCGTTAACAACTACCAAAATACTCCATATAGTATCCTTACCACCATACACACGCCTATCATAACCATACGTACTACCAACATATACTATACATGCATGTATCAATCCTACTTCATGTAATCATACTTAGGAATCCATCTAAGTTGTGGTACTTGTATAACCATGTTGGCCACCATGCTTATACACTTACCCTTTCTCCAATGCACTCCCTCCTATGATGACACTTATAAGAATTTATACAACACATAACACATAAATCAATCAACTCACAAGCACATAACCACACAAAATAAGATCCAAAACTCCATTATTAAAATAACATAGTCAAATACTTGAAACATCCCAAATCCATAGTCTAGCTAAACTAACATAGACATAATCCAAACGAAAACATAAATAATTCTAAGGCATGCCGCCCATAAGAGTCGGAAAAGATTAAACTTTTTTTTTAAAAAAAACAAATAACTATTGGATGTAATTGATTCGGTATCGGATTCTCCTCCTCCATTATTGTTACTATCTGGATAAACTGGTTTAGTCATGACATTCCTCAATAGTACTTCCTTATTCCCTTCCTTAGCCGTTATCGTTAGGACAGTCTTATAGACCCACATATTGTTCACTTTCACCTTAGACATGCGTTCTATCGCCTCACATGGATACCACTCATATGGAATTTTCCTCCTATAGTTTGTACGTATGTTGCATCCTATCCTTGTAATTCCAGTGGCTTGCACACTACTTGTCTCTTAGGGGCATGACTTAAACATCAGAAGAAAATATTACTCATCAGATATATAGAATAACATAACGAAAGGCAGATGCTGTCATGTACCAAATTATGTACTATAATTTACATTTCTAAGCAAAGTACAACAATGACTAGCGTGGACGATGGTAGTTAAACCCGCACTAGTCAAAACCCGAAAAGGAAAATAATATATGGCTAAGTATGAACCATAGTAGTTCATAACTTAACAAACATCACAAAATAACATCCAAACACATCAATTATTATTAAATGCACACATACTCCTATGACGCATATATGTAGGGACCCTTAAGCTATAGACTAGGCTACGCGACTAGGCAACCTAATTCTCTATAACCATTGTTTCTGATACCATTCTGTCACACCCGACCATGGCAGAATATGGAGCGCGACGTATGGATAATATCACAACATGGCGTGTCTATAGAGATAACTAAATGAAATAATAAATGTCATAAAATGGTGACACAAAAGTCATGACAATATCTCAACAATGCAGGAGTCTAGGTAAGTAGGTAACAGTCCTACCACTTAGCCGAGACAAACAATTAACATAAACAAAGCAAACAAATAGGTGTCAACAGTATCACTTATTAAACAACCAAAACAAACTAAGAAGGAACGGGGATCTCCTTCTATATTCAATCCTAATGCCTCCAAAACTAGCCACTTCTATTCTCAAGCTTAACCACATTCTCACCTGAAAGAGACACTAAAACACGTCAACATAATGTTGGTGAGAGTCATAGGTTTAGACTCCAACGCCAAAATCAAACCATAAGCTGTGAATAATAACCAAATTTAAGAACATATGGACAATGTGATACAAACATGCATTAACAACTGATATTCAAGATTTAACAAACCAAACCAAATCCAAGGCTCTCAGCCTTACCAAACACCATGGTCCCATAGGCGCCCATACACCTATGAACCAATCCCAAGGCCCCGCCTTGTCATCATCCCCTTGGTACCAAGTCAAAACATAAAACAATCATGAATCAACTAGCAGTTAATCACATAAGTATGCACAAGTCCATCACCAAACACAAAACATTCACAACATAATTTATAAAAACAAGACAGTGTCTCTTCCATCCCATCTGGAATTCAAAATCATTAGTAGACATGGGACTATGAAACTCACCTGATTGAGCTTCTCCCAATAATCCGTGCACTAGCAAAAAGCTAACAAACAAAAAAACACAAAATCAAAACATGAACCAATCTCTAAAATGACTCATCAACCTATGATGGACATCTATCCTTCTCCCATATATGTTCCTCATTAATATGCTCTAAACACCCCATTACCCTTCCCTAACAAGTCCTTAACTTGGTTAAGTTTGATACCTATCCCGTTCATATTTTACACAAAATAGTCCCAACTTTTAGGTCTCTAAACTATAAGCCAAACGCCCACCTAACCATACCCATGACCTCTGTAAAGGAAACCCTATGCCCTTACATATGTTAGCTAACTTCTCCCCTTTGCCCCAACCTTAAAGCTACTGTTAAGGCCCCGATATATATATAGATATACTTTTGTCTATCCAGATTATACTGATTTTGAACATACAAAACGTTTGTTATAATTAGGGGGTCTTACCCTAACCCATTTGCTTAGCCCTCCTCCAGATATCCTATATAACATATAAACTAACTCTCATGTTCGTTTTAAAGTCCAATTGTACTCCTAAGTGACCTAACCATCTTAAAACATTAATTAAAAACCCGCTGATTTCAAAACTGTTTTGACCTCCGACTGTTGTAACCTATTTTTGACCCACTTCCCTACCTCCAATTTAGTTCTCGTTTCTTGCATTTGAAAGCCAACTCAATTACCTTTCCAGAGATACTTGGATTGCAAAATAAGAGTTTGTAGAAATCTATATATGATCAAAACAATTGACCTAAAATTCTGCCCAGTTTTTAAAAACGAATTTAATTAAATTAACCTAATTTATTACCCATAACTCCACTAATTACAAGCCCTAATTCACCTAATCATTATAATATCATTAATATACAGATTTTAATTTAAACCCTAACCTAAATCCATCATAAGATGATTGAGAATGAATTAAAACACTTTAATTCAAAAGGGTTTTGAAGATTTACCTTTGATTAATGAAAACCCCAAAATTTTGATGAAACCCTAGTTCCTCTTTAATATTCGTCGACCAAAAACTCTCCAGGAAGAAAAATATGCGTTTGATATTATGTGTTGTGTTGTTTATATAGCACAAAAATCCTAGTCCAACTACAAGCCCACTTACCATAAACTTTCCTTTTTTTTTGTTTTATGCGTTTTATAACCGACTATATACTTTCTTTTTTTTATTTTTTTTTCTTTTTATTTATTATTATTACTTTACTAATATTTCCTTAAATTTACTTAATTTATTTCAGCCCCTAAAGTTTCTAAAATCTCAAAACCGAGAAACTAGTCAATTTTACGCGTATACCGTAAAAGACGTAAAATATACAGTTTTAAAAAAAAATTTAAATTTTGAAATAAACTTTATAACTAAGTCCTAAATGACTTAAAACCATCCCGAAAAATACTCACATGACTAAACACCTTACCCGAGGCTTCTAAATGCTAAACTCCAAATCCTAAAAAAATACAATTTACTATAATACTTATACGTATACGTAAACACCAAAATAACACAATTTCATTTCATAGTCACTACTTGTGAGCTCATGAACATGAAATAACCGTTCCTCGATTTACTATGAGTACTTTATACCCATATACGATATACACACCAACCTCGTTCACGCAAAATAAACATGTAAACACGCTAATCATATAGTCACACATAAATTAACCTAAAAATAGGACCAAGTGACGAACCTCAAAACCACGGTTGTCACACATAACTAGAAGTGAGAATAAGAAGTCCGTATAGAATCCTCTGTTTCCCAAGTGGCCTTCCACTCGGAATGGTTCCTCCACCGGATCTTGACGAAAGGAATAGTCTTCCTTCTCATAACCCGATCCTGGCGATCAAAGATTGCTTCGGGTTCTTCAATATAAGATAGGTCCTCCCGTATCTGATCGAGTGGATAATTAACTTTGTGAAGCTCATGATAGTTGTACCCTCTTAGTAATGATACATGGAACACGTTATGAACGTGTGAAAGCTGAGGCGGTAACGCCAGTCGATATGATACTTCACCGACACGTTCGAGGATTTCGAACGGTCTGATGTAGCGAGGGTTGAGCTTGCCCTTGAGGCCAAAACGTCTCACCACACGTGTCGGAGATACTTTGAGGAACACACGATCCCCAGTCTAAAATGCTAGATCTCTGCGATGCTTGTCGGTATAACTCTTCTGGCGAGTACGCGCTTCTTGTAGCTTTCCCTAGAAATGACGACATTTTCATTGGTCAGCTCTATTAATCCTGGTCCCTCAATCAAGCGTTCGCCAACCTGATCCCAATAGATCGGAGCACGACATTTCCTGCCATATAACATCTCAAAGGGGGCACACTTGATACTAGCATGCCAACTGTTGTTGTAGGCAAACTCGACCAAGCAGATATAGTTGTCCCAATTACCTGTCCATTCTAATGCACATGCGCGTAGCATGTCCTCCAAGGTCTAGATGGTGCACTCTGACTGACCGTTCGTCTATTGATGAAAGGATGTGCTGAGCTTGAACTTGGTTCCACAAGCTTTATGCAGACCTCCCCAGAAATGTGAAGTGAATCGTGGATCCCTGTCTGATATAATATCTGAAAGTGTACCGTGTAATCGTACGATCTCCTTCGTAAATAGATCTGCTAATTTACTGACTAAGAAATCTTTACGGATAGGGATGAAGTGTGCTGAATTGGTCAAACGATCGACAATGACCCAGATTGCATCATGTTTCCTCTGAGTCCGCGGTAACCCGATGACAAAATCCATAGAGATCTTGTCCCATTTCCACATTGGAATAGATAATGGCTGAAGTAGGCCACTAGTACGCTGATGCTCTATCTTAACCTGCTGGCAGGTTAGACATTTAGAAACAAAAGTGGCGACATCCTACTTCATGTCGCTCCACCAGAAATGTTGCTTAAGATCGTGGTACATCTTGGTGGAACCTAGATGGATAGAAAACGGAGAGTTGTGAGCCTCAGTCAATAAGTACTCTCTGAGAGTAGGGTGTTCTAGGACACATAGTTTGGTACCCTGCCATACAATACCATCATAATCAATACGAAATTCAGTCTGCTGGTCAATATTCTGGACAAGCGCCCATATTTCACCATCATCCTTCTGTACACCTTTAATCCGAGAGAGTAAATCTGGTTCCACTCTCAGACTAGCCCAGTAACTTGTTTGTCTGTGTACTAAGAGCTCAATATCATACCGCTCTAAGTCCCGTATGATCTCTTCCTTAACCTTGATGCCATTTATCATCCCTGACTTTCTGCTGAGGGCATCTACCACTATATTCGCTTTACCTGGGTGATACTGAATGTTAGTGTAACACCCCACTTGGATAAGTGGACCGTTACGTATATTTTTGGCGTGTCATCAAAGCATAAGGTAAATGTCCTAAAACATTAACCGACCATAAAGGAAATACCGTAATCAAACATCGGTAATACAAACATAAGCTCAAAACCTGAACTGTAAGATACTGAAGGAAAGGACTAAACAATGTCCAAACAAACAGAATAATGTAAGAAGGGCATAAAGTAAAAAGTCTGGATAGCTTCCATCCAAATGCACATGCTCTCAGAATCTTAAGAGCATCCTGGTGTACCTGCCGTTAGAACATAAAAAAAGAACTATGGTTGAGCATAACACCCAGTGAACGAATATAAAGCATGATAAGAATTAAAGAAATGAAGCAGATGATAAAATACTGAAGCTGTAAGATTGATAAGTTAAGTTGTAGCGGAAACCTGTGCATAATCTGAAAATTCTGATTTATGAATAATAAAGCTGAACTGTTATCTATTAAATCTGAAAACATGTATTTACTGTATTTTAATTGCCAAGAGTTTATATAGGTCATGTGCTGAAACAACTGTTGCATGAATAACTGGAGGGGTGACCTCATCATGCTGTAGAGGGGTGACCTCTAAATAATGTGTTGGGTGGAGGGATCAGCTCCAATGTGAAGGATGTAGAGCACACACCACATTCACTTGATAATTGTAAACTGATAGCCTAGGATGCATCCATACGCCCCACTAATAATACTGATAAAATGGCCAAGCTGAACTGAGTGGAATGCTGCGGGATATCACTCTCCCGCAGGTGAGTCATGACACTGGTGCCTCAAGTGTCATGGTTACGGTACCTTCGTAACTAGTACTACTGACTGGTCATGCTTGTATATAAGGCTTAGGCAATATCTTAGTTATTAAATTAATTTCAGATAATTTATAACATGTAATAGGGAAAATATTTGGCTGTAGACGGGAAATCCTAATCATGCATAAAAGGGAAGTCCTTACTGAAAGGACGGGAAATCCGTACCTCGTGTCCAGTAATTAAAAAAATGAAAGCTGAAAGATCTACTCTGACTTCACGGATACTACATAAATAACGGACGCGTAAGAAGTTGTCTGATTACTGTTTATTGTTACTGATCTTAACTGTTTTTATTTTAGTTTATTTATTCTTGTATTACTGTTTGTATATAAACTGATAAATCTGATTGTTCTAATATTTCTGATTAACTTATATTCTGTATATCTGATTACAGTATACTGTGCAATCAAATATAATTATTATTACTATAAATCGTAATCTGATATAGATAGCAAGTTTCTAAATTCGTTTCTTTGAAAAATAATATTAAATAAATCACACGTTTTAAAAATAATGAAAGTATAAAACAAAATCGATTAATTTTACTAATTAAATTAATACAATTTTTATAGTTTAATTAATCTATTTATAAAACTCCTTATAAAATGATTTAATTAATATAAATAATATCCTCGTGTTTATAAATACTAGTCATCCTGAAAACCTGTGCTAAAACTTCACCGAGACACCCATATCTCGGGTTAATTGAACCGAGTACACCACGACCTTGTCATGGTTTCCCCCTACTGTTGACGTCACCCAGTAGTAGCCACTGGCCTAGTTGCAGTTGCTACTGCTTGTATAATATCTCCCACTGTTTAAGGTTCCCAATGCTATGTCATATGTTCCCACTGCTATTGCAGTGGTTACCATTGCTAATGTAGTGGTTCCCACTGCTCGCAGTCCCAAACACCCCTTGGCTGATGACACAAACCCAAACACCATTGCTGCATATAACCAAACACCCCTGCTGCGTTTGAAACCAAACACCCCTGCTACGTTTGTGGTTCGAGGTTGGGCAACAAAAGGGACCACCGAGACGTTGAAGTCTCGGCTGTACACCAACAAAACACCACTGCCGCCCCTGCTTGGGTCGTGGTTGGCCACAACAACACCACCACAGCTACCACCGCACCCCATTTGGGTCGCGGCTGGCCAAATCAGAAGCTACCGAGACCCCTGTTGGTCTCAGTTTGCGTGGAATCAACACAACCCGACTCTTTTTCTTGTTTATTAATTTAATGATTATAACATATACTCGTTTGTCTAGATTCTGAAATGCTAACCGTGATTTAAAGAATAGTTAAGGTAGAGGGTGATTACCGTTTATTCATTTTTGAAAATTAATCACAATGACTCTCAAATCCAAGATAATAACCAACTCGATCTCCCTTTCTCTTTCTCTTGTTTCCCAGCGGCACAACCCACACAACAACCCTACATTTTTTTGTAAAATAAATACTTGAATATATTCCCTGTTTATTATTTGTCTCAAATAGATTTGGGCCTTAAGCCCATTTGTTTTTTCTTGCTTCTAATTAAAACCGCCAGCCCACATTATAGTGCGGTTTCCTTTGTTTTTGACGAAATACAATTTATCACGTATACACTTATTTAATTCTCGTGTTCTGATTTTTCTGAAACGTAACTATCTTTATGCTAAAATAATACGCTCGTAATGATTATTTTTCTGAATAATTATATATAGTTTGTAGTAAATTAAAACTGCGTATTTAATATTAGAAATTTTAAATGCGGGTTTTGCTATTCTTCCCCTCTAATAAGAATAATTCGTCCCCAAATTAAATATACGACCATACTGGTTTTACAATTCTTCCCCTCTAAAAAGGAACAATTCGTCCTCGAATTAAAGGTAATAAGCTGATGAAATTATAATATCTGAAAGAGCACGTAAACTGAAAAGGCAATTAAGCTGAAGAATAATTCGTCTTCTAATTAAGACATAATATTGGTGATAGGTATAAACATGACATGAATTAAGTGACCATGTAACGTGACATGGCTGAAAAGAAAAAGGAACATGACATGACTGAAAGGACTTAACTGGATTTATTAAAGGAGAAGGAATGAGAGGTTCGGATGGACTCCTCCATTTCGAGTGGCCTCCCGCTCGAAAAAATTCCTTCAAAGGTCTAAACATAATAAAAAATCTTAGTCCTGATGATGCTGAATAGTTTCTGGTTCCATATGTGGAAACCTTGGTTTCCTCGAATCTTTTAGCTACTAGGCATAACCATTGTTCATATGATTATACAATCAACGCGGAAAAGAACAATAACTATGTAACAAGGTGTTTGGGCACAATAACACATGAATTAAACTAATTGTTTGTTCATTATATTAATAACAAACAATCACTAGACGTGTATACATATAATCCCACGTCTAGTGCAACACACGCTTTAGGTTTACATCTTGTAGGAATAATATAAATAAACCTAATACCCTTGGTTCCTTTTATAGTGTAAGGATTAGGGTTTACAAGAGATAAGAATGAATAAACATGTAAATCATCTATTCAAATAAACTAATACAGAATATATTCGGCATATTTATCTAAATAGAAGCTTCCAACAACACTTGTCAATGTTTCTGTCAATGCTTGGATTGCACGTGACAATGCTTGTCAATATTGACTTCTGCAATGCCTGATTTGCTCTTAGACAAATGCCTTCATATTTTCTTTGTTTTTGAGTTTCTGCCACATCAACCTTTTGACCCAACAATCTTCCCCTAGTTGATGTCGGCAAAACTCGTTGTGTATCTCTTGTAAGTTGTACATCATCTTCAAATTTCTTCCCCTCAATTGTAGCATGTATGTCTTCCCATTTTTGTCACATCAACAGGGAAGTAAACAATGTATGCAATCTTGAAGATTCCCCAAATGTAGCCTCTGTGTAATGATCTTGAAGAAAAATAACTATAATATTTTTGATGTAGAAGTAGAGTAACCCAAACCTATGTTCCATGTCTTGTACTATCCACGTGATAAAGAACTTATACTCATGGTACAAAGTATAAGTAGACCTCGATCCGTTTGTCAAAAATCCTCATCCTTTGTGAGACACTGAGCACGATAATGTAACTCCTTCAAGTGATAGCATCTTCAACTGCTAGATTTTGACAAGTCTTCATCACCAACCATTAAAAGCACAAACAAGTTACCTTAAAAGTCCATGACTGGAATTGCACGACTTTAACAGATGATCGAACACAAACTCGCGAAAATCTTCTTCAAACATCAAACTTACCATAAGAATTCTTCCCCTTAAGCCAACACCTCTTCATGGCGAATTTTAATGAAATAACATCTTCATACCATATGTAAAAGTGTTTGGACGGATAACTCTTTCACAAGGCTATCCCGATTACATAATCTAATATCCATCAAATTCTTCATGAATTGTTGCTAAATCACATTAAAATCATTAATCCCTTTTTAAAATATCCGAGCCATTAATATCAACTTTGATATTCTGAATAAAAATGGAGATTACATGTACCTTTGCGTGTAAATAACTCTTTTTGTGTGCTAAAATCGTATCAATTTTCTCAAAACAGCAGCTATTCCTTTGTTATCCGAGAACCTTCACTGTCCCATATCTTAATCACATGCATTTTCCAATATCGGACATAGCGTATCAACGCTTGAACAAACCTTTCTCGGACAACACGTGTCAGCGTTTTCCAACAACGCTTAACTTATTCTTTGTCAGCGTCAAACTTAAACCTTGTCAGCGCCTAAATAACAAACGCCAGCGTCTACTTCTATCAGCGCCAAAATCAACTCCCAATATAAACTAAATGATATCAAAATAATACCGTATTCCCCATATATCACTTCCAAAAATAAATGATATCCCACAAGATCAGCAACTTTTAAAAACTCATGAGACTTAATCCCAAAATAATTTTTCCTTCACACGCTTTTGACTTTCTTTGCTAACGTGATGTCCTTAGCTTTCATGACTTCCTTTTCTTTACACAACACATGCCCCATTAATGATAGTAAAAACCACACGTGATCACAACTTTTAACATTATGACCAACTCGTCACATGAAAAGCCATAAAATTGTCACTGTCACTTTCCATACTTTAATTCTATGTGGACCACGATAAGCTATGTATGGAAGAGCACATATGATCCCTTTTTTAAACCACACATGAAGAAACACTCGTACCGTGACTTGATTAATAAAAGTCATCATGTCATTGTCACTGTCTCACGTTGCCAATAAAAACAAGTTACCCATGTGACATTGGCAGTGTTTTATATATCTCAAGGACTAGCAATCTTAAATACAGTAAAGCAAAAAGAATCACGTGATCATTCACATCTTTGTATCTAAAAGATCTGCTTTTAATTCAACCCTTATGCTCCAACGAATCTTAACAAAGGTCACGATCTGCTGTCTTGAGCTCTTAGGAGCTGTCGCCATAAACATAGACGATCAAACTATCATCATACAGTAACACACCTGCCACTAGGTCAAATCATGGATCTAGGGTTTAAGAAAGTTAAGCACCGAAACCCTAACTCAGGGTTTATAGATTAACCTTAGTTCATTTATTATCTTGAATCACAACAGCCACAAACCTTATAACCTTCTGCTTTTTATGTCGATCTAGGGTTTGTGTAACCATAGTTCATGATTTCATGTGAAAAAGCAAAAACATCAATACCTTAACCAGTGGATTTCGACGTTGAATAATGTCTTCATTAGGGCTCAGATCGAAGATCCCTTCGGTGAGATTCTAGACACAAGTGCCAATAAACTACAGTTCAAAAATCACGATGATCTATCGGTTAACGAAGGAGAAATCGTGTTTTGAACATGGCTATCCATAGAAAACTGCATACATCCTGCTGCTGACTTTGACGCTTAATAACTTTTTCTTGGAGATAAAACATGATAATCCCTCCGGTGGATGTCTAGATATATGTGTATAGAATACACACAAGAAATTTCGTGACGATCCAACAATCCAATCAAAAGTTATGACCTTCTGAATACTGTTGTGCACACAAAAACGTCCAGAAAAACCCTAGACGGATTTTTCTTCTTCTTCACAATACACGAACACCTTGTTGGTCCTAGCATCACGAGCCACGAGGCTTTGATACCAACTGTAGAAACCTTGGTTTCCTCGAATCTTTTAGCTACTAGGCATAGCCATTGTTCATATGATTATACAATCAAAGCGGAAAAGAACAATAACTATGTAACAAGGTGTTTGGTCACAATAACACATGAATTAAACTAATGGATTGTTCATTATATTAATAACAAACAATCACTAGACGTGTATACATTTAATCCCACGTCTAGTGCAACACACGCTTTAGGTTTACATCTTGTATGAATGATATAAATAAACCTAATACCCTTGGTTCCTTTTATACTGTAAGGATTAGGGTTTACAAGAGATAAGAATGAATAAACATGTAAATCTTCTATTCAAATAAACTAATACGGAATATATTCTGCATATTTATCTAAATAGAAGCTTCCAGCAACACTTGTCAATGTTTCTGTCAATGCTTGGATTGCACGTGACAATGCTTGTCAATATTGACTTCTGTCAACGCCTGATTTGCTCTTGACAACGCCTGATTTGCTCTTGACAACGCTTAGACAAATCCCTTCATATTTTCTTTGTTTTTGAGTTTTTGCCACATCAACTTTTTGACCCAACACCATACTTAAGGTGGATTTTCTAAATCTGATAGAATGAATAAGCTATAGTATGTAATATACATGAAACAGTACGTACGAATATGCTGAAAAGATAACATTTATATCTCTGAGCAAGCTGTTGAAACGTATAGGGACGAACTACGCGAACAATTGAGAACGTGCTACGTGAGCAATTGTGAACGTGGTTCGCGATCATCTGATGAACGCTGGGCATGGAATATGTCGTGAACGTGATATGTGGAACATACTCTGAACGTGGTACAAGACATAGCATGAATGTATGCCGACTAAGGAAGGAATGCCAAACGATACGGTTTGAGGTGTGAAACGTCTGTCTGGTTATGGAAATCTGTGCTAAACTTGAATCTGGTTTCTTAAGTTTTCTGTGACCATACTCATTAACAAGTTGGGAAACGTGTATCGTGAGATGGAACACGAATCCGAACGTGAACAATGTCATGAATACGGACGTGAACTTAAATCATGAGATAGTACAAAATATGGACTGAAACAACATCATAATGTGAAAGTAAGACGTAAACGTGAAGGTGAACGTAAACGCGATCGTGAACATGAACGTGAGTGAAATTCACGAACGTGAATTTTATATCTGATATGATGGTTTATGGAATACCTTGAAGTTGTACGATCTATTGCTGAATTTCCAATAGATTTGCTACTGCGTAATCTATTCGGATGAAAGAAAACTTGTGGGCTGGTTAAATGGTTGATAGTGACATAGATAGTATCATACTTTTCTGAGTTCTGTGGTAAACTGATAACAATCCTTAAGGGATCTTGTCCCATTTCTGTTCTGAATTATAATGGTTGTAATAACTTGCTAGCATGACGGCGTTTTATTTTAAACCTGCTAAAATGGCAGGCATCTAGGTATAAACATAGCTGCATCAATGTGTGATACTGCTTCTATCAAAATTCTGCCTGATTATGGGACATTTTGGTAGAAATCTGGTCGACTAGTCATGGGAAAATTTTAGGGATCAAGCTCTATAAAATTTGGTACTTCGTTCACAGGCGTTGGTCGGGACCATCAGGTGATGGCCTTCACCTTCGAAGGATTGTCTGAAATTTCTTCTACTGAAATAGGGTGGCTCAGAAATGCCACCTTGTTCATCTGGAACTCACATCTGGAAAGCTGCGTATATAATTTCCTCCTATCAGATAATCTGCAGGATCGTAAAAGTATATAATCCTCTTGTTCTCCTCTAAAATTTAGCAGATCAGGATGTTATCGGTAATATGCTAGCGAACTAGTTTAAGAATTCGTGGAAAGATTTATTCATAAATTTCATAATATAGTTGGATCATTAGGGAGCTCAGAAGTATAAATCAAAATCTTAGACAGACTATAATCTGTGCGACAACAGCCTAGAAAGCATCACGTTCTTTCTCTCGTCACTAATGGTGGCATGATCGTGAATTATTCCGGAAAATATTTAAGGCATCGCAGCAGGTTAGTTAAACCTTCTATTTATGGAATAAACATCGATTATGAATGGTGATCTTGTAAATTTTTGGTGATCGATACATGATCTCATGCTACCGACCTTTCTGATAGATAGAAACGGTACACCTCTTGGTGGTGCGCTAGGGTGAATAAAGCCTCGTTCCGGTAACTTTTGTAGCAATTGTTGCAACTCTTTTAACTTAGCTGAAGCCCTAGAATAAAGAGTTTTGAAAACAGTTTTTGTTCTTGAGACAAGCTCGATGTTAAATTATGTCTCGTGGTTAGGAAGGAATTTCTGGAAAACCTTCTAGGATGACATATGGAAATTTTTGGATAATCTGCTGAACATGAATTTAAGGAATTTCAGAAGTGAATAAATAACTTGTGGCTAGAAAGTCTTCGTAGTTATGGACTGATAAGTCATGCGCTTGTAAGGCGGAAACAATTTGTACTGATTTTTCGGGTAGAAATATAATGAATATATTTGGGATTTAGTAAGACTGATCTCGTCGTTAATTGAAAGGAGAACTTTAATAAACATGGGTGGTACTGTGGAGTCTTTTCTGGCTGGGAGGTAGGTAATACATGATTTAAGATAAATTTATCATAGGAATACGTGAAGTAAACGTGGCGACTTTCACCGATTGTGTTTGTCTGTACTCTTATCGAATGAACACTGTGTGTCTAACCTGAGTAACACACCGGTGGTGATAATTGGATTGTATTGGTCTGACTTATGCGTGGCATAACAGGACGGGTATACCTCCCCTTCGAGGGTACCCTGAATTTCTGAGGACCTGGTTTAGAAGGCATACTGGTGTTATGAATCTGACTCGTACTTTGAGAAGATATTCGTATGACGTGTGCTATGACTGGTGTCCTGACATATGTCTTCTGAATGATACTTGAGACCTGTGTCTTGACTGTTGTCTAGACAAGTATTTTAATGGGCGAGTCTGAATATGGTTGAGAATTTCGGGTAACTGCTAGGGTTGGCAGACCGGTTAGACTGTTGACCTCTGTATTTCTGGTCACGTCCGTTCCGGAGTTCCGATGGTTACTGACTAATTAGTTATAAGCACTGTGATTGTCATTACCGCCTTGTTTGTCAGTTTACTGACGGTCGTTATCATGGCCGTGATTCATGTAACTACTTTCGCTGAGTGGCCGGCTGGTTACCGGTTCCCCCTCTTCTGACTGAAAGATTAACTGAGTGGAGTGTGACATCTAACTGGGGGAGTAAAATCATGGAATAGAATGGTAGTGTCTGATGGTTGAAATTTGTTCTTGTTAAAATTTCATATTTATAGTTTGTGTCCTTGTTCTATAGAGTCTTCATAGTATAAACAACATCAGCATCTTGAGAAATCTCCAAAGCATCAGCAGCGTCTGCATTTGTGAGGTCTTCAAGGTGTTAGCAGCATCAGTATCTGGTAAAATTTTCAACTCACGAGCAGCATCAGCATCTGGTAGAATATCGAAAAATGGAAACGCCTGAGATGATTGAGGTTCGATTAGCAATATCCATGGAGTAGGGTACATGGAGTACACCTGGACTACTATACATGAAGTACAAAATGAATACTGTACATGGAGCATATCTGATACACTGTACATGGAGTGCACATGGAATACTTTACATGGAATATAACTGAGACACTGTACGTGGAGTACATATGGAATACTGTACATGATACTGGTGGGATTTTCTTGAGATGATTGATACTGGTGTCAACCGTCTGACATGGTCAACGGAGATAATTTGATTTAAATGGTTAGCAAACTGAACGGAAACAACATGATAGCCTGGTAATTCCTATGTAGACTTAATGTCGGTTTATAAGGGTTCAAGGATATGATTAAACGGAATTTCAAAAATGTCCAGCATAAAGACATGACTGATGAAGACCAAACATGATTTATCATGAAACGGGATTTTCACTAAAATCCCTTTTGTGTCTTAGCATGAAGACATTATCATTCAGTGGAACATAAAACCCTCGTAAGGAGACATGAAACTGAAACAGCGTGGAAGTGACATCAACTTGAAATTGTGTGAACTGGATTGTTATAAAGACTATAAGAGTATGATCAACTGAGGTTTAACATCAACTTAAGTGGATGGCTATGGTTCAATCCACAGAATTCAAGGAACAAAACATGTGACTAAGCATGGGCGATTCTGGTTCAATCCATACATGTCAAAATTTTCTGAGAACTGTCATGTATAGAAATTTATAATCTGGGACTAAATATTGTTTATTGTAGTCCAATCCATACTTGTCAAAGTTAATGAAATGTACTGATATGACAAGGGTGAACAATTGTGGATCGGTTCACAAAACATCATTCGACTGAATAGCATGAAAATTTGACTTGAATAATGGTGAACGGTTTTTGCTGGTTCACCCAGTAATATTTGACTGAAAACATGAATCTGACATGAGTAAGGGTAAACGCATATGGGTCAGTTTACCAATACAAAACCTGATCGGCAAGGGTGAACGCTTATGGGTCGGTTCACTAAAATAAAATTCGAATGAAAAGCACATGCGACTAAATATGGCCAGTCCTGTACCAACCTTTTACTTAGTCAAAAACTTTAAGAAAAATGACTGATAAATGAAGAAAACTTATTGATAAATGCATGAGAAACATGAAAGATAAAAACGCCAAAATCTGGAAAGTTCCTGGTGACTACCCACTAGTCACAGGTCACGTTTTAGAGCCTACAGGTCAAACCTATATCTCTGATACCATAATTTTAACACCCCACTTGGATAAGTGAACCGTTACGTATATTTATGGCGTGTCATCAAAGCATGAGGTAAATGTCCTAAAATATTAACCGACCATAAAGGAAATACCAGAATCAAACATCGGTAATCCAAACATATGCTCAAAACATGAACTATAAGATACTGAAGGAAAGGACTAAACAATGTCCAAACAAGCAGAATAATGTAAGAAGTGCATAAAGTAAAAAGTATGGATAGCTTCCATCCAAATGCACATGCTCTCAGAATCCTAAGAGCGTCCTGGTGGACCAGCCGTTAGAACATAAAAAAAGAACTACGGCTGAGCATAGCGCCCAGTGAACGGATATAAAGCATGATCATAATTACAGAAATGAAGCAGATGATAAAATACTGAAGTTTTAAGACTGATAACTTAAGTTGTAGCGGAAACCTGTGCATAATCTAAAAAGTCTGATTTATGAATAATAAAGCTGAACTGTTATCTATTAAATCTGAAAACATGTATTTATTGTATTTTAATTGCCAAGAGCTTATATTGGTCATGTACTGAAACAATTGTTGCATGAATAACTGGAGGGGTGACCTCATTATGCTGTAAAGAGGGGTGACCTCTAAATAATGTGTTGGGTGGAGGGATCAGCTCCAATGTGAAGGATGTAGAGCACACACCACATTCACCTGATAACTGTAAACGGATAGCCTAGAATGCATCCATACGCCCCACTAATAATACTGATAAAATGGCCAAGCTGAACTGAGTGGAACGCTGTGGGATATCATTCTCCCGCAGGTGAGTCATGACACTGGTGCCTCAAGTGTCATGGTTACGGTACCTCCGTAACTAGTACTACTGATTGGTCATGCTTGTATATAAGGCTCAGGCAATATCTTAGTTATTAAATTAATTTCAGATAATTAATAACATGTACTGGGGAAATATTTGGTTGCAGACGGGAAATCCTAATCATGCATAGAAGGGAAGTCCTTACTGAAAGGACGGGAAATCCGTACCTCGTGTCCAGTAACAAAAAAAAATGAAAGCTGAAAGATCTACTCCGACTTCACGGATACTACATAAATAACGGACGCGTAAGAAGTTGTCTGATTACTGTTTACTGTTAATGATCCGTTAGCCTCAAAATATTGAGTCAAACAAGAATGTACGGTCATAGGTTTCTATTGTAATATTTATTAGAACGTTATAATAGATAGTTAAATAGTCGTGGTTCACGGGCTTGGATTTAAGCTACTTAAAGCCCAAAAGACAAGCCCGGTCCAAAACAATATAGCCCATTATGGTTACATGTAAGCCCGGCTATATAAGGCCCTTCCTAGCATGTTAGGAAGGGTGGATGATCATTTGTAACACTAATTCTTCTAATCTAATATTCACCAAGTTAATCATCTCCTTCTCTCTACTTTCTCTCACTACTTTCTCTCTCTAGGAATCCATCTCTTTTCATCTATTTTCTATCATTAATCATCATAATAATATGGGACATCATTTGGTATCAATCGCCACGGGGTAGATTGTGTTTGGTTGTTTGGTTTTAGTTTGATTCGGTTGATTTTTTCCATCTAAATCATCCCAAATTAATTTTTTTTAGTTTTTTTCGGGCTATAAATCTTGATATAACTCATTTATATCGATTTGGTAGGGATTTGGTTCGGTTTTTGTGGTAAAAATCGCAAGTTTATAAGGTGTTTGGATTGATTTTTGAGTTACGGTTCGTTAACTGCTTCAAGATCATTCCGAAAAAATAATTTCGGATAAGGGTTTATTATTCCGAAAAAAACATTTTCGGATAAGGGTTTGTTATTCCGAAGATTGTCTTTTCTCTGAATTTAGTTTATTCTGAAAAACCTAGTATTCTGAAAAAGTCTTATTCCGAAGAAGTGATTATTCCGAAGAAGGTACGTTTCTCCGAAATTTTCAATTTATCTGAAAAAGTGCATTATTCCGAAGATATTTCTCTGAAAATATCACATATTCCGAAGAATAGTACTTATTCCGAAGAAGGTCCGTTTCTCTGAAAACATCCATTATTCCGAAGAAGGTCCGTTTCTCTGAAAACATCCATTATTCCGAAGAAGGTTTAATTCTCTGAAAACATCCATTATTACGAAGAAGGTTCAATTCTCTGAAAACATCCATTATTCTGAAGAAGGTTCAATTTTCTGGAAACATCAATTATTCCGAAAATATTCAACTTCTCTGAAAATGTCAGTTATTCCGAAAAAACCTAACTTCTCTGAAAATGTCAGTTATTCCGAAAAAACCCAAATTCTCTGAAAAAGTCAGTTTTTCCGAAATTATCCAATATTCGGAAAGTTGAAGATTTTTACAAACGTGAACGTGTGATTTTTTCGCCTTTGAATTTTTGGTTTCCTGTGAAGACAATTTTTAGGGGATTTTAACATTTTTCATCGACAACAACAATCACAACACATCTACTTAAGATCCATTTTCACTTCATCGATTTCAAGTCTCTAGATATGGATTCTACTCAAGAGTATCATGTCACAAACAACAATATCATGGTGGCGGGTAATAAAGAGAGACCACAAATGCTTGTGTCTGGTCGGTATGCTCAATGGCAATCACGTTTCATACGATACCTTGATACAAGACCCAATGGTGATGCCTTGAGGAAATGTATTACTCATGGACCATATGTATTCAAGAAAATCTCAATTCCTCCAAGACCAGCCACAGATACTACTGATCCAATACCTGCAAGTGAACGTGATGAAACAAGAGCCGATCTCACACCTGAAAATTGTGCTTGGCATGATGCGGAGAAGGAAGCCATCTATATGCTTCTAAGTGGGATTGGAGATGATATTTACTCCACGGTTGATGCATGCCCTACAGCACATGAAATGTGGACTGCTATTGAACGCTTGCAACAAGGAGAATCACTCAACAAACAAGATGTCAAAATAAACTTGTTTTGGAACTTTGGCAAGTTTACTTCAAAGGATGGAGAATCAATTGATTCATATTACTCCAGGTTTTATAAAATGATGAATGACATGACAAGAAATAATCTGCAAGTCTCCACCATGCAAGTCTGTGTTTAATTTCTTCATCAACTTCAACCCGAGTGGACACGGTTCGTCACTTTAGTGAAATAACAAGAAAAGTTAGACGAGGTCTCATATCATCGACTCTTTGATATCTTGAAGCAATTTTAGAATGAAGCAAATGAGATTAGAGTTGAACGTGTTGCAAAGACGGCTAATCCACTTGCTTTAGTGACTACCACTCAACATGTTCAAGATCATCGCTCACGTGCTCCTATGCCATACTCCACTACATCATCCTCACCACGATATTCCACTTCATCTAAGTCTTCATCATCCACAAGATCACGAGGAAAAGTGCCAAGAGCACAATCACCACCATCTGAGTCATCATCTGAAGAAGACAGTGATGAAGACCAAGCTCAAAAGAATCGAGAGATGAAACAACAAATTGCTTTCATAATGAAGACTTACAAGAAAATCTACAAACCCACCAACAACAATCTTCGAACATCATCTTACACAAAGAACCAATATTTAAGAGTCCTCCAAGGTATGACACACGTCGACGTGGTGAAAGTCCTTCTAGGTATGATCGACATAATCCAACGCATGTTGAGGGTTCTACAAGGTATGATCGACAAACTGCCAAGTATGACACTCAAAGGATTGCTGCTGCTACTGGGATAGGGAAACTGTTGGAAGTCAAGTGGTTCAGCAGAGTGGGATTCAGTGTTTTAATTGCCAAGGTTATGGGCATATGGCAAAGGAATACAGGAAGCTGAAAAGGGTTAGAGACTCCAGTTATCACAAGGAAAAGATGCTGCTATGCAAGAAGATGGAAGCAGGGGTTAAATTGTCAGCTAGGGAAGGAGCAATGCTTGATGACACTGATGATGAAGATTATGATCAAAAACTCGATGCACATTACTCGTACATGGCAAAGGTTGAAGAAGTTCTCAAAGTCACTGAAGATGACAATGACCCTATCTTTGACACTGAGCCAATCGATAAGGTACACACTACTGATGAATATAATGTGTTTGGTGATATTCATGAGCATAGTGATCTACCCAATGCCATTACTGACACGTGTATGATGGAAACGGTTGATAGCAATACCACACCCGATTCATTAGACATGTGAAATAATGAGTCTGAGGATGATCAACATGCAAATGAGTATGATGAAGAGGAACGTATTGCGCTTGCTAATTTAATTGCCACTTTACAAAAAGATGTCACTGAAAATAAAAAGATTCAAAAGCAATTAAAGAAGGCAAACGCTAAGCTCACTCAAAATTTTGAAGAATGCAAAGCTTCTCTTATCAAATCAAGTGAGATGACTGAAAGCTATAGAGAAGAGCTTCTTCAGAAAACCAAAGAGCTTGAGGGGTACAAGGGTAGTGCGTTAAAAAGTCAAAAGGACGATTTTGAAAACAAATGTAATACAACTCATGAGTTATTAGCCAAAGAGAAGCGTCAATATAATGTTTTCTTAATGGATGAACGTCAAAAAACGTACCTTGCAATACCAAAGTTAATGAACTTGAACAAAAGATCTCTATGACCACTACCGATTCTGCTAAAATTCTTGAGGTTAAGAAACAAGAGGTAGATGCGTTAAAACAAGACTTCAAGTTGTTTAAGAAAAACCCTAATTCTCTCTAGGTGTTTTCCGGCCGCCGTATGTTTTTCCGTTCCCCTTTGATCTGATCTATTACCTTCTCCTCGTTCTATCTTGGTGGCTGTATATCTATTATTGATTCTAGGGTTGATAGTTTTTAGGGTTTCGTTATTTTAGGGTTGTATACGAAACTTTCTTATCAGCTCTTTTAATTAATATTGATATACAGATTCATTGAATAGAACGTCTAAGGTGATGACTGGTTTTTAGGGTTTCGGTTCTGTGCTGTGCGCCGCTGCATTTTTTTTAGGGTTTTTTTGTTATTATTTTAATCGGTATGGAGATTGGGTAGGTTTATTTAGGTACTGGTATAAAACCCTAATTTGTTAATTAGGGTTTTTGTGATATTGTGTTTGATTAGTTTCATGATTAGAGAGATGGATAACAGTTTTGTTCCGGTTGACATGGATGCGTTGGCAGCTAGGATGATCAGATTGAGAGAACAGATGGGTGTTTCATCTCCTAGTAATACGGATAGCTCACCTGCTGTGGTGCATGCAGCAGGTCTTCAGTCGACACAAGAGGGTTCTGAGTCGCATGCGACACTTGCTGATTCGACACAAGATGCTGTTCCTGCTGTTTCAAGACTTGCTGATTCGACACCTGCTGTTAATGCGGGTAAGGAGAAGGGTTCACTGCTTCAGGGGTGTGCTAACTTGTATACTAATGTCAATAGTCCACAGAAGGGTTCGTTTGCCTCGATATTTCAAAATGAGGGTGGTATGAACCAAACTATTCCTAAGACGGTGAAGATATCAGAATTACGATGTGATGAGCATGTTGAAGGAGCACGAGTTGCACTTCCATATGCTGCTGTTGAAGAGGTTGAATCCAGATTTAAGCACACGTTATACGGGCAGTTTATTGGTAAACGTTTAGCTTTTCCATTGGTGGAAAATTATGTTAAAAATACGTGGGCACGATTTGGCTTGATACGCGTTCAATTACATGAGGATTTTTTCCTTTTTCAATTCAAGACGAAGGAAGGAATGGAAGGAGTCCTTGAAAATGGCCCGTGGTTGATTAGGATGGTTCCCATGATTTTGAATATTTGGTCGCCTACTACTGATCTGAAAAAGGCGGAGATTAAGAAAGCACCAGTTTGGGTTAAGATTCATCATGTGCCGATTGTTGCTTATTCGGAGGTTGGTCTTAGTCTTATCACGACCCAAATTGGCACTCCTATTATGTTGGATTCTTACACGAGTAATATGTGTGTTAACTCGTGGGGTCGGAGTACATATGCTCGGGCGCTCGTTGAGGTTTCAGCTGAAATGGAGTTATTGGATTCGATGGTAATTGCAGTCCCTAAAGGTAGTGGAAAAGGGCATTCATTGGTTACTGTTGATATTGAGTACGAATGGAGACCTCCAAGATGTGCTACATGCTTGATCTTTGATCATAATAGTGATATGTGTCCGAAAGTGCATAAGGAAGTGGTTACTCATGTTACTAAAGATTTGGTGAATGATGGATTTGAGGTGGTCAAAAACAAGAAGAATAAAGGAAAGAAGAAGCAACCTCAAGTTGCAGGTATTAAGTTAACAAAACCAGCCCTTAATCTTCAGTTCCGTAATGTTGAGAGAGGTGAATCCTCTAAAACAAATGTAACGGGTCAGAATCCTAAGAAGGCAGATTCTTTGCTTAAGAAGGGTTTCCTGAATAACAGAACCTCGAGTTTTGTAGCTAAGACTAATGATAAGGATAAGAGGTCTCATAATTCTTTTGGTGCTCTTTGGGATAAGATGGATGATGGTACAGATTGGGAGGATGGTCTTAAGACCAAGGAAGGTGTAGTCAATGAGAGTGATAGTGAGGTTGAAGAAGTCATATCGATTGATGATCGGCATGGTTCTCATCAGCCTGGTCCATGATGATGTTTTACTTTCATTGTTCATGCACCTTTAGGTGGTTTTTTCCTATTGGTGGTATTTGTTTTGTAATCGTTTAGTAGGTCATATGGCATGTCATATGATGTAGTGGTTGTTCAGGCATTTGCTTGAGGTTAATGTAGCATTGCAGCTACATTCCATTGTACTTCAATGTTTTTGGGAATATATTTTACCGGGGTTAGGATTCCCCTTTACCCAAAAAAAAAAAAACAAGACTTCAAAAGTAGATATGATAAAGAAACCGAAAAAGTAATGAATTTAGAAGAACAAGTCGAATTTTTGAAGAAAGTTGTTTATAAAACGCATGATTCTATTCGAACCGTAAGAATGCTAGCACCTCCGTCGATGTTTAAGGGTCAAGCTAGCTTTGCAAGTCCTGAGTACCTTGCCGAGCTCAAGCTGCGAACTCGTGTCTTTATCTTGATGAGACTGAAAGGACCGATCTTGATTGCATGCCTGTAAGTGCCGATAGTGAAGAGAATGCCCTTTGGGATGATGATAGTCGACCACTTGTCAATAAGGAGTTTGTGAAACCATATAATTATGCTTATATGAATAGTCTTTATGGCCTTTTCAACAAACAAACTCAGAAAACTTGTGACGAAGTGTTCTTAGAATGCAAACAAAAGAGAATTTAATGGAAGAAAGCTTTTGCCACTAAGAAATCTAATGTTTACAATTATATAAACTACCTTCCTCTAGATGTGTCCAAAAGCAAGAGTAGGAAAAAATTAGGTATTCTTAAACACCACATAGATAATGTTAAATCTATTGTTGAAAGAGATTGGGCAAAACGTGAAAATGCTGAGTGGCAACGCCTGATTCCTCAAGATATTACCTTGCTTGTGAAAGAACTCTTAATTCCAAACACGGCGTTGATTAAAGAAAATGTTCTTCAACTTGAGGAATACATTCGGACTAAAATGTTTGATGATTTAAAATATGTTGAATCTCTTGAAAAACACATTGATGATCTTCTAATGGAGAAGTCTGATTTTTCAGATGAATATGATTTACTCTTGCAAGAATGCGTTTCTAAAGATGTTATGTGTGCTTATTTTACATCTTGTGTTGATATTTATGAATGATCTGATGTTGCATGCAAATATCTTGATAAGATCAAAGAATGTGAGCGTCTTGAAATTGAGCTTTCGAAACGTAAAGAAAATGTTGATAAAAAGGCTTTTGAGTTACTTTAACACAAAACTGATTTCCTTCAAAAACATTGTTATTCTCTTGAACTTGCTTTGCAAAAAGACGTTGGTAGTTTTCCACATGATAATAACTTGCAAGAAAAGCTTTCCAAAACGTTTCGAGAAATGAATGAACATAATTTGGAAATTAAAGGGTTGAAAGCTCAGTTACAAGACAGGGACAGAGCGATAGCAGAGTCACAGAAATTCGTTGCTAAAATGGGTGGGAAAGTTGTGGAACCTAGCAATAAGAATCATGTTGTTAGACAACCCAATGCCTCTAAAGAGAATAGATCCTCTATCTTGGGAAAACCATCTACTTTATCAAATTCCTCGTTTGCAAAACCTGTGTTTGCCCCCAAGATGGATGGAAAGGAAAGGTTACCACATAATCAACCCATAAGGAATGTCATAGCACCAAACGTTAAGCATAATAATATGATTAAACCTGGGATGTATAGAATGACCACTAAGCCCACAAACAAAGTTACTCAATCGCCTCAGACTTCTAGAAACACTAATATTCGTGTGTCTTCTACTACAGGAATAGTCTCTACTACTAGTGTTAGCCGGCCTCAGCTTAAAAGCACTCAAGTGAATGATAAGATCTGGAAACACAAGAATCAAGGGAAGATAGAGGAAGTAGAAGAACACCCTAGAAATTTGAATGTTTTTAAGAATAAAAAGTCTGTAATCGCATGTAATGACGATTTGAATGATTTGAATGATATGAATGTGAAATTTGTTTGTGTCATATGTGGAAAGTGTGCTAATGCTAATCATTCTATGTGTGCTATGAATAAAGTCAAAGGCATAGATACTAGAACTAAGAAGCAAGTTGCGATGCCTATTAGAGCTAGTAAACCCAAACGCAAAGTGAACCATTCTGGTGCTACCCCCACTAAGAAAAGTAATGCATCAGACTCCACCACTAAGAACCCTAGAAGCAAAATTAAGAAATTATATGAGTCTGTTAGTAAGTCTTGGAAATGGTGCTTTGCTAATCAATGTCCTCCAGGATATACATGGATTCCTAAAGCTAGGACAGAAAATGTGAACACGAGTGTTAGTATGCCATTAAATGTTGCTAAGGACACTAATGATCCTACCATTACAACTACTGTGGTATCCAATTTCATAAATGCTCCATCGTGTTCTAACTCTTCTACAGGTGATACAAATAATTCTCTTCATACTGGAGTCCGGATGCACAAAGCACATGACGGGGAATCTCAAGATTCTAATTAACTTCGTGGAGAAGTTCCTGGGTACGGTCCGATTCGGAAATGATCAACTTGCACCGATCCTAGCATATGGAGATTTGGTTCAGGGGAATATTACAATCAAAAGGGTATACTACGTCGAAGGGCTCAATCACAATCTTTTCTCGGTTGGTCAATTCTGTGATGCGGATTTGGAGGTTGCTTTCAGAAAGAAGACATGTTTTGTTCATGATTATGATGGGAATGACTTACTTACCGGTACACGGGGTATTGATCTTTACACAATTTCACTTCAAGACACAACTTCATCAACTCCAATTTGCTTCATGGCTAAAACTTCAACGACTCAGGCATAGTTATGGCATCGACGTTTATCTCATCTTAATTTTGATGCCATCAACTTGCTTTCCAAGAAAGATATTGTGAGAGGCCTTCCAAGCTTGAAAATCATGAAAGATCATCTTTGTTCTTCTTATGAGCTTTGTAAAGCTAAACGAAGTAGCTTTAAAACAAAGACTACACCAAGATCCAAAGGATGGTTAAGTCTTCTTCATATGGATCTGTGTGGTCCCATGCGTGTTCATAGTATCAATTGAGAGAAATCTATTCTGGTAATTGTCGACGATTACTCAAGGTACATATGGACTCACTTCTTGAGGTCCAAGGATGAAACACCCGAAGTTCTCATCAGCTTTCTTAAACTGATACAACGTGGTCTTCAAGCTCAAGTCAAAGTGGTTCGTACTGACAGAGGTACAGAATTTTTGAATTCAAATCTGAGAAAGTACTTTGAAGCCGAAGGGATTGAACATGAAACATCTATTGCTCGAACACCCGAACAAAACGGCGTTGTTGAAAGAAGAAACCGTACTTTGGTTGAAGCTGCTCAAACATTATTATCCGCTTCAAAACACCCACTATACTTTTGGGCCGAAGCCGTGTCAACCGCATGCTACACACAAAACCGCTCCTTAATTATCCCAAGACATGAAAAGACACCATATCACATAATTCATGATCGAAAACCTTTACTCAAACACCTTTATGTTTTTGGATGTACTTGTTACATTATACGAGATGGTGAAAATTTGGATAAGATGAAAGAAAAAGGTGATGCATGTATTCTTGTGGGATATGCAACTCAGTCTAAGGGATATAGAGTATACAACAAGAGAACAAAATTGATTGTCGAGACCATTCACATTAGATTTGATGAATTACAAGACATGGCACTTGAACAAAAAAATTTAAGTCCCGATCCACAACGACAAACGACTTCCGTTCACAACCGCACGGAACTCGGAACTCGGAATTCAAGACCACATTAATGAACCGTCAAGTTCAACGCTGGTTCCAGAAAATGTTCCTAGAGCTGATATGACAGTCAACTCGACAATTGAAGAGTTGGAAATGTTATATGGACCAATGTATGATGAATATTTCACGGGGGAAAAACAATTTGTATCGAAGTCTTCTGTTGTCACTCATGATAAGAATGATGATACCGATCATCGTCAACAAAAGGATACAACTTCATCTACTTCAACACCGGTTGCTGCAGATTTACCTCCTCAGAATATCACTTCAACAATCGCTCCTACAACATCCACAACTACTATCATTACTCCAGAGAACAAAAATCAAGCAGACGATGCATTATCTGACGAAGACGAATTTATCAACCCATTCGGTACACCGGTACACGAAACTGGAGAGTCTTCTACTCGCCATGTTGATCCGTCAAATATGCATACATTCTACCAACGACATGCTTCAACACATCATTGGACCCGAGATCATCCTTTGGTTCATGTCATTGGAAACCCTTCACAGCCCGCTCGTACAAGACGACAGCTTCACACCTATGGCGATGTTTGTATGTTCGCACTCGCCGTGAGTTCAGCTGAACCGAAAAACATCAAAGAAGCCATGGCTGATCATGCTTGGATTGAATCAATGACGGATGAACTTCAACAATTTGAAAGACTTAAAGTCTGGGAACTTGTTGACAGACCATACGATGTAATACCATTAAATCTTTGATGGATCTAGAAAAACAAGATGGATGAAGAGAACACGATCATCAAGAATAAATCTAGGCTAGTGGCTAAAGGGTATGGACAGAAAGAGGGTATTTATTTTGAAGAATCATTTGCACCAGTAGTTCGAATGGAAGCTGTCAGGATTTTTCTTGCTTATGCTGCACATAAGGGATTCATTGTCTATCAAATGGACGTAAACACGGCGTTTCTTCACGGTCCTTTGAAGAAAGAAGTCTATGTCACACAGCCAGAAGGATTCGTCAATCATCATTATCCTGACAAGGTTTATCGTCTCAACAAAGCACTTTATGGACTCAAGCAAGCTCCAAGGGCTTGGTACGACGAGCTCTCGAAATTTCTGGTCTCCAAAGGTTTCTTAAAAGGTTCCATTGATCTAACTTTATTCACTTATAAATATGGGGATGACATTTTGCTTGTGCAGATTTATGTTGATGACATTATTTTCGGGTCTACAAACCTAAAACTTTCAAAGTGGTTTGAACAAGTAATGCACAGCAGATTTGAAATATCTATTATGGGCGAACTAAAATTCTTTCTAGGAATTCAAGTTCACCAATCCCCAAGTGGTATCTTCATTAACCAAGCTAAGTATTGTCAAGAGATAATCAAAAAGCATGGTATGACTTCATGTGACCCCGTTGGGATACCATTATCAACCACATCCCTAGATGCTAATTTGGTGGGATTACCCATAGATCAAACGAGATATCGTTCCATGATCGGGTCCCTCATGTACTTGACAGCAAGCATACCTGATATTCATCATGCTACATGCTATTGTGCATGATATCAAGCACGACCCACTGAAAAGCACCTCAAGGAGGTTAAACGGATCTTTCGATACCTTAAGAATACCATTCACATGGAACTCTGGTATCCGAGGGAAACCGGTTTCTTTCTAACGGCCTATTCAGATTCTGATCATGCGGGGTGTCTTGATACACGTAAAAGTACTTCTGGTGGTGCACAATTTCTAGGTCAAGATAAGCTTGTGTGTGTCTCTGTCTACGTGTTGTGCTCAAGTTCTTTGGATGAGAACACAACTCACGGATTATGGCTTCCACTTTGATAAAGTACCTATGTACTGTGACTCAAAGTCTTCCATAGCCATCTCATGCAATCCAGTACAGAATTCACGCACGAAGCACATTGATGTCAGATATCACTTCATCAAGGAACAAGTTGAAAAGGGTATTGTTGAATTATGCTTTGTTGGAACTGATTACCAATTAGCTGACTTGTTTACAAAAGCTCTTTCGAAAATTGGTTTACGTATCTTGTTAGGCAAATTGGTATGAGATGTTTGACTCCAGCAGAACTGGAGATTCTAGCAAAGAAGCCTGCTTGATTCATCTATCAAACATCTATCTGTAAATATTAATGAAAAAGAAAAATACAAAATAAAAAAATCTTTGATAATCCAAAAAATATTCTTCTCGACATGTCTTTCAGTATCGATAATATGGACGTACCTAGAAATGTCGCTCAATAACGACACGGGTGTGTACATAAAGCTCGAATGAAAGTTGTAAATATTTTTCAAAACATGTCATTTCTATCTTTTCTAAAGGAAATTGTCTATTTTGGAAAATATTTCCAACAACGAGTAGAATTATCTTGGGTTGAGCTTGTCACAAAACATTCAACGTTTTAAGTTCAACACAATGGCTTGTAATCACTTTCAGATTGTAACCCGGAACTAGATTCACGGGGGAGTGTACGATTTCGTGCTCTTACCCTTAGCAAAAGAAGTTAAATCTTCTTACACTTGAGTGGATTCGTCAAGACATTCAAAGTCTATGAACTCAAGTTTATGCTTTAGAAAAACCTTTTCGACAAAAAGAATTGATTTTTCAAAAAGCATTGAACACAATTTTTTCAAGAATTTCTTAATGATATTCAAAATCTTTCAAAAATTGTGTGTACAACAACTCCTATCCTCAAAAGTTTAATGTGGATCAAATCCTCGTAATGACAATTCCATTGGATCAATTTTTGAGGGGGAGCGTTCCAAATTTCATGCTAAGATTTGACACATTTTTCTCCCGAAGATTTTCAAGACTATTTTTCAAAATATATTTTAATCAAATTTGGTATCTCTAATATCAAAAGATTGTATATATTAGAGATAGAGGGAGAAAATGTGATCTAAAGACTCAAGCACTCATGGTTTCGATCAAATACCAACAACATCTTTAATTCACGACGTTATTGGTGTCATAAGGGTGGTTAGGTTTAAGTCCTATGATCCAACTAGAACCGGAGGGATCTTCCCAGGGATAATCTAATAGATTATTAGAAGTCCTTAGGAAAGATGGAGTAGAATGTGAACGTAGCTGAATGCCGACTAAGTACTGATGATAGCATTGGAACAATCACAACAAGGTGTTATTAATGATGTCTTGGTAAGCATTGAAGGGGTTGAAGAATGATAAAGAAATGTAAGGATAAAGGTTCTAAAGAAAGAAGCCCTCCATACAACTTAGGCAGAAACCGGGTCAACACATCATGAAGACAACTCATCATGGACCCAGTGATGTGAAGCACAACCCTTTCCTAGTTACTCAGGCTTCTCTCAAAAGAAGTTTGCTTTATTGTCACGGAAATCAACATGACTTCTATTGACTCTCTCACTCCGAGATAGTTGATATTAAATAGGTGGCATCTGCTCCAGCCTACGAACACTAAAAGTGCACAAATCGAGTCTAGAGCCAAGAGATCAATCAAATCTCGTTAGGACACACAGATGAAGATAAAGAGAGTCCTACGCTATATCCTTGAGATATTGCTAGAACACTCAGAGTGATACTACTTAGTATTCACAATGATGAGTGGAAATCCTTCCAATGTTAACATCAAACAGCACTATGGTAGGTCATATGTAAGATTCTTTATGAATTGAACATATGTAAAACTGAAAAGCAACAGTAGTTTGCTTCTGAATTGATTCAAACTTGTTTCAGGTGTCTACGCAATATCTTTATGGTCTTGCAAGAACATTCAGAGTGATATTCATTAATATTCACAGTGACGAATGGAAATCCTTCTAGCGTCAACATCAAACAGCGATACTGTAGGTAACTTGTGAGATTCTTATGAATCAAACTTGTGTCAACTGGAAAGATTTAATGGTAAGATTCTTAATGAATCAAACTTGTTCCAGGAATTTGAATTGACGAATTTAATCAAGCGGATATTTATCCAATTGATTCACTCTTTATGTTCGCAGTCTGGCTTTGAGACGGTCGAGTAAAGAGAACGGCTAGTACAGCCGCGAAACCCTGTCAAGGAGATTCTTAATTGAATCTACCTAATCACATGTAAGGTATTTAATATCCTATAACGGTCATCACCGACCGGAGGTAAAACGCTACCGATTTAGGACGAATGTCAAAGCCATTCAGTCTGTGTCTATGTTTTGTCTCGAGAAGGTGGCGTCACGGTGTACTAGCAAAGTCAAAGATTAAAAACCACATATTCATGCCCAAAGACTTATTCAACAATTAATAGTGTGAGCATGTGGATAAAGACACAAGATCACAAGATGGCAAAGACAAGTCAAGAATGATTTGAAGATCTCAAGATAAAAGACTAAGTCGAAAGACAATGACAAAGGCTCAAAGATCACAGCATGAAGGAACAAAACTACTGTTACACGTTCAAGACTCATTTATGACGAAATTCATAAATCTCTATTGGACTCCAAATATCGAAAAGGAATGACCTCACATTGGGGGAGATTGTTAGCCTCAAAATATTGAGTCAAACAAGAATGTTCGGTCATAGGTTTCTATTGTAATATTCATTAGAACATTATAATAGATAGTTAAATAGTCGTGGTTCACGGGCTTGGATTTAAGCTACTTAAAGCCCAAAAGACAAGCCCGGTCCAAAACAATATAGCCCATTATGGTTACATGTAAGCCGGTCTATATAAGGCCCTTCCTAGCATGTTAGGAAGGGTGGATGATAATTTGTAACATTAATTCTTCTAATCTAATATTCACCAAGTTAATCATCTCATTCTCTCTACTTTCTCTCTCTAGGAATCCATCTCTTTTCATCTATTTTCTATCATTAATCATCATAAAAATATGGGACATCATGATCTTAAATGTTTTTATTTTAATTTATTTATTCTTGTATTACTGTTTGTATATAACTGATACATCTGATTGTTCTAAAATTTTTGATTAACTTATATTCTGTATATCTGATTACAGTATACTGTGTAATCCGATATAATTATTATTTTTATAAATCGTAATCTGATATAGATAGCAAGTTTCTAAATTTGTTTCTTTAAAAAAAATATTAATTAAATCACACGTTTTAAAAATAATAAAAGAATAAAATAAAATCGATTAATTTTACTAATTAAATTAATACAATTTAACAGTTTAATTAATCTATTTATAAAACTCCTTATAAAATGAGTTTATTAATATAAATAATATCCTCGTGTTTATAAATACTAGTCATCCCGAAAACCCGTGCTAAAACTTCCCCGAGACACCCATTTCTCGGGTTAATTGAACCGAGTACACCACGACCTTGTCGTGGTTTCCCCCTGCTATTGACGTCACCCAGCAGTATCCATTGGCCTAGTGGCAGTTGCTGCTGCTTGTATAATGTCTCCCACTGTTTAAGGTTCCCAATGCTATGTTATATGTTCCCACTGCTAGTGCAGTGGTTACCATTGCTAATGAAGTGGTTCCCACTGCTCGCAGTCCCAAACACCCCCTTGGCTGATGACACAAACCCAAACACCCCTGCCGCGTATAACCAAACACCCCTGCTGCGTTTGAAACTGTTGGATATGTAAATCTTGCTTATGTTTTAGAGAGAGAAAGAGATAGAGAGATGGTTGATTTCACACAATTCTAGAGAGAGAAAAATGAAGTTTACTCTGTGTAAAAAAGAAGAACCACTCACCCTCTCCATCTAAGGAGAGGGTTTATATACCCAAGCCCTTGTCATGGGCTTGGGCTTACATTTGGGCCGGCCTACACATGTTGTAGGCTAGGCTTGAGTTTGTTTGTTAAATAAAGACAAGTAACTAAACTACGAGCTATTACATGGACTATCGTTGGAGTGACCGATCCTTCTTAATACGTAAAACGTATTTCTAACAATCTCCTCCTAAGGGAGGTCAGTCCAAACAAGGGCATTACCCAAGTTACAATAATGAGATAAACCTAGCGTACTATGCTTGTCTTGAGCTCGTAATCTTCGTCTTTCTTTTCTTTTTCTTTCAGGTGAACATGTTGAAGTGATCTTTGATATCCATCTTTAACATTAATCTCTTGCCTTGATCTTGTGCATCCATCACTTGTGATCTTCGCCTCTTCGTGACCTCACGTCCAACATAATTATACCTTAGTAATTCTTGAAAGCTTCAGAGTTCGATACAGCGGAAGACTTAACTTTTAGGCTTTCTTGAATTAGATGAGGTATTAAGTGCATAAAGTATAAGCATGCGGGGACGATTTCTTCTAGGATTCCGCAACGCCACCGTCTTCAAATGCCGCAACATAAGTAGACACGAACGAAATGGCTTTGAACATTTCATTCGAATTCGGTAGCATTTTACCTCCGGTCGGTGAAGACCGTTGGATGATATAAAATATCTTACTTGTGGCAGGTAGATTTAATTAAAAATCTCCTTGACAAGATTTCGCGGGTAAACCCGTTCTCTTTACTCGACCGTCCAAAGCTAACTACGAACGTAAAAAGTGAATCATTTGGATTAAATTATCCGCATGATTGAAGTCGTCAATTCTGATTCCTGGAACAAGTTTGATTCATTTAAGAATCGCACCATCGTTGCTTTCCAGTTTTCACGAGCTTGATCATATTGAATCTTGCAAGTTACCTACCAAGTGCTGTTTGAGGTTAACACTAGAAGGATTTCCACTCATCACTGTGAACACTAAGGTATAACTCTGAGTGTTCTGGCAAGATCACTAAGATATTGCGTAGAGGCCTGGAACGTGTTTAAATTCATTTAAGAATTAAACAACTGTTGCTTTCCAGTTGTCACAAGTTTGATTCATAAAAAATCGCACAAGTCACCTACCATGAGCTTTTTGATATTCGCTCAAGAAGGATTTCCATCTTCATTGTAAATACTTGCGTATTACTCGGATGTTCAGGCAAGATCATGAAGATTTTGCGTAGGACTCTTAAAATCTTTCTTACTTTTCACAGTGTGTGAAGAAGCAAGGAATTATGAAAGTGTGTCCTAATGAGATATTTGATGATCTCAAATGGCTCTAGACTCGATCTTTCATTTTAGATTTTAGTGATCGGAGGTTGGAGAGGAGTGCCACCTTTTCAATACCAATTTATTCGGAGTGAATAAATCAATAGATAATATGTTGTCTCTGTGTGATTAAAACAAATACCTTTTGAGATATATTTGAGTTAGCTGGGATGGGTTGTGCATTGCATCACTGGGTCCATGATGTCTATCTTCAATATCGAGAATTATTAAAATGATCTCAATAGCATATGTATTGACCCGGTTTCTGCCTAAGGTTGTAAGGAGGGCTTCTTTCTTTACACCTTTTATCTTTACAATTCTTTTTCATTCTTCAACCCCTTCAATGCTTACCAATACGTCATAACTAGCACCTTGTTGTAAATGTTCCATAATAACTAGATTTTACTTAGTTATGAAAGTTCGTTGTTCCAAGTCTTTTCGAATTGATTACCAGTTTAAAGTGCGGCTCAATTGTCTTTTGGTGAACAAGAGGATGATTTGGTTTGATTATCTAATTCTAAACTTAAAACAAATAATTGTCGATGAGTAAAGTGGAAGCTTTAACAAAAGTAAACTAAAAATTATTTAGAAAAACACTAAAAACATAATACTTTGTAAAACTTTAAAACTTAAAAACTTAATCTATCAGAATGTAACAAGTCCTTTCCATCAGAATGCACTAAAGTCAAAACCATCGGAATCAATATAAAACAAGCCATCGGAATGTCTAAGTTAAAGCTGTCGCAATATGATTCTATCGCAAAGTCCAGATCGGAATAATCTAAACACCTCTGTCGCAATGCACTTCTGTCGCAATATGATCCAATCGGAATGCTTAGATCAGAATACAAGGATCGGAATGTTGTAAACTAAATTTGGGCAGAGTTTCGACTCAAAGTAACCTTACTACCCGTCGGAATATGCGATCGCAATGAGCGATCGCAATCCCAAAACAGAATAAGGGGGAAATGCCAAGCTATCGCAAAGTAGAACCCTCAATGGGTTATTGCGATAGAAACCAAGATCCAATCGGAATGTGCAATACCCAATATTGCGATGAACACAAGCAGTAATCCGAAAATGAAGTTAAGCTGAAATTTCAATAAGCACGTTTAATAAGCTACCTTAACCGAACCTTAAACAACTCAATAAGCATAAATTTGGCAACTTTCAAGACTGAAAATAAGCAAACTTAATAAATCGAATCTTTTAAATACACTAGACTTTTTAAATAATTCGGAAATGCAATAAGCTATAAATATGAAATAAACCAATAAGCACAAAGAGCTTATAGCTTATATCGTATGAGAGCTTAGTAAGGACTAAAAAGACTAACTTTTTAGTCACTAAAACATCAAAATCAAACACGAATAAAGGACTATTCGGATCAAAGATGAAGTTCTGTATCAAGGACAATAGCAAAATCAAGAAAGGTAGAAAGAGGTAAAAGATTAAAAGCTTAAACTTGAACTTTTGATTAATGAAACTCTAATACAAAGATTAAACAAAGCTTAATTTGAAAGAAAAGATGAAGTTTTAGTGAGAGAAAGTTAAACACTTTCTCTCTCTAAAATGAAAACTAAAACAAAGAAAATTAAAACTAGCTAATGACTAACACCCTCCTAATGTGTCATTAGGAGGGTATATATAGGGAGTGGGGAATGCATGTATGCTTTCTTCTTTCTTTTTCTTCTCGACTCGATCTAAATTCTTTGTCTTTCTCGATGTCGTCTCGGGATTTGAACTCGTCTTTTAATTTTCTTCTATAATTAGACGCGAGTTCTTTGACTTCATTAATTTTTTGGGTAAAGGGGATATTCCCCGGTAAAATATATTACGCCAAAAAACATTGAAGTACAAACGGATGTAGGAGAGTCCTAACACCACGGCCCGTTACATAGGCACCAGCAAACACAAAACAAAATGTGTAACAAACAAAACCCCACATAAGAAGACACCCCCTCTTATGAACTAACAAAATCAAGAATTACTTCCTAACTCGATGATGGAGCTGAATATCACGTAAAGCTTGAATTTCTCCAGGTAAATCACGTATCTGATCCGCATAATCGTCATATTCATCATAATCCTCCATTTCAAGTGAATTACCACCCCCGATCGATGACATATACGCATTAAATTCATCTTGAGATGCAAACACCTCATCCTCATCGGAGTCACTAACATTACTGAGATCAAGATGTCCAAATGACAATTTAAACTTTTTCTTCGATAAATCTTCAGAATAGGCCTTGGACTTCCGTTCTTTTTGCACTCTTGATCTTTTGACTTCGTCTTTTCTCGTTTTCTTCGATAAAAGCCCGTGAAAGCCCGTGTTTTCTTCCTTTTCCGTCTTTTGGTCCTAAAACACAATAAAAACACAAAACACGCATAATTTCGACTTTTACGATATAAAATACATAAAATACACGTTTTGGCCATTCACCTTAAAATTTGGCCCATTTGGCTGAGAAAGCTCAATGGTTCCATATGGAAAGACTTTGGCGATGGTGAATGGACCAGACCAACGGCTCTTCAACTTGCCCGAGAAGATCTTCAACCGAGAGTTAAAAAGTAAGACTTTATCACCAACGTGGAACTCACGGTTCTTAATTCTAGCATCGTGGTTGATCTTGGTCTTCTCTTTGTAGATCAATGAGTTCTCGTAAGCTTCATTCCTCAATTAATTAAGCTCGTTGAGTTGAATCTTGCGAAGATCACCGGCTTTGTTGATGTCGAAGTTAGCCCACTTCAAGGCCCAGTATGCCTTATGTTCCAGCTCGATAGGGAGGTGGCATGCTTTCCCGTACACAAGACGATAAGGTATGCAACCAATCGGGGTCTTATATGCGGTACGGAAAGCCCACAAAGCGTCATCTAACTTATCGGCCCACGCGGCACGATGCTCTCCCACAGTACGTTCCAGAATTCGCTTCAATCCACGGTTGGAAATCTCGGCTTGCCCATTGGTTTGGGGATGATAGGAGGTGGAAAGACGGTGATTGACGCCATACTTAGCCATGACTCTTGCGAATTGATCATTGCAAAAATGAGTCCGGCGGTCACTGATGATATCACGAGGAACGCCGAATCGAGCAAATAACTGCTTCAAAAAGTTCATAACCACCCTGGCATCGTTCGCTGGGAGAGCCTTAGCTTCAACCCATTTAGAAACGTAGTCAACGTCTACGAGGATGTACTTGTTCCCTTTGGATGATGGAAACGGCCCCATAAAGTCGATGCCCCATACGTCAAAGATTTCACATTCTTGTATGAAAGTTTGAGGCATCTCATCTTTATGTGTGATCTTGCCTTGGCGTTGGCAAGCATCACAATGCTTAACCATCTCGTGAGCGTCACGATAAATGGTGGGCCAATAGAATCCAGAGTCAATCACTTTCTTCGCGGTGTAGTTGGGACCAAAGTGACCACCGGTGGGTCCTTTATGGCAAGCATCAAGGATTTGTAAAGCTGTCGGCCCATCAACACATCGACGAATGATCAGATCAGCACATTGTTTGAAGAGATAAGGGTCATCCCAGAAGTAAGTCTTAACATCTTTAAAGAACTTCTTCTTTTGTTAGGAGGTTAACCCTTTGATGAGAATACCACCCGCTAAGTAGTTTGCAATGTCCGCAAACCACGAGGTTTCATCAAGATTGGAATGAATAGACATTAAGGCCTCATGGGGAAAAGAGTCATTGATCTCTTGGTTCGGATGATCCCCTTGATAAGGATCCTCAAGTCTACTTAGATGATCCGCTGCTAGGTTTTCGGCTCCCCTTTTATCACGAATTTCAATGTTGAATTCTTGAAGGAGCAAAACCCAACGAAGAAGTCTTGGCTTGGAATCTTGCTTAGTCAACAAGTACTTCAACGCGGAGTGGTCGGTGTACACTATGGTGGTGGAAAGGAAAAGATAGGGGCGAAATTTTTCAAAAGCATACACTACAGCTAAAAGCACTTTTTCGGTAGTGGTATAATGTAATTGAGCCCCCGTCATTGTCTTGCTAGCATAGTGGATTGGTTGGAAGTGTTTGTTCACTCTTTGGCCCAAAACCGCTCCAATAGCAAAATCGCTAGCATCACACATCAATTTGAAAGGTAGCTCCCAATTAGGGGTAACCAAGACCGATGCCTTAGTAAGCTTATCCTTAAGAAGATTGAAGGATTCAAGACACTCTTTGGAAAAGATGAAAGGGGTTTCTTTTTCCAAGAGGTGGGTTATCGGGTGAGCGATTTTAGAAAAATCCTGAATAAAACGACGATAGAAGCCCGCATGACCTAGGAAACTTCTCACACCCTTCACTTTAGCATGGTCCACTTCAAGACCGGCTTTTGAGATTTTATGTCCAAGCACAATGCCTTCTTTTACCATGAAATGGCATTTTTCCCAATTCAGAACAAGGCGAGTGTCTTCACACCGCTTAAGCATGCGTTCCAAATTGGCAAGGCAAGTAGAGAAGTAATCACCATAGACCGAGAAATCATCCATGAAGACTTCCATGGTTACTTCAACCATGTCATGGAAGATAGCCATCATACACCTTTGAAAAGTCCCAGGAGCATTGCATAAGCCAAAAGGCATTCTTTTGTAAGCAAATGTGCCGTAGGGACAAGTGAATGTGGTTTTCTCTTGGTCATGGGGATCGATGGGTATTTGAAAATACCCGGAGAAACCGTCTAAGAAGCAGTAATAATCATTACCTGCTAGACGTTCAAGCATTTGGTCCATGAAAGGAAGGAGAAAATGATCCTTTCTCGTAGCATCATTTAGTTTGTGATAGTCTATACAAACTCTCCACCCTGTAACGAGACGAGTAGGAATCAACTCGTTGTTTTTGTTGGGCACCACGGTGATTCCGCCTTTCTTAGGCATACAATGGACTGGACTAACCCATGGTGAATCCGAGATAGGATAGCTCATGCCCGCATCAAGAAGTTTGATAACCTCTTTTTTGATAACGTCATGGATTTTGGGATTCACCCTTCTTTGGCTTTGAATAGTGGGTTTAAAGTCGTCCTCCATGAGAATTTTATGTGTGCAAAAGTGAGGATCAATTCCACGAATATCGGAGATCTTCCAAGCAATTGCTTTCTTATGATTCTTCAGCACGACGATAAGTCGGGATTTTTCTTCTTCTTTCAAGTCCTTAGCGATGATGACCGGTAACTTCTTGTTGTCTTCAAGGAAAACGTACTCGAGATGAGATGGAAGATCCTTAAGCTCAAAATCCGGAGGCTTTTCGATAGACGGCGGAGTCAAAGTCGGATCATCGATAGATATATCCTTAGGAGATGGTGGAGAAATATGGTCCTCATTGAGAAGTTTCTCAATGGTACGAATGTCTTCATCCCAATTGGAGGGAGAATCGTCATATTGCAAGTCCACATCTCCCAAAGTTGCTTCGAATTCTTTTAAGATGAAATCACTTTCTCCGAATGGAGTTAGTGATGGAGCAATAGAGGCAACGGTCTCAACAATGGGTAGAGAAGAAGAACCACTTTTACAAGCGTCTTTGAAATGTTCTTCACAAGCCTCATCAAGAACGTCAATGAAATTAACGCTCGCATTTTCAGAAGGCTGTTTAGAAAGTTTACCCATATTGAAGACAATTTTATCGTCACCAACTCTCATGATTAATTCAGCAGCGGCTACATCAATGAGAGTGCGACCGGTCCTCAGGAATGGACGTCCAACGATTAATGGAACACGGGGATCCATTTCGTAGTCAACGACAACAAAATCCGCCGGAAAGGTGAATTTGTCGACGCCGACGAAGACGTCTTCGGCTATCCCCACTGGATAAGCAACCGTACGGTTAGCTAATTCCAATGTCATTCGTGTGGGGACTAGTTCAGGTAGAGATAGTTGTTTCCAAACACTTAAAGGCATTAAGTTGATACTAGCACCTAGGTCGGCTAGGGCCATACAATTCTCTACCCCGGGGAAGTTGCAAGGAATGAGGAAACGACCCGGATCTCCTAACTTAACCGGAAGTTTTCTCAAAAGAACGGCAGAACAATTCTCATTTAATTGTGTATTGGCGATGTCGAGAAATTTTTCCTTATCACTTAAAAGATCCTTAAACATCTTAGCATACTTCGGCATGTGAGCGAGAGCCTCAGCAAAGGAGATATTGAGATTCAGTTGTTTAAACATTTTGAGAAAGTTAGAAACCTGAATATCATCCTTGTTCTTCAATTTCTCTTTCCTCAACCTTGAGGGATAAGGTATATGGGGTTGAGATGAAGGCTTTGGAATGGAATTCTCACTCACATCCGTGGGTGGTGGAGGGGCGAGAGTAGAAGGTGGTGGTATTGGAGAAGGGGACTCGTTTTCCTTTGTCACAATCACCGTTGTAGGTGTAAGAATCTCAGGTTCCTTTAAACCTTTGCCACTGCGAGTGGTGATTGCTTTCATCTCCCCTCTGGGATTAGCAACGGTGTTACTCGGAAGAGTACCCGAACTAGAGGCTTGATTACTTGGGAAAAAATTAGCCATCAAATCCCTTAAGTTATTCGTTTGATTGTTCATGGAGTTTCTCATGTCGGCTTGAAGAGCATTCCCTTGTTTCGCCATATCATTCCTTAGCTAAGCTCGAATATCGTTCCCTTGTTTTGCCATGTCCCCTTTCAAGTTAATGAATTGGCTTTGAAGATTCGTCACCATCTCTCTATTGGTCCTCATGTAAGTTTCGAGGTCTTGGTTCAATGCCGTGGGTTGGTTGAGAGGTGGGGCTTGGTAAGCTGAATTATTTCCTTGAGGTGGATATGGGTTTCTTTGGGATTGATATTCATTGGTAGCTCGAGGTTGGATTTGATTGTTTTGGTTGAAATTGTTTTGATTTTGGTTTTGAGGAGAAAAACCGGGTGGAGATAGATAGTTGTTTGAACGATAACTTAGTAAGTTACGGTCTCCTTGAGGACGTGCTTGGTATCCGAAGTTACCGTTAGCGACGTACACATTTTCCGGATTATCAAGAGTAGAAAGACAATCGGTGTACGAATGAGAACCCCCGCAAATCTCACAAGAAGGTGCAATAGCTTTGGCTTGTTGAAATTGGTTTGTAGCCATGGTTAAGAAGTTTTTGTTCATCTCAGCGATTTGACGGGTAAGTTTGGCGAGCTCTGGGTTAGATGATGTAGAAGAAACATTGGCCCTCTGGTTATTCCTTGACGATGTAGATGAATCCCAATTATTGTGGTGAGTGGTCATGTTCTCTATCAGCTCTCTACACTCCTCATGTCGTCTCTTCATGAATGTACCACCGGCGGCAGCACTAATCGTATCACGATCACGAAAAGTTTGACCATTATAGAAAGTATCAATCAATGTAACAGGAGCATGTTATGGCGTTCCCAAGCATCGAAAAGCGACTCATCAGGTTCTTGTGTAAATCCACTGATTTGGTTGCGAAGACTAGTGACCATGGATGGTAGAAAGTAGCGCGACAAAAAATTTTGAGTCATGTCATCCCATGTTTGAATTGAGTTTTTGGGGAGACGATCAAACCATTTTTCGGCATGATGGGATTAAGTGTGTGGAAAGAGGTGAAGGCGAAGAAAATCCATGGAAGCACCAGGTAGTTTCATGCTTTGAGTGACGGTAATGAACTTGTCTAGATGTTTGTTGGCATCATCATCCGGTAATCCGCTAAACTGGCAAGCGTTTTGAACTTGCTGGATCATGTGATGCTTCAACGAAAATTCAGGAGCCGTGATTTGCATCGACGTAATTGGTTCTCCGCGTCCGTTCATGGTGGGTTGACAAAGTTTCTCCATTGTTCGTAAGTCGGGTGGGGGAGAATTGTTGTTGTTGTTATTGTTATTCAAATTGGGAAGAGGTGGGTTGTTATTGTTGTTATTCACACCAGCCATATGTAAATCTTCACGAGTCTCGGGCTCAGAATAGGTTGACGATCTAGTACGCATACACCTGCAGAAGAAAAATATACAGAGAGAATATATATATAATCTTTTTGGTGCAAAACCTTTGGAAAAGAATTGCTTTTTATGATTTTAATGTTTTTGTATTTTTGAAAATTTTTAGCAAGGAAGATAACGTTCCTAAAAGAACGGATCCCAAAATTCAACGCGTCTCTCACTAAAAACCGTTAATCTTAACGAAAAGAGCCGGCAGCGGCGCCATTTAATAACTAGATTTTACTTAGTTATGAAAGTTCGTTGTTCCAAGTCTTTTCGAATTGATTACCAGTTTAAAGTGCGACTCAATTGTCTTTTGGTGAACAAGAGGATGGTTTGGTTTGATTATCTAATTCTAAACTTAAAACAAATAATTGTCGATGAGCAAAGTGGAAGCTTTAACAAAATTAAACTAAAAATTATTTAGAAAAACACTAAAAACATAATACTTTGTAAAACTTTAAAACTTAAAAACGTAATCTATCGGAATGTAACAAGTCCTTTCCATCGGAATGCACTAAAGTCAAAACCATCGGAATAAATATAAAACAAGCCATCGGAATGTCTAAGTTAAAGTTGTCGCAATATGATTCTATCGCAAAGTCCAGATCGGAATAATCTAAACACCTCTGTCGCAATGCACTTCTGTCGCAATATGATCCAATCGGAATGATTAGATCGGAATACAAGGATCGGAATGTTGTAAACTAAAATTGGGCAGAGTTTCGACTCAAAGTAACCTTACCACCCGTCGGAATATGCGATCGCAATGAGCGATCGCAATCCCAGATCAGAATAAGGGGGAAATGCCAAGCTGTCGCAAAGTAGAACCCTCAATGGGTTATTGCGATAGAAACCAAGATCCAATCGGAATGTGCAATACCCAATATTGCGATGAACACAAGCAGTAATCCGAAAATGAAGTTAAGCTGAAATTTCAATAAGCTACCTTAACCGAACCTTAAACAACTCAATAAGCATAAATTTGGCAACTTTCAAGACTCAAAATAAGCAAACTTAATAAATCGAATCTTTTAAAAACACTAGACTTTTTAAATAATCCGAAAATGCAATAAGCTATAAATATGAAATAAACCAATAAGCACAAAGAGCTTATAGCTTATATCGTATGAGAGCTTAGTAAGGACTAAAAAGACTAACATTTTAGTCACTAAAACATCAAAATCAAACACGAATAAAGGACTATTCGGATCAAAGATGAAGTTTTGGATCAAGGACAATAACAAAATCAAGAAAGGTAGAAAGAAGTAAAAGATTAAAAGCTTAAGCTTGAACTTTTGATTAATGAAACTCTAATACAAAGATTAAACAAAGCTTAATGTGAAAGAAAAGATGATTTTTTAGTGAGAGAAAGTTAAACACTTTCTCTCTCTAAAATGAAAACTAAAACAAAGAAAATTAAAACTAGCTAATGACTAACACCCTCCTAATGTGTCATTAGTAGGGTATATATAGGGAGTGGGGAATGCATGTATGCTTTCTTCTTTCTTTTTCTTCTCGACTCGATCTAAATTCTTTGTCTTTCTCGATGTTGTCTCGGGATTTGAACTCGCCTTTTAATTTTCTTCTATAATTAGACTTGAGTTCTTCGACTTCATTAAACTTCAGTCTTTAGACTTTTTCTTCGATAAATCTTCAGAATAGGCCTTGGACTTCCGTTCTTTTTGCACTCTTGATCTTTTGACTTCGTCTTTTCTCGTTTTCTTCGATAAAAACCCGTGAAAGGCCGTGTTTTCTTCCTTTTCCGTCTTTTGTCCTAAAACACAATAAAAACACAAACCACGCATAATTCTGACTTTTACGACATAAAATACACGTTTTGGTCTTGTTATTATTGGAAATAAGTGGAAAAAGGATAAGTGTTTTCACACTTATTATTCCAATGCTAACTTAAGTACTTGGTCGGCATTCAGCTACGTTCACAATCTTTCTCTATCTTTCCTAAGGACTACTATTTCTAACTATGGAATGTCCTCCGGTTCTGGAAGAATCATAGGACTTAACCTATCCTACCATCCTTATGTCACCACAATCTTCATTTTCGTGAAATAAATGGGTTGTGGGTAAGTATAAATCACCATGAAATCCATTTTTGATGTGCAAATCCGTTTTGCTCCCCCTTAACATATGCCACGATATTCGAAAACATTTCGCATATGTCGGGATAAGCCAGCACGTTAAGTCTAACCATTTGTGATAATTTCCTATATTAAATCACATTTTCTCCCCCATATTAAAAATATTAACCCAATCGATGTTTTTAATATCAGTTGATTTAATGAAGTTTTAACAAAGGTTTTGGGAAGAAAAATGCAAGTCCGTTTTATCTTCATGATACCAAATGTATGAGATATGATACCGATTTGTAACATGATCACATATTCACCATATTAGAAAAAATTTACAAGGTTGGACCTGATTGATGAGAACATCATATGATAAGATCAAATGGTTCTTGTCAGCATATGTTGGTCGCCTCGTCACGTCTGAAGTCATCTCTTGACACCACATGTACGATTGGTATTGTTGTCTTGACACCAACTTGTGAATTGGGCACGTTCGGCATCGAAGATTCTGAATGCTTGACAATTGCCCCCCCCCCCCCCCCCCCCTCAATTGTTGACCCGTGTTCTATTGAAAGAGTTGTAGTCGTCGGTTGAGTAGTCGCATCGTCGAGTATGTAGATACCAATTGTAGATTGCTATGGTTGTAGAGATGATAGCTTCATAAAAAAACAAGACTTCTCTTGTTTTAACAAATAAATGCACTGAAACGTACATAGATTTGTCTTAGACCAAATTATAAAGTAAACTTGATCCCTTACAAGGTTTTAAAGTAAACCTTGCCCGAGAAAATTAATTCCCATTGAGAGCCAAAGCTTTCATAAGAAATACTTGAATTTAATGTGAAAACCGGGTTGCAGTCAGAACTAACTACAAGCCATATAGGCATGTTTTATGAAATATTTACAATTTTTGTACGAACTCTATTTATGGTGACGTTTCAATATTAATCAACATTTATAAGGCCGTAAATATTATCGTACCAAAAGACATGCCTTTGAAAAATAAAGTAAAAATATTTTTTGATTTTTCTAGATTTTTCAATTTTTATGGTTTTTATATGGTTTTATATTTTTGTATTTTGCTTTTGTGGATAAAAATATAAACAATATATACAGATGATCACCAAGGATATGGAGAATAGTTTACCATCACTATTGTTTCGCTTCATCTGCCAATTCCTTTAGAGTCTCAGGCGAGAAGGTTCTCATTCCTAGCTTGTCGGCCAAAAATTCAATTCGAGCGCGATCTAAAGCCTTCGTGAAAATATCCGCCAATTGATACTCAGATGGACAAAGTAAAGCTCGATTACTCGTAAAAAGCTTATCTAATCAACAAAATCAATTCAAGAACAAGCTAAACACATTTGATCCACGTCTATTCTCCACCGTCTCTTTCTTAATATAAAACCCAGGTGAACATGTGTGAATAAGAAAACCCTAGTTCAATGGTGATTTCCGGCCACCAGGCTTTCTTTTTCCGATCAGCCTAACTCCTTAATTTTTTCTCTTTACTTTGCATCATATTCATTCGTATTATTAATAGTTGATCTATATCTTTCTGTTTTTTCGAATCTCTCTTGGGTAATCGTATTAAATCCACGATTAGGGTTTTCCTAAATCTTTTGATTTTGGATTAATTCTGATTTAGGTTTTTAATCGGGTATCCACTAGGGTTTGATATATTCGTTAAGACATCGATCTCCTGTTCATGATATATGATTGGTTGTGACGTTTTTTAATGAGAAATAGATTAGGGTTTTGTACTGTTCGGAATTAGGGTTTGGTTGTAATCGTTACTGCTACATCTATTAGGGCTCGGCTGTTATCATTGTGACTGCTTCATGTTTATCTTTATCTAGGGTTTCTGTGTTCTAGTTGGCTGCGGGGTGTGAGAGATGGAAAAAGGTTTCCTTAACAGTCCACGTAATTTGAATGCTGCTGTCAAACCTAAGGTGACGTTGAAGGAACTGGGCAAACAAGGTCGTAATATTGATGGTAAGATTATTGCTACATCAGGTAAATTACAGCAGGCTAGGCGTGTTCTTAATACGCCTACTTCTGATAATGTTGATACTCATCTTAAATCTGATGCTGAGCCTCATTACCCGAAACTTGTACCATTGAAGTCTATTCTAAAACGTGGTGGTAATGAGGCTACTACTCCTGGTGTAGTTGTTTCGAGTGTTTCTGATGGGAAGGAAGGGGTTTCGCAGCTTGATAAAAATGCTCACAAAGATACGTTTGTTGTTGAATCTACGTCTAGTATGGTTCAGCTTAAGTGTCTTTTTAATGATAATGTGGTATCCGGGGCTGATATTGAAATTCCAAGAGAAGTGGTCGATGAAAAAGCGGATAAACTAGCTAATACTCTTTATGGCTATTTTATTGGGAAGAGACACGCATTTCCCATTGTTGAAAACTATGTCACTAATGCTTGGGCTCGCTACGGTATCAAACGAACCATGTTTCATCATGGTTTTTTCTTTTTTCAGTTTTCATCAAAGACAGGTATGGAGCAAGTTCTTGCAAATGGTCCATGGCGGATTAGGTCGATACCTATTATGCTTAATATTTGGAATCCAACTAAAAAGCTTATTAAAGATGACATCAAGAAGGTACCACTTTGGGTCAAATTCCATGATGTTCCTGTTGTTGCTTATTCTTCCAATGGATTAAGTTTGATCTTCACTAAGGTTGGTACCCCTATTATGTTGGATGCTCATACGGCTGAAATGTGTAAGAATTCATGGGGACGTTGTGATTATGCGCGTGCACTTGTTGAGGTCAATGCGGATAGGGATCTTGTTGATTCCTTTGTTGTGGCTATTCCTATTAAAGGTGAAGAGGGGCATTCTTTTGAAACTATCACTGTCGAATACGAATGGAAGCCTCCTAGATGTAGTACATGCAATATTTTTGGGCATGTTGATATGGATTGCCCTAAAAAACCACAGGTTAGTAGTCAGGTTACAAATCTGGAGGACGATTTTGTAGAAGTCAAAAGGAAGAAAAAACAGCCGGCTAAGCCTAAGCAAATTGAAGGAATTAGGTTTACAAAACCTAAATCTGTATGGGTAATGAAACCGACATCTAAATCCTCTACGGGTAAGAATTCTACTTCGTCTACTAAACAAATACAAGATGATATTTCGAGTTTGAAGTTAAAGAATTCTTTTGAGAAACTTAATAGTATGGATGCGGGTTTGGAAGAGGCTGAAAAGGTTGTAGCAACGAATAATGATAAGGTTGATCCAAAGAAGGTAAATGCAACATCTCCAAGTACTTCCAAGGATATTGGTGTTATGGAGAAGGTTGAGTCATCAAGTAAACAAAGTTTAGAATATTCTAATATTCTTAATCCTAGTGATTCTGATGATGATGAGGTTTTTGCATCTCCTGAGGAGTTTGCAGCTTACATGTCTTCTATGGGAGGGGGCCACCAGCATGAAGATGAATTTGACATTTTTAGTGAAGAATATGCGGACCAGATCAATGATTTGCCTGGAAAACGTAAGGAGTTCCGTGACTTTTCTCTTCAGCATAGTGGTAGGAAGTAGTTTGATAGTTGTCATAAGAGGGAGTGTCCTTTTATGTAGGTGTTTGGCTGTTAGCAGTTGTGCTTGGTAGTTGCCTATGTAATGGGCTTTGATATAGGATTCACCTATATCTTTTGTACTTAATGGTTTTTTGGCGTAATATATTTTACCGGGGTCAATTCCCCTTTACCCAAAAAAAAAAGCTCGATTACTCCATTTTCCACTTGCTCCTTGATGAAGTGGTAGCGAATGTCAATGTGCTTCGACCGGGAGAATTGAACGTTGTTGCAGCATAAGGCAATTGCACTCTTGTTATCACAGTACATCGGAATTTTGTTGAAACCTAGACCATAGTCGGTTAATTGCGATCTCATCAAAAGAATTTGAGCAGAGCAACCAGACATAGCTATGTATTCTGCTTCCGTACTTGAAATTGTATCACTTTTCTGCCTTTTCGATGCCCAACTGATTAGTCGATCTCCTAGTAGTTGCAAAGTTCCACTCGTGCTACGCCTTGTATCTTGACAACCCGCGTGATCCGCACCTGCATATGCCATTAGTGCAATCGAAGAGTCATTCGAATACCAAAGTCCCCGATTAATGGTTCCTTTAAGATATCGAAAGATCCGTTTCACCGTAGCTAAGTGTAACTCAGTAGGTCGAGTTTGATACCGAGCACACATACATATAGAAAACTGAAGATCAGGTCGACTAGCTGTGATATACAGAAGAGTACCAATCATTCCACGATACAGTGTTGGATCAACGGCAACTCCATGTGGATCTGCATCAAGCTTAGTTCGTTCCACCATTGGAGTATCCACAGGGTCGCAAGATTCCATCTTATACTTCTTTAGCGATTCAAGAGCATACTTGGATTGATTGATAAAGATGCCTCTGGGACTTTGAGATATCTGAAGACCTAAGAAGAATGATACCTTGCCCATCATTGACATCTTAAACTTGGAAGACATGAGTGTCCCAAATTCGTCGAATAAGGTTTGGGTCGAGGCTGCAAATATAATATCATCAACATATATTTGTACCATAATCATATCTTTACCTCATTTCTGAATGAACAGCGTGGGATCCACCTTGCCTTTAGCGAAGCCTTGCGTAATGAGGAATTGTGACAATAGATCATACCATGCGCGAGGAGCTTGCTTCAACCCATAGAGAGCCTTCTTAAGCTTGTACACATGATTAGGATATTTAGGATTCACAAAACCATCCGGCTGTTGAACATAGACCTCTTCCTTGATTTCACCATTCAGAAATGCCGTCTTCACATCCATATGATAGACGATCATATTCATATGGGCTGCATAAGCGAGAAATAGTCTAATAGCTTCCAAACGGCAACAGGTGCAAAGGATTCCATAAAGTCGATGCCCAATAAATGCTTGTATCCACGAGCTACTAGTCGAGCTTTGTTTTTCAATATTCCGCCTAACTCGTCGAGTTTCACCTTGTAAACCCATTTTAAAGTGAGTAACTGCACTTGATCCGGGCATGGGATAAGTTCCCATACTTCAAGACGTATAAATTCATTAAGTTCTTCTTGCATAGCTTCTATCCAACAGGATTGTGTAAAAGCTTCTTGCCATGTCTTAGGTTCAACTTCAGTGAGAAAAGCATCAAAATGACAAAACATTGCATTTTCTTGTAGCTGACTTCGTATAGATACCGGATGATTAGGGTCACCAATGATAGAATCTATAGGATGATCCTTTGTCCACTTGATGTCATGTTCACGAATCCGTGGATTGGAGTAAACTGTAGAAGGAGCTTCCTCTGAGGTGGACGACCCGGCTTGATTAGGGTCGAGAATTGGTACACCAAAGAATGGAAGTTCACGCATTTGAGCGAATTCAAAATCGTGATCATCATCATCCTCTTCATCATCAATAGGCATGACATGGGTAGTTGAAACATGTGTTGATTGAGAATTACTCGTTGAAGGTATATCTTGACCAATTGTAGGTGCAGATGCATCGGATTGTGCTTCGGTTGCTGGAGCGACAACTTCGGTTACCGGAGCTATTACCTCAGGTTTTGGAGCAACAATACTTGGAGGAGTAAAGAATTCATCAAAGAACGGTTGAAACAACGTATCCCATTCCTTCCTAGTAGGTGGTATAAATGATGATGAAGTAGGGTTTTTGGGACAAGACCAGAACTAATGTTACTGGGTCCCATTTCATGAAGTGCGGGTTTAGAGCTGCTTTGCTCAGAAGCCATTACTGTCAGCTCATCAAAATCAACATTCATAGTTTCGAGGATCTTACGAGACTTACGATTGTAGATTCGGTATGCCTTCTATGCAGGTGCGTAACCAATGAAAATATCAATATCAGCCTTTGGTTGAAGTTTTCCCAAACTGTCACCATCATTATTTGGATAGCAAAGAGAACCAAATACATGAAGATATGATAAATCTGGTACTTTTCCATGGAAAACCTCATAAGGTGTTTTACCATGGCGTTTACGAATTAGTGACCGGTTTTGGGTGTACACTGCGGTAGATACTGCTTCTGCCCATAAAAACAATGGAGCCTTTGCGTAAATTAACATCGTTCGAGCAGCTTCCATAAATGTGTGATTTTGCCTTTCAACGACACCGTTTAGTTGTGGAGTACGTGCAACGGATGTTTCATGAGATATGCCAACTTCTTCATAATAATCACGCAAGATTTGATTCACAAATTTGGTTCCATTATCTGTACGAATGCGTCGGACAGTAGTGTTGAGACGCACTTGAATCATCTTGAGAAATCTGATGATGAATTTAGGTGCCTCATTTTTTTTTGTAAGAAATTTCACCCATGTAAACCGAGAGTAATCATCGACAATTATGAGGATGTACTTTTTGCCACTAAGACTTTCAACACGCATTGGCCCACAAAGATCCATATCCAACAGATAAAGTTTCTCTTGGTTGGTGTCTTCCATCTTGGGTCTGTATGATTTCTTGGTGCTTTCCCCATTGTACATGTGGAACACAAATGATCCTTGTGAAATGAAAGTTTAGGAAGACCACGAACAAGTTCGTTTTTCGCCAAATGATTAATAGCGTCAAAGTTAAGATGAGATAACCGTCGATACCATAACCATGACTTAGTCTTCGATGCTTTAGAGAGAAGACATACGGGAGAAGCGGCCATCATGTCTTGTAGAGACAAAGTATACAAATTATTCCCTCGAGTACCTTTCAATAAATCAACCCCTTCCAAATTACGAATGAAGCAGGTATGCTCTCGAAAAGCAACTTCTAGGTTTGCATCACAAAATTGTCCCACAGAAAATAAGTTGTGACCGAGACCCTCCACATAGTACACTCTTGAAATTATAACATTCCCAATATGATATTCACCGTAACCCATTATCTTTGCAATATGATCATTTCCAAATCTAACCGTACCAAGAAACTTGCTGACGAAATTTCTGAGCTGAGAGCGATCTCCAGTCATATGCTTGGAGCAACCAGAGTCCAAATACCAGAGAATAATTTGGACCATCTGTTTTCAATAACAACAGTAGACAATGCATTGGAAACGATTGGTTCCGGATTGTTAGCAGATACAGATATAAGATTATCAGAATTGCTAACATTTGTGTGACCCTTAGATTTCCTGCGTTTTCTAATGTGAGTTTTAGCACTAACAGGTTTTACTATTCCAACTTTCTTAGGTTTTGGATTATTCGCGGGCACTACAATGGGAGTAGACCTATTTAAAGGGCACTTGGTTCCTACAGTAGTGTCAGTGTTCCTAGTTAAAGGACATGCTTGTGTTTTGGTACCCTTGGTACTCCTAGTTAAAGGGAATGCTTTCTTCGCTTCAGTGGGAGTGATCCTAGTTACAGGGCACATATTTCCTACTAAAGTGAAGGTTCTACCAGTGGGGCGCCACAACCAACCAACTTGGGTTAACACTTTCCCAGTCGGTTTCCATTCTAATCCATTTTTACGGGCATTCATCTCATTCACATGGTCAACAAGGCAAGAATCATGACGACTAGAAAACATACATTCATTGCAATTCCAACATTTCAAAATTAGAATTCACAGTAGGCTTAGAACGCTGCACAACCGCAGAGCCTTTAGGTTTAGCTACATGATTCTTTTTATTCAAAACAAAAATAACATTCCTAGGATGGGCTTCTACTTTCTTCTTTTCTTGACTACTAGATGGGGGCAAGATCCTATCATTCTTCTTGTTTCTTTTAAGCTTAGATCTTTGAGCCTTAGTAGTGGTGATTACTCCTGTAGAAGGAAACACGGGAATATTAGAAGCTGGTTTTGATTCTGCCTTATCATTAGTGACCAAAGTTTGAGATGTTTTAGTCCTAGGACCCTTATTAAATGGTGTGACGGCTATAAGGGTCCTTTTGATTGCACTAGAGGACGACGCTGAGATAGTGGCTGCATTATCCACAACATTCTTACCTTTTAGAGTACGAGGTGTTTCTTTTAACTCAGCCAAGACCAGATTTTTATCACAAATTTGTTCCCTCAAATCAGATATTTCCACCGACTTTCGATTCAATTGTTCAATCAATGATTGATTCTGTGCAGTGGTATCAACATATGCGGGCTTTACTGAATCGAAGAGTCGTGTATCTTTCTGTTTTAAGTTATCAACTTTGGACAAAATCTTGGAAACTCGATTATCTAGATCAAGTTTAAAATTCTCAGCGGCCTCAAGTACGTTCACACAGTTAAGCTCCTTAGATTTCTCTATGTCTATCGGCAAAGATTTAGCAACTTTGTCACTTGGCTGACACTGTTTTGATTGTAAATTTAATCGAAAATTCTTTTCAAAGTTTGCATCATCAATATTAACACCTTCGAATGACGTTTTAAAGATTTCTTGAATAAATTGTTGCTTGCATTCAAGCGAAATACAATGTGTTTGAATCTCATCAAAACGTTTTGAAAGCGAAGAATATGAATCTTGAAGCTTTGAAAATTCAGTGTCAGATTCGTGACAAGTACTATCTACCACATTATCCACAGATTCAACATTATGCACAATAGAATCATTATCAACACTTTTATTCACACAGGCGGAAACTATATCACGAGACATCACTTGTTTCAAAAGCTGATCATTTTGGCGAGAAACCCGTTCTATTTCAAGTAAACTGTTTTCATAAGCATCATCCATTTCATTGAAAACACGTCTAACTTCTTCTATTTCCAAAAGCAAATCTTGATCAAGATTACTAAGACAAGCTTTAACATTCTTTACAAACGGAACAATTTCGTATCGAAACGCAGCTCTAGTGTGCTCAAAATTCCATTCAACTTACGTTATGGCCGAAGCCGTCGTACGTTCCAAAATGACCTTGTCAAAGTCGGCTAAGTGTTGGTATACCGCATTTAAGTTAACGGACGCCTTACTTACCGGTGGAATTAACTTCGTTAAATCCATTTTGACAAGTGTAGGAGACGTACTAAGAGGGTTTTCATTTGACAAACTTTGAGGCACAAGAACTGTCAATTCAGCTAATTCCTTTTGTAAGCGAATGCGGGTCTTTTTAGACAACTGATCTTCGTTATACTGATCATAATCAATCCTATGGAATTTTGAAAGCATTTTAGAATGAGTTTCTTCCGCAAGTGACTGTGTCTCCTCAGTACTACGAACAAAAGGTGCTTCTTTCGATTTGCCAATTAGGGTCATATCATAAAGACACGAAATATATTCCTGAGCTTGTTTTGCATAACCGGGATTAGGTGGTAAATCTTGAAGATGCTTAAGTTCGAGTTCTTTAAACGATTTAGTTAAAAGATGAACCTTTTGTGTGGAAGCGTATTGTTTTAAAAGCTGTCGTTCTTTGAATTTAAGAAGTTTGGTAGCATTAATTTCCGATTCAAACTTTTTAGACTCGAGAGTTTCGAAATCCGTTTTAAGTTTCTGAAAATCATTGACAACCGACTCTTTTGCTTTTAATTCATTGGAAATATTAGCTTTTAATGATTCTATTTCTTTCAAGTGTTCAATCTTTTCAAAACGAAATTGGTCAAATTCAGAACATGTTATTTTCTCTACTTGAGGGACCATTTCAAAAGTTTTGACCTTTTCTTTATGCAACGCAAGCTCAGCAGTTAGGGTGGAATTCGTATCTACGGATTTTCTGAGGGCCATATGCATTTGATCAATAATATGTTTAGGCACCATGACCAAATCATGTTGAGCATAAGATTCCATACCCGTCGTAGCATTTGGTTGAGGTTCACTCAAATGTGTAGGATTGGGTACCACATCATTTGAGTTACTAGTTCCTGAATGTTGTTCGAGGTTGTCATTTGCATGCCCAACTTGATGTTCGTTATCATTATTACCAAGATTGGTTATGGTGGGTACCGCACCGACGACATCAGAACCGTAGTGAGAGAGATTAGCAACGAGAGCAGCTTGGGCAGAGTGAATGTCCTCACAATCCGAATCATATGCGTCAAGATCATCTGCTTGATAAGCTGCATTAGATGTGGAAACGACTGCAATGCCTTCAGTATCTGCTGCCCCTGGGCCTGCAAGAAATGCTAACTCCTCTGAATCCAAAATCTTTCCCTTAGACTGAGCATCAACCAAATACATCTTCTCACGAAACCACGTGTCATCCCTTCTCCTTTTCGGCTGAGTCCATTGCCTAGCCATATGACCTTGTCCTCGGCAATTGTAGCAAGTCACAACCTTTTGGGGACCAATGGGGCTTCCATTTCTATTAGCTTGAGAATTCACAGCTTGAGCATTCACAGTCCTTGTAGGAGGTCCATATGAATTTTGCCTTCCCTGAATAGGTTGCACTGTTACTTGACCATCTTGAATAGTAGCTTGTTGTCGAGGATTTGAAGAGGTGCGGAGCTGATTGTTTGTTGGTGGAAATCCTCTAGTTGAAACAAGTTTTGACAAGTAGGCAGTGAGATGGTTTAGAACATCAGCTGGCGTATCATTTGGAGTAAAGACCGGTGCTTGGATTGGTGGAAGTTCATTAGAGTAGAAAGCTTGTGTTGGTTGTGCTTCTATTGGAAAATATCCTTGCTGAGGAGTATAGCCCATTGGAGAAGTGTTGGCTTGTGATGGTGATGTATGATATGTTGGTTGATGTGGAAAAGATTGTTGATGAACACTTTGTTGAAATGCTTGTTGTGGCATCATTGGTGGTTGATAAGATGGTTGTTGTGGTTGCTGATAGGTGTGTGGTGGTGGCTGCTGCAAGTATGATGGTTGTTGATAAGTATAAGCCATGTTTTGTTGAGAAGCATACATGGCAAGTGGATCATGAACTTGAGGTTTAGACAACCGAGCCTCGATCACATGGCATTCGTGTTGTTGAAGAAAAGCTTGAAGTTGATCCACATTGGTATTATGCAAGTCCTTAGCCAATTTAACATCCATCACGTACTTTTTCCATTCTGAAGGAAGAGTGTTCAAATACTTGGTGTTCAATTGAAACGTAGGAATTGCCATGCCATAAATATTGAGCTCATTCAACAATAGGGTAAATCTCAGATAGTAGTCATTGAGAGTCTCCCCTGGCACATAGGCAAACTTATTTAAAGTATCATAAAGCTTATACTCTCGTTCTTGTTTAGTTAACGAGGTGCCTTGCATTAGAACACGAATTCTATCCCATAACTCTTTGGAAACTTTATGTTTGCTGACGAGTTTGTAGACATCTAGAGGAAGGGCTTGGAGAATGATGTTTGTAGCATACTTATAACATTTATCTTGAATCTTCATATCTCCAGTCAATTCACCCGTTGTGCGAGGACGAGTATTCGTACCTTTCGTCACTGTACCATAATCTAATGGTCCATTGAGCACCGATGCCCAAATGAGATGTCCATTCTCTTTGTTCAACATGTAAAGTTCCATTCGGGAAGTCCAATCCTCGTACATAGACTTCTCCAACATAGGTGGACGATTATCCGTACCCGAGAGGATGGACTTATCCGTAAGAGATGTGTACTCCATTTTGATAAGTTAAGATTTACAAACGATAATCGAACAATGAGAGAGAGTAAATGTGCTTGTTGTCATGTGTTGAAGTCGAGAAACTATGTTAAAATCCCCTAAAATTGTCTTCTTGAGAAACCAAAAATTCCACTGCAAAATTACACACAATTCCTCAATTATGTTCAATGATTTCACAATCCTAGAGTTGATAGATTTCGCAATCCCTTTTTGGATATGATTTCGCAATCACTCAAAACATAGGATTTCGCAATACCCAATTGCAAGAATTCGCAATACACAAATCCGCAACTCTTGAAGATTTCGCAATTGCTTGGAAGATTTCGCAATAATGAGGAGATTCCGCAACTCTTGAATGATTTCGCAATTCCTTGGAAGTTTCAAATTCGCAATTCACTAGATTTCGCACTTAACGAGAATTCGCAATTAACAAGATTTCGCAACTTAGCCAATTCCGCAATTAAGTGACAATTCCGTAATTAAGCGACAATTCCGCAATTAAGCACAATTCCGCAATACTCAAGATTGAAGATTTCGCAATCAGCAAAGTGCAAGATTTCGCAATATAACAAACAATTGCGAATTTATACCAGTTATTGCGAAATTGTGAGAAAAACAAGGAATTCCGTATTGTACTTAAAAAAGACGAATCTTGAAGCCAAAAATGAATCCAAACACTCAAAAATTTTGAGATTTTGAGCGATCCAAGTGACCCAAATCACTAACACGTATATGTAGATGATATTGGTGAAGATCAAACCACAAAAACACCAAAAAAAATTTGGACGTGGGAAATAGGGATAAAAAACACACGAATCTCTATGAAAACAAACACATAAACAATACACTCATCCCATGGCTCTGATACCATTTGTTGGATATGTAAATCTTGCTTATGTTTTAGAGAGAGAAAGAGATAGAGAGATGGTTGATTTCACACAATTCTAGAGAGAGAAAAATGAAGTTTACTATGTGTAAAAATGAAGAACCACTCACCCTCTCCATCTAAGGATAGGGTTTATATACCCAAGCCCTTGTCATGGGCTTGGGCTTACATTTGGGCTGGCCTACACATGTTGTGGGCTAGGCTTGAGTTTGTTTGTCAAATAAAGATAAGTAACTAAACTACGAGCTATTACATGAACTATCGTTGGAGTGACTGATCCTTCTTAATACGTAAAACGTATTTCCAACAGAAACCAAACACCCCTGCTACGTTTGTGGTTCGAGGCTGGGCAACAAAAGGGACCACCGAGACGTTGAAGTCTTGACTGTACACCAACAAAACACCACTGCCACCCCTGCTTGGGTCGTGGTTGGACACAACAACACCACTATAGCCACCACCGTACCCCATTTGGGTCGCGGCTGGCCAAATTAGAAGGCACCGAGACCCCTGTTGGTCTCGGTTTGCGTGGAATCAACACAACCCGACTCTTTTTCTTGTTTATTAATTTAATGATTATAACATATACTCGTTTGTCTAGATTCTGAAATGCTAACCCGTGCTTTAAAGAATACTTAAGGTGGAGGGTGATTACCGTTTATTCATGTTTGAAAATTAATCACAATGACTCTCGAATCCAAGATCATAACCAACTCGATCTCCTTTTCTCTTTTTCTTGTTTCCTAGCGGCACAACCCACACAGCAACCCTACATTTTTTTTTGTAAAATGAATACTTGAATCTATTCCCTATTTATTATTTGTCTCAAATGGGTTTGGGCCTTAAGCCCATTTGCTCTTTTTTGCTTCTATTTAAAACCGCCAGCCCACATTATAGTGCGGTTTCCTTTGTTTTTCGACGAATTACAATTTATCACGTATACACTTATTTAATTCTCGTGTTCTGGTTTTTCTGAAACGTAACTATCTTTATGCTAAAATAATACACTCGTAATGATTATTTTTCTGAATAATTATATATAGTTTGTAGTAAATTAAAACTGCGTATTTAATATCTTAAATTTTAAATACGGGTTTTACAGTTAGTGTCATAGTCTTTCAGCAGTTCCAACCATCGCCTCTGCTTCATGTTCAGCTCCCGCTGTGTAAATATATACTTGAGACTTTTGTGATTGGTGAAGATATCACACGACTCACCAAATAGATAATGTCTCTAGATTTTGAGAGCGAAGACGACTGCCGCAAGTTCCAGGTCATGCGTGGGATAATTCTTCTCATACGGCTTTAGCTGTCGTGAAGCATAGGAAATGACTTTCCCATGCTGCATAAGTACACAGCCCAAACCTTTCCTTGAAGCGTCACTGTATATCTTATATCCACCTAAGCCAGATGGGAGAGTAAGGATCGGCGCTAAAACTAAACGTTGTTTGAGTTCTTCAAAATTATGTTCTCTCTCATCAGTCCATACAAACTTCTCTCCTTTGCGCATAAGTTTGGTCAACGGTAATGCCAAACGTGAGAAGTTCTCTACAAATCTCCGGTAATATCCTGCTAATCCAAGAAAGCTACAGACTTTTGTGGTAGATGTCGGTCTCAGCCATTTAGTGATAGCCTCAACCTTTGCAGAATCCATGGTGATCCCTTCTGTAGAAACATAATGGCCTAGATATGACACCCCCAAATAGGTCAAATGCAGCAGAAATAATAATTGGGTGTCACGTAGGTGGATCAACAGAAGATAGTATGTAGAGCAACAGATAAAAGATTATCAAAACAAATATTACATGAACCGTAGTGCAAATTGTCATAAAAAATTCTTAATCATTATTCAACAATTTGTTTATTCCCAAGTTTATAAAACCCTAGATGAGCTCTATAAATGCTGCCTATCATGATGCTTGACTCCATGCACATCAAATACTTGCTTCAGTTTCCTAAGAAAAACATGCTTTGAGAGTCAACATAAAGTTGGTGAATTCACAGGTTTAATAAAATAATTTTGTGCAGTAAAACATTCACTGAAGTAGTAATGCACATAGAATCAATACTTAAAGGTAAATGCATTTCCTATTGCCCGAAACTGACACTTAACTCGTTAAGCCCTCAACAAATGAGGACCCTTTGCATTAATTAAAATGCACCCAATACAATGTTCCGACGTGATAAACATCTGTTGTCCTGGCGCAGGCATAGTGAGAGCTACTCACCCAGATGGGGATGGTCAGTCCCGAATAGATCTATTTATAACATTCAGGCAATTCAATAATTTTAACAGTTTCAGTTCACGGGTAAGTGAGGCATTCTACAATAGGCAAATGTAATCAAAGTTTAATGTAGTTCAGTTTACGTCCATAAAATATGTTGCATGTTTTCTTCCTCATAAAAGGTTTAAAAGTTTTTCAATACATAGTGTGGGGCCATGAAATCACCTCAGTAGTAGTACAACAATAAATCACAAGTAATCCAACGTAATGCTCACGACACAGTCAACTGCCTAATTAATTATACAGTCTTAGTATTTGCATAAAATAATGCATAAAAGTCTCTGAATAAATTTGTGCATGCTTATACTGGTTTTAAGCATTTTATTATGATCTTTGTATTTTAATTAATCGTTGTACAAGTAATAAAATATCTGTTTTAAGTACGTAGTTAATAATATCGTTTAAGTAATTAATTCTTTACTTTGTTACTCTCGTACTTTTACTTTCGTAAACTAGTTTAAGTAATTTATAAAAGAATGATTTATATGTATTTAAAAGGATGGGTGATTGTGCGTATAATTACACTTTACTATGTTTTAGGAAAAACAAAGCAAGTATAAAAGCGGTAAGTATTAAGCGAATTGATTTTAGGGAAAACCAATTGTGTGTGAAGAACTTGTAAGTATTTGGTTTAATATTTCTTAGAATGAAAAGAGGAGAAAATAAAATGACGGATACGTTAAAATTGAGCTAAGTCGTAAAAACGTAAAACCGTAAAAATTGACAAAACTAAAACTTGCTTTAAAAATTACCAAAAAATTACCAAAAATTCCTAAAAATCCAACTAAGGTTTACAAATGATCAAAACTTTTTCAAACCTTTTATTTAATTAATATTTAATTTTTTTGGGTAAAAGGGAATTCATACCTCGGTAAAATATATTACACCAAAAAACATTGAAGTACAACGGATGTAGGTGAAGTCCTAACATCACAGCCTGTTACATAGGCACTTCTCATGCACACAACCAATTGTGCAACATTAATAATCCCTACATAAGAATGACATGCTATTCTTATGACTACCAAAAAGTTGGAAAAATACAAGCATACATAAAATATAAAAAGATATTCATGCTTCCAACTTATAACCAAATAGCAATCATTCCGTCTTCAAGATCAGAATTCCGTAATGGACGTACTAAATTGCGATCAATACCTCATAAAGACCCGAAGCTCTGAATGATTTACAGTAAAACGTGCTTGCATAAACAAACCACGTTACTTCCAAGCTCCTAGCACCATAACTTCATAGATTCACCATAATAAGGTATACGTACTAGCCAGCAAGTAACACATGAATGCATGATTTGCAACATATGAAAATCAACATCAAATACAATCGACTCTCCCAAAACCCCCAATCACCATGAATCACAAATACTCGAACACCACATACGCAGCACACCAGCCGCACTAACCTAACCTGCTCATGTACGCGTCCCTAATAAGAACACCATACACGAGGAGGCTAACAACCGAACACTCACAAAACCATACCAACGATCTATATGTTTATACATGGAAGCCCCAGATCTACACCAACAAATCGGCTACAAGTGATAAGATTTAATATACAAGAAGCCATAACCCACCAATAAAAAAAAACCTTCACCGAAACCCATCACAAATGATATTGCAATAAAGAAGGGTATCGGTTTGTAAAGGATTTCCAAAAAGATAAGGAATTGAAATTTTGCACGCCTCTTCTATAATATAAATTTCTTTAATCTACATATCCCAAGGACTCACCACTTTCAATATCTGTTTATAGGAATTAATTGTTTCTTAGAAAAAGAAAACAAAAAGGCCCACCGACAGAATCAAAACTAGTGATATTTAGGATAGAAAGACGAATCAAGAAATTATTTGGCCGGAAAGGTGTAGAAGAGGCGGCCGGAAATCCCCATTGGGGAGAGAAAATTATTGTTTTATTAGCTATCTTTAATATGATCAAAAATCAAGCATGTAGAGCATCTAGGTGGTTATCATTCGTACTCGATATCAATCGTAACCAAAGAATGACCTTGATCACGACCTTTAGGAACATCAATTACCATCGATTCTAGTAACTCAACATCAGCTGAAACCTCAATAAGCGCACGAGCATAAGTGCTACGACCCCATGAGTTAGCACATATATTACTCGTATAAGAATCTAGCATAATAGTACCAATTTGGGTAGTGATAAGACTAAGAACAACCTCCGAATAAGCAACAATCAGCACATGACGAAGTTTAACCCACACCGGTGCTTTCTTGATCTCCGCCTTTTGCAAATCAGTAGTAGGCGACCATATGTTCAAGAAAATAGGTACGTTTCTAATCAACCACGGGACATTTTCAAGAACTCCTTCCGCTCCTTCTAGCGAATTAAATTGGAAAAGGAAGAAATCTTTATGAAGTTGAACACGTTTCAAACCAAATCGAGCCCACGTATATTTAACATAGTTTTCCACAAGCGGGAAAGTTAACCGTTTTCCAATAAAGTGAACATATAGCGTGTGCGCAAAACGTGATTCAATCGCTTCAACAGCATCATACGGGATTGCAATTCGAGTTCCCTCAACATGTTCCTCACATCGCAATTCTGAAATCTTCACAACCTTTGAACTCGGCTTATTCTGGACAGTCATGTTCTGAACAGCCTTGCCTGGAAGGACCGCTGCAAATGAACCCATCTGCTGATGAACATAGGTTTTAGCCTGAATCTGATCCCTTATCGATTCATTCTCCTACTTATTACTACCCGTAACATGACCATCTTTATTCTGATCTGAAAACACTCCTGGTCGCAGCTTAATACTTGTATCACAAGTACTATGCATTGGTACACCTGCTAATTCCGGACCAGCAGTCACATCACCAACTGCAGACCCATCATCACCCACTAACGTACCTCCAGGAACATCATCAGCGAACGAAACAAACTTGTAGGTGACGTAGTCGCTGATTTTTGAGAACCCCCGACACTTATATCAACAGCACTTGTATTAGGGTTTGACAAAACCCTAGCAACAGTTGATACATTTTCGTTACGAACCCTAGTTGGATCACCCACATGTGAAGATCCAGTCTTTTTAAGAATAGACTTAATGATTTTTGGAGTAGTAGGTTGTTTCACAACCCCCTCAATTTTCCCACCTTCATCTTTCACAGCCATTAACACAAATCAAACCCTAAAAAACCCTAACAAACCCCGCTTATTAAATCTGCCCAGATCCAAACCCTAATAAAAAGGATCTCTACCCACGAACCTGAATCCCTTACATGATTTGCAGTAAAGATCTACAACAAAATACGAAACACAAACAATTCCAAAGCGAGAATCACAAGAGCAGTAACAAACCCTAAAATAGCCGACAATAAAACCCTAAAAAACGAGAAACAACCCTAAATTCGTTAAATAAACCTAATAATATTAATGTTAAGACACACGAACCAAAGATTCAATGATCAAAACAGCAACGTTATAAGGAATATGAGATGAAATCAGGATGTAATACGAATTTTAGGGTTAGAATAAGTGGCGGCTAGGGAGAGAAGAAACTGCCATTATTAGGGCTTTTCCAACACTTTAACATACCTAAGTCATAATATAAATTAATTTAATTAACATGTTTTTAATTAAACTAATTAAATGAACAAAATTTAATACATGCATTTGTAAAAAGTTTAGCCAAACACCCCTTGCATGTTTTGGTGTTAACCGAGCCCCGAACGAAACCTCACCGAGACCATGAGGACTCGGCGTTGCCTCGAAACCCACGCAACACCACAGCCCCTTGGATGTGGCTTGCGGCCGAACACACAACAGAAACCACTGCTGTTGTCATAGCTCCCCTGCTGACGTTGCATACCCATCGAGACCAACACATGGTCTCGGTTCCCACTGGCTGGCCAAGTTCCCCACTGCTGTGGTTCTTGGCTTGCGGCTGGCATCAAAACAAACACCACTGCCACCCTTGGGTTGCGGCTGATGGTACCAAAACCAACGCTGACCCCTATGGGGTTGCGGCTGATGGAAACCGAACATCATCGAGACCCTAGGTGGTCTCGGTTTGCGTGCGATCGAAACAAACAAACCAACCAACCCTTTTTCCTTGTTTAATCTTTAACCTAACATGTTTTTTAATTATTGTTTTTAAAGATCCATGAACATATGATCATAATTAAAATAAAAAGATTAAAAGATTAAGATTAGATCAATACCAAATGCGCGGATTAGGTAAGGATTGAACAATGAACACAAACACGTAATTACCAAAGATCAAAAAGCAATGGATCTCCATTGGTGTTGTTGTTGATGCCGCGGCCACAAAGAGACAAGAGGAAGGAAAAAGTTTTTAGGGTTTAACTATTTTATTTGTTTTGTTTTTATGAAATCCCTGGGGATCCTTATTTGGTTATAACTTGGACATTTAATGGATTGGGCCGAGGCCCATTTCTTCCCCTTGTTGGATGCCACATATACATACATACATACAAATTCGTTTAATTTTTCGTGACTTAAATTATCATCGTGTGTGTTTGTTTTAATGCTCGTGTTTTATGTCTTGTATGTTTTAAGTATTTTACGTGAATACTTATCGTGCATTAATATCCATGTTTACATGCGTAATACTTATAATAATTAATTAATATACACAATGTTCGTATTAAATGTTCATGATTCATGTCGTATATTAATTAATTAAAAAGTTAAAATTTAACCGTAAATTCATGCATTTAATGATCTTAGGGTTTTTAAAGTGGGTTTTACAACTCTTCCCTTCTAAAAGAATAATTCGTCCTCGAATTAGAGATACCATATGCTGATGAGATAATAAACGTTGAAATGACACATAAGCTGAAAAGACATGTGAGCTGAAAATGACATACCCGAGTCAAAACTGGAAATGAGGGTAAGAAGTCCGGATAGACTCCTCCGTTTCTCAAGTGGATTCCCGCTCGGAATGGTCCCTCCAACGGATTTTGACGAATGGGATCGTCTTTCTCCTCATGACTTGATCCTGACGGTCGAGAACTTCCTCGGGTTCCTTAATATATGATAGATCCTCTCGAATCTGCTCGAATGGATACGAAACTATATGCAATGGATGGTAATTGTAGCCTCTGAGTAAGGATACATGGAATACATCATGCACATGAGATAGATGAGGAGGTAAAGCTAGAGGATATACTTCACCGACACATTCAAGGATTTCAAACTGTCCGATGAAACGAGACTGAGCTTGCCCTTGAGTCCAAAACGCTTGACACCACGTGCTGGTGATATCTTATGGAAAACATGATCACTGATCTTAAACGCTAGATCTCTACGATGCTTATCATCATAGCTCTTCTGTCGTGCACGAGCTTCCAGTAGCTTCGCCTTGGCGATGGCAACCTTCTCATTGGTCAACTCTATCATTTCTGGTCCTTCAAGGATTCGTTCACCAACTTGATCCCAACAGATTGGAGCACGACACTTCCTGCCATAGAGCATTTCGAAAGGTGCACACTTTATACTTGCATGCCAACTATTGTTGTAGGCAAACTCAACCAAATAAATGTAGTCGTCCCAATTTCCTGTCCATTCCAATGCACAAGCTCGCATCATTTCTTCTAAGGTCTGATGGTACGTTCTGACTGACCATCGATTTGAGGATGAAAGGAAGTGCTAAGCTTAAGTTTGGTTCCACAATCTTTCTACATCCCTTTCCAGAATTTTGACGTGAAATGAGAATCTCTGTCTGATATGATGTCTGATGGAGTACCATGTAGTCGTATGATCTCTTTAAGGAATATGTTTGCCAATTTGCGAACAGAGAAGTCCTTGCGAATTGGGAGAAAATGAGTTGACTTGGTTAAACGATCAATAAGTGGAAGTCCGATGACGAAATCAAAGGAGATTTTGTCCAATTTCCATGTGGGAATCTCTAATGGTTGCAGTAAACCACTAGCCTGCTGATGCTCGATCTTAACCTGCTGACAGGTTAGACACTCTGATACGAAAGTAGCAACATCCTGCTTCATGCCACTCTACCAGAAATGTTGTTTGATGTCAAGGTTGTCACACCCCGCCGTAGCGGAACACGGGGCGCGAACAATGGATATCATCACAACAAACGGTGTCTCTATAGAGAAAACTAAATGCTAAACAAAATGTCATTCAAGGCGACACAATGTCATGACAATATCACAAAACAAAGCAGGAGTCTAAGTAAGTAGGTATCAAGTTCTATCTCTTACCCAAGACAAACAATCAAACATAAAGATGTCATACAATGCATTTATTCAATCAAAATAAAAAGGGAAAACTAAGAGGAATGAGGTTCCTCCATATGCAATCCTAGGCATCTCCAAATCCTAGCCACTTTTATTCTCTACCTTCACCATAATCTCACATGAAAGAGACACTAAAACACGTCAACATAAAGTTGGTAAGAGTCATAGGTTTAGACTCCAAACCAATCACAAAATGAGTTTTTAGATGTGAAACATAAACATTAAACAAATACATATTTGGACAAGGTGTTACATAATGCATTAACAACTAGTGATCAAGATTAAACATTCCAAACAAATCCAAGGCTCCCAGCCTTACCAATCACCATTGGTCCTATAGACGCCCATACATCTATGTACCATGCTAAGGCCCCGCCTTGTCATTATCCTTTGGTCCTATAGACGCCCGTACATCTATGTACCATCCCAAGACCCCGCCTTGTCAATATCCCTTGATAACATAGACGCCCATACATCTATGTATCAAGCCAACACATAAAACAATCAAGACTCACATAGTAGTTAAACACATAAGTACACACGCATGTCCTTCACAAAACATGAAAACATTCACAACAAATAGTTACAAAACCATAACTTCCATCCAATCTGGAAGTCAAAAACATTTATAACTCATAAATTTAGGACTATGAAACTCACCTTGCGAAAAGCAATCCAAAAGTCCACATGCGATCAAACAATATCTAAAGCACAAAATATACAAAGCATGGGAGTCTATACCGGTTCCAATGCTTAGTGATAATCGTAGTGATAATATGGTTTGGCAGGACTATAATGGGATTGATCAGCCGTTTTCTGTGGATGTCGCATGGGAGTCTATACGGATGAGGTCAAATAATGTTACTTGGTTTCATGTCGTTTGGTTTCCGCAGTGTATTCCGAGACATGCGATTCACATGTGGTTAGTTCTGAAGCAGAAATTGAAAACGCAAGACCGCCTTAAGCAATGGGATGTTGGGCCTCATGTTGATCTTTCGTTTCTTAAGTGCCCCTTGTGTAATCAGGTCCGTGACTTGCATAATCATCTTTTCTTTGAATGTTCTTATTCTACACAGGTTTGGTTACAATTGCGTGGGAGGTGTGGAATGCACAATATTTCTCCGCATATGATTGATATTGTGGAGTTTATTAGACCCTTAGCTAAGGGGTGTTCGGTTGTTAGTATCATTGCTCGGGTTGTGTTAGCAGCTTCGGTCTACTTCATTTGGAGAGAGCGAAATAATAGGCTTTTTAACAAGAAGTCTTTGACGGTTGCTAAGCTTGTGAATTTAGTTGTTCAAGCTTGGCTTGAGGTTAATGTGACATTCAGTCACATTCCATTGTACTTCATTGTTTTTGGGATTAATATATTTTACCGGGGAATGCTCCTTTACCCAAAAAAAAAAAAAAAAAATTTAGTTTGTGATACGGTTCGGCTCAAGCTTCCCACTTTTAAATTAGAGAAGATTTCTTCAGTGTCTCTAGTGATTCTTGAAGATTGGAAAATCCCTAAGGTGTGTATTGATCCTGATGGGAGTGTTGGGTAAGGGCCGTACTCTTTTTCCCTTTGCGGGGTTTTTCCCATTGGGTTTTTCTCGTAAAGGTTTTTTAAGGAGGCGGCCTTATTTGGATCTTTTGCTCTCTTTATGTTGCTGCTGGTATGGTGAGTTGGTCGCATGGTTTCAAGAATTTTTCTTGTTGGCTTATCCTAATGTTGCATTTATGTCTATCAGTAGAAGTATGTATTAGGTTTTGGTGTTTCATTTCCTTTTGTTAACAAGCTGCCTGTAGCTTGCGGTTAATGTGGTATCTTAGCCACATTCCTTTGTACTTCAACGTTTTTTTTGGTTAATATATTTACCGGGGCAACCCTTTACCAAAAAAAAATATACAAAGCACACATCAACACCGATCCAAAGAGACCAATCCTTCATCAATGTAATAGCCTAGATGATGGATATCTAACTTACTTTTACCCTTATAACAATCCCAACCATAGTTTATATACTCACAACTACTCTTATCGCACCACTAGTTATTAATCTCAATATTTCTAAAAACTGTCGAATTATTTAGTAACTAAACGACCACAAATAAAATACTAACTTAGTGTAATTGATATAGCCTTTCCTCCCCTTAGCTTCAAAATGTCTTGTGAGCTTAAAATAGATTTTATAAAAATTTACCCGTAGTGAAAGTATTTTGTTAAACTGACCCGAATTAATCATAGTTTTTGGACATAGTAAAAGTATGAGATGATCAGACCTATTTAAACACTTAGAAAAAAATTACCAAAATTCCAGTAGTTCTCATACATCATAAAATCACCTCTGTAAATTCCCAAAAATTAGAAAATTTATTTAACGTGGTTTCAAAATCAAAAACCCAAATCCAAATTTGTCCAAAAAATGACTGTTCTGAATGACGACCCTTGCAACCATGTTTCGACCAACTTACAGACCTCCAATATTTACAAATATTGCATATTGAAAGCTAGACTCCCTGACCTAAATTTGAAAGAAAAAAATTCGTTCCATAAGTCCTTAGCATGCCCGAGATATGACCAAAAAAAGTTGACCCAAAATCTGCCCTGATTTTTAATGACGAATTTAAACATGATTAAACCCTAATTACCATCACTAATCTTCATAATCACTAAATTAATCAATTCTTATGAACCCTAATCTCACTAATCTCAGAAAACTCACAAACCCTAATCCATCACAAGGGTTAATTACATGGTTGGGTTAATTAAAATCATAAATGAAACAAAGGTTTTGAAGGTTTTACCTTAGAAATCAATGGAAGATCTTTATTTTTGAAACCCTAATTGGCCACCATTGTTAAATTTCGACTAGGAGATGACATGGAGGTTAAAAATCTGATTATTACGATTATAGATTGGGTTTAGTTAAGTCCTAAAGGCCCCCTAATCCCAATACAAGTCCATTAGGCCTGTTTTGGGGCTTTTTGCTTATTTTCTTCCTTCCTTTACTTTTGGCTACCTAAACCAAGCCCAAAACACCTTAGGATCTGGTTTTTAACTATTATCTTATAAATCAATCATGATTTAACTAAATCTCACATTTGGGTTATTTCTGGGCCAAAACCCGAAAGTCTTACGTTGATTTTTTGACTTTTTACGCGGTTTTCGAACTAACCTTCATTTCCAAAAGTTTCTAAATATGAAAAGTAACTCTTAAACTTATGTAATACATATAATATATATACTTAATACATATATATATATATATATATATATATATATATATATATATATATATATATATATATATATATATATATATATATATATATATATATATATATATATATATATATATATATATATATATATATATATATATATATATATATATATATATATATATATATATATATATATATATATATATATATATATATATATATATATATATATATATATATATATATATATATATATATATATATATATATATATATATATATATATATATATATATATATATATATATATATATATATATATATATATATATATATATATATATATATATATATATATATATATATATATATATATATATATATATATATATAGAGTGGGGTTATTATAAAACAAATCCTATAATAAAATAAATGAGGTGAATTCTTAGCCCTTGGATCAAAATCACTAAATTTGATAAAAAAAATGGTGTCTTTTTGTAAACTCTCAAACTTTAGGGGCAATTCTCAAAAATAATAAAATTTAAAACACCAATTATATAAAATTCTAAAAACTAGTAAAAAGATCATATTTGTTTCTTAAAAAACACACACAATAAAGTCGATCATTTCCATATCAAACGCAATCAAATCTTTCAATATCAATAGAATCAAAACTGTAAATCCATGGCTCGAACATATATGGTGATCTACAATGATTAAGGTGGTCAAATATGGTGACGACGATCGGTGACGGTAATCGGAATCAGTCACGCTGATCTTCTGATGATAACCAATGATAGTAACCATGGTCGATGTTGCGGTATGACATCAAAGATGTAGAAGATTATGGGTATGTGTGTGGTTATGATTTATGCATACAATGTGTTTGATATAATGTCTCAATAAGACATCATAATTGTGATGCACTACTTTAACATTCTAATGTACTAGGTATGAGACCGTTATGTAGTAAGTTACTTACAGGTTTGATGTGGTAGAAAATATAGTGTAATGAAGTTGGTTACTTTCGTTGTTCATAGGTAGAAAATGTGTTAAAAATGCATTATAATGCTCTAGAATGCGATAGGATATCAAACATATATAAGATTTTGTGCAAGTGTCTGTTTATGATTGATGTATAAAATGTGTTTGATATAATGTCTCAATGAGAATTATAAAGTTCTCTATAAGTGATTTGGTAAATCATAACTGTGATGGAGTAGGATTAACACTATGATTGAGTAGAATTAATATTATGATGAAGTAAAACTAATACTATGCAATTGCATCAGCCTTACCCTTTATTTTCTCTCCCCTATGGGGCGATTTCCGGCGCCGCCACCACCATTATTTTCCGGCCAAACCGATTCAAACTAACGCATCTACCTGTTAACGTATAGTCTGATCTTGGTGATGTCTTTGGTCTCCCTTTTCGGGTTCTATTGATATTATTTAGATTTGCTATTATTAACAATGGTATGCAATAGTTTTAATTGGGTTGTGTTCTTTTTGTGGTGGTGGCGTCGATCTATCTTTATTATATAACAAAGAAATCGTTCTATGGTTTTTATAGTATTGAATCATTAACCCTACTTTTTTAGGGTTTCATTTTTCAGGATTTGATGGGACGGTTGGTGGTCTGTGATGGATCCGGAGGGGTAATGCTTATATTTACTTGGATCTTCTTTGCTATTGGGGTGGCCTGTGATGTTCATTCACTTGGTCGGTCCTTTGGTTCCTTGACGCTGCAGGATTACGATGAAACCCTAATTTGGTTAGGGTTTTTTTTCAGCGTAAGGGTCCTGGGTTTTCAGCACGTTGTCATGGGTTACATTGATCATTATAAAGGCTTATTATGAGGTAACATGATCCTACCTGTTGGTGGCAACGGGTTTATCTCGTTTTAGATCAATTCTAAACCCTATTTTGGGTTTCGATGTATGACGACGGGGACCTTCGGTCCTGATGATTACTCAGTTATGGGTTGGTGTGTGGGTGGCTGGTCAATGATGGCGTTCGTTGTTGGTGGATGTCAGATTGGTGATGATTGTGGAGGTCAGGGTTGGGGAGAGGGGAATTTGTGATGCTTTATCGTAGGCTAGGGTTTGTGGCTGACGATCAAACCCGAGTCTGGTTAGGGTTTCGGTTCGATATCATGATGTTGGATCCGGTGTAGATCATCATCATGTTATGGTTGTTTGATACGTGATAACCTGGTGCGTTTCAAGGGTTTTGCGTATTCATGTCATTTCTTTTGCACGTTATTGGTTTGCATCTATACAAATACAGGTCTGGAGTGCGTGCATCGTTTACTGGTATGTGGTGTGGATCTGCGTGGTGGGTCTTCATCAATATTGTAGGGTTTCTGCTGTCATCTACATAATCATCAGTTCTGGAGCTTTTACCAGCTGCTTGTTTAGTCTGATGTGCCGGATACTACTACGTGGTTGTATAAGTTAGGAACACATTATGGTTTGTTTATCTATTCTTGTTTCTCAACTTATTTGGTAGTTCTAAGAGTGGTTTGTCACCCTTAGATAGGATTCGAGTTGTTGCACGTGTTGAGTGCATGGTTGTAGCCCATGTAACGGGCCGTGATGTTAGGACTTCACCTACATCCGTTGTACTTCAACGTTTTTTGGTGTAATATATCTTTTACCGGGGACAGTCCCCTTTACCCAAAAAAAAAAAAAACTAATACTATGCATGTGATTTGGTAAAAATTTAATAATAATAAGCAAATTTTATTCTACTGCATTACAGTTAAATTTTAATGCACTGTAATGCAGTAGGTCACTTGCATTGTTCTTTCTACTACATTACTGTTTAATTTTAATGCATTGTAATGTATTACGATACTTGCATTTTTCTTTCTACTGCATTACAGATTAAATTTTAATGCACTGTAATGCAGTAGGTTTTACATTCTTCATATGCATGATTTACTGCATTAAAACTTTATTTCTACTACATTAAGGTTTAAATTCTAATGCATTTAATGCAGTAGGTTACTCGTGTTGTTCATATACATGATTTACTACATTGCAGCTTTATTTCTAATACGTTACAGTTTAATTTTAATGCATTGTAATGAAGTAGGTTACGTACATTCTTCATATACATGATTTAATGCATTAAAACTTTATTTCTACTACATTAAGGTTTAAATTCTAATGCATTTAATGCAGTAGGTTACTCGTGTTGTTCATATGCATGATTTACTACATTGCAGCTTTATTTCTACTACATTACAGTTTATATTTAATGCATTGTAATGAAGTAGGTTACGTACATTCTTCATATGCATGATTGAATGCAGTAAAACTTTATTTCTACTACATTAAGGTTAAAATTCTAATGTATTTAATGCAGTAGGTTACTCGTGTTGTTCATATGCCTGATTTACTACATTGCAGCTTTATTTCTACTACATTACAGTTTAATTTTAATGCATTGTAATGAAGTAGGTTACGTACATTCTTCATATGCATGATTTAATGCAGTAAAACTTTATTTCTACTACATTAAGGTTTAAATTCTAATGTATTTAATGCAGTAGGTTACTCGTGTTGTTCATATGCCTGATTTACTACATTGCAGCTTTGTTTCTACTACATTACAGTTTAATTTTAATGCATTGTAATGAAGTAGGTTACGTACATTCTTCATATGCATGATTGAATGCAGTAAAACTTTATTTCTACTACATTAAGGTTTAAATTCTAATGCATTTAATGCAGTAGGTTACTCGTGTTGTTCATATGCCTAATTTACTACATTGCAATTTTATTTCTACTACATTACAGTTTAATTTTAATGAATGTGCTTGAATATCCTTGTGATGTGTTAGAAGTTTGACTTTGATGCATTAGGGTGTATATTGTTGTACATAGGAATGAGTTTGGATAAATGGTATTTTTCATTGGTGAGAAAATGAATGAATGTGACTGAATCTGCTTATGATGTGGTAGAATCTCGATTGTGATGCTCTGAAATTTATGTTCGTATACATAAGCATGAGTTAGGGTAATGGTATTTGTCTTTCTGTAAAAAATGAGTATGTGTGCTTGAATATGTGTGTGATGTGGTAAAATTATTAACTATGATACTATAGGATGCGAGCTCACGTACATAGGTAAAGTGTTAGGCTTAAGTGGTTTTGTCGTTTGTTAAAAAATGAGTGTGTGTGCCTAAATATGCTCATAATGTGGTAGGTTGCACTGTGATGCTCTAGGATGTATGATCACATACATATACAGGCATGAGTTAGGCTTATTAGTGTATGTCGTTCATTCATAAATGAGTATGTATGCCTGAATATGCTTGTGATGTGGTAGAAGTTGGACTATGATGCTATAGGATGTATGATTACGTACATAGGCATGAGTTAGGCTTAATGGTGTTTGTCGTTCGTTCGAAAACGAGTGTGTGTGCCTGAATATGCTTTTGATGTGGTATAAGTTGAACTGAAATGCTCTAGGATGTATGCTCACGTACATACACATGAGTTAGGATTAATGGTGTTTGTTGTTCGTTCGAAAATGAGTATGTGTGTCTAAATATGCTTGTGATGTGTTAGAATTTGAACTGTGATGCTCTATGATTTATGCTCACAAAATGTGTCATATTCTTAAGCAAAATCAAATGACGATGCTTGCATATATTTTGCCTAATCCTTGAGTTAGAAATTAACAAAATACTAGTATATTTAAACGAATTTCAAAAAATGATATTGTTGTTCTCTAATTGTTTACTAATTATTATTTTTTGTTTTTCAGGTCATTTGGTCTTTGAATGCTTTGCTTTGTTTGTCTTGTTCTTTGAATGTTGACGTGACAAAGTTCCAAACCAATTTGGTGCCATACCCGAGGATCCATTTCATTCTTTCGTCATATGCACCACTGATTTCAGATGATAAAGCTTACCATGAGCAACTATCAGTTGCTAAGATTACAACAATGATTTGTAACCTTTTATATGATGGTGCAATGTGATCAAAGGCATGGAAAATACATGGCTTGATTGATGTACTGAGGTGATATGGTTCCAAAAGACATGAATGTTGCAGTTGGTATCAATAAAACCAAGAGGACTATCTATTTTCTCGATTAGTGTCAAAATGGATTCAAATGTAGTGTCAATTATCAGTCGCCAGTTGTTGTTCTTGGTGGTTTTTTTGCTAAGGTTCAAAGTGTTGTGTGCATGATCTCAAACTCGACTAGTGTTGCTGAAGTGTTCTCAAGGATTATCACAAGGTTGATTTGATGTATGAAAATAGGGGCATTTGTGCATTTCCGCTTTGGTATGTTGGTGAGGAATGAAGGAAGGTGAGGTTTATGAAGATCATGAGGACTTGGTTGCTGTTGAGAAAGAATATGAGAAAGTTGGAGTAGATTTCGGTGATGGATGATTGCAATGTTATGTTCAGTTTACTAAAAATTAAATGTTCTAAGATTAGTTTTCATTTGAACAATGTTTTGTAATTGTTAGAAGAAGTATTAGTTTTACATATTAGCTTCTATTGTATATATCGAATTTGTGGGTAATAATATTGGTGAATTACAGGTTATATATTACTATTTAATAGTATTGTTAGATTTAAGATCAGATCATTTATTGGCTTTCTCTACTGTAATGCACTAGAATTAGTACTATGATTCACTAGGACTAATAAAAACACACTATGTTTAAAATCATATCCATTAGACTAGTACTAATAACATACTCTAATGTAAGATTAAACTATTATTCGGTAGAAGATACTTTGATTCATAAGAATATAACCTGTAATTCAATAGAGCCCAAGAATAACACATATTGTAGTACAATATAAACTATAATGCATTAGGAATAAACTATAATGCATTAGGATTAAAACTTTAATGCACCAGAATTATAAACTAAAGTTTACAAGAATAACACATATTGTGGTACAATATAAACTATAATGCATTAGGAAGGTGCAGGTTCTCTTGGACAAGTTCTTGAATTGTGTCCTTCCTTACTACCGCATACACTACAAGTCCTTCTTTTATTAAGCTTTCCTGCCATCACTTCAGGGCTTCATCCTCAAAAAGCGAACAGTCCCTTTAACTTTGCTAACATTTGGATTACACATGTCAACGTTACAGTTCTGTAACTTTACTTCACTCTGAGTTCTATCTGATGCACCACTGATTATGCAACGAGCAAACCTTGAAAATGCGTCTTTTACAATCCGTCCTATTACAAAGCGTAACACCAACCTATAAAAAACATAGACTTGTGAGTAACATCTTTAACTGAATTATAATTTATAATCTACTACATGAGAGTTTATATTATAGGATATACTTTTTACTTCATCAAAGTGTAAATTTTACTACATTATAGTTAACTTAGTTTATTAACAATCTTAATACATCAGTGCTTAAAAAATACAGTGTATAACTCTAGTTTATTAACAATCTCCATTTAAGTTTTAATTCTACTCCATTATAATGTTAACTCTAGTTCATCATAGTATTAAATCTACTTCATCACCGAGTACCTAACTATAATGTAAATACCATAAAAACTCTAAGAATAATTATATCATAAAGTAGCTAGGAATATAAAACACAATACACTAGTTTTTTGGGTAAAGGGGAATCCAAAGCCCGGTAAAATATATTCCCAAAAACGTTGAAGTACAATGGAATGTAGCTGCAATGCTACATTAACCTCAAGCAAATGCCTGAACAACCACTACATCATATGACATGCCATATGATCCTACTAAACGATTACAAAACAAATAACACCAATAGGAAAGAACCACCTAAAGGTGCATGAACAATGAAATTAAAACGTCATCATGGACCAGGCTGACGAGAACCATGCCGATCATCAATCGATATGACTTCTTCAACCCCACTATCACTCTCATTGACTACACCTTCCTTGGTCTTAAGACCATCCTCCCAATCTGTACCATCATCCATCTTATCCCAAAGAGCACCAAAAGAATTATGAGACCTCTTATCCGTATCATTAGTCTTAGCTACAAAACTCGAGGTTCTGTTATTCAAGAAACCCTTCTTAAGCAAAGAAGCTGCCTTCTTAGGATTCTGACCCGTCACATTTGTTTTAGAGGATTCACCTCTCTCAACATTACGAAACTGAAGATTAAGGGCTGGTTTTGTTAATTTAATACCTGCAACTTGTTGTTGCTTCTTCTTACCTTTATTCTTCTTGTTTTTGACCACCTCAAATCCATCATTCACCAAATCTTTAGTAACATGAGTAACCACTTCCTTGTGCACTTTCGGACACATATCACTATTATGATCAAAGATCAAGCATGTAGAACATCTTGGAGGTCTCCATTCGTACTCAATATCAACAGTAACCAATGAATGCCCTTTTTCACGACCTTTAGGGACAGCAATTACCATCGAATCCAATAACTCCATTTCAGCTGAAACCTCAACGAGCGCCCGAGCATATGTACTCCGACCCCACGAGTTAACACACATATTACTCGTGTAGGAATCCAACATAATAGGAGTGCCAATTTGGGTCGTGAGAAGACTAAGACCAACCTCCGAATAAGCAACAATCGGCACATGATGAAGCTTAACCCAAACTGGTGCTTTCTTAATCTCCGCCTTTTTCAAATCAGTAGTAGGCGACCAAATATTCAAGATCATGGGAACCATCCTAATCAACCACGGGCCATTTTCAAGGACTCCTTCCATTCCTTCCTTCGTCTTGAATTGAAAAAGGAAGAAATCCTCATGTAATTGAACGCGTATCAAGCCAAATCGTGCCCACGTATTTTTAACATAATTTTCCACCAATGGAAAAGCTAAACGCTTACCAATAAACTGCCCGTACAACGTGTGCTTAAATCTGGATTCAACCTCTTCAACAGCAGCATACGGAAGTGCAACTCGTGCTCCTTCAACATGCTCATCACACCGTAATTCTGATATCTTCACCATCTTAGGAATTGTTTGGTTCATACCACCCTTGTTTTGAAGTAACGAGGCAAACGAACCCTTCTGTGGACCATTGACATTAGTATACAAGTTAGCACACCCCTGAATCAGTGAACCAAGAAAACTATTTTTTTTTACTCTAGTCTTAATTCTACTCCACTTAAGTCTTAATTCTACTCCATTGTAGTCTTAATTCTACTCCATCGCAGTGTTAACTATATCGATCACATTATTAAATCAAATCCATCATCAAGTACAAAAGTTCGTTCCTAATTTCATCATAGTAATAATTGGAAAAAAAGTACATTCGCTCCCAATTTCATCATGATATGCCACATACATAGGTGGTGCCTCTTATCGAGGAATCATTCACTAATATTATCATAGTCTTTTATCTACTCCATAGTTGTTCTACTTCATAAAAGCCTTAATTTTACTCAATAAGTAATATACTCCATAAAAATAAAGTACATCCTACAACATCACATTGTAAATTCTACCAAATCGCAAGCATACTCGATAACTATTACCTGTTTAGATACAAACGTCATACACAAATTTAAGCTAACTCATCCCTATGAAAAACAACATATATCCTAGAGCATCATAGTGTAAATTTTACCAAATCACAACCATTCTCAATCGTTTTTACTTATTTTCGAACAAACCTAAGAACTATTGCCTGACTCATTCTTTTGAACATCAACCTACATCCTAGAGCATCACAGTGCAAAATCTACCAAATTACAAGCATATTCAAACGCTTTTACTTATTTCAACAAACCTCAAACAGAATACAACACAAGTTCAAAATCCACCAAATCAGAAGCATAAACAACTAGTTCATCACAATAAAAAAGCTAATGCATGACACTATGATCCTAGCGCATTACCATTATAGAATACCATATAGAAATTTTATCAAACACCTTGTGTGCATGTTTTACATACACTCTTTTCACCTAAACTAAACTGACTTTTATTATGTGTTTTGCACTTGTCTTATAAACTATATTCAATAAGATGGACTAAAATACATCACAAGCATATTCAGATCATCATACTTAAATTAATTCACTAAAACTTAAAAAATCATGAGATAAAAAAAAGGTGATAGATACATACAAAAAACACCAGATGATGACGATGATTATGATGATGACGCACCACTACGAGTCGAAGATGATGATTCCGTAAACATAATGTAGCGATCGCAATGTGGTGATGTGGCGGGAGAGTTATGTAGGTGACGGCAGTTATGGTGTTACGGTGGTTAGGTTCGAGCGCGAGGTGGTGATCGCGGGGGAGTTATGGAGGTCACGGTGAGGGAGTTATGGAGGTGAAGGCCGTTACGGTGGTTAGGCTATGTGAAAAAAGAATGAGATAATGAATACAGAGAAAAAATTTATATAACTTTCCTATTAAAAATTACAAAACCGACCCTGAAGTTTTATAAATTATAAAAAGACACCATTTTTTTTTGGTAAAAGGGAGGGACACATGGCAGCTTGTGGTTTCACCTCACCTATTTTATTATAAATTTTTTTTTATTTTACCCCAACTCTATATATATATATATATATATATATATATATATATATATATATATATATATATATATATATATATATATATATATATATATATATATATATATATATATGGGAGAGTTAAAATAAAAAGACATTTTTTTGTGAGAAGGATAAGAAGGATTTTTGATAGGTGTGTAAACACCAATCCTTTATACCACTTAATTACAATAATAACCGAGCCAAAACGTGTATTTTATGTCATTTATGTCGGAATTATGCGTGGTTTGTGTTTTTGTTGTGATTTAGGACGAAATTGTGAAAAGGGGAGAAAACACGGGCATTTACGGGCTTTTATCGAAGAAAAAGACGAAAGACGAAGTCAAGAAGTCAAGAGTGCAAAAAGAACGGAAGTCCAAGACCAATTCTGACGATTTATCGAAGAAAAAGTCAAAAGACAGAAGTTTACTAAAAGCCCAAGAACTCAAGTCTTATTTATGAAGAAATGTCAAGACGAGTTTAAAAGAATCCCGAGACAAAAGTCATTAAAGTCCAAGTATTAAGAAGATTAACAAAGGATTAAGAGATCAAGGACTAAAGCATGCAATTAAGGAAAGATGAAAGAGGGGAGGAAGCTTCCTAAGCACTCCCTAATCCTCCCCTATAAATAGATTAGGATTTATTTCATTTTCTCTGGTTGGCTAGAGTGACACTAGTTCTTCCACATTTAATTACCTTGTCATTTAATTTCATGTCCATTTAAATACCTTGTCTTGCACCTTAAATACATTTAATTTCAAGTAAGTTTTCTTTTAATTCTTGTCAATCTTTACTTTATTGTTTGATCTCCTATCTTCCTTTCTTTAATCTTTATGTTTATTTGTTCATGTTCATGTTCTTATTTTTATTGATTTGATTAAAGTGGGTTTTGATTATTTTGTTTAGTTTTGTTAGTTTGATTGATTTGGATTGTTTGTTTATGATTAGTAGATGTTATTTGATTAGTTTGATTTAATCTTGTGGTTGATTTAGATTAGATTTATTCAGATTCGTGTTGTTCTTGTGTTCCTTGTTCTTCGTGTTTCTGTTACTGTATTCCCAGGGATATTCCGAATCAACAACGCATTCCGGATCTAGGTTGTGTTTCTTGATTATTCCGGATCAAGGGTTGTTCATCCGGAATATTAGACATTCCGGATCAGTAGTGCTCATTCGGAATAATTTATTATTCCGGATCAAGCATTTCATCCGGAATACCAAACATTCCGGATCAGCCTTTTATTCCGGATCAAGTCAACATTCCGGATCAACAGAACATTCCGAATCAACAGAACATTCTGAATCAAGGAGACATTCCGGATCAAGGACCTGCAAGGATAATATTCCGGATCAAGGCATTATTCCGGATCAAGGACCAGTATTCCGAATCAAGACTTTATTCCGGATAAGTGACATATTCCGGATAAAGGATTTATTCCGGATCAAGGGTTTTGGCTAATATTCCGAGTGAAGAAGAATCATTCCGAACGAAGATGACATTCCGGATGAGTGATTATTCCGAACGAAGGTTTATTCCGGATGAGCTGTTTTCAGGTTCTTTTTAGTTTCAGCTTTTAATTTTCTGTTTTTAATTTTCAAGCTTTATTTTTCCCGCCTTTTTCCTTAGTTGCACTTTAAGTTTAATTGCCTTAGATTATTTTTAGCTTTGCCTTAGTTTTAAGTTTTAGTTGCGTTTTAAGTTTGCCTTAGATAGATTTAAGTTTGCGTTATTTACTTTTAGTGCCTTTTAATTTCCGTCACGCTTTTAATTTCTCGCCATTTATTTTAAATTAGAGTTAGATTTACTTTAACGTCAATTTACATTTACGTCTTTGCACTTTTTTAATACTACAACGACACAACTTTTTGTTTCACCAAAGAACGACCGAGTCGCATAGTTAACCAGGATCAATTCGAATAGACCACTACTTCGAACTTTAACTTTTTAATTAGGTAAAAACCATACATTAAAATGGCGACGCTGCCGGGTCTTTTCGTAAAGATTAACGGTTTTCTGTGAGAGACGCGTTGGTTTTTGGGATCCGTTCACTTGTGAGCGTTATTTTTCTTGCTTAAAAATTTCAAAAATCCATAAAAATTAAAAATTGTTAAAAAAACCATAAAAATTAAAATTTTCAAAAATCCAAAAAGATTTTCTTTTTATTGTGTATATATATTCTCTTTGTGTTTGGTATTGTTTTCTTTTGCCTTTGTAGGTGTATGATCAAGAGCCCGAGACTCGAGAATATTTAGCTATGGCAGGTGTTAACAACAATAATAATCCACCGCACCTCAATAATAACAACAATGTTCTTCCACAACCCGATATTCGGACAATGGAGAAACTTTGTCAACCTACCATGTTTGGACGAGGAGGACCGATTGCGCCGATTCAAATCACGGCTCCGGAGTTTTCGTTGAAGCACCACATGATTCAGCAAGTGCAAACAAATCCATTCGCCGGAATGCCTGATGATGATGCCAACAAACACCTCGACAAGTTCATTACAATCACTCAAAGCATGAAGTGCACCGGTGCCACAATGGATGTTCTACGCCTACAACTCTTCCCACATACTTTATCACATCACGCCGAGAAATGGTTTCATCGTCTCCCGAAGAATTCCATTCATACTTGGGATGACATGACTCAACGCTTTTTGTCGCGCTACTTTCCACCATCCATGGTCACGAGCCTTCGCAATCAAATCAGCGGTTTCATGCAAGAACCCGATGAATCTCTCTTTGATGCTTGGGAAAGATATAATGTATTGATCGATCGTTGTCCAAACCACAACATGCTCCCTGTTACCTTAATTGATACTTTCTACAACGGTTTGACTTTTCGAGATCGTGATACGATTAATGCAGCCGTCGGTATCACATTTATGAAAAGAAGACCCGAGGAGTGTAGAGAGCTTATTGAAAACATGACTACTCACCACAAAAACTGGGATTCCTCCGCTTCTTCAAGGAACAACCCGAGATTCAATGTGACGATGTCCCCAAGAAGAACCCTTCAACATCTCAACCTTTACCTGCTACACCTGCACCTTCACCACCCAACACCAATATTCCTTATCTATCTCGTTTAGGCAAGACCAAAATGCACACAAAGGATGACATTCAAGTATCGAATTATTTGAAGATGATCTTTCAAATGACTTTCAACATTAGCCTTGTTGAAGCACTTGTCCACATGCCGAAATTTGTCAAAGCATTCAAGGAATTGCTTAACAAGAAGGAGAAGCTGATTGAGCTCGCCAACACACGCTTAAACGAAAACTGTTCTGCAGTTATTCTTAAAGAACTTCCGGAAAAACTTGGAGATCCCGGTCGTTTTGTGTTGCCTTGCCTTTTTAACAAAACCGAAGAATTTACTGCCCTAGCTGATCTCGGGGCCAGTATAAATCTCATGCCATTAAGTGTTTGGAAAACACTATCATTACCCGACCTTACTCCAACAAAGATGACTCTTGAGCTAGCCAATCGCACTCTCGCTTACCCCGTTGTTATTGCCGAAGATGTGTTCATTAAAGTTGACACCTTCACTTTTCCGGTCGACTTTGTTGTTGTTGATTATGAAATGGACCCTCGTATTCCTTTAATACTTGGTCGGCCATTCTTGAGAACCGGACGAGCTCTAGTTGATGTTGCCGAAGGTGAGTTAATCTTAAGAGTCGGGGATGATGCACAAGTTTTCAAAATGGGGAAGCTTACAAGCAAATCCTATGGACGAGAATCTGCGAATATGATTAATGTGCTTGATGATTTTGTCGTCTACAACAATCCTCTATTCGATTCTTGCATTGATAATCCACTTTTTCAAGATGATGTGGATGATTCTCTCTCCAATTTGGAACCTTTACCCATATATGATTCTCCACCGATCTTTGATGCTTATGATGATGATTCTAGCTCGGATTCGGATGATTATGATGACCTTACTTCCGAGTATCCCGACATGCCCATTTATGATGATTTTGATGAGGCCGATACTCTTTCGAGTGATTCTTCTCATGATGAAGATCCTCCGCCATCACTTGATCCTACTTTGGACGATTACTCATTTGAAGAAGACTTTTCAACTTTTCTTAATACTTACTTCCCTCATGAGAGTGATGCTCCTCCTTTAGACTTTGATGATTATCGTCTTGATCCTACTTTGGATTTGAAGAAAATTCTTTCAAAGGAGAAGAAACCGATCGACACCAACATCCGCAGCACATATGATTTAACACATCTTTGTCCCCCTTCTGAGGACGAGGTTTTGCATTTTCTTCGCGGATCTTCTTCAAATTCTGCTGAGCCTGAGTGCTATTTTCCCTTAAAGGAAAAGGTGTTCGACCCCGGTATCGATATTCTTCAGCCATCTCAGTATCCACCTGATGAAATAAAAGGAAAGATTTTTGGAACTTATGAAGATATACTTGCACCACTTCACCCTTGCTACCACCGTGCTCCATCTTTGCTTAAGGGAACCTTGCCTATCCTTCTTTGGCTTGCCTTGTTCGCCTTAAGCATGTGCTATTTGATGGACGAAAACTATGTTTTTGATCCCGGTGGATATGTTTCATGCTGCTTCCTATGGTAATCAAGGTCGAGTCAGGCTCACGACTCGGTGAACAAAAATCAAGCGCTTATTGGGAGGCAACCCATGTTTCTATCTTTTAGCTTTCTTTATCCTAAGTGTAGGGGAGACCCGTTGGTGTTTGCTATTTCCTCTCTTCTACTATTCAGGGATTCGAGAGCTTCAAAGACACACTCTTGATGACTTTTGACGAACCATGATTCCGTGTTCCCATTATCCCGGTTCTATCCTAAACTCTTTTTTTTTTTTTTTGGGTAAAGGGGAATCAAGACCCCGGTAAAATATATTCCCAAAAGCGTTGAAGTACAATGGAATGTAGCTGCAATGCTACATTAACCTCAAGCAAAAGCTTGAACAACCACTAAATCATATGACATGCCATATGATCCTACAAACAATTACAAAACAAATAACACCAATAGGAAAAAACCACCTAAAGGTGCATGAACAATGAAAATAAAATGACATCAAGGCTAACACTTAGAACGAACATCAGGCTGACGAGCACCATGCCGATCATCAATCGATATGACTTCTTCAACCTCACTATCACTAGCATTAACCACATCTTCCTTGATATTAGAACCATCTTCCCAATCGGTGCCATCATCTATCTTATCCCAAAGAGCACTAAAAGAGTTTTGAGAACTCTTCTCCGTATTATTAGGCTTAGCAACAAAACTCGAGGCTTTGTTATTCAAGAAACCCTTCTTAAGCAGGGGAGTTGCCTTCTTCTGACCGGTATCACTTGTCTTTGACGTTTCACCCCTCTCAACATTACGATACTTAATATTAAGGGCTGGTTTCGTAAGTTTAATGCCAGAAATTTGTTGTTGCTGCTTATTCTTCCCCTTGCTCTTCTTGTTCTTAACTACATGAAAACCATCATCCTCCACAACCTTATGATCTTCCCTGCTAACCACCTTCTCAACCACTACCTGTTTAGGCAACCTAGGACATTTAGCATCAATATGGTCAAAAATAAGACAAGTAGAACATCTAGGAGGTGTCCACTCATACTCGATGTCAATAGTCTTCAATTTGTGCCCTCTATCCTTCTCAATCGGAATAGCAATGACCAACGACTTCTTTAAAGCATCATCAGCCGAAATCTCAATAAGAGCACGGGCAAAAGTACTCCTACCCCACGGGTTGATACACATGCTGCTAGTATAAGAATCAAGCATAATAGGTCTTCCAATTTGAGTTGTGATCAAACTAAGACCAATCTCCGAATAAGCATCAATAGGCACATGATGAAGTTTCACCCACACCGGTGCCTTCTTAATCTCTGTTTTATGCAAATCCATAATAGACGACCAAACATTCAGAATTAACGGAACATGTCGAATCAACCACGGACCATTCTCCAACACCCTATCCATACCACTTTTAGAATCAAACTGAAAAAGAAAGAACTCATCCTGAAGTTTAACTCTTTTTAAACCATATTTGGCCCATACATTCTTCACATAATTTTCTACCAACGGAAACGCAAGACGCTTCCCAATGAAATACCCAAACAGTGTGTTATTAAGATGCGCCCGAATCCCTTCCACAGCATCATACGGAAGAGTTACAGCAGCCCCAACAACTTGTTCGTCATTATGCAATTCCTTAATATGAACCGGCTTACACACCGGCTTATTCTGCACTAGCGATGCATATGAGGTCGAAACACCAACTGATGAAGAACCAGCCCCAGGCGTATGTTGAACCCCGACCTCATTCTTCCTAGCCATAGAACTCCCAATCCTCGCATCATGGTTAACTTGCACACCAGTTATATCACCACCATTACTACTAGCCTTCTTGGACAAGTCACACATAACCGGCGTAACCTGCATATGAGCATTAACAGCAGCAGTAACGTGAATCCCAGCAGCGGCAGTAACATCATCCTCAGACGAAACCCTAGCAGCAGACGGCTGCCTATTAAGCTGCCCCTGACTAATGTCATTCATTATATCAACCGCGCCATTCTTTTCAGCCGTATGATTACCAACTCCCGAGAACCCAGCATGCTCACCACATGAGACCCCCGCGTTAGGAGCCCTAGCATGTGTTGAGTCCGCCATAATTGCTCTCAATCGCTGCACCCTATCAGAAAGAGCCGTCATATCAACCTGATTATCCAACTCAGACATCATAACCAATAAACCCAAAAAACCCTAATAACACCTGTTTAATAATCCCAAACGAACAGATCCTAAAAAATAGGATCCCAGCCAACCCGCCTTGACACCTTACATGAGCATAAACAACCCACGACTCAAACAGCAAATCTAAAAAAGGAATACAAACAAGAATGAACAAGACAGAAATAAAAAACCCTAAAACAACCAATAGAAACCCTAAAAACGACAACCAACCCTAAATCCTTCAACCAAACCGTAATCAATTAATGTTATGATACGATCAATTAAACTCTTTTCGATTCACTATTTCATATTTTCCAATATTAAATAGGAATCTCTTTAGTTGTCTCTTCCTTAGCGAGATTTAAACAAAGTGCACAATGTCCTAAGTGTAGAGGAGTTTACTCCCACATGCTTAAACATTGAGGACAATGTTTATATTAAGTGTAGGGGGACTTCTATCGAAGTTAAGTGGTCTTTTCCTTGTATTTATCCTCATTTTAACCGGAAAATCAATTTTTCGACATTTTTCAAAATTTTTGATCTATTTTGGCCCATTAGTTTTTCCTTTGTATAGTTATTTTCTTTCTTTGTTTGAATAAATTTTTAATAAAGTGTTTTTAATTTTCAAACGTTGTGAATCTTTTGACTCAACCCGAGTTCACTTGTCTAAGTTTACTCTAGCTAGTATCCTTAACGTGTTTAAGTCAAGTTTTGCTAGGCTTTTATATAGGGAGCTATAAAACGCGAAAGTCTTAACTCTCACGGGTTAAGAACAAGAACTTTTCGCAAGTTCCTATAATTGATCCTAGAGAGTCGTTTATCAAGGGAACTTTAAAATGTGATTTCTAAACTTGAAAAAGTCTAAGAGTTTGCAAGATCCTATAGATGACTCGAAAACCCAAAACTTTGATTTAATAGGCTAAACATCCACGAGTCTCATTCCTTGAGATTTTAAACTGTGGAGAACGAGAGATGATAGAGTCAATTATAAGTTTGGTATTCTTTCGTGAATTTATGTTAGTTAATTATAAGCCTATTCTCCCATCGCTTGCTAATAAATTTATATGCAATAAATAAGGTTGTACGATTTGAAAAGTTACTTAGCTTCTAGCCCAAGATCGTATAAAAGTTTCTCGGTATGGATTAGAGTTCATAGCCAAGGCATAACTTATTGAAGCGGGATGCAAAGATTGGCGAGTCTGAAAAGGCCCTAACAAGGCATGAGGGCTACATTTTGTTGCTAAAGATCCCAAGTGAAGTGAAGAATCATTTATCAAAAATCAATATGAAGGATCGAGACACACGACGAAAAGCAAAAACTCCCCAAAAGTCATGGAGAAGTCTATCCGAAAAGACCCTAGCAAGGTATGAGGATAAATAAAGCCAAGTCCAAAAAGGAGGCGGATCGTTGTATATCAAGTCCAAAATAAAGATTGGAGAAAAATGAAGAAGTCGTGGTCCAAGTATGAAGAATCTCTCAAAACTTCAAGTGAAGAAATTCCTATTATGAAGAGAAGACCATTATTTCATGAACGTCTCTCAAGATTTGAAGTATGAAGTCGCTGCCAAATATCGGTCCGAGAGAGGTCTCAAATCGCGAAGCGAGTTATGCCAAGATAAGAACTTTATGAGGTCCCGAGAAGCAGTTTTAAAAGATTTTATCCTTTAGCTAACTATTGATTAAATCGTCCCACTTTATTTTCAGCCTAATAAACTATCGAAATAAGTCAACAATGCATCCTCGTGATCATTCAAGACAACAATAAAATATAAGAGATACCCCTAGGAATAAGGGAGTCTAAGTGAATAATTGGCCCACATGAGTTCGTGTTAGTTTGCTAACTTATAATAACAATGATCTTGTTTTTAAGCTTGGTTTGGAGAAAGTGAAAACTTGAGGATGATGACTATTCATGACATTTCCAAAACCCAAGGTATGTTTTTGATTTCTTTACTTTGAATGTTTATAATTTTCTATCTCTTTAATAAAGGCCAACGTGGATTGATTGTGATGAAAAATGTAAACGTGCTTTGTAACTAATGCATTGCATGAGGACATTGCAATGGTCAAGTGTAGGGGATTTGATAGGTGTGTAAACACCCATCCTTTTTACCACTTAATTAAAATAATAACCGAGCCAAAACGTGTATTTTATGTCATTTATGTCGGAATTATGCGTGGTTTGTGTTTTTGTTGTGATATAGGACGAAATTGTGAAAAGGGGAGAAAACACGGGCATTTACGGGCTTTTATCGAAGAAAAAGACGAAAGACGAAGTCAAGAAGTCAAGAGTGCAAAAAGAACGTAAGTCCAAGACCAATTCTGAAGATTTATCGAAGAAAAAGTCAAAAGACGAAAGTTTACTAAAAGCCGAAGAACTCAAGTCTTATTTATGAAGAAACATCAAGACGAGCTTAAAAGAATCCCGAGACAAAAGTCATTAAAGTCCAAGTATTAAGAAGATTAAAAAGGATTAAGAGATCAAGGACTAAAGCATGCAATTAAGGAAAGATGAAAGAGGGGAGGAAGCTTCCTAAGCACTCCCTAATCCTCCCCTACAAATAGATTAGGATTTATTTCATTTTCTCTGGTTGGCTAGAGTGACACTAGTTATTCCACATTTAATTACCTTGTCATTTAATTTCATGTCCATTTAAATACCTTGTCTTGCACCTTAAATACATTTAATTTCAAGTAAGTTTTCTTTTAATTCTTGTCAATCTTTACTTTATTGTTTGATCTCCTATCTTCCTTTCTTTAATCTTTATGTTTATTTGTTCATGTTCATGTTCTTATTTTTATTGATTTGATTAAAGTGGGTTTTGATTATTTTGTTTAGTTTTGTTAGTTTGATTGATTTGGATTGTTTGTTTATGATTAGTAGATGTTATTTGATTAGTTTGATTTAATCTTATGGTTGATTTAGATTAGATTTATTCAGATTCGTGTTGTTCTTGTGTTCCTTGTTCTTCGTGTTTCTGTTACTGTATTCCCAGGGATATTCCGAATCAACAGCGCATTCCGGATCAAGGTTGTGTTTCTTGGTTATTCCGGATCAAGGGTTGTTCATCCGGAATATTAGACATTCCGGATCAGTAGTGCTCATTCGGAATAGTTTATTATTCCGGATCAAGCATTTCATCCGGAATACCAAACATTCCGGATCAGCCTTTTGTTCCGGATCAAGTCAACATTCCGGATCAACAGAACATTCCGAATCAATAGAACATTCTGAATCAAGGAGACATTCCGGATGAAGGACCTGCAAGGATAATATTCCGGATCAAGGCATTATTCCGGATCAAGGACCAGTATTCCGAATCAAGACTTTATTCCGGATAAGTGACATATTCCGGATAAAGGATTTATTCCGGATCAAGGGTTTTGGCTAATATTCCGAGTGAAGAAGAATCATTCCGAACGAAGGTGACATTCCGGATGAGTGATTATTCCGAACGAAGGTTTATTCCGGATGAGCTGTTTTCAGGTTCTTTTTAGTTTCAGCTTTTAATTTTCTAATTTTAATTTTCAAGCTTTATTTTTCCCGCCTTTTTCGTTAGTTGCACTTTAAGTTTAATTGCCTTAGATTATTTTTAGTTTTGCCTTAGTTTTAAGTTTTAGTTGCGTTTTAAGTTTGCCTTAGATAGATTTAAGTTTGCGTTATTTACTTTTAGTACCTTTTAATTTCCGTCACGCTTTTAATTTCTCGCCATTTATTTTAAATTAGAGTTAGATTTACTTTAACGTCAATTTACATTTACGTCTTTGCACTTTTTTAATACTACAACGACACAACTTTTTGTTTCACCAAAGAACGACTGAGTCGCATAGTTAACCAGGATCAATTCGATTAGACCACTACTTCGAACTTTAACTTTTTAATTAGGTAAAAACCATACATTAAAATGGCGCCGCTGCCGGGTCTTTTCGTAAAGATTAACGGTTTTCTGTGAGAGACGCGTTGCTTTTTGGGATCCGTTCACTTGTGAGAGTTAATTTTCTTGCTTAAAAATTTCAAAAATCCATAAAAATTAAAAATTGTTAAAAAATCCATAAAAATTAAAAATTTCAAAAATCCAAAAAGATTTTCTTTTTATTGTGTATATATATTCTCTTTGTGTTTGGTATTGTTTTCTTTTGCCTTTGTAGGTGTATGCGTACTAGATCTTCTAATTATCAAGGGCCCGAGACTCGAGAAGATTTAGCTATGGCAGGTGTTAACAACAATAATAATCCACCGCACCTCAATAATAACAACAATGTTCTTCCACAACCCGATCTTCGGACAATGGAGGAACTTTGTCAACCTACCATGTTTGGACGAGGAGGACCGATTGCGCCGATGCAAATCACGGCTCCGGAGTTTTCGTTGAAGCACCACATGATTCAGCAAGTGCAAACAAATCCATTCGCCGGAATGCCTGATGATGATGCCCACAAACACCTCGACAAGTTCATTACAATCACTCAAAGCATGAAGTGCACCGGTGCCACAATGGATGTTCTACGCCTACAACTCTTCCCACATACTTTATCACATCACGCCGAGAAATGGTTTGATCGTCTCCCGAAGAATTCCATTCATACTTGGGATGACATGACTCAACGCTTTTTGTCGCGCTACTTTCCACCAACCATGGTCACGAGCCTTCGCAATCAAATCAGCGGTTTCATGCAAGAACCCGATGAATCTCTCTTTGATGCTTGGGAAAGATACAATGTATTGATCGATCGTTGTCCAAACCACAACATGCTCCCTGTGACCTTAATTGATACTTTCTACAACGGTTTGACTTTTCGAGATCGTGATACGATTAATGCAGCCGCCGGTGGCACATTTATGAAAAGAAGACCCGAGGAGTGTAGAGAGCTTATTGAAAACATGACTACTCACCACAAAAACTGGGATTCCTCCGCTTCTTCAAGGAAAAACCGAGAGTCAATGTGACGATGTCCCCAAGAAGAACCCTTCAACATCTCAACCTTTACCTGCTACACCTACACCTTCACCACCCAACACCAATATTCCTTATCCATCTCGTTTAGGCAAGACCAAAATGCACACAAAGGATGACATTCAAGTGTCGAATTATTTGAAGATGATCTCTCAAATGACTTTCAACATTAGCCTTGTTGAAGCACTTGTCCACATGCCGAAATTTGTCAAAGCATTCAAGGAATTGCTTAACAAGAAGGAGAAGCTGATTGAGCTCGCCAACACACGCTTAAACGAAAACTGTTCTGTAGTTATTCTCACAAAATTTTCAAGTTGTTTTACTTTTATGTGGCATCAAATTTTAAAGCAAAAAGTCAAAAGAAGTTCGGCATAAAAATGAATTCTTGATGCACAAAAAACGTAAAAAGCCTAAAAATTATCGTTTTTGTGCATTAAAAAAACGTAAAAATAGTCGAATTAAAAAAACTTTTTTCACAACAAATTTTTGCACCAACCTATCCGATCTACTAGAATTTTTTCAGAATTTTTGAAAAACTTTTTAAAAATCATATTTAAATGGTTAGTTAGTTAGGATTGTGGTTTAATCTCATCCATTGATTTTAAATCAATGGCTGAAAATCCTTCTTATACTTCTCACTAACAAAAGTCTTTTTATTTGATCTCTCCCCTATATATATATATATATATATATATATATATATATATATATATATATATATATATATATATATATATATATATATATATATATATATATATAGTTGGGGTAAAATAAAACAATCCTTATAATAGAATAAATAAAAAGAATGGATGAATGTGGAAGTGACATGTGTCCGAGTAGATACTGTTATATTCTCTCGAACCATAATAATATTATTTTATTTGATCAGATAATTGAATCATTTATTTCTCTTGTTTCAGTTGCTATTAAAATATCTTCCATTTTTTCTATACACGTCTTTTTTTCGGGGGTCTACAGCCATTATGTGGCATAGGAGTTACATCTCGTATGAAAGTTAATAGTATACCACTTATGCGAATAGCTCGTAACTTTTTATAGTTCTAAAAGCAAGAATTTATTAAAATTAAATGGGGCATTTTCTTTTGGTAAAATCGAATACAAGAATGAAAGAAACAATATTTTTCAAAAAATATATTGTTTTCCTGTTAACAATTATTACAAGGCCCATTGATTCAACAATTAGATTATTGGAGTTATCGTGTAATTAGCCTAGGATTCATCTTTTTAACCATAGGTATTCTTTCAGGTGAAATATGGGCTAATGAAGCGTGGGGATCGTATTGGAGTTGGGATCCAAAGGAAACTTGGGCGTTTATTACTTGGATCATATTCGCCATCTATTTGCATACTCGAACAAATACAAATTTGCAGGGGACAAATTCAGCAATTGTGGCGACTATAGGTTTTCTTGTAATTTGGATATGTTATTTTGGGGTCAATCTATTAGGAATAGGGCTACATAGTTATGGTGCATTTACGTTAACCTCTAGTTAAACTAAAGAAAAGTTACAAACATATGGTGCACTTTGCGTCAACCAGCGAGAACCATGTGAATCAAGTAGTCTAGTATGAATCTGGGGTTTTAATCGATTCATAGGGTCTTAACAAGAGAATTCTATCAATAATAAATAAAAAAATAAAAAAATTATAAACATCATCAAATAAAAGAAAAAGAAAGAAATAGGGAAGAGAGGATTCAAGAGGCCCGTAAGGATCAACATAAAGACAACTTAGCCAACTTGATATTTTGGTATTATCACCACAAAGAAGAACTTTCGGATTTTTTGTCAAGTTTCGTTCTATTACATATCTATTCCGACCAGTATTTGGGTGTTTTTGCTTTAGCTGTACGAGATGAAAGTCTCATATAAAGTCTATGATTGGTTTGAAGAACGTCTCAAGATTCAGGCGATTGCGGATGATATAACTAGTAAATATGTTCCTCCTCATGTAAACATATTTTATTGCTTAGGGGGAATTATGCTTACTTGTTTTTTAGTACAAGTGTCTACAGGCTTTGCTATGACCTTTTACCATAGTCCGACTGTTACGGATGCTTTTGCTTATGTTCAATACATAATGACTAAAGCGAATTTTGGTTGGTTAATCCGATCAGTTCATCGATGGTCAGCAAGTATGATGGTCCTAATGCTGATCCTACATGTATTTCGTGTATATCTCACTGGTGGATTAAAAAACCTCTCGAATTAACTTGGGTTATAGGTGTGATTCTGGGTGTATTGATTGTATCTTTTGGTGTAACTAGTTATTCCTTACCTCGGGACAAAATTGGTTATTAGGCTGTTAAAATTGTAACAGGTGTACCTGACGCTATTCCTATAATAGGAGCCCCTTTAATAGAATTATTGCGCGGAAGTGCTAGTGTGGGACAATCCACTTTGACTCGTTTTTATAGTTTACACACTTTTGTATTACCGCTTCTTACTGCCGTATTTATGTTAATGCACTTCCCAATGATACGTAAACAAGGTATTTCTGGTCCTTTATAGAGAAGATATAGCATAGATATTTTTAATTCATCATTTATCACTTGGGGTAGGAACGATAGTATTTTATTGCTACAAGTATGGATTATTGAAAATAATAAGACATGTATTTGTATATTTCCCTTGAACTCTACAATATTTTTTATTTGGCCTCAATAGTTGAAGGGAATTTTCTGAAGAGAAAATAGATTATGGGAGTGTGTGACTTGAACTATTGATTGGTCTGTGCAGATACGTGCCTTTATTTATCTGCCACATTTGAATTCACAAACAAATGTGTCTTTGTTCCAACCATCACGTAAGACCATACAGAGGATAGGCTGGTTCGCTTGAAGAGAATCTTTTCTATGATCAGATATGAATCATGTCATACATGAGCAAGCTCCATAAGACCTAGTTCACTTAATTTCAGATTGAATTTAATAGTATAAAAATGCATTCATTTCGTCTGCATTGACGCAATCTACGATACTATCGGAGTGAAAAAAGGTTTAAAGAAGAACAAAGACTAGGCTATATTAGTAACAAGTAAATCCTTTGTGTGTGTTGTCTCTCAAAATTTTGGGGATATACATCAATCATAAGGTCTGAGACGATCCAGAAAGCAATTTTTTGGGTAAAGGGGGCTAGACCCCGGTAAAATATATTTCTCCAAAAAACCGTTTAAGGACAAAAGATATAGGTGAAGTCCTATATCAAAGCCCGTTACATCGGCAACAACCAAGCTAGAAAATAGCTAAAACCCAAACCCCTACATAAGAGACCAAACTCCCTTATGAAAACTAAAACATCTGTCTACTTCTTACCACTATAACGAATTTGAAAATCGTGAAAATCTTGAATTTGTCCAGGCAAATCCTGAATTTGGTCCGCATAATCATCATCATAAAAATCAATCCTCAAGTGGGTGTCCTCCTCCTAACGACGACATGTAAGCCTCATAATCCTCCTTATAAGCGAAAACATCTTTCTCATCTGAATCACTGATATTTGCAAGATCTAAATGCTCAAAAGAGCATTTTGGCTTACTTGAAGAAGTTGAAGCCTCCTTAGCAGCCTCTTTACCCTTTGTCACAACCTGTGTAGTTGAACTATCTTTGCTTACATCCGTCGGTGCTTCCTGATCTTTATTCACTGCCTCTGCCTTATCAGTCACATCCAGAACCGAATCCTCATCCCTAAGTTTATCAAATGAATTATTTAATTCCGACATATTCAAATCATCATTAATGTACTTTTTATCACCAATGTTTCCAGAATTCTTAGCCTTGGATGACGATGGTTTAGAAGGTTTAATAACCCATGCAGACTTAGGTTTAGTGAATCAGATACCTTCTATATGACGTGATCTTGAAAAAGACTGTTGATGGTTCCTCCTCTTAACTTCCACAAAGTCATTACCTTTATTCTTGGCAACAAACGGTTTACGAGGGCATTCCGCATCACAATGATCAAAAATCTTACAGTTAGCACACCGGGATGGCTTCCATTCATATTCAACCTTTATAGTCTCAAATTCATGCCCCGTCTTAACTAAAAATCATAACTGCCACAACAAATGAATCAACAAGAGCACATTCTTCACTCACGCATACGAACACCGACCCCATGAATTAACACACATATCAGCAGTATGAGCATCCAACATAATAGGTCGACCGACCGTAGTGGCAATCAAACTCAGCCTGATTTCAGAATATGCAACAATGTGAACATCGTGTAGTTTGACCCACACCGGCACCTTAGTAATATCCTCTTTAATCAGCTTTTTTGTTGGATTCTAAATATTTAGCATAATAGGTGTAGACCTAATACGCCGTGGACCATTAGCTAGCACCCGATCCATACCGTTCCTAGTAGAGAATTGAAAGAAGAAAAAACCATGATGAAACATGGTTCTTTGAAGACCAAATCGCGCCCATGTGTTTTTAACATAACTCTCCACAATAGGAAATGCATGCCTTCTCCCAACAAAAACCCATACAACATGTTATCAAACTTTTCTGTCTTCTCAGCAACCACATATTTAGGTAAAGCAATATCAGCTCCCGATATCAATTCATCATTAACACATGACGCAATATTCACTTTTAAGTCACCTTCAATCTTTGCAGCTATAGGGACAGAAGAAGTAGCAACACTTTACTCCCCCTCCTTTGCAAACGTAACATTAATAGTAGGCTGAGCACCCTTATCAATCACTTTCCCAATATTTTTAAGAATAGACTTCAAAGGTTTATCCTTGGGATTATGAAGCTCGGATAATGCATGACCAACAGACTGATCTTGAATAACAGCCCCACGTCGAGCTGTAAGGGTTTTGCCATCACTCTTAACAATCTTACCATCTATGTTCTAAATCCTCTTCGCCAAATCCTGCACATCAGCCGCCAATTTAGTATTAACATCCTTACCCACACGCGGACTGTTGAGGAATCCCTTTTCCATCTCTCTCAGTAGCCCACACCCAAATCACTGCCAATCAACAACAGTAAACCCTAAACGACTTGCCCAACAACAACCATAACCCAGAAACCCTAGAACGATTTTAACAATAAGCACCAAAACCACACGAACAAGCCCACAACAAAACCTAACGATTTGCACAGTCCTTGTCCCACCCAGATTAAGGGAACCAAAGACCATTACCAAAGATATGTCAATCAGCCCAACTGACCAGCAACGAATACCTAGAGAACGCCCTAAGCAGATTCGAAGAGGTATCCCACAACAGCCTCAGATCGAAACCAGAAAAAAACTACCACTAAGGAAGCAACGATCAATAGAACTAGGGTTTCAACTAGAATAAAACCACCAACAACCTTAATATTTAAACAATAAAATAAGCTAGTAAAGTAACAAGCCCTAGACGATTTAATAAATATAATATGATATATACCGGCCCCCACACTAGAAAAACAGTAAACCCTAATCCACCAAATGACAAACCAGAGTTGAATATCTATGTATATAATGTCCAGATTCAAAAACTAATACGAAGATCTCAGCTTATTATCCTTAGCGAATAAGAAAGACGAAACCCTAGATACGTTGAAATCGAAATCTGAATGGATACACACTAAGACAAACGACCGATTTAATCAAGGAAGATCAAAGTTAAATGATTTTGAAAAGAACCATGGAGGCCGTAAGTCACCATAAGGAGAGAGAAAATTTTAGGGTTTATGTATGGTTTATCCCCCAGAAAGCAATTGATCATCTCACGATCTATTTTATAAGCCTACTTGGGTATTAAGTATTTATTTGCAAGAACTTAATTTTTTGTACTCGGTAGTTTCAACTCCAGAAAAAAGAATCCCGTAAAATTTTTTATTTTACTTATATGTGGGGTCTATATGACATATATTTTATATGGATTCATTTTGTTCTTTTTATTCTTGCTAGAGCCGGATGATGAAAAATTATCATGTCCGGTTCCTTGGGGGGATGGATCCATAAGAATTCACCTATCCCAATAACAAAAAATCTGACTTGAATGATCCTTTATTAAGGGATAAATTGGCTAAAGGTATGGGTCATAATTATTACGGGGAGCCTGCATGGCCCAACGATCCTTTATATATTTTTCCGGTAGTAATTCTAGGTACTATTGCATGTAACGTAGGCTTAGCGGTTCTAGAACCATCAATGATTGGTGAACAGGCGGATCCATTTGCAACTCCTTTGGAAATATTACCTGAATGGTATTTCTTTCCGGTATTTCAAATACTTCGTACAGTACCCAACAAATTATTGGATGTTCTTTTAATGGCTTCAGTACCCGCGGCATTATTAACAGTAACCTTTTTAGAGAATGTTAATAAATTCCAAAATCCGTTTCGTCGTCTAGTAGCGACAACCGTATTTTTGATTGGTACCGCAGTAGCCCTTTGGTTGGGTATGGTGAAACATTACCTATTGATAAATCCCTAACTTTAGGGCTTTTTAAAATTGACTCAATTGTGAAATAAAATATAATGACGTATGTATCTAGGGAGCAGTCGCTTCAAAGCGAATTCTCACAAGATACATCTATTCAATTAAATTATGTCAATTAAATTATGAATCTATGCCGATTCCTAATATCTAAATTGTCATATAGATTCAAAACTTATGTTTTGGCCTTTTTAAAAAAAAGATGAAAAAAGCCAATGTATTTAAAACGGATTTTTCGTAAATCAATCACGAATTTTTTTTCTAGAATTCCTAAAATTCGTTTGACATCTTCTATGTGAAAATGCTCCATTTCCATAAGATCCTCTTAGCTATTATTCAAAAGGTCCAACAGTGTCTATATATTGGATTTTTTCAGGCAATTATAGATCCTGGGAGGCAATTTTGATTGGTCAATAAAATCGATTTTAACGCTATTTTTATTTTTATTTTTTGTGAGTTTAGCCAATTTTTCATAAAAGGTAAAGGGGGGTAAAGGTTACATATTTTGTCAAGAAGAAGAAACTTATAATATCGTAGCCGCTCACGGTTATTTTGGTCGATTGATCTTCCAATATGCTAGTTTCAACAACTCTCGTTCTTTACATTTCTTCCTAACTGCTTGGCCTGTAGTAGGTATTTGGTTCACTGCTTTAGGTATCAGCACTATGGCTTTCGACCTAAATGGTTTCAATTTCAACCAATCATTAGTTGATAGCCAAGGTCGTGTAATTAGCACTTGTGATGATATCATTAACCGTGCTAACCTTGGTATGGAAGTTATGCATGAACGTAATGCTCATAATTTCTCTCTAGAGTTAGCTGCTATTGAAGCTCCATCTATAAATGGATAAGACATTGGTCTGATAGTATAGGAGTTTTTGAAGTAAAAAAGGAGCAACTCTTGTTTCATCAAGAGGGCATAATTGCTCCTTTTTTTATTTAGTACTATTTGCCTTACATAGTTTATTTAATCTTAAAAAATAAGGACTTTTTATAGTTTGGTTTGATTCGCATGTTTTCTCTTTGTATTCATTATATTATTGTATATTATATTCCAAATTTTATGAAGTTTTATTTCGAATTCAATTTCAAACCAATACATATATATATATATATATATATATATATATATATATATATATATATATATATATATATATATATATATATATATATATATATATATATATATATATATATATATATATATATATATATATATATATATATATATATATATATATATATATATATATATATATATATATATATATATATATATATATATATATATATATATATATATATATATATATATATATATATATATATATATATATAGATATATATATATATAAATGGAATTTTTGCTATTACTTTGATTTCATAAATCAAAAAGAAATCATATGCTTTTTTATGTTGAGGTAAAAATATAGATAATACTATATAGATATATAGTAGAGGGTCGGATGTGTATTACCCAAAATATCTGCTTTATGAGGTTTTTACTATCTATTAGCATATGTATTACCCAAAAGTAGATTGATAAAAATAAGTGGATAGCTAGGAACACTAAGGTACACAAAGGATTTGTAATAGAGATTATGTAAGTGTATTTTTCTGTGTATAAAAAGAATTATAATTAGGGCTTTAAATTGGTAGAAATGATCAAGGAGTACTTCCCACGATTCCAATCCAGAGTATACTTCTATTCGCCGATCAAGTAAATAACTATCAAGAACGAAGTAATCCTTTAACTTTGTTTAAGGCCCCCTTTTTGAGAAAGGAGAATAGGAACGAAAAAAATAGAAAGACTTAATGTGCTAGAAAAAAAATATCGTTTTTTCTTTCTCTATATAGAGATTAAGTTACTACTCAACAAAGAATAATTAAAATTATTAAAAGATAAGATGAATTCCGAAGCACTTTATTTTATTATTATTATTATAGTAATAAATAATATAGCAGACAGAATTCCAGTGTCTAATGGGGACCTTACAAAGATTTCATTTTATCTCTATCAAATAAAGGATGGGTCCTTAAATTTATTTGTGACCTTTGAGGAGCCGTATGAGGTGAAAATCTCATGTACGGTTCTGTAATAGGGGTGAGAACAGTGATGTTATCATCCACTATGATTATCTAACAGTTCAAGTATAGTTGATATAGTTGAAGCGCAGTCAAAATATGGCTTTTGGGGATGGAATTTGTGGCGTCAACCTATAGGATTTCTAGTTTTTCTAATTTCTTCCCTAGTAGAGTGTGAACGATTAGCTTTTGATTTACCAGAAGCAGAAGAAGAATTAGTAGCAGGTTATCAAACCGAATATTCCGGAATCAAATTTGGTTTATTTTACGTTGCTTCATCTTTAGATATACTAGTTTCTTCATTATTCATAACAGTTCTTTACTTGGGGGGTTGGAATCTTTCTATTCCATACATATTTATTCCCTATCTTATTGAAATTACTCAAAGGGGTAGAGTCTTTGGAACAATAATTGGTATCTTTATTACATTATCTAAAACTTATTTGTTCTTGTTCATTCCTATCGCAACAAGATGGACTTTACCGAGGCTGAGAATGGACCAATTATTAAATCTTGGATGGAAATTTCTTTTACCTATTTCTCTAGGTAATCTATTATTAACAACTTCTTCCCAACTTCTTTCACTGTAAAAATACTTCTATATTCATGACTTGTCCCAAACAAGAGAAAGAAAAAAGTATCCTAATTTTTTATAGATATTCCTGATATGTTCCCTATGGTAACTGAGTTCATGAATTATGGCCAACAGACAGTACGAGCCGCAAGGTATATTGGTCAAGGTTTTATGATTACCTTATCAAACGCGAATCGTTTACCTATAACTATTCAATAGCCCTATGAAAAATTGATTACATCTGAGCGTTTCCGCGGCCGAATCCACTTTGAATTTGATAAATGCATTGCTTGTGAAGTATGTGTTCGCGTATGTCCTATACATCTGCCCGCTGTTGATTGGAAACTGGAAAGTGATATTAGAAAGAAACGATTGCTTAATTACATTATTGATTTTGGAGTATGCATATTTTATGGTAATTGCGTTAAATATTGTCCAACAAATTGTTTATCAATTACTAAAGAATATGAACTTTCTACTTATGATCGTCACGAATTGAATTATAATCAGATTGCTTTGGGTCGGTTACCAATGTCAGTAATTGACGATTACACAATTCGAACAATTTTAAATTTGCTTGAAATAAAAACTTAATAACGCATTTTGATCTAAAAGAATGAGGCTTTTTATTTGGTGACTAACTAGGATTTTATTAATATATTCATAATTCTATTGATATTGATTATATTAAATATTGATTAGGAGACGAGAATTATGTTTTAATTTATATTAAATATATCTCTATGACTATATTGAGGATTTGCAAATATATAGATTGAAATTACTCTTTCAAGAGATTAGGACAATAACTATATCTACATCAATCCATATCCATAAAAATGGAATTTTAAATTTCATAATAATTAAGAACTATTATAAAAAAGTAGATTTCCCTCATTTTTCCTGACAGGGTGTCAATAAAGTTATGAAATTTTTTTATTTTTTTATCTCTTAATTTATATATAACGGATTTACCTGGACTAATACAGGATTTTCTTTTAGTCTTTCTGGGATTGGGTCTTATATTAGGGGGTGTGGGAGTAATATTACTTCCCAATCCCATTTATTCTGCCTTTTCGTTGGGATTTGTTTTTGTTTGTATATCTTTATTCTATATTCTATCAAACTCGTATTTTGTAGCTACCGTGCAGCTCCTTATTTACGTAGGAGCCATAAATGTTTTAATCATTTTTGTTGTAATGTTCATAAATGATTCAGAATATTCCAAAGATTTCCAACTTTGGACGGTGGGAGATGGAGTAACTTCCGTAGTCTGCACAAGTATTTTTTCTCACTAATTACTACTATTCCATATACGTCATGGTATGGGATTATTTGGACTACAAAAGCAAGCCAGATTATAGATCAAGATCTGATAAGTAATAGTCAACAAAATGGGATTCATATATAAACTGATTTTTTATTCCGTTTGAATTTATTTCACTAATTCTTTTAGTTGCGTTAATCGGCGCAATTGCTGTAGCTCGTTAATAATAATTCTTTAGAACCAGAAAAATCTTGTTATGAATAACATGCATTTTCTTTTTCTATTTTACTTTGGATATAAAATAGAAAGTCTTTATTAGTTTGAGCTATTCCCAATATATTCCTTTATTTCATTTTTCTACTCAATAAATTGTTGTTCATATTGAAATGAATTGAGATTGATAAGGAGTTGGTTAATGATGCTCGAACATGTACTTGTTTTGAGTGCCTATTTATATTCTATCGGTCTATATGGATTGATTACAAGTAGAAATATGGTTAGGGCTCTTATGTGTCTTGAACTTATATTAAATTAGGTTAATCTCAATTTTGTTACATTTTCTGATTTTTTGATAGTCGTCAGTTAAAAGAGTAATTTTTTTCCATTCTTGTTATAGCTATTGCAGCTGCTGAAGCCGCTATTAGACTCGTGATTGTTTCCTCAATTTATCGTAACAGAAAATCGACTCATATAAATCAAGCTAATTTGTAGAATAAGTAATATTATCCTATTAAAATAAAATTAGAATTGTCATAAATCAATTCAAATTAGCATGTGTGCCACGTAAGGTATGATCATGTTATCACAAAGATAAGAAATCAAAGTAGTTTGGCACTGTCAATCCAGAAAAAACCGGGTAACTCATTGATTCATCTAGTATTAGTATTTAAATATATATTTCATTTATCAATTTACTAGATTGAAACTTTATCACGTTCAATAATATCGATCCAATGTCACATTCAGTAAAGATTTGTGATACATGTATCGGGTGTACTCAATGTGTCCGAGCTTTTCCTACGGATGTATTAGAAATGATACCTTGGGACGGATGTAAAGCCAAAAAAATAGCTTCCGCTCCAAGAACAGAGGATTGTGTCGACTGTAAGAGATGCGAAATCGCTTGCCCAATGGATTTCTTGAGTGTTCGAGTTTATTTATGGCATGAAACAACCCGCAGTATGGGTATAGCTTATTAATACGTTACAGAAACCTCTCCTTGAGTCCATTTTTTTACCGCTGAAACATTTTCCCAAAAATATATTATTTTTGGGCACATGTTTTTATGGTCCAAGCGTATCTTGTCTTTACCACGAACAAATTTTCTTGGTTAACAATAATTATAGTTTTACCAATATTTGCGGGTTCCTTAATTTTCTTTCTTCCCCATAAAGGAAATAGGGTAATTAGGTGGTATACTATATGTATAAGCATGTTAGAACTTCTTCTAACAACCTATGCATTCTGTTATCATTTCCAATTGGACGATCCATTAATCCAACTAGTAGACGACTATAAATGGATCAATTTTTTTATTTCTATTGGAAATTAGGAATAGATGGACTGTCTATAGGACCCGTTTTATTAACATGATTTATCACTACTTTAGCTACCTTAGCGGCCAGGCCTGTTACTTGGGATTCTCGATTATTCCATTTCTTGATGTTAGCAATGTACAGTGGTCATCCTTTAAGTCAACTTGAACTTGGTTAGTGCCAAAGATTAACATGTCACCAACACATACGCAAATGATGACTCCTTTACCAAATTCATCAAATTTGCTATATACACATTTTTCAACTTAGTTAAGTAAGTAATTATTAGACAAAACCATTTCATATAATTTTTGATGCCATTGCTTAGGTTCCCGCTTGAGTCCATATAAGAACTTAATTAGTTTACATACCTTAGTTTCATGACCTGGCATGATGAAGCCCTGAGGTTGGTTCATATAAACCTCCCCATCTAAATCATCAATCAAGAATATTGTCTTCAAATCCATCTAATGAATAATCATATTGTGAATTGATGCCAAAGCAATCAACATTCTTATAGTATTGTACTGGAGCATAAGTATCAAAGTAGTCTATACCTGACTTTTGTCTAAAGCTCTGAATAACTAACATTGCCTTGAACTTTTCAATAGTTCCATCTACCTTCAACTTTCTTTTGAAGATCCATTTCCAACCAAGTGTCTTGCAACTTGGAGGTAGATCAGCTAATACCCAAGTGTCGTTCCCCATGATGAAATCTTTTTTTCAATAGAGTACAACGGAATGTGACTGAGTGTCACATTAACCTCAATCTAAACAAAAGCTCGAACAACCTAGAATGAATGACATGCCATTCACACTACCTAACAATTACATAGCCAATTACACAAATAGGAAAAAACCACCTAATGGTGCATAAACAACAATAAGAAAACCTCATGGCATACTACAAATAGTCACCGGTAAATCCCAAAGCCGAGCATATTTCTCACTATCTTTGGACTTCTTGAACTTGCACGATAGCAACTTGAGACGGACAGCAGATGTAATAAACTCGACAACTTGAATCACATTCCACTTGTTCTTTTTAAAGAGCCTCCAATTTCGTTCCTGCCACACAAAATATGCCGTGGCAGCTACAACCAATTTCGAGACAACAACAGTCGTAGTCCTTATTTTAGCGTTTAGGTTGAGAAAATCAATCATACCTTAAATATCTAACGATAATTGAGATAGACCAGTCCGACCTTTAACCTGGTTCCAAATAGAAGAAGCAAATGGGCAAGCGAAGAACAGGTTCTCATGCGAGTCCGGTTGAGTTTAACACAAGGAACATACATTACCAATAGCCAAAGAAGCATCCCAATGAAAGAGACGATCCTGAGTCTTCAGTTTTTGTTTAACAATCAGCCACATGTTAATGCATGACGCGGGATACATTGAGGAAACCACACCGTATTATACCAAGGCACTTTAGTATCTCTAGGACGAATAGACGACCACACCTGATGCATAGAGAACTTCTTCGAAAGATCAGACCCTACATGCCATACCAAACATTCTAGGGACGGAACAAGAGGTTGAATCGAGCAAGTATTCAAATTAGGATACTTAGTAAGTAATTCATTAGGCACGCCATTGACTACAATATCCTAAACCTTCGAGTTAATAGAAAGCTCATCTCTATGAATGTCACGCATAGTAACATGTAAACCAAAAGGACCAGCCTTACACCATTTATCGAACCATAATGAAGTGTTAGACCTGTCACCAACAACACTCTAAATAAAGTCACGAATAACCGGACACAGCTCAAGCAGTTTCCTCCAACCCCATGACATGTTTCCACGTATTGGAACACTCTAAAAACTACAACCTTTTAGCTTATAAAATGGCAACATTAAAATACTCTAAACGACGAACACCCAAACCACCCTCATATCTAGGTAAGCAAACAACCTCCCAAGCAACCTTAGATTTACCTTCTTCAACGTACCATGACACCATAGGAACCCACACATGATTTTCTCAATATCCCGTAACATACGAGAAGGGATAAAAACTGAAGCCCAAAAACATGCATCAAACCAAGGATTGACCTGATGAGTTGAAGACATCCAGCAGTACATAGGGATTTATTTTTCTAGTCATCAACACGGTTTTGAACCTTCTCAATAAGCTCCTTACAATCACGAATCATCAACCTCGAAGAAATCAGCAGGACACCCAAATATTTAACTAAAAAACGGCCCTCTTCAAACGGGAGCACCATAAGAATATCACGCTTCACATAGTTCAATACATTACAGAAATACGCAGTACTTTTGGGCAAAGTTGGATGTAACCCCGAAGCATCCTTTAACTCATCCAAGGCTTCTTTAATAACAGTAGCTGACTGAACATTCCCATAGGCAAATATAAATAGATCATCAGCGAAACATAGATTAATAAGCTCCATATTAGAGCAGTGCCTGTGATAAGTAAAGGCCATTGACTCCACGACCCTCCCATGAAGCATAAGCATCAAAATTTCCATAATAAGCATGAACAATAATGGGATAAGGGGTCACCTTGACGAAGCCCCCTTTTACCTTGGAAGTACCCATAAAGAGAACCATTAACACAAATTGAATACGACGTCGTAGTAACACATTCCATGATCCACCCTACCATACGAGGGTGGAAACCGAACCCATGAAGAATCATATAGAGGAAGTGCCAATCAACTGTGTCATAGGCCTTTTGGATATCCACCTTAAAAGCACAACCCCTATCTAAATGATACGTATGCATCAACTCTTGAGTTAGAAGAATATTATCCGCTATGCTTCTCCCCGGAATAAATGCAGACTAATTTGGACTAACAATCTTCTTTAGGTGCATCTTGATACGATTAGCTATAATCTTGATGATGCATTTAAATAACACATTACAGCAGGAAATAGGTCGATAGTTCGTTACCCTTGAAGGAGACCTAGTTTTGGGGACAAGAGCAATGATCGTGTGGTTAAGTTCTTTCAACAGCTTGCCATTAGTAAAGAACTCCTTAACAGCAGCCACTATACCAGTTCCCACTATATTCCAAACACTCTTGAAAAACGCCGCTGTAAATCCATCAGGACCAGGAGTTTATCGTCACCCATTGAGGACATTGCCTCTCGAACCTCCGCATCAGAAATATCATACACCATAGCTGTTGCCGACATTAAAGCGATAGGGGTGCTTGTTAGATACCTCATCCCTTGTTCCTTCAACTAAGTATAAATGAAACTCAAACCCAAAGTTCTTTGGTGTCCTATGTCATGTGCTTCTTCTAAGCTCAGTCTCAGGTTGTTGGACCATAACCTCATCAGTGACATTTTCACGTTCCACTAAAACATGTCTTCAGGTCCAGTAGGAGTCCAGATACTTGGTTTAGGGACTGATGAGAAACTAGTCTCATCAAAGTTAGCATCCTTTGAATCAGTGATTGAGTTAACTGAAACTGGATCATTAGGTTCAATAACATATAACCTATAAGCCTTGGAATGCTCAACATATCCAACAAAGATGCATTCAATGCCTCTTTCACCTAAGGTTTTCACCTTTGGATCAGGTAGTCTTACAACTGCCCTACAACCCCAAGCCTTGAGGTAGTTCATGTTTGGTTTCCTTTTAGTCCAGATTTCATAAGGGGGAATCTTGTTCTTTTTGTTGGGAACCCTATTTAATAAATAGTAAGTTGTTAACATAGCTTCACCCTAGAACCCTTGAATGATCCCTAAATAGGAAAAAATGTAGTTAACCATTTCTTTCAGTACTATATTTTTTCCTTTTAGATATACCATTTTGATGTGGGGTATAGGGGGCATTCATTTCATAGATAATACCAACAGACTGGAAGTACAAAGTATCCATGTACTCACCTCCCCTATCAGTCCTAAATCTTTTGATTTGGACTCCTTGTTGAAATTCAACTTTAGTTTTATAAACTTTAAATTTAGCTAATCCTTCATCCTTAGTATGTACGGAGTAACAAATAAGCATAACAAAATCTTGAAGCATCATCAATAAATGTTACCAAGTATTTCGTATTCCCTGATGTGGGAGAAACATGCAAATCACATAGATCACTATGGATTAGCACCAAAACTTTAGTTTCACGGTTTACATCCTGAAATGGCTTCTCAGTTATTTTGTTCACTATGTAAGTCCGACACTTTTCAGTGTCCATGTCAAATCCTATGATTAACTTATCCTTAGAAATATCTTGCATCCTCATATAGTGGACATGTTCAAGCCTAACATGCCATAGTGATGAATCATTTAGTTTAGTGGTTGACATAAAGACTAAGCCGCAGTCGTGGTTACTTAAAGCACCTATCATTGCTCATATTCCTGATGTCTTCTAAATGACTAATCGGATAAGTGTAATTGGAAGACTTTGGATGGGACTATTACGACCTTTTTTGTCCAACAAGCGTGGGAGGCATTGAGACCTCGTGGAAATCAGGTTACATGACATAACATTGTTTGGTTCCCACATAGTATTCCTCGACATTCATTTCATCTTTGGATGGTTATGAGGCGATGTTTAAAGACTCGGGAAGGGTGAGACAGTGGGATAATGTTGATCCTACGTTGTTAGTACGGCTTGGTGTAAAACATTTGGCAGGTATAGATGGTGTAACCCATCCTTGATGATATTTAATAACTAGATTTTACTTAGTTATGAAAGTTCGTAATTCCAGTCTTTTCGAATTGATTACTAGTAGAAAGTGCGACTCAGTCGTTCTTGGTGGAAAATAAAAAGTTTGTCGTTGTCTATAACTAATTAAAAAGTAAATGCGAAACGTAATTAAAATAAGCTAAAAGAAAATCTAGAAAAATGTCACTCTTTCTAAAATTTAGAAAAACACTTGGTAAAAACAGAGATTTCGGGAAGCGTGCAATTTTTGGAAATTAAAACGTAATGAAAAGTAAGATAAAACAAAGACAAAAATCGTTTAAAAAATAACACTAAGTAAAAAAGCGGGAAAAATTAAATTTGAAATTTAAAAAACAAAAAATGAAATAGGATCACAGTCAATGCGATCGTGGTCCTTGATCGTATCCTGGATCACAATCAATGCGATCGTAACTGGTGATCGTACTCCACCACGATCGTGACTTTAGATCGTACTCCCAGTGATCGCAGCCTACAATCGTATCAGTCGATCGTAGCCTAGTGATCGTAGTATAGGTGATCGCACTCAATGCGATCATAACAAGTGATCGCACCTAAACAATCACAACCACAGATCGTACTCAATGATCGTACCCACGATCGCAACAAGTGATCGTGGTGTGGATTATGGAGTGTGATCGTAGTGAACAATCGTACTTGGTGATCGAAGTAATGGATCACAAGTAGAAACCCTAAGGGTTATGCGATCACACTTACTTGATCGTAACTAGTAAAACCCTTAAGCATGATACGATGGAAATCAAAGTGCAAATAAACCGAAAATGAATAAGTACGAATAAGCACTTATCCAAATCTTAACCAAATGAAAACAAGCATAAATTTAAAAACTTTTAAAACACGAAATAAGCAAACTTTATGAATCAAACTTTAAAAAGACTAAACTTTTAAGAAAACTTAAAAAAAAGGAAAATAAGCTAAATACTAAATAAGCCAAAAAGCATAACAAGCCTTAAGCTTAATCGTATAAGAACTTATATAGGAATAAAAAGATGAACTTTTTAGTCACAAAAACATCAAAATCAAACACGAATCAAGAACATTTCGGATCAAAGATGAATCAAAATTAAGAAAGGTAGAAGAAGATTAAAAATTAAAAGCTTAAACTTGAACTTTTGATTAATGAATTCCAAATACAAGGATGAAATAAAGCTTAAACTTGAAAGAAAATATGAAGAAAAGATAAAAACTTAGTGAGAGAAAGTTAAAACTTTCTCTCTCTAAAAACTAAAGAAAGGAAAATAATCTAGCTAACACCCTCCTAATGTGTCATTAGGAGGGTATTTATAGGAGATGGGGAGGTGCATGTGCTTCCTTCTTTATTTCTTTCTTCTCGACTCGATTTAAATCCTTTGTCTTTCTCGACTTCGTCTCGGGATTTGTCGATATTAATTGAACTTGTCTTATAATTTTCTTCTTCTATTAGACTTGAGTTCTTCGACTTCATTAAACTTCCGTCTTTTGACTTTTTCTTCGATAAATCTTTAGAATAGGCCTTGGACTTCCGTTCTTTTTGCACTCTTGATCTTTTGACTTCGTCTTTTCTCGTTTTCTTCGATAAAAGCCCGTGATAGCCCATGTTTTCTTCCTTTTTCGTCTTTTGGTCCTAAAACACAATTAAAACACAAACCACGCATAATTCTGACTTTTACGACATAAAATACACGTTTTGGTCTTGTTATTATTGGAAATAAGTGGTAAAAGGATAAGTGTTTTCACACTTATTAAATCCCCTACACTTGACCATTGCAATGCCCTCATGCAATGCATTAATTTCAAAGCACAGTTTACATTTCTCATCATAGATAACCCACCTTGGCCTTTATTAAATACTAAACTTTAAGGAGATTAAAAATATAGAAATATGTTCAAAATAAGTAAAGAAATCAAAGACTTACATTGGAGTTTTGGCTGTCATGAATATTTATCATCCTCAAGTTTCACGTTCCCCAAACCAAGCTTATAAACGAGATCATTGTTATTATAAGTAAGCAAACTAACACAAACTCATGTGGGCCAATTATTCACTTAGACTCCCTTATTCCTTGGTGTATCTCTTATATTTTAATTTTGTCTTGAATGATCACGAGGATACATTGTTTGACTTATTTCGATAGTTTGTTTAGGCTGAAAATAAAGTGGGATGATTTAATCAATAGTTAGCTAAAGGACAAAATCTTTAAAAACTGCTTCTCGGGACCTCTTAAAGTTCATATCTTGGCATAACTCGCTTCACGATTTGAGACCTTTCTCAGACCGATATTTGGCAGTGACTTCATACTTCAAATCTTGAGAGACGTTCATGAAATAATGGTCTTCTCTTCATAATAGGAATTTCTTCACTTGAAGTTTTGAGAGATTCTTCATACTTGGACCACAACTTCTTCATTTTTCTCCAATCTTTATTTTGGACTTTGATATACAACGATGCGCCTCCTTTTTGAAGACTTGGATCTATTTATCCTCATACCTTGTTAGGGCCTTTTTGATAGACTTATCCATGATCTTTAGGGAAGTATTTTCTTTTCGTCGTGTGTCTTGATCCTTCATATTGATTTTTTATAAATGATTCTTCACATCACTTTGGATGTTTAGCAACAAAATGTAGCCCTCATGCCTTGTTAGGGCCTTTTCGGACTCGCCAATCTTCGCATCCCGCTTCAATAAGTTATGCCTTGGCTATGAACTCTAATTAATACCGAGCAACTTTTAAACGATCTTTTTTTTTGGTAAAGGGGTCACTCCCCGGTAAAATATATTAGAACCCAAAAACCCATAGAGTACAATGGAATGTGACTGAATGTCACATTAACCTCAAGCTAACAAGAGCTCGAACAGCCTAGCAAGACTGACATACCATTCAAACTTATCTAAAAATTACATAACCAAGGACACCAATAGGGAAAAACCACCTAATGGTGCACAAACAACAAGAACACTTCATGGATTATTAAATACAGTCTCCGGTAACTCCCAAAGACGAGCATATCTCTCACCATCTTTGGACTTCTTAAACTTGCATGAGAGCAGCTTTAAACGGACAACAGAAGTAATACACTCAACCACTTGGACCATATTCCGCTTAGACTTTTTAAAAAGTCTCCAATTACGCTCTTGCCACACATAATATGCCGTAGCAGCCACAACCAACTTCGACATAACAACAGCCGTAGTTCTCCTTTTAGCATTAGGGTTTAAAAAATCAATTATGTCATAAATATCTAGTGATAAATGAGATAGGCTAGTATGGCTCTTGATCTGATACAAAACCGATGCAGCAAACGAACAAGAGAAGAACAAATGCTCATGCGAATCTGGTTGAACCTCACATAACGAGCACAAATCTCCAACAGCCAATGACGCATCCCATTGAGAGAGACGATCTTGGGTCTTCAGCTTCTTTTTAACAATCAGCCACATGTTAAATGCATGCCGAGGGATACAAAGGGGATACCACACCGTGCAATACCAAGGAACTACCACATCCCTAGGCCGAACACATGACCAGACTTGATGCACAGAAAACCTCTTAGACTCAGAACCCACACGCCAAGCCAACCGATCTGGAACCCCACCAAGAGGCTGCGCCACACATGTATTCAGAATGGAATATTTAGATAATAAGTCAGCAGGCCAAACACATGTACCATTAACATTAATATCCTTAACCTTCGAATAAATAGAAAGCCCAACTCTATGAATATCGTGCATAGAAATATGTAACTCAAGAGGCCCCGCCTCACACCATTTATCAAACCATAGTGAAGTTGCAGAGCCATCACCAAGCACACTACAAATGAATGGATGAATAACTGGACGAAGCTCAAGAAGTTTCCTCCAACCCCACGACATATTTCCACGCATAGGAATATTCCAAAAACTACGGCCTTTAAGCTTATACTCATGGATCCACTTTACCCAAAAGGACTCTTTCAACGACATCAGCTTCCAAATATTACCAATCATAAGGGCAGCGTTAAAATATTCTAACCGACGAACACCCAAACCACCCTCATTCTTGGGAAGACACACAATATCCCAAGCCACCTTAGATTTACCTTTCTTCAGCGGACCATGAAACCAAAGGAATCCACGCATAATTTGCTCAATATCTCGTAAGACACGAGATGGAATAATAAACACGGACGCCCAGAATACATGCATAGACCCCAATACTAACCTGATGAGCTGAAGACGACCGGTAGTAGAAAGGGACTTTTAAACGATCTTGGGCTAGAAGATAAGTAACTTTTCAAATCGTACAACCTTATTTATTGCAAATATATTTATTAACAAGCGATGGGAGAAAAAGCTTATAATCAACTCACATAAATTCATGAAAGAATACCAAACTTATAATTGACTCTATCATCTCTCGTTCTCCACAATTTAAAATCTCAAGGAAGGGGACTCGTGGATGCTTAGCCAATTAAATCTAAGTTTTGGGTTTTCGAGTCATTTATAGGATCTTACAAACTCTTAGACTTTTTCAAGTTTAGAAATCGCATTTTAAAGTCCCCTTGATAAACGACTCTCTAGGATCAATTATAGGAACTTGCGAAAAGTTCTTGTTCTTAACCCGTGAGAGTTAAGACTTCCGTGTTTTAAAGTTCCCTATATAAAAGCCTAGCAAAACTTGACTTAAACACGTTAAGGATATTAGCTAGAGTAAACATAGATAAGTAAACTCGGGTTGAGTCAAAAGATTAACAACGTTGAAAAAATTAAAACCACTTTACTAAAAATTTATTCTTAACAAAGAAAGTAAATAACGATAACAAAGGAAAATACTACTATACTACTAGGCCAAAATAGATTAAAAATTTTGAAAAAAGTCGAAAAATTAGATTTTTCGGTTAAAATGAGGACAAATTAATGGAAAAGCCCACTTACTTCGATAGAAGTCCCCCTGCACTTAATATAAACATTGTCCTCAATGTTTAAGCGTGTGGGAGTAAACTCCCCTACACTTAAGACATTGTGCACTTTGTTTAAATCTTGCTAAGGGAAGGACAACTATAGTGATTTCAATGTGAACATATAAGATATGAAATATTGAATCACGATAGTTTAGGATAGAACCAGGAAGACGGGTACACGGGATCACGGTCGTCAAATGTCATCAAAAGTGGATCGTTGAAGCTTTATCCCTGCACATCATAAGAAACAAGACAACAAACACATACAGGGCTCCCCCTACACTTATTATGAAAATGGGTAAAAAGGATAGATCAACGGGTTGCCTCCCGAGAAGCGCTTGTTTTTGTTAACCGAGTCATGAGCCTGACTCGACCCAGAACTAATTCAAGGGAAACGTGGTGAGGGATGGAATCATCTCATGAGAGATGTCCTCACCAAAGTACAACTTCACGCGCTGGCCATTCACCTTAAAATTGGGCCCATTTGGCTGAGAAAGCTCAATGGTGCCATATGGGAAGACTTTGGCGACGGTGAATGGACAAGACCAATGGCTCTTCAGCTTGCCCGAGAAGATCTTCAACCGAGAGTTAAAGAGTAAAACTTGATCACCAGCGTGGAACTCTCGGTTCTTAATCCTTGAATCATGGATGATCTTGGTCTTCTCCTTGTAGATCAATGAGTTCTCATAAGCTTCATTCTTCGTTCGTTGAGCTTGTTGAGTTGAATCTTCCGAAGATCGTCGGCTTTGTTGATGTCAAAGTTATCCCACTTCAAGGCCCAGTATGCCTTATGTTCCAGCTCGATAGGGAGGTGGCATGCTTTCCCGTACATAAGACGATAAGGTGTACAACCAATCGGGGTCTTATAAGCGGTACAGAAAGCTCACAAAGCATCGTCTAACTTATCGGCCCACGAGGCACGATGCTCTCCCACAGTACGCTCAAGAATTCGCTTCAATCCACGGTTAGATATCTCGGCTTGACCATTTGTTTGAGGATGATAAGCGGTGGAAAGACGGTGATTGACACCATATTTAGCCATGACTCGAGCAAATTGATCGTTGCAAAAATGAGTCTCGCGGTCACTGATAATAGCACGAGGAACACCGAATCGAGCAAAAAGCTGCTTCAAAAAGTTCACAACCACCCTCGCATCGTTCGTAGGGAGAGCCTTAGCTTCAACCCATTTAGATACGTAGTCAACGGCTACGAGGATGTACTTGTTCCCTTTAGATGATGGAAATGGCCCCATAAAGTCGATGCCCCATACGTCAAAGATTTCACATTCTTGTATGAAATTTTGAGGCATCTCATCTTTATGTGTGATCTTGCCTTGGCGTTGGCAAGCATCACAACTTTTAACCATCTCGTGAGCATTACGATAAATGTTGGGCCAATAGAATCCCGAATCAAACACTTTCTTCGCGGTGTAGTTGGGACCAAAGTGACCACCGGTGGGTCCTTTATGGCAAGCTTCGAGAATGTATAAAGCTGCGGGTCCATCAACACACTGACGAATAATCAGATCAGCACATTGTTTCAAGAGATAAGGGTCATCCCAAAAGTAAGTCTTAACATCTTTAAAGAACTTCTTCTTTTGTTGGGATGTTAACCCTTCGATGAGAATACCACCCGCTAAGTAGTTTGCAATGTCCGCAAACCACGGGGTGTCATCAAGATTGGAATTGATAGACATTAAGGCCTCAAGGGGGAAAGAGCCATTGATCTCTTGATTCGGATGATCCCCTTGATAAGGATCCTCAAGTCTACTTAGATGATACGCGGCTAGGTTTTCAGCTCCGTTCTTGTCACGAACTTCAATTTTAAATTCTTGAAGGAGCAAAACCCAACGAAGAAGTCTTGGCTTAGAATCTTGCTTAGTCAACAAGTTCTTCAACGCGAAATGATCGATGTACACGATGGTGGTAGAAAGGACAAGATAGGGGCGGAACTTCTCAAAAGCATACACTACAGCTAAAAGCTCTTTTTCGGTAGTGGTATAATGCAATTAAGCGCCCGTCATTGTCTTGCTAGCATAATGGATTGGTTGGAAGTGTTTGTTCACTCTTTGGCCCAAAACCGCTCCAATAGCAAAGTCGCTAGCATCACACATCAATTCAAAAGGTAGCTCCCAATTAGGGGTAACCAAGACCGGTGCCTTAGTTAGCTTGTCCTTAAGAAGATTGAAGGATTCAAGACACTCTTTAGAAAAGATGAAAGGAGCATCTTTTTCCAAGAGGTGGGTCATCCGGAGAGCGATTTTAGAAAAATCTTGAATGAATCGATGATAGAAGCCCGCATGACCAAGGAAACTTCTCACACCCTTCACGGTTGAAGGTGGAGGTAATTTGGCTATGACATCAACTTTAGCACGGTCGACTTCAAGACCGGCTTTGGAGATTTTATGTCCAAGAACAATGCCTTCTTTTACCATGAAATGACATTTTTCCCAATTAAGAACGAGACGAGTGTCTTCACACCGTTGGAGCATACGTTCTAAATTGGCAAGGCAATGAGAGAAATAATCACCATAGACCGAGAAATCATCCATGAAGACTTCCATAGTTTCTTCAACCATGTCATGGAAGATAGCCATCATACACCTTTGGAAAGTCTCAGGAGCATTGCATAAGCCGAAAGGCATTCGTTTGTAAGAAAATGTTCCATAAGGACAAGTGAATGTGGTTTTCTCTTGGTCTTTAGGATCGATGGGAATTTGAAAATACCCGGAGAAACCGTCTAAGAAGCAATAATAGTCATTACCCGCTAGACGTTCAAGCATTTGGTCCATAAAAGGAAGGGGAAAATGATCCTTTCTCGTAGCATCATTGAGCTTTCGATAGTCTATACAAACTCTCCACCCTGTAACGAGACGAGTAGGAATCAACTCGTTGTTTTCATTGGGTACAACGGTGATTCCGCCTTTCTTAGGCACACAATGGACGGGACTAACCCATGGTGAATCCGAGATAGGGTAGATCATTCCCGCATCAAGAAGTTTGATAACCTCATTTTTGATAACGTCATGGATCTTGGGATTCACCCTTCTTTGGCTTTGAATAGTGGGTTTAAAGTCGTCCTCCATGAGAATTTTATGTGTGCAAAAGTGAGGATCAATTCCACAAATATCGGAGATTTTCCTAGCAATCGCTTTCTTATGATTCTTCAGCACGGCGATAAGTCGAGATTTTTCTTCCTCTTTCAAGTCCTTTGCGATGATGACGGGTGACTTCTTGTTGTCGTCAAGGAACACGTACTCGAGATGAGACGGAAGATCCTTAAGCTCTAAATCCGGAGGATTTTCGATGGAAGGCGTAGTCAAATTCGGATCATCGATAGAAATATCCTTAGGAGATGGTGGAGAAATATGGTCCTCATTGAGAAGTATCTCAATGGTACGAATGTATTCATCCCAATTGGAGGGAGAATCGTCATATTGTAAGTCCACACTCCCAAAGTTGCTTCAGAGTCTTTGAAGAGGAAATCACTTTCTCCAAATGGAGTTAGTGAAGGGGCAATAGAGGCAACGGTCTCAACAATGGGGGAGAGAATAAGAACCACTTTTACAAGCGTCTTTGAAATTTTCTTCACAAGCCTCATCAAGAACGTCAATGAAATTAACACTCTCATTTTCAGAAGGCTTCTTAGAAAGTTTACCCATGTTGAAAATGATTTTATCGTCACCAACTCTCATGATTAATTCACCCGCGGCTACATCGATGAGAGTGCGACCGGTCCTCAAGAATGGACGTCCAACGATTAATGGAACATGAGGGTCCATCTCGTAGTCAACGACAACAAAATCCGCCAAAAAGGTGAATTTGTCGACACCGACGAAGACAACTTCGACTATCCCCACTGGATAAGCAACCGTACGGTTAGCTAATTCCAAAGTCATTCGTGTGGGGACTAGCTCGGGTAGAGATAATTGTTTCCAAACACTTATTGGCATTAAATTTATACTAGCACCTAGATCGGCTAGGGCCATACAATTCTCTACCCCGGGGAAGTTGCAAGGAATGAGAAAACGACCCGGATCACCTAGTTTGGTGGGTAATTTCCTTAAGAGCACTGCGGAGAAATTCTCGTTAAGTTGGGTCTGAGTGATATCAAGAAGTTTCTCCTTATCTGAAGGTCTACGAGATCTTTGGCCTATTCAAAGATGATTGATTGGATGGATTTGATATATAAAGATGGTTGATTAATAGATTAATATAAGAAAGATGAGATGAAGGAGATGATGGAGTAGAAAGAGAAAGGAGAGAAGGGAGAAAAGTAGAGAGAGAAAGTAAAGATTAATTAGTGAAAATGTGAAATGAACAACCACCAACCCCTTTCCATGGTGGAAAGGGGTATTTATACTTCCAAGCCTTATGTGGACATTGGGCCGGCCCATGACAAGCCCATGGGCCGGTTCTTACTTAACTAAATAAGTATTTGTTAACTACGAGCTATTACAACATAAATAATATTATGGAGTGACCGATACTTCTAATATACGTTAAAACGTATTTCTAACAATCTCCCCCTAAGGGAGGTCACTCCACGTTACAAAGTTCTAAACCTAGCATACTATACTAAGTCTTCGTTCTTTAGCTCGTAGTCTTTTCTTCTTTTTCTTTTTGTTGTGAATATGTTTATTGATCTTTTTGAGGCTTTGGCTTGAGAGCATTGTTCTTTTGGCCTTTCACGTGCGATCTTTTCCTTCTTGTGAAACTTGCCTCCTTGTGACTCCATGTTCCACACACTTATGTCTTTTTGGTGAATTCTCGAAAGCTTCAGAGTTTGGTACAGCGGAAGACTTCATTTTGTACTTTCTTGAATTTTTGCTGAACTTTGATGCAGAAAAACATAAGCATGTGGAAACGACTTCTACAGGTACACCGCAACACCACCGTCTTTAACTGGTACACAGCAATGCCACCGTCTTCAACAGGTACACAGCAACGCCACCGTCTTTAACAGGTACACAGCAACGACACGAATAAAATGGCTTTGACATTTTATTCTAATTCGGTAGCATTTTACCTCCGGTCGGTGAAGACCGTTGGACGATAATAGATATCGTACCCGTGACGGATAGTTTCAATTAAGTAACTTCCTGACAGGATTTCGCGGGTAAACCCGTTCTCTTTATTCGACCGTCCAAAGCTGACTGCGAACATAAAGAGTGAATCACTTGGATAAATTATCCTTGTGATTTGAAGCCGTCAATTCATGAAACCTGGAACAAGTGAATTTCAATTAAGATTTTCACCATCGTTGCTTTCCAGTTGTCACGAGCTCAATTCATAAAGAATCTTGCACGTCACCTACCAAGTGCTATTTGATGTTAACACTAGAAGGATTTCCACTCGTCACTGTGATCAATAAGGAGTCACTCTGAGTGTTCTGGCAAGATCATATGATAATGCGTAGAGGCCTGGAACGAGTTTAAGTTCAATTAAGAATAAACCACTGTTTCTTTCCAGTTTTTCACAAGATTGGTTCTAAAAGAACCGCACGTGTAACCTACCATGAGCTTGTTTGATGTTGGCTCAAGCAGGATTTCCATCTTCATTGTAATACTTGCGTATTACTCAGATGTTCTGGCAATATTACAGGAATACTGCGTAGGACTCATGAAAATCTCTTACTTTTCACAGTGTGTGAGAAAGCAAGAAATAAATAGAAAGTGTCCTAATGAGACTTTTGATGATCTCTTGGCTCTAGACTCGATTGTGCGTTTTGATTTAGTGAGCGATGGCTGGAGAGGAGTGCCACCTTTTCAATACCAGTCTATTCGGAGTGAATAAACCAATAGATAACGTGTTGATCTCCGTGTGATTAAAACAAATACCTTTTGAGAGATATTTGAGTTAGCTGGGAAGGGTTGTGCATTGCATCACTAGGTCCATGACGTCTTTCTTCAATATCGAGAATCATTAACAAAAATGATCTCAATAGCATATGTATTGACCCGGTTTCTGCCTAAAGTTGTAAGGAGGGCTTCTTTCTTTACACCATTTATCTTTACATTTCTTTTTCATTCTTCAACCCCTTCAGTACTTACCAATACATCATCACTAGCACCTTGTTGTGATTGTTCCAGTGCTAGCATCAGTAATTAGTCGGTACTCAGCTACGTTCACATTCTTTCTCCATCTTTCCTAGGACTTCTAATTCTATCTAGGGAATTGTCCTTGGGAAGATTCCATCGGCTCTGATGAATCATTGGACTAAACCTATTCCTACCACCCTTTTGTCACCACATTCGTCGTGAATTAAGCGTGTTTTAGGAAAGTATAGCCACCATGAAAAATCATTGAAAATCACCTAAAGTACTTGTGATATTGAAATCAAAAGTTTTGTACCTTAGGTGTTTTGTTCATCAAAAACGCTCCCCCTTAACACGTGCTTTGCACATATTAAGTTGGATAATCGTTAAGTCTGTTTCATCTTTTAGCCAAGTATCATTTAAGTCTCCTTAATCCCATTTTCTCCCCTTATCCAAAATGTTAACCATTAATATTTGGGATACTGAATGGATTAACCGGTCTTTGGGTAAAAATGAAATTGATGTTTGGCCATAGAACATGTGAATGCTCCCCCTTAAATTAATAAGGGATATTTGTAGTGCTTTAGTATGATATATTTTGAAAGATTTAGAGTCTCGTGAGAAATTCTTGAAAAATTATCATACCTTAACACTACATCAAGCCGCAAAAGCACAATATTCACAAATATACATATTCACAATTGAAAACCAATATAAAGTGGACCTGAAATGTACGACCCATTAGATGGATCGTTGCAGTAGCTTGTGGTGCACTAAATATGGTCTACCACCAACGAATCTTTCTAAACTCCTCATCAATCTACGTTCAAGGAGCTTTTGATCAATCTTCTTGATCACATACTTCGCCATCTGCCGATAACCCTGATGCCAATCCTCAGTCATCTCTGGTAAAGTCCCACCCGAATTAAGATGCTCCAACTTTCCTCTGACGAATAGGAGAGTCCCATCACTGTACTTATAAAGCTCACCCACCCTCATAAACTTCATTAACCCTCGACTGTTCAAGTAGAAAATCCCACAATTCGGAACAGAAATGCCGGTATAGGGACATCTGTTGACATGTTGAGGTAACACTTGATTCACTGGACGGGTTAGGTTAAGCTTCCTTTGGTAACTTTCGAGTCCCAACTGAAGATCTTCAACTCGTTTCTTGATAACAACGCTTCGTGTGAACATACGAAGTGATGTATTCAAGGCAATGAGGTCTTCACGAGGAATATGTGTGAGTTGATCACGGGTCATCAGAAGCAACATATCTTCGATATCCTCAAGGCGAATGATAGAAAAATCTCCCTGCTGGATTTTGTATTCTCTGTCATCCTCCCTTTTCAAACGAATCTCCGTCACATGATAATAGCCATTCTTGGCTTCAGTTTTCAGCCCTAAAATACTGGAGATGCGGATATCGGATCTAACGTTGCTTCCTGAATTGACTAAGCAGCAACCCCTGTACGCCCTTCGGACTCGTTCGTCCCAATGAGATGCACCTATAACAGCATACATATCATAATTACGAGTTACCCTTGGGACCCAGAGTCGGTTTACCTTTTCCTCGATCCAGGGTATTGTCCCCCAGTTGGCAGCTTTCAGCAAGGTCAAGGAGGTTGCGTACTTTGATGAACCCTTTAGAAGATACTCAAGATCATAAGTGACGAAGAAGTCGAGAGCAATCTTATTATCTTGAGTAGGATCAAGTGGAGGTGGAGCTCTTTCTGATTCATGAAGACCTGGCCGTTGAACGGTATTCAGAGCTTTCAGGATCTCATCAGCATAATACTCGAACTCCATTCGGGTTAACCTGGTTTTGGCGCGAATTCTCTTATCCTTCAGCGCTCTCTTCACCAAAGACGGAGTAACCGAAGTCTTATACTCATGAGCCAGAAATGCACATAAGTCAACTGGACTGCGGATACGGAGATATAAAACATCTCTGTCAGCGTCTGTGATCGGATCATATTGCGCCGCTGCCGTGATCCAAGCCTGTGGCGGTGCAGTCTCGTCAATCTCCAACGTGTCTGCCCAGTCCCATGTGCTTGATTCAGGTACAGTAGATTGTGGTTCTTGTTGTAGAGGAGTGGAAACGTGAACATCTGCTGGTTCTGATTTAGGCATCTCGGCGGTGTCATGAACGGGTGAGTGTTGTGCAGCTTCAGGTTCAGTTACCGACTCTGCAATCACAGGAGCAACAACAACAGAACTAACAGGGTTAGTGGTAACAGGTATAGATACAGCAATAGATGTACCAGGAATCGATGACGCTGTAGTAGCATTCACATCGTGGCGCCACTTGGATCGTCTTGATTCCGTTGAGGTAGATTTTTCCTTTGTCGCTGCATCTTTCTTCGACTTGGTTCCAGACTTAGAAGGTTTCTTTGTGCTGGCTACCTTGTCCCCCTTTTTGGGCTGTGTACCATCATCATCCTCATCGTCATCCTCGTTGCTCCCCTTCGCACTCTCCTCATTACCATCACCACCATCATCACCCTCATCATCATCATCATCCTCATCATCATCACCATCATCGTCATCGTCATCATCCTTTTCTTCTTCTTCTTCTTCTTCACCTTCTTCTTCACCAGTACCCTCTTCTTCTTCACTTTCTTCCCTTTCTTCCTCAGGCAGAATGTGGTATGGTACCACACTTCCAAACGTTTTAAATAACCTATCATCCTCCATGATAGCGTCATTCAGGGATTTGTAAAGAGCCCGTTGAATCCTAGATTTATCAAACGATCCAAGTTCCCTCATTCGAGCTTTCAGGATCTTCTTTAATTCAAAATCCGTTAACTCATAAGCAATTTTGTAGGCGGATTCTGAAGGATTGGATGATTTGATCATCAAGTTATCAGCCGCGAGTGTCTTCAACTCATCACGCAGTTTAGGCATAATGGATTCGACGGATTCTTTCACTCTCTCTTCAACAGAAGCTTCAAGTGCTTCTTTTTGCTCCTTGTATTTATCCCTCATCGCTTGAAGTCTGGTGATTCGTGCAGCATGCTTATCAGCTTCAGCTTGCTTAACCTGAGCTAGTTCTTCTGCATGAGCTTTTCGTGTTAACTCCATCTCTGCAGCGAACTTAGCAAGCATCTCTTCTTGGGCTTTCTTAGATGCTTCTTCACTTTGAGCTCGTCTATGTAGCTCTTGGCGAAGTTCATCCATCTCTCTTTTGTGATTATCCGTATGTTTATCCAACATTTCGGCCATTACAAATACTGCCATTGAAGACGTTGCAGAGCTGCTCTGGGTTGAGTGAATAGGCTCGGTTGTCACTACGGTACTAAGGATGGGAGTTATTGGTGGTGGAAGGAATGGTGTTGAAACCGGTCGGGTTGGTAAGGGTTGTATTGGTGGAGGTTGAGTTGCTAAAGGTTGAGTTACTAACGGTTGAGTAGACACCATGATTGTAGGAGCACCGGACTCCTTTTCAACACTTGCTGAAACAGGGATTGATGTCTCCTTCGAAGTAGAATACCGTTCAGGTGACCCAAACTCATCAATATCCTTTGTATCCTCGTACTCTTCTTCAATATTTATCCTTGCACCTGAACCACTACCGCCCGTATCTTTCCTACTCCTTTCAATAGCTATCTTCATTAATTTCCTCTCAGCCTTGTCAAGAGTAGGATCAACAACATCTTCTTCGTCACGTAGAACTAACTCATCAGCCTTGCCCTTTCCCTTCTTAACCTCAGTCTTCTTCTTCTTGGTTTCGGGTTCAGGTAAAGCAGCTGGTTGCTTACGTTTACCTTTACTCTTGACCGTAGTAGACGAGTCTTCTCCAGTCTGAAGGTTTGCTTTTAGCTTCTTGATTTCTAGTTGCAGTAGTTTGTAATCAGCAGAACCTTTAATTCTATCAGTCAAAAGATGATCGGGAATAGGACCAGGAATGACACCACCAGATGGTCCTTCATGCCTTAGATCCACGATATGATCAGCCTCTTCAGTGTGATGACGACTTGCTGCACGCCTATCAATAGATACATCATTCTTCATACAATAATTAATGATAAGCTTGATAAACCGAGGGTAAGGAAAGAAGTTATTCTTCAGCTTCTTGTTTTGGAAGAGTTGAAAGGTGAATTCTTCCCACAACAATAATGCATAATCTGCATTTGCGCCTTTATACATTCCATGGAAGATGTTCATAATAGGACTGCGCAAAGCATCATGCCCACTTGTTTTCGGTGTAAGACATCTACTGAGAATACCCAACATTGCTCTCCAAGGCTGACCTACTTTAGCAGTGGTAAACTCTGACGCAACTCGTATGTCAGGACATCCAAGAGCATCGAACAACTACATGAGTTCGTCTTTAGTAGGATCCCTCGAAAATGACATACCTTTGGGTGTATCCCGAATGCCAAATATCTTACGGAAGTCTGAAACATTAAGTGTCTGCTGTTTGTTGTCGAGAGTGAAGGTGATCTTGTTTGAAGTGCTTTCCTTGGTAGCCCAGAACTCAAACATGTAATCATAAGGCACTGAGGCAGTACTTCTTAAGGCATTCTTGAAATGAGATTGATCAAGGATTGCTATGGCGACTTTAAATCCATGGTGAGTGGATTTTGAAACTGGCTTCAGCTAGTAGTTATTTGGTATGAACTTGAGTGTTCGTGCTTCGGCAATTGCGGCTGCTCGAGAGTCTTGGATTGCTTGTACTGTTGGATTAGTCATCGTATCTGCTTAAGATAAGACATGAAAGGTTGATGCACAAAAATATATAGATATGTATCATTATTACTTCTAAGCATAACACATTTCATAACATAATTCAAGTACTTATAAGCAAACACTATTAATCAAACAACACTTCATCCGGAACTTTCCTTCATTCGGAACTCTTCATTCGGAAGTCCTTCATTCAGAACTTTTTCATTCGGAAGTTCTTTATTCGGAACTTCTTCATTCGGAAGTTCTTCATTAGGAACTTCTTCATTCGGAAGTTCATCATTCGGAACTTCTTCATTCGGAAGTTCTTCATTCGGAACTTCTTCATTCGGAAGTTCTTCATTCGGAACTTCTTCATTCGGAAGTTCTTTATTCGGAACTTCTTCATTCGGAAGTTCTTCATTCGGAACTTCTTCATTCGGAAGTCCTTCATTCGGAACTTCTTCATTCGGAAGTCCTTCATTCGGAACTTCTTCATTCGGAAGTCTTTCATTAGGAACTTCCTTCATTCGGAAGTCCTTCATTCGGAACTTCCTCATTCGGAAGTTCTTCATTCGGAACTTCTTTCATTCGGAAGTCCTTCATTAGGAACTTCCTTCATTCGGAAGTCCTTCATTCGGAACTTCCTTCATTCGGAAGTCCTTCATTCGGAACTTCCTTCATTCGGAAGTTCGTCCGGAACTTCCTTCATTCGGAAGTTCATCCGGAACTTCCTTCATTCGGAAGTTCGTTCGGAACTTCCTTCATTCGGAAGTTCGTTCGGAAGATTCCTTCATTCGGAAGTTGTTATCCATGCTCATTCGGAAGTTCATAATAGCAGCCTATTGAAGATTAATCTAGACGCATTTGTGAGATTTAAAGCAATCTAAGGCAACACAACATCATCTAAAGCTATTCCGCATAAAACCCAACACAAATCCTAATCAATTAATGCTTAATTAGACACAAACCCTAATTTGGACTTAATCTAATTAAACGAATCATTTAACTGAATTAAGAGATGATTTAGGCTAATTAGAGATTAAAGATTGATGTTTGTACCTTGTTTAATCGAATGAAATGTAACAGATTGAATGATTTAGACGAAAGTGTTTTTGAGAGCTTGTGTATGTGAAAATGGCGGCAAGAGGATAAAGAAACAGTGAAGAGGAAATTGTAAAGGGACGGGGGTTTTGTTTGACTAGGTCAAATTTTTAGCAACTTTCAATAAATGTCACTTAAGTCCCTACATTTTTTCCCTTTTAGTTTTTATTCCTTGTCTTTTCTATTCTTAACATTGTTAAATTTTGCCAACACAACTTTCACACAACTTAAGCATCGCAACCTATTAGCAAATCTCCAAAACCTTAAAGCAAGTCCTATCTCATTGAGCAAGCACAAATCATATTCTAAAGCAAAACCACTCATTAGCCAATTAATTTTCCACAAACACTTTTGAAAATCGTTTTGATGACGAAGATTATTTAATATTTTCTCCCCCTTAAACGATGACCCGTTTTCTATTTAAAGAGCTGTAGTCATTGTTAAAGAGTCAAATATTGATGAAAGCATTTCCAATTAGTATCTTGAAAAAGATTGATTCGTGGTGTCAATAAGATTTCTCTTATTTTAACAAATTAATGCACTGAGACGTACATTAATTCGTGTTAGACCAAGTTGTAAAGTAAACTTGATCCCTTTGCATGATTTGGCTTGTAAATCATGCCCGAGAAAATTAATTCCCGTTCTGAGCCAACGTTTTCTAAGGAAATACGTGACTTTAATATGAAAACCGGGTTGCAGTCTGAAATAACTATAAGCCATAATGGGCATGTTTTTAAAAATGTACAACTTTTATACGGACTCTATTTATGGCACCGTGTCGATATTGATCGACATTTCTAAGGCCGTAAATATTACCGTACTAAAAGACATGCCCGTTTTAAAAAACGAAAAATATTTTTGGTTTTCTTGATTTTATAATTTTTATGGTTTTTCTAGGTTTTATATTTTTTTTTTATGGTTTTTGTTGGTTTTATATTTTTGTATTTTCTTTTTGTGGTTTATATATGTACGATAATATACATGATCACGAACAAAGGATACTCTGAATAGTTTACCACCACTATTCAGCTGATTCTTCTGCCAATTCTTTGAGAGTCGCTGGAGTAAATGATTTCATGCCAAGCTTGTCGATCAAAAACTCGATTCGTCCTCGATCTAAGGCTTTGGTGAACATATCTGCCAGCTGATACTCAGTAGTGACAAAATACAGCTCGATCACTCCGTTCTCCACATGCTCTTTAATGAAATGGTGGCGAATGTCTATGTGCTTGGCCCGGGAGTGTTGAACATAGTTGCAGCAAAGGGCAATGGCGCTCTTGTTGTCACAATACATCGGGATTTTGTTGAATCCCAAACGTAGTCAGTTAATTGTGATCTCATCCAAAGGACTTGAGCACAACAACCGGACATGGCGATGTATTCAGCCTCCGTGCTAGAAATTGCAGCGCTTTTCTGCCTTTTTGAAGACCAACTGATCAATCTATCTCCAAGGAGTTGCACAGATCCAGAAGTGCTACGCCTCGTGTCTTGACACCCAGCATGATCGGCATCTACGTATGATATTAAAGCAATAGAGGAATCTTTCGGATACCATAGACCACGATGAAGTGTTCCTTTTAGATACCGAAAGATCCTTTTAACTATATGTAGGTGCTTTTCGGTAGGCCGAGCCTGATACCGGGCACACATGCATACAGCAAATTGCAAATCAGGCCTGCTAGCAGTCAGATACAGAAGGGTGCCGATCATCCCACGGTAAAGTTTTGGATCGACAATAGTCCCATTCCTATCTTCATCTAACTTGGATTTCTCCACCATTGGAGTGTCCACGGGGTCACAATTTTCAAAGTTATACTTCTTTAAAGATTCTAGAGCATATTTGGATTGATTAATAAAGATGCCTCTGGGATTCTGAGAAATCTGTAATCCTAAGAAAAATGAAAATTTTCCCATCATCGACATCTGAAAGCGTGTGGACATTATCTGCTCAAAGCGATTTGACAATTCTATGTTAGTGGCAGCAAATATTATATCATCAACATAAATTTGTACCAGAATCATGTCGTTGTCCTCCTTGAGAGTGAATAGAGTGGGGTCCACCTTGCCTTTGGAGAAGCCTTCCGAAATGAGATATGTTGAAAGGAGATCATACCACGCGCGTGGAGCTTGTTTCAACCCATAAAGAGCCTTCTTAAGCTTGTACACATGATTAGGAAACTTCGTGCTAACGAACCCATCCGGCTGACTAACATAGACCTCTTCCCTTAGTTCACCGTTCAAAAATGCCGTCTTCACATCCATTTGATAGACGATCATATTCATATGAGCAGCATACGCAAGGAATAGTCTAATGGCCTCCAATCTTGCAACAGGAGCAAAAGATTCTTCAAAGTCTATACCCAAGGCTTGTTTATATCCTCTAGCGACCAATCTAGCCTTATTCTTCAATACTGCACCCATCTCATCAAGTTTAACCTTATAAACCCACAACAAAGTAAGGATGTTAACCTTGTCAGGGAGAGGAACTAATTCCCATACTTCAAGTCTTTGGAATTCATTTAGTTCCTCCTGCATGGCTTCAATCCAAGATGATTGAGTCATAGCCTGTTGCCAATTTTTAGGTTCAACTTCGGAGAGAAATGCGTCAAAGTAGCAATAGAGTGCACTCTCTTGTAATTGATGGCGTGTAGAAACTGGTCGATCTAGATTTCCAATGACATTCCTAATTGGGTGATCTTTTGTCCATTTAGTGCTATGATTTTCAATCCTAGGTGGTCTGGAGTGAACAATAGAAGGAGCTTCTTCTGAGGTAGACGCGGCTGAAGGGTTTTCAGGGAACGGTATACCAAAGAAAGGAAGCTCTTGCAGGTGAGCATATTCCAAATCGTGATCAGTAGAATCCTCTTCCACATCATTGGGCACAAGTAGGGGTGACGATTCAGGTGTAGTTTGAGAATCACTTGGTAAAGGTGCATCCGGTTCAATGTTAATTGAAGATGCATTTGATAAAGCTTCATTAGCTGGAGCAACAACTTCAGGAATTGGAGCTATCACTACGGGTGCTGGAAGTTCATCATTCGGGGGATCAAAGAATTCATCAAACAACGGTTGAAACAGTTTGTCCCACTCGGGCCTTGTTGGTGGTAAAAATGATGTCGAAGTAGGATTATTGGGAACTAATCCGGAACTAATAGCACCGGTTCCCATCTCATGAAGCGCGGGTTCAGAGCTGCGTTGCTCAGAAGCCATCGCTGTCAGCTCATCGAAATCTGCGTCCATAGTTTCTACAATCTTGCCAAGACGACGGTTGTAAATTCGGTAGGCTTTCTTGGAGGGTGAGTAACCAATGAAAAAACCTATATCGGATTTTGGTTGAAGCTTGCCCAAGTTCTCACTATTAATGTTTGGATAACAAAGAGCACCAAACACATGAAAGAATGAAACATCGGGTTTACGATCATGCAGAAGCTCGTAAGGTTTTTTCCATGGCGTTTCCGAATGATAGAACGGTTTTGGGTGAAACATGCAGTAGAGATAGCTTCTGCCCACAAGAACAATGGAGCGTTCGCATAAATCAGCATAGTCCTAGCAGCTTCCATAAGCGTACGATTCCGTCTTTCAACGACACCGTTTTGTTGTGGAGTACGTGCAACAGATATTTCATGTGAGATACCAACTCCTTCATAGTAATCATGAAGAGTCTGGTTGACGAACTCTGTTCCATTGTCTGTACGAATACGGCGGACAGTAGTATTCAAACGTACCTGAATGAATTTCAGAAAAGTGATGATAGCCTTCGGTTCTTCATCCTTTGTACGTAAAAATCTTACCCATGTAAACCTGGAGAAATCATCCACAATAACGAGAATGAATTTCTTACCGCTCACACTTTCAGTTCTCATTGGCCCACAAAGATCCATATGCAAAAGATGAAGTTTTTCTTGATTGGTGTCTTCAGCTTTGGGCTTGTAAGATTTCTTGGTTCTTTTCCCCCTTGAACACGCGGAACATAAATGGTCCTTGTGAAATTTAAGCTTTGGAAGACCACGAACTAATTCGTTTTTAGCCAGATGATTAATAGCATCCAAGTTGAGATGAGATAATCTGCGATGCCATAACCAAGACTTGGTCTTAGATGCTTTAGAGAGAAGACATACTGGAGAGGCGGCCATCATGTCTTGTAGGGACAACGTATAAAGATTTGCACCACGAGAACCCTTCAACAAATCTTTTCCTTCCAAGTTGCGGATGAAACAAGTATGTTGTCGAAAAGCAACCTCTAGGTTGGAATCACAAAACTGTCCTACTGAAAATAAGTTATGACCAAGACCTTCTACATAGTATACCCTTGAAATCGTAATGTTTCCAATCTGATATTCACCATACCCCATTATCTTTGCTATATGATCATTCCCGAATTTAACCGTACCAAGAAACTTGCTGACGAAATTTCGGAGCATCGAGCGATCTCCGGTCATATGCTTTGAACAACCGGAGTCCAAATACCAGAGGATGATTTGGACCACCTGAAAATATCACCACACAAGGACAATGTAGAGGTATCGGAATCTGAATGTTCCTTGTTATTAGCAGGTACAGATTTAATAATCTTAGATTTGCTAACTTTAGGTTTCTTAGATTTCCTAGCCTTCTTCTTCCTAGTTGGTGGTGTAGATTCTAGTTGGCTTAAATCCTGAGGTATTTCTTCACTGATAGGCACTATAGTGGGGGCTGACCTAATTAAAGGGCGCTGTTTCCATACTTTAGTGCTAGTGTGCCTAACTAAAGGACGCTCAGACCTAACCTCAATGGATGCATTCCTAGTTAAAGGGCACATTGTTCCATCTAATGTAAAGGTCCTACCAGTGGGACGCCATTGCCAGCCAACTTGGGCTCGAGTTCTACCAGTCGGCTTCCATTCAATATTATTCCTAATGGCATTCATTTCATTCACATGATCAATAAGACACAAATCATGACGTTGGGAAAACATACATTCATTACAATTCCAACAATTCAAATTAGAATTCACGAATGGTTTAGGCTTCTGCACAGGCGTAGAGCTTTTAGTCTTAACATGATTCTTTTTATTTAAAACTGAACTAACATTCCTATGGTGAGCTTCTACTTTCTTCTTTTTGGCACTACTAGTGGAGGGCTTGATCTTATCTTTCTTGAGTGGCGATCCTTTAGCCTTAGTAGTCTCTTTTAATCCTGTAGAAGGCAAAGTGGGAACATTAGCAACAGATTTTAAAGGTGCCTTACTTGATTGTGCCAATGACGGTTTTTCTCTTGGAGTCTTATTAAATGGAGTTACAGCAATGGGTCGATTAGTGAGTAGTGCCGAACCTGGTTTACCTATGTATTGCAAGTAGGCTAAGCAATATTGAACACGCTTAATATATTCATGGGCTGAATAATAGTAGCTACTTGAGGGATCTAAGGCATAAAGATCGTCTAAGATATCCCTAACAAGATCTACATGCTTAATTGCATTCCTCATATAATCATCGTAGGTAACCGGGTTTTTCTTATGGAGCGGGTTCTTATAAAGCACTACTGACTTGGTTGTTGGAGCACTAGTGGACGGTGCAGAATCGGTAGCTAAGTTATCAACAACTTCTTGTCGGGTGAGAAGAAGTGTCTCCTTTAACTCGGCCAAAACCATATTTTTGTCAATGAGCAGGATGTTTAAGTCAGAGATTTCCTCACATTTTTGGTTCAATTGTTCAACATAAAATTGTTGCTGTGCCGCATTAAAAGCGAAGCGTTCTTCTAGTGAACCATAAAGTTTGGACATTCCCTGTCTTGCACGATCCATCTCCCCTAGAATAGACGAAAGTCTAATTTCTAAGTCCTGGTTTTTAGACTCTGCAGCCTCTAGTTCCAATTTTAGTGTTTCATTTGATGACACATCTCTCTTCAATCTCATAATCTCTTCCTTTTATCAAATGGATGTGAAGAGTGCTTTTCTTTATGGCACAATTGTAGAGGTGGTTTATGTGGTGCAGCCTCCTGGTTTTGAAGATTCAGAACATCCAGACAAAGTGTATAGAGTGAAGAAAGCAATGTATGGACTTCATCAAGCCCCAAGAGCATGGTATGGCACATTTTCCACCTATCTGGTGGAAAATGGATTCAAGAGGGGCACCATAGATCATACTTTATTTACCAAGAAGATTGGTAAGGACTTTCTACTTGTTCAGGTCTATGTGGATGATATCATCTTTGGCTCTTCAAGTCCAAAGATGAGTGAAGACTTTTCCAAGCTCATGACAGACAAATTCAAGATGAGTGCAATTGGAGAGATGAACTTCTTTCTAGGTTTACAAGTTCAATATAAAGAAGATGGTATCTTTATCTCTCAAGACAAATATGTAGCAGAATTCTTAAAGAAGTTTGGTTTTTCCCCACATGAAAAACGGGCTAGCACACCCATGGATAGGGAACACCCTTGGGGTAAGATTGGAGATGGAAAAGAAGTGGATGTTAGGCATTATAGGTCAATGATTGGTTCATTGATGTATCTTACAGCTTCTAGACCTGACATCATGTTTGATGTGTGTGCATGTGCACGCCATCAAGTGACTCCCAAAGAGTGTCACATTCATGCTGTCAAGAAGATCTTTAGATACCTTAGGTGGTATCCCACCTTGGTATTATGGTATCCAATGGATTCTCCATTGGAGCTTATTGGTTATTCAGACAGTGATTATGGATGTGACAAATTTGATAGAAAATCCACAACTGGTGGGTGCCAATTTCTTGGGAGTAGGTTGATATCTTGGCAATGTAAGAAACAAACAGTGGTGGCCAACTCTACAACTGAAGCAGAATATGTTGATGTAGCTGCTTGTTGGGGACAAGTCTTATGGATTCAGAACCAACTGTTAGATTATTAATAACAGTACTTTATGTATTATTAAGAATTCTGTACATCATTCTAAAACAAAACAGATATAAATTAGACATTATTTCATAAGAGATTGTTTTGAAAAAGGTTTAATACAACCAGATAGGGTTGACACAGAATAAAATGTGGCAGATTTATTAACTAAACCTTTTGATGCTGGGAGGTTTCAATACTTGGTAACAAGTATTGGAATGATAAATCTTACCTAAAATTTTGGAACTTATTGTAAAAGTATGTACAGGATATACATTGTTATTGGTCTTTGTACAAAATTAGGTTTTCCACTTTATTTTTCTAACACTGACAAAGGTTATTTTAACGCTGATAAGTGTTAAAATAGACGTTGACAGCAATATGTTAGTTTTGTGGTTTTTGATCTAATTATGTAGGCATTATGAGCATTATACAAATGGATACAAAGTTGCTTATGGATCTTTGGAGCTTACTAGGAGTGTGTTCAAGATTATGGATGATGGTTGGAATGTTTACATTCCTATCTTGACATACACTTTTAATCCATATTTTATTTTTGGCAACTTGTATATCATAATTTAAGGGGAGGTTTAGGAAACCTTTAGGACTTGTTGGGTATTCTTATAATACTCTTATCACAATTCTAGATTGTGTCCACTAGTGAGTACGAGTTAGTTTACTAAATCGTGAGGCACTGTAGCATGCAAAGTTGATATACTTTGCACGCTGCCGAGACTTTTTGGCCTAGAATTGGTTGTGGTCGGTTGGGAGACTTGGGTATGATTTTATTGAGCTTACCTGGGAAGTTACAACGGATCTATATGAGATAACTTCGTTGTTAAGAACTTTGGTTAGCAAGGGACACTTGAGGGCAATTATGTCCATTTTGCTTAAGCAAGTGTGCATGATTGGATAGTGCTTGCCGCCCTATAGTGATTTTCAGTCTATAAGTTATCTTCACTAGGATAAATTACTTTGTTAAGGTCCTTTTTCTTTTTAATTATTTTTATTTTTGGACGCTGACACTTTTCTTTCCAAACGCTATTAAGACCAATTTTGACGTTGACATGGCAATTTCCAACGTTGACAAGAATATAGCCGTTAGGCGCTGATAAGTTATTTTTGATCGTTGATAAACATTGGAATCCTACCCAGTTGTTATTTTTGACGAAAATATGGGTCGTAATTTTAGGAGTTGGTAACTTTTTATTAATGCTTGAGATAAGTTATATAATTTCAAGATTTCATGATTATATTTTGAATATAACTGCCTCATGTTTTGACAATCACATATTTTCACCTCTCCTATATATTTGGCTCATTTCTTTAAAACAGGTTAACTGCTTATTCTTGTCTAACTAAATTTTCTGAAACCTTCATCTTCCATCCCTTTTATCATAGCTTTCTACATCAATGGCACCTAAGTTTAAACCTACAGATTTGGAATTGGGGTTCAGGAGTCAACATAACATGGTAGCTTATTTACAAGCGGATAATAGTCAGTTTCCCCAATATACTCAGATGGTTGAGTATTTGAATGCATCCCCTTTAAGGTATGCACTTTCTCATGCTCCTCTTATCCCTGTCACACACATTAAACAGTTTTGGAACACTGTACGTTCCTCAACAGTTAATGAAGTGACTACATTGATTGCTATTGTCTATGAGGTTCCAAGGGTGGTTACTGAAGCTTTGGTTCGCCAAGATTTGCATCTTAATGATGCATATGGTATAACCACCCTACCCATTGCAGAGCTAGAACAAGGACTCCAAGCTTTGGGATATCCTTTGCCTGAACAAGTCCATTTCGTAATACTAGAACACCAGAGCATCTGGCACGATATGTTTCACATGTCATTTCATTCTACGTGTAACACACCATTTTGGTAAATGGAATGTCACGCGTGATTATGGTGTGTCATCAAAGCATACAAGGTAAATATCTTAAAAACATTAAATGACCATGAAAGGAAATACCGGAAACAAACATCAGTACCCCAAGTATAAGGTCATCACACACAAACATAAGTACTGTAATGGAAAAGGACTAAACAATGTCCAAATAAATAAGTAGCAAAATGTATGATAAAATGCATAATGTAGAGAAGGCTAGATTGCTTCTAATCAATATGCACGTACGCTTAAAGTCTAAGAGCATCCTTGAGTACCTGCCGTTTGGAAACATGAAAGGAAAATGGCTGAGCATAATGCTCAGCGCACGGATATACAAGTATGAAATGGAATAGCATAAGCATATAAGACTAATAGCAGCGGAATAATATAAGTTCTAAGAAATCTGTAATCATGTTCATAAAACTGGTTTTATAGTTTGAAAAGACTTATGTTTCTATGAAAATCTGTTTTAGTTAGCCAAATAGCCTATATAGGTCATGAGGTTCCACCATGCATGAATACTTGGAGGGGAGACCTTGTTATGCAATTAGAGGGTTTGCCTCTAATTAAATAGTCTGGGTAGGAGGGATCAGCTCCTAGTGAAGGAAGCAAGGCACACATCGCAATCACTCTGATAATACTGATAAACATGTAACTAGGATGCACCCATACGTCCCACATGATAATGTAATATAATGGCCAAAACTGAAAAGGGACGCCACGAGCAATCACTTCGTCATGGGGAAGTCATAACACTGGTGCCTCTAGTGTTATGGTTATGGTACCTCCATAACTAGGTGACATTGGTCTTGCATGTATATGACTTAGGCTCTTATTCTAACATAAGTATCAAACATATAAAACAAATACTGGGAAAATAGTTGGCTGCAAACGGGGAATCCTAATAAGGAAAGAATGTCCATACTGAAAGGACGGGAAATCCGTATCTTATGTCCAGTGAACGGAAAAGACGAACGAAAGGAAGTCCTACTCCGATCTCACTAAGGCTACATAAATAGGGGACATGTATAAGTATTATGTTTACTGAGTACGTAAATGATTTTATATCATGTCTTAGCTTGTTTTATATGTTCATGTCTTGTTTTACTGATTTTAAGGTTAGGTTGTGTTTATCATGTATTCTAGGTATTCTGACTAAGTATTACTTGTATTCCTTGTATTATTATACTTGTGTAATAATAAGTAACTTTCTAAAAATAGTATGTTTCCTAAAATAGAAAGTTTTCAAAAATAGAAAGTTTCCAAAAAAAGTAAGTTTCCTGAATTAGAAAGTTTCCATATTTAGAATAAAGCTTAATTAATAAACTAATAAATAAGCTTAAGTTTACTGATCAAATATCATAAGACGCAATTATTTGTATAGTTTATTAATAATATCATGATAATTAAATAAACTATAGGTTATATGATTTAATTAAATATAAGCATGATTTAATTAAATTAACGTGTATAAAATACTTAGGTTGAAACATGTATTAATATTATATTAATTATAACCTAAGTCATGTTTATTAATTAATTATATTTCATGTCTTAATAATTAATTAATATTATAGTCTAAATTAAATAAATAAATACTTAGGTTAAAACATGTATTATTTACTAAATAATAATTAACCTAAGTCCATGATTTAATTAAATTAATTTAGTCAAATTAATTATAAGTCATGTTTAATTAATTTAATATCTTGTTAAGAATAATAGCTTGTAAAAATAAAATACTTGTACTATTTTAATCATGAACTGAACCCGTGTATTTAGTTTAGACATGTCGTGAACCAGACCCGGAACCTCATGAACCGGTCCAAACCAAACACCCCTTAACAGTGGCAAACCGGCTCGGCCGGTTGCCACTGTTTTTGTTAAACTACCACCGGCTTAAGCCGGTGTTCACCTCTCGGCTAGCCGCTGCCCAACAGTAGGTTCGCACCCCCGGGTGCTGGTGGTTACCATTGCTGCGCTGTTGTTCCCCCTGCTTGACCCACACCGCCACCGGCTGTGTGCCGGTGGTGGTGGCTGCCTGCTGCCGAGACCCAAGTGAACCACAAGGACACCCCGACTTGTGTCGGGGTTCCTTGTTCTTGGGCTCTCGGTTTGAGTGTCGGCCGAACAAACAACCCTTTAATTTCCTCCATGATTACGTGACATGTTTTAATCCTTGTTTTTATTTAATCCATGTTCATGTGTTAATTAATTAAATAAAAAGAATAAAAATAAAAGGGTTTATGGATTACCGGATGTGTGTAATGATTAGAGAATAATAAAACGAACATGATCTTGAATTCAATTAACCAAAAATCAGATAAACTCCTCTTTGGTGCTTTTGGTTGCCGCCGACCAAGAGAGAAAAAGGAAGAGTAGGGTTTTGATTTTCTTGAAAACTCTGTAAAGTGAAAAGTGTTTTAACCCTTTTTGTTTATTACTAAAAATCAAATAGGTTTGGCCCCTTTTCCTCTTTGTGTCGCGGCTTGTAGGGCCCATAAAGGAAAACCCGAAGTTTTCCCGTGTTCGTGATTTTTACGTTCATGATTTCATGTTCGTGATTATAATTATTAATGTTAATAATTATCGTGTACTATCACGTACTTAATACTTATCGTGTAACAATACGTACATAACTTCTGTAATTACTAACCGTGACACGTGTTCATGCTATAAAGGAAAGTTTTAATATGTACGTACGTTTACTAAGTGTATTGTTCATGGTAAAAGCATGCGGGTTTTACACCACGTTTCTCATATCACGTTCAGGATAAGTTGTACGTATCATCATCCACCATATGGTCTTATATTACATTCATCATATTCCCACGTATCACATTCACAATTGTTCACGTATCACGTTCATGATTGTTCACGCATCACGTTCACAATTGTTCACGTACTACGTTCAGTATGTCTCGCGCATCACTGCTATGATGCTATTAATGACAGTTATTCCGGGTTATTTTACCTCATAACGTTTCATTTACCCTGGCACGTTAAGTCTTATCCACTCGATCAGATTCATGAGGATATATCTTACGTTGATAAATCAGGAACTTTTAGGTACCGTCAAGTCAGGGTCATGAAGATCAGGATTTGCTACTTCGCCAAGATCTTTTAGAGGAACCGTTCTGAGTGGGAAGCCACTTGAAATGGAAGGTTCCATCCGGAGCTTCTATCCTCTTTTTTCGTTCCTGAGTCAGGTATGTTCTCTCCATCCACATCACGTTCCATGTCCTTCACGGTCCATGTTACATCCACGTCTCTTTCAATTTACGTTATCTATAATTCGGGGACGAATTATTCTTTTTATGGTGGAAGAGTTGTAAACCCGTATTAAAATACCATGAACAGTACATCATACGGAGTTACGAATAAAATAAAACTTTCCGTTTATATCATGTACACGTGTCACGAACATTAAATCAGAAACTACGTACATGTTAGTGCACGATAATTATTAAGTACATGATGATAAAAGATAATTATTAGTATATAATTACAATCATGAACATATGATCACGAACATGTAAAACACGATAATTATTACGTATAAGTATTATAACATGAACTACATGAACATTTGAAACAAGAATACATGCGTATAATAATTAAACACGACACGATAATTAAACACAAACAAACCCTAAAAATGGTGGAAACTCTCTCTAGCCGCTGCTGCCTAAGATCATCTTTCTTTGTTTTTTGATTCTGATTTTACCTTTTTTATCATATAACGTGATTGTTGAGTAACTAATTCACTGAATTTTGTTGCTTTTACGTTTATGTTTGTGTGATTGGAGGGCGAATTAGGTCAAAACAAATTAGGGTTTTCTAGGGTTTGTACGGCTGTTGAGTTACTGCGCTCTAAGTTCCTATCGTGGTTTCTTGATTACGATCTGATTTTTTTCTGTTGGTTGTTCGTGTTATGGAGGTGTTCTAGGGTGACTGGGTGTGACAACACTGTTTTTTAGGGTTTTGCAGTATTAGGGTTTGTTTTTTCATGGATAATAGGGGAACTGATGGCAATAAAGGGCATACGCATATTGATGTTAATGCGTTATCTGAACGAATACAGCGTTTGAGGGAGACCATGGCAAAGTCTATGGCTGTTAGGGTTTTGGCATATGGTGGTGCTGGAATAGCGAATCTAATTAATGATGGTTCGAGGGGTGTTGAATACCCTAAATCAGATGGTGATGACCTAGTACATATTCAAGTTGATCATGGGATTCATCAACGAGTGGAGGCTGCCAATGTTCAGCCTACAACGTCAATCAATATTGCTGATGCGCAGACGGAGAAAGGATTGCTCAGGGATGAGGTACATGCTGATGCGACACCTACTACTGAAGATGGTGTTGTTAATGCGGAAAAGGTGAGGGGTTCGCTGAATTAGGGTTGTGCTAAGCAGCATGTAAATGCAAATGTTACACAGGTGGGTTCGTTTGCCTCAATACTTCAAAACAAGGGCGGTATGAAACAATCGAATCCTAAGTTGGTTAAGATCTCAGAATTACGGTGTGATGAGCATGTTGAAGGAGCACGAGTTGCACTTCCGTATGCTGTTGTTGAAGAGGTTGAATCCCGATTTGTGCACACGTTGTACGGGCAGTTTATTGGTAAGTGTTTAGCTTTCCCACAGGTGGAAAACTATGTTAAAAATACATGGGCACGATTTGGTTTGATACGCGTTCAATTGCATGAGGATTTCTTCCTTTTCCAATTCAATACGAAGGAAGGAATGGAAGGAGTTCTTGGAAATGGCCCGTGGTTGATTAGGACAATTCCTTTGATCTTGAATATTTGGTCCCCTACTACTGATTTGAAAAAGGCGGAAATCAAGAAAGCACCAGTTTGGGTTAAGCTTCATCATGTGCCGATTGTTGCTTATTCGGAGGTTGGTCTTAGTCTTATCACGGCCCAAATTGGCACACCTATTATGTTGGATTCCTACACGAGCAATATGTGTGTTAACTCGTGGGGTCGAAGTACATATGCTCGGGCGCTCGTTGAGGTTTCAGCTGATATGGATTTATTGGATTCAATGGTAATTGTTGTCCCTAAAGGTCGTGATAAAGGGCATTCATTGGTTACGATTGATATTGAGTACGAATGGAGACCTCCAAGATGTTCTACATGCTTGATCTTTGATCATACTAGTGATACGTGTCCGAAAGTGCACAAGGAAGTGGTTGCTCATGCTACTAAGGATGTGGTGGATGATGGGTTTGAGGTGGTCAAGAACAAGAAGAATAAAGGTAAGAAGAAGCAACCACAAGTTGCAGGTATTAAATTAACAAAACCATCCCTTAATCTTCAGTTTCGTAATGTTGAGCGAGGCGCAACCTCTAAAACAAATGCTACGGGTCAGAATCCTAAGAAGGCAGCCCCGGTGCTTAAAAAGGGTTTCTTGAATAAAAAAACTTTGAGTTTTGTAGCTAAGACGAATGATAAGGATAAGAGTTCTTATAACTCTTTTGGTGCTCTTTGGGATAAGATGGATGATGGTACGGATTGGGAGGATGGTTTTAAAACCAAGAAAGATGTGGTTAATGATAGTGATAGTGAGGTTGAAGAAGTCATATCGATTGATGATCGGCATGGTTCTCGTTAGCCTAATGTTCGCTCCAAGTGCTATCCGTGATGACGTTTTACTTACATTGTTCATGCACCTTTAGGTGGTTCTTTCCTATTGGTGTTATTTGTATTGTAATAGTTTAGTAGGATCATATGGCATGTCATATGATGTAGTGGTTGTTCAGGCATTTGCTTGAGGTTAATGTAGCATTGCAGCTACATTCCATTGTACTTCAACGCTTTTGGGAATATATTTTAACGGGGTTTGGATTCCCCTTTACCCAAAAAACACAAACAAGTGATAAATATTATAACACGAGACTTAAAAGTGAAACTTGGTTTGGGCTTGGGGTATGTCGCGGCCATAAGAGAAAGGAAACAAGGGCCAAGGCCCGGCCCATGATTCAATGTAAAACACAGGAAAGGACCAAATACTCTTCACTTTTCATGATTTCTAAAAAATTAGAGAAACCCTAGTTAGGGCATATATGGCTGCCGACATTATCAAGAGAAAAAGAGAAGGGAAAAGTTGGTTTGATCTGTAATTCGGGTTCATGTATGTGTTCGTGTTCTAGAGCTTCTATGGTTACGCATACGATATTCTAAGTCCTTAACCTTTTTAATTATTTTTCTTTAATTCAAGAACCCATTTAATGAACAATGAAAACATGATGTTATAATGATTAAAACATAAAAGGGAGTCGGGCTTGATTGTGTTTTGGTTCGGCTTTCACCCAAACCGAGAGTATTAGACTCTCGGTGGTGGTTTCCTTCGATCAACCGAAAACCAAACGGCCTCAGTGGCTGTTTACTATAAACAGTGGCAAGCAGCAAGGGTTGCTGTTGATCAGGCAGTGGGAACCGAGAGTCTTTGACTCTCGGTGGGAAATTGGTTCGAGCAGGGGGAACCGACCACTACCGGTAGGAAACCCAGGCCAGGTAGTGGCAGCCAGCAGCAACACAGAAGGGGCAGGGGTGTTTGGCTGATGGTTTTATTTAGGGTGTTTGGCTGACAGTTTATGAATTAAAAAGGGGTTGTTTTAGTTCGGCTTATATGTTCGGCTTATATTAAAACACGGGCACAAGATAATTTTTACAAGTTATATATTTTCGTACAAGTTATATTTTTACAAGTTATATTCTTTTACAAGGAAAAACTAAATTAATTAAGCAGGACTAATAATTAATTTAATTTAATCATGACTTAGGTTATAATTATTTTTAATACATAATACATGTTTTAACCTAAGTATTTTACCATTTAATTTAGACTATAGTATTAGTTAATTATTAAAACATAGACTATAATTAATTAATAAAACATGACTTAGGTTATTATTAATAAACTATTAATACATGATTAACCTAAGTATTTTATATGTCTTAATTTAATTAAATCATGCCTTTATTTAATTAAATCATATAACTTATAGTTTATTAAATTACCATGACATCTAATTAACAAAATATACTATTAACTAAATGACTTATAATTTTTAACCAGTAAACTTAAGCTTATATTATTAGCTTATTAATCCAGCTTATTTATAAATATGGAAACTTTCTATTTCAGGAAACTTACTATTTTTGGAAACTTTCTATTTTTAAAAGCTGATCTATTTTTGGAAACTTTCTATTGTAGGAAACCTGCTATTTTTTAGAAAGTTACTTATTATTACACAACATGTATAATAATACAAGAATACAAGATAAAACTTAATCAGAAATACATGAAATACATGAATAATACAATATACCATTTAAAACAGTAAAACAAGACAAGAACATATAAAACAAGCTAAGAACATGCTATAACCAGTAACGTACTCAGTAATCAGATAACTTATACATGTCCCTTATTTATGTAGCATTGGTAAGGTCGGAGTAGGACTATTCATCCTTTCATCTTTCCTCGTTCACTGGACACAAGGTACAGATTTTCCGTCCTTTAGTATGGACATTCTTTCCTTATTAGGATTCCCCGTTTGCAACCAACTGTTTTCCCAAGTATATGTTTTATATGTTCGATTACTTATGTTAGTTTAAATGCCTAAGCCATATACATGCATGACCAGTGTCACATAGTTATGGAGGTAGCATAACCATAACACTTGAGGCACCAGTGTTATGACTTCCCCACGGCAGAGTGATTGCTCGTGGCGTCCCTTATCAGTTTTAGACTATATTTATTATCATGTGGGGCGTATGGGTGCATCCTAGTTACATGTTTTACAGGATTTTCATGGTGAATGCGATGTGTGCCTTGCATCCTTCATAAGGAGTTGATACCTCATACCCAGACTAATTAATTATAGGCAACCCCTCTAATTGCATGACGAGGTCTCCCCTCCAAGTATTCATGCACGGTGGAACCTCATGAGCTATATGGGCTATTGGCTAATTAATACAGTTTTCATATAAAAACATAATTCTTTTTAAACTATAAAACCAGTTTTATGAACATGTCCAGGTTTTCCAAGACTTATACATTTCTGCTGCTTTTCAGTCTTTACTTATATTTTATTTTTTTGGGTAAAGGGGACTATCCCCGGTAAAATATATATTACGCCAAAAAACATTAAAGTACAGCGGATGTAGGTAAGGTCCTATCATCTCAGCCCGTTACATGGGCACAACCATGCACACAAAACACCGTGCAACAACTAAATACCCTAACATAAGAGTGACATGCCACTCTTATGACTACTAAACTATATTGGAATAGTACAAGCAGACAAAATATAAGATATGAACCTCTTGCTTCCAACATAGACAATAATTCCAATCCCTCTCTCATCAGAACCATAGTAAACGAAAACATGTGTCGTTCAATAGCATCTTTAAGCATCCTGATATTAACTAAGGCTGCGACGACACCAGTCACTAACAGCTTCAAAGAGGAACTACATCTACAATATTCACAATGTGAATATTATAAGAACCAATACATGATGATAAATACGTCCTTGCCCTTTAACAAATATCGTCTAAATATCTCGGCAGAAGACCCATTACCATAGATCCCAGCTAAGCAGCCTCCACCTGCAAGCAAATGACCATTCTCTCCAAACCCACAACTCGACATTAGCACAAACCACGACCAAACATACAAGTAGTATGGTTTCGAATCTCCCAACCCCAATACAGTACAAGTGACGTGAATAAAACACCTCACGCTCCAGCAATAGCAAAAAAACAAGAGCACTAAAACCACGGATAGAACTCTGATCTAGTACGTATAGCTATACCAGAACTTGTGCTTGAGTTACATAATCAAAACCCTAATGCCTTGATGATGATCAGGCACAATCACCATCAGCATAGAGGATACAACAGAACCTGTAGTGTAGCAGCCCTTTGTAACATCCCGTCAACGAAAACCACAGGAAATATTCAATCCGATCTAAACCCTAATAGGAAACTAGGGTTTGTGGTTTCGCTAAGATGCCCAAGAAACTAGCAGACTCCAAAAGAAAGAAGCAATATGAACCCTTATATGACCGATTCGGAACCCTAGAGCATCAAATCATACAATACAAGGTGGAGCCGCCGTACAAATCACAAAACCATCATCGCTACCCATTGATAAGATGGGTAATCGGTGGTATATGGAGATCCCATAAGATAATAAATAAAGCTCTAGCCGCCACCTTCTTAGAATAAAAACACAACCCTATATTCGTATTGCATACCCAAGAACAATAAGCATCGTTAATAGGTAGAGAGGACAATTTAGGGTTGGTTTATGGCCGGAAATAATAGAAGAAGATGGCGGCCGGGAATCTCCATAGGAGAGAGAGAAAACTAGGGTTTTACACAAAGTTTCTCTAAGACTACCATGTTATACACTAGGGTTTTACACTAGGATGAATCATACCATGTTATATATCCGTTTACTGAGCGTATTGCACAACCGTTAATTTCCTTTTCATGTCCCAACACGGCAGGTACCCATGGACAGACTCGGGGCATATGGAGGACGTGCATAGGATGGAAGCTGCCTTAGACTTTTTCTCCTTTTTGTCTTCATATACTTATGCTTGTTTGGACACTTTCCTTGTCCTCCTAGTTCATTTACTTTATTTATCTTTTGGGCTTATGTTTGGGAACCGATGTTTGATTCTGGTTTTCCCTATGGTCATGTATGTTTTTGTACATTTTACCTTGCATACTTTGATGACACGCCATAAATACGCGTAACGGTCCACATATGTTCGAGATGGTGGGGCAAACCTCATCGAGGACGATGAGTCCCGAAGAGGGGGTGATTATGACACCCCAGGCAAATCCTACATCAGATGTGGCCAGGAGAGATCAATGGTTCATAAGATAACTGTCGCCTTCTCATGACACAACGTGTTTTGTGGTCTACTACAAGTGGGGTTCTTAGGAACTGGCAGTTAAGTGTGCTCATGTCAGAGTAGTACTAGGTTGGGTGACCAGCCGGTAAGTACTTACAAGAGGGCCACAAAGCAAAGCTGTGAGCCTGCGGGCAAAGCAGACAATATTGTAGTCTGAGTAGGTGGGATGTTACAGACTTAGATGAATCATAGATGCATGAGTCCCTTAAAAGTTCTACTAACACTAATGAATTTGTCTCTTGTACTTTTAGTGACAAGACCAATGATTATGCATCCTGTGGTTCAAGTGAAAAGTCTAGTCCCTCAAGTCCCAAGCCAAATGACACTGTTGCTTCTAGTGCTAGGATGAGTGATGAGAGAGTTGCTACTGCATCTGCTTCCATTGTTTTTTATTCTAGTATTATGTCTTTTAGGAATGTTGTTTCTCCTAGATAAGTGTTTAATAAGAATAGCAGTAATAAACAATGTCATTTGAATAAAAGTTCTTTTAAAACATGCTTTGTTTGTGGTAGTAGATTTCATTTGATTAAAGATTGTGTTTTTTATGATCAAAGGCCTGTTGGCCATCATTCTTATGGTACTCCTGGTCCACTAGTGGTTACGCTTACTGGTATGGGTTTCACCTCTAAAGGCTAAACCCTTGTGATCAATCTTTTCCTTCTACTAGGAGGAACTCTCCTCCAGCTTCTACTACTTGGAGAAACAATCAAAGTACCACCAACAGACCAACCAGGATTTATTTTCAAAATTTTCGTAAGTCTGTTGAGAATTACAATACTTCTACTGACCACATGCAATTTGAATTGGGAAATTTAGGTTCTGTTGTTAAGCCCTCAACAGGTTGTTCTTGGAAACAATATAGAACCCCTATGATGCCCAGGAAACACAAGAACAACAGTGGATCGCATCAATCACCATGGCTATCTTACAATGATCCACAATGTAGGCTCAAGCCAGGAATGGCTTGGGTCCCCTTAAGACACTAACTGTTACATATGTTTCTTGTTGTTGTAGTTTAATCCATACCAAGATCCGTGTAAAACCCGCATTTATATACCATGAACAAAAAACATGAACTGAAAATACACGAAAATACATTAAAGATAAAACTTTCCATTATAATATATTACACGTGTCACGACATTAAATAACATGTATTTACGTATATTATAAATGTGACGTGTTCACGATATATTAAATTCACGACAATTAAACACGAACGTACATGAACATTTAACTTTACATAAAAAGCTACGGGTTTCCTCGTGGGCTTAATGTAGGTCGCGACTAAGGACAAGAAAGAAAGGGAATGGGCATTTTGGCCCACGACCTATTGTAAACAAATAATAATAAAAACACAGGGAAGGGTTTATCATATTTTAGGTTACAAAAAAAAAGAAACATTGCCTCCCTTCTAATCTTGCCGTCGGCTGTAGATCACCACAAGGGGTGTCCGGGATGATTTTTCTCTTTGATTTTGGTTGTACGTGTTCGTATTATTAATCCCTTTTCTTTCACGTATCAGGTAATCACTATAACATTTTCTTTTAATTCTTTTTATGATTTCATGTAATTAATCTATAAAACAATCAAGTAAAACATGTGAGGATTAATTAAAACCATGAATTAAAGGGGTTTGTGGTGTTGGTTTGTTCGACCGAGACCCAAACCGAGAGCCTCAAGGCTCTCGGTGGTGTTTATTTCGCCCAACCGAGACCTCAAGGTCTCGGTGTGGGGTGGTTTTGGCTCGAACACAGGACGAGGGAACAGTCGGGGTGGGATTTGATTTGGTTTCGAGGCTAACCAAGACTACTAGGGTCTCGGTGTGGCTCGTTTTAACAAGAACAGTGGAAACCGGCAACAGTCGGTGTGAACCGGGCTCGGCAGTGGCAGCCGTGGCTCGGCAGTAGGAACCGAAGGCCACCAGTGGCAACCGGCAAGCCGGTCTAGCCACTGGTGGGGCTGCGTATGATGATCAGCCGCCGGCTGACACCACTAGCCGCTGGCTATGTGGTGTCGGCTAGGCATGTTTTCGGGCTCGGGGTAACTTTTAAACACGGGTTCGGGCTCGGGAATTTTTTTAAACAGTTTATAAACTTAATTAATTTATTCACAAGACCATTTTATTTAATTAAATGCATGATTAAGGTTAAAATATTAGAATTAATATTTCATGACTAACCTAAGTATTTACTTAGTTTAATTTAATTACAACATGATATTTTTAATTAAATTCTTATAACGTATAGTTTATTAGTTTAACCAAGTTAATTATCTAATAAGCTATAATACTTGAACCATGACTTGTATTTTACTAAACAAACTTTACTTGACATTAATAATCTAGTTTATTTCTAATTATGGAAACTTACTATTTTTGGAAACTTTCTATTTTTAGAAACATACTATTTATGGAAACCTGCTATTTTTAGAAAGTTAGTTAGTATTACAATACAAGTATTATAATACCATACTACATGAATAATAAACAACAGAATACAAGAATAACTACAGATTAACACTTAAAACAGTTAAAACATGACTAAACATGAATGATAAACTAAGAACACACGGAACCAGTAAAACACATGTAATTTAGACAACTCATACACGTTCGTATTCTTATGTAGTATTATCCGTCAAGGCGGAGTAGGTTCTTCAGCGTTTCCGTTAGCTTCTACTGGACACAAGGTACGGATTTTCTCGTCCTTCAGTACGGACAATCTCTTCCTTTATTAGGATTTCCTGTATGCAGCCAACTGTTTTCCTAGTAGTTACAGATTTAATTGCTTATATTTTATTAGTTACCTTAGCCATATACATGCATGACCAGTTTCACCTAGTTATGGAGGTACCATAACCATAACACTAGAGGCACTAGTGTTATGACTTCACCACGGCGAAGTGATAGCTCGTGGCGTCTCTTTTAGTTTATTTGGAGTTTATTACTTTTTTATTATCATGTGGGGCGTATGGGTGCATCCTAGTTACATTGTCAGTCAAGATTTCATGGGGAATGTGGTGTGTGCCTTGCATCCTTCACAAGTAGCTGATCCCTCCTACCCATTACCATATTAATTAGAGGCATCCCCTCTAATTGCATGACGAGGTCACACCTCCAAGTATTCATGCTCGTTGTTGACCTCATGACCTATATTGGCTTTTGGTATATTTTAACTAATACGGATTTTCATAAGTAAACATAAGCTATGTTTTCAGAACTAAAACCAGTAAACAGGTTATACGTCTAGGTTTCCCAGGACTTATTCATTTCTGCTTCCTTTCATGCTTTATATGCTTTCATTATGCTTCATTATTATATGATTTCCATGCTTTATTGTATATCCGTGCACTGGGCGTTATGCTCAGCTGTTTTCGATTTCCATGTTCCCAAACGTCAGGTACCCAAGGTCGCAAGTAGGATCTCAAGAGTTTGTGCATTCGGATGGAAGCTATCCAGCCTTCTATATCTTATGCATTTATCATACTTTATCTTACTTTATTTCATGTTGGACATTCTTTAGTCCTTTTCCTTTACAGTACTTATATTTTCTTGTGTTGAATTACTTGGACTACCGATGTTTGTTTCTGGTATTTCCATTTATGGTCATGAATGTTTAGACATTTACCTTGCATGCTTTGATGACAGGCCATATATCATTGTGATATTCCATTTTAACAAATGGGGTGTTACAATTATGGTATCAGAGCCAAGGTTTCGACCTGTAGCTCTTTAAAACTAACAGTTGGTTTTCATGCTTTCATCTCATTTGTATTTCATGTATTCAGTTCATGCATCCATCTCATTGTCGCAAGAATTTTGACTAAGTAATGGTTGGTACAGGACTGGCCCTATTTAGTCGTATGTGTTTTATCGAATCATTTTATTTGTTTAGTGGACCGACCCATAGGCGTCCACACTTTCCTTTTTATTTTGTGAACAGACCCATAGGCGTTCACTCATGGACATATCATCATGCTAAATTTACCATGCATTTTAAAAAAGTTTTATGCATCATAAATAAATTCATGTTTTATACACTGTTCATGCATTTTTCTATTCATGTCATATTTTTCCAGACTCATTATTTATGTTGCATTTTGTTTTAAATTGTCAGATGGTGAACACATGCAATGCTCAAGAATTGGCTGCAGTTCTCAATGCAGCTTTGCAAGCCCTCCTTCCCCAACTCCGCAATGAAATCAGGGACGAAGTTCATGCTGAAGTCCAAGCTCAGGGCGTTCAGTTCGGCCCTCATCCTTAGAACCACAACAATCCTCCGCCTCCACCGTCGGTTACCCTTATGACTTGGTTGGAGCGATTCAACAAACAGAGACCCCGTTCGTTTGAGCAGACTGACAGCCCCAACGAGGCTGAAGCTTGGATTTCTCACATCGAAAAGATATTTGATGCGATGGGTTGTGACGGTGTTTTCAAGGCAAGACTGGCTTGCTCTAAGTTTGAAGGTGATGTGTTGCAGTGGTGGAATTCAGTCAAGCAGTCCAACGGTGGTGATGATTGGGTTGCACTGCTGACATGGGACTAGTTTAAGGAGATCTTCCTTAATCAGTATTTCCCGCATGCTGAGCAGGAGAAACTTATGAGGGATTATCATAATATCCGACAGGTTGCTGGGGAGAACAGCAATGAATTCATGCAAAGGTTTCTTTGTTTGGCTGGATTATTGGGAGCAGCAGCTGATACTGTTAAGGAACAAGCTGATAAATTTCACTCGGCTCTTCGCACTTCGGTTGCCAACAGTTTGGTTTGTGCTACGTTCACTGATTGTAGTAAATTTAGATAACTTGCTTTAGGAAAAACAAGCAACCAAATATGAGCGGTAAGTATCAACGAGTGATTTAGGAAAACCACAAGTAATGACCCACAATCAAATAAAATGAGAGATGAAAGATTCGTTTCCCAAGGAGGTATATGTGTGTGTTCTAATTTGTATTTCTTTGAGATTAATATTGAGAAGAATGGGGATGAGAAGATGCAAGACGGATACGTTAAAATTAAACTACGATGAAAACGTAAAGCCGTAGAAAAACCACAAAAATTAAAAATTATTAAAACCAAAAACAAAATATCAAAAAGGCTAAAAACAAGTCTCAAATAATATAAACAAAGATAAAAATCCAACAAAGATATTTTAAAACCTTTTATTAATTAAATAATTAATTTTAAATGCTAATTAAAGCCCTAAAATTAAATTTAACTAATTCAAAAGTCTAAAATATGATTTTATTGAATAATCACTTAACTTATATTATTAGAAGACTAAAAAGTAATTTTCTAAAAATTAAACCCTATTAAAACTATTTTTAAAACTCTAAAAATGATTTAAACTAATTAAAAATTAATTAAACTTAAAATAATTATAAAATAAATCTAAAAGTGATAAAAATAATCTAAAAATGGAAATAGTCCTAATTAATGATATAGAACCTAGGAAAAATGAAAAAGAAAGAAAAATAAAATTTTGAAAATTAAATAATAAAATAATATTAAAAAAATTACTAAAAAATAAAAGTTTCTAAAATTTGAAATAAAAAATTTCTAAAAATCCTAAATAATATAATTAAGAGAAAAACACAAATCTAAGCTCCTAAACCTTGTTTAATAATTTTATAAAAATCTTTAAAGTTTATAAAAAACCTTAAAATATTATAAAATTAAAAATAAAAGTTTTTAAAACCAAAACAAGATGTAAACCTCAAATATATTAAATAAAACCTAAAAACTATTTTTCCTGAAAATTAAAAGTCTTTTTGGTATTTTTTATTGATTTTATAAAAACGGGAAATAAATAAATTCTAATAAATAATCTATTAATGGGAAAAATATAAAAACTGGCCAGAAAAATCAATAATCTAAATAAGTTCCTAAGAAAATTGAAAAGAACAAAAATGAGCTTAAAAATAAGCTGGAATTGAAGATTTAAGCTACGGCTTTTATATTAAGCTAGAAAGACAAAACAGGTTAAATAAATAAGGAAACCAAAACTCTCAATCAAAGTCCCCAGGGCGCAATGGTAACTAGTTATGTGTGTGAGTGTGGAGACCAGGGTTCGAGTCTAGGCAACACCTTTTTTGCTTCTTATATTTTTTTTTTTATTTTCCTTTTTCAATCCAACCAGTGACTTGTAACAAGCTTGAAAACCAATTCCAACTTCCTATTTAGCCAAGATTTAAGCACCAAGAAGATCAAAATATTTCCAGGTTTGATGTTTTTCTGATGAACAATGGAAGTGCACACTTGTGCACTTCTTGATGCCAAGAGGGGCTTGGTTTGAGCTTATTTTGGTGGATTTCTTTTGGACAAAGGCACCCTTGTGCTTATTTAAGCACAAGGAGTCACTGAATAAGCAAATACAAGCACCTAGCAAGCAAATGATCAAAACAATGCACACAATCAGGCAAATGAGAGTTGCTGATATAGTCTAGCTAGGACTGGTGGAGTTTAAGCAGATTACTAACAACCTAGTGAGATTCAAGGCTTCAAATTGAACACACAAACTCTCAAACAAATGCACAATCAATAACAACCCTTAAATCACACAATCATTCACAGATTTTCAAAGATTGAACACCAAAATTGATGAAAAATAGGTAGAAAAGTGCACAAGCAGATTTGCTTACTCTTTTTACTCTATTTACACACAACCTAGCTCAAAACTTGTTCAAACACACTTGACAACTAATAATAATCCTATCTCAATCCATTAATAACCTTTTAACACCTTAAAACAACACAAATTAAATCTGTGACCCTGCTAAAACCTAATGCCAAACACTCTTTTAAAATCTGGAAACCAACTTTTAACAAACCAAAACCTTATAAAACTATTTAAAACTGATCCCTATTGCATCTATTATGCATACAAGCTCAGATAAACATGAATCCAACACCTAAAACACACTTGAGCAACAAATCACACAAGATCATATGAACAAGCAATGTTTCTGAATTTTCAAGGAGAAAAAGAGAGAGTACCTCAGGGCTTTACATCCAAAGCCCTAGAGGATGTAAATCCTCCTCCTTACCAGCCCGGGCTGGTGCTGAACCAAATCAACAAGCCTTCAACCTGTTGCAATCACAAAACAGGAAAACAACAAAATAATATAACAATATATATTTTTCTGTTTCCTTTTTCTTCTTTCCAAAATTCTCCAAAATTTTTCCAACTTAGAAAACACGTTTTCTATAACCTAATATCACTAATAACATGAACCATAAACTCCACAAACCTTGGACAGATTTCTTACCAAAAATCTTCCAAGTTTCAGAAACCTTAAACAACTTTGAAAATCAAAGTTGCTTAACCATATAACAAAGTGGAACTCAGAATCAAGCCTCAACACTACACACAACTTTTAAAACAATAAAAAAGGAATTATACTTGAATTTTTCAAAAACCAAACTTTTTATTTCTTAAAAAGGAATTACAAGTGAGAAAAGCTTGAAACTGGAACAAGGGCTTCACACATGTTGTGAGCTCCTTATATAGCACCTATAGAACATACTAGAACAGAAATATGTAAACCCTAATACATGAGAAATCTCAAAAATACCCTCATACGATTTTGGTGGTTGATGTGTCAAAACTTGATCTAATCCGTTTATTTTTGCTTTGGGAGGAAGCAAATAATCTTGGACGTTCATTGTGGACACGTCATTGCCTTGGGGGACAAGGAGTGTGGTGATTGGGTGAAATGGGAATTGGGGGTAGGGACCACAGGGCGTGGGATGGGGATTGGGTGTGTGGGATAGGTTTTGGTACGTGTGAATTAAGTGTGTGTGGGATTAATTGAAAATTCACCCATGTTTAGTCGAGGTAAGTTCTGGGAATGTAAAAGATAAACAGTAACTTCATTTGATCCTAATTTGGGGGAGGGTTGGGTGTTAGGCGCCTGTTTTATTTAAATGTTTCCATCTTGACACTTCTAGTCCTTGGCTTTTGTAATTTTTGGCAAATGAAGTCTTCCAGCCCTAAAAACGTAAACCCTTTGTAAATAAGTTTCAACAAGTGACACTTTTGGCACAAAACTTTGAGAAAAGATTTCAAAGGGTTAAATTTGGCATTTTGTGATAATTCAAGGGCTGTTTTTGGACATTGTTGATCTTCAAAGGTCTTCAATGAGTCTTCCACTTTATGAGGGACCATTGTTGGAAATTTTAAATTGTTGAGGGACTAATCTTTCCATTTCTTCAAAGTTGAAGGACCTTTTTGTAATTTTGACAAACTTAAGGGACCAAACTTGTAATTATTAATATACAAGGGTTTTAAGTGTCATTTCTTCATTCTTGGAGGATCAATCTTGCTTGTCTTCAAGTCTTCAAGGGTATTTGATGAAAATTCCATGATTAGGGCCCGGTTCTTTGTACGGCTTCGTTTCTCGTGTTCGTTTTTCCTTGTATCTTGTGATCTTTTGTCTTTTTCACGATATCCATACCTAAAATACACAAGTAAACAAACACAAGCATATATATGGTATTTTATGACATTTTTATGCATTTAAAGCCCGAAAAGAACGATGAGATCATGTATAAATGCCATCTCATCACTCCCCCATACTAAGCCATTGCCGTGCCCTCACGCAATGCTAGAATAAAGTATCTAAGCATCACCAAAGTTCAATTTTTATTAACCTTTATTGAAGAGTAAAAGACTTGCAACATACTACGAGATTGTGTAAAGACATAATGTATGATTTTCATCACCAAAATGTGACTTTTAGGGTCTAAGAATAGAAACAAGTTAATGTCCCTTAGAGTAGATTTCGTCATCCTTGATTGTCATACATTCCATGCTAAGTGCAAAAACAAGATCATTGTTGGTACAAGTCACAATGCTAACACTACTCATACGTTCAAATTGTGTAATACTTTTTCTCCCCGCAATCCTAGTTATTATAAAAGGAAATGGGTTACTAGCATTTTTTATCTATTTGTCATGGATCACAAGTGATTCATATTGACTTATTTGAGTAGTTATTAGTCCGAAAGCAAAGTAGCACGATTTGATCAATAGTTAACCGAAGGACAAAATCTTTTAAAACGGCTTCTCGTGTATCTCCTTAAGTTCATATCTTGGCATAACTCGTTTCACGATTTGAGACCTTTCTCGGACCGATATTTGGCATGTACTTCATACTTCAAATCTTGGGAAGACGTTCTCGAAATTATGGTCTTCTCTTCATATATTTGGAATTTCTTCACTTGACGTTTTTGAGAGATTCTTCATATAGGACCACGACTTCATCATTTTTCTTCAATCTTTACTTTGTATTTTGATATACAACGATCCGCCTCCTTTTCGGACTTGGATATATTTATCCTCATACCTTGTTAGGGTCTTTTTGGATAGATTTTCTCCATTTTTTTTTGGGTAAAGGGGAATCCAAACCCCGGTAAAATATATTCCCAAAAGCGTTGAAGTACAATGGAATGTAGCTGCAATGCTACATTAACCTCAAGCAAATGCCTGAACAACCACTACATCATATGACATGCCATACGATCCTAATAAACTATTACAAAACAAAGAACACCAATAGGAAAGAACCACCTAAAGGTGCATGAACAATGTAAGTAAAACATCATCGCGGTTAGCACTTGGAGCGAACATCAGGCTGACGAGAACCATGCCGATCATCAATCGATATGACTTCTTCAACCTCACTATCACTATCATTAACCACATCTTTCTTGGTTTTAAAACCATCCTCCCAATCTGTACCATCATCCATCTTATCCCAAAGAGCACCAAAAGAGTTATGAGAACTCTTATCCTTATCATTCGTCTTAGTTACAAAACTCGATGTTTTGTTATTCAAGAAACCCTTTTTAAGCATCGGGGCTGCCTTCTTCTGACCCGTAGCATTTGTTTTAGAGGTTTCTCCTCGCTCAACATTACGAAACTGAAGATTAAGGGATGGTTTTGTTAATTTAATACCTGCAACTTGTGGTTGCTTCTTCTTACCTTTATTCTTCTTGTTCTTGACCACCTCAAACCCATCATCCACCGCATCCTTAGTAGCAGGAACAACCACTTCCTTGTGCACTTTCGGACACATATCACTAGTATGATCAAAGATCAAGCATGTAGAACATCTTGGAGGTCTCCATTCGTACTCAATATCAATCGTAACCAATGAATGCCCATTATCACGACCTTTAGGGACAGCAATTACCATTGAATCCAATAACTCCATATCAGCTGAAACCTCAACGAGCGCCCGAGCATATGTACTACGACCCCACGAGTTAACACACATTGCTCGTGTAGGAATCCAACATAATAGGTGTGCCAATTTGGGTCGTGATAAGACTAAGACCAACCTCCGAATAAGCAACAATCGGCACATGATGAAGCTTAACCCAAACAGGTGCTTTCTTGATCTCTGCCTTTTTCAAATCAGTGGTAGGGGACCAAATATTCAGGATCAAAGGAACTGTCCTAATCAACCACGGGCCATTTCCAAGAACTCCTTCCATTCCTTCCTTCGTATTGAATTGGAAAAGGAAGAAATCCTCATGCAATTGAACGCGTATCAAACCAAACCTTGCCCACGTATTTTTAACATAGTTTTCCACCAGTGGGAAAGCTAAACGCTTACCAACAAACTGCCCGTACAACGTGTGCACAAATCGGGATTCAACCTCCTCAACAGCAGCATACGGAAGTGCAACTCGTGCACCTTCAACATGCTCATCACACCGTAATTCTGAGATCTTCACCAACTTAGGATTCGATTGTTTCAGACCGCCCTTGTTTTGAAGTATTGAGGCAAACGAATCCACCTGTGTAACATTTGCATTTACATGCTGCTTAACACAACCCTGATTCAGCGAACCCCTCACCTTTTCCGCATTAACAACATCACCATCTTCAGCAGTAGGTGTCTCATCAACATGTACCTCATCCCTCAGCAATCCTTTCTCCGTCTGCGCATCAGCAACATTGATTGACGTTGTAGGATGAACATTGGCATCCTCCACTCGTTGATGAATCCCATGATCAGCTTGAATTTGTACCAGGTCGCCACCATCTGATTTAGGGTATGCAACACCCCTCGAACCATCATTAATTGGATTCGCTATTCCAGCACCACCATATGCCGAAACCCTAACAGCCGTAGACTCTGCCATGGTCTCCCTCAAACGTTGCATTCGTACAGATAACGCATTAACATCAATGTGTGAATGCCCTTTAATACCATCAGTTTCCCTATTATCCATGAAAAAGAAAAAACAAACCCTAATACTGCAAAACCCTAAAAAGAAAACAGTGCCGTCACACCCAATCACCCTAGAACACCTCCATAACACGAACAACCAACATAAAAAATCAGATCGTAATCAAGAAACCACGATAGGAATTAAGAGCGCAAAAACTCAACAGCCGTACAAACCCTAGAAAACCCTAATTCGTTTTGACCTAATTCGTCCTCCAATCACACAATCATAATCGTGAAAGCAACAGAATTCAATGAATTAGTTACTCAACAATCACGTTATATAATAAGAAAAGTAAAATCAGAATCAAAGAACAAAAAAGATAATCTTAGGCAGCGGCGGCTAGAGAGAAAATTTCCACCATTTTTAGGGTTTTTGATTGTTTCAGATTTTCTCCATTCTTTAGGGGAGTAATAGCTTCTCGTCGTGTGTCTCGATCCTTCATATTGATTTTGGAATAATGATACTTCACATCATCTTTGGATCTTTAGCAAAAATAGAGCTCCTCATGCCTTGTTAGGGCCTTTTTGGATGATCGCCAATCTTCGCGTCCCGCTTCAATAAGTTATGCCTTGGCTATGAACTCTATTCAACCCCGAGCAACTTTTAAACGATCTTGCGCTAGAGGCTAAGTAACTTTTCAAATCGTACGACCTTACTTATTGCAATTATGATTTATTCCTAATGCATTGATCTTATGGGAAGAAAAAGCCACAATTAAAAACATGTGAGTTTTTGAAAGAACACTTTCATGTTCTACGTTTAGCATGATCACTTGTCTAACTCTATCATTTCTCGTTCTTCACTATATAAAGACCTCTAATTAAAGAGACTCGTGAATACTTAGCCATGCAAGTCAAAATTAAGCCAAATTTGGATTAGCTTTCATTAAGACTATATCAAATCAAAGTTTTGGGTTTTCAAGCCACCTATAGGATCTTGCACTTTCTTGGACTTTTTCAAGTTTAGAGAATGCGTTTTATAGTTCCCTTGATAAGTGACTTTCTAGAATCAATTATAGGAACTTGCGAAAAGTTCTTGTTCTTAACCCGAATGAATTAAGACTTTCGCGTTTTAAAGCTCCCTATATAAAAGTCTAGCAAAACTTGAATTGAGCGGGTTAAGGAATGTAAATGGCTCCAAATGCCCATCAAGTCAAAAATTAACTCTTATTCTACCCATCGGAAAATATACATTCGTGTTTTAAAAACACTTATGAAAACTAAGAAAAATTTTAAAATTTGGCCATTTTTAGCCTTATTAGCAAAACAAAACATTGAAAGTTGGAAAACGTGAGGGCGTAGCAAAGCAAGTACCTATTCACCCCCCCATACTAAAAGTAAACATTGTCCTCAATGTTTCGAGTCTAAAGGTGGAGCACCCCCATACTAGAGACGAAGAGTCGAATGCGTAGGATCTAGTATGGAAAGGGTGATCAACAATATATCTAAAGCCGTTTATTAATTATGCTAAAAGATAATTGTTAGAACAATAAAGGATATGTCATGGATTCGTGAAAAACTTCTTCAAACGAACGATGGAGGCTCACGTAAACGAACACGAGAGTCTTCAATCGTAGATGATGATGATGATCTAGATAACACAATCACAAACAACCACGAGACAACGAGTTGGAAGGGTACAAGTCCCCTTATTAGTGAACATAAAGCATAAAGATAAGCATGGGATCTCCCCCACGAGGCACCTCGTTTTTGATTACCGAGTCATGAGCTCGACTCGATCCCCTCAATGCTAATTATCATTGGGGAAGGTGTCTTGGTCGGGGGCAACCATTGAAGGAATTTCCCCACCAAAGTAGTGCTTAAGCCTATGTCCATTCACCTTGAAATTGGGACCATCATCTTGAGCTAGCTCAATGGTCCCATATGGAAACACTTGTGTAATGGTGAACGGACCCGACCAACGAGATTTCAATTTCCCGGAAAATATCTTAAGACGTGAGTTAAAAAGCAACACTTGATCACCAACGTTAAAAACCCGGTTTTTAATCTTTGAATCATGAAACTTTTTAGTCTTTTCTTTAAAAATTAATGAATTTTCATAAGCATTATCCCTTAATTCATCCAATTCATTCAATTGTATTTTCCGGTGATCTCCCGCGGTCTTCAAGTCAAAATTAGCATGCTTAAGGGCCCAATATGCCTTATGCTCCAATTCAATGGGCAAATGACAATTCTTTCCATAGACTAACTTATAAGGAGTGCAACCGATAGGTGTCTTATAAGCGGTCCTAAAGGCCCATAAAGCGTCATCGAGTTTGTCGGACCATGAAGCACGGTTTTCTCCAATTGACCTTTCTAAAATCCTCTTCAAAGCTCGGTTCGAAACCTCGACTTGCCCACTCGTTTGCGGGTGATAAGCCGTAGAAAGACGATGTGTAACCCCATATTTCTTTAGAACCTTTTCGAATTGGTCATTACAAAAATGGGTTCCACGATCGCTTATAATAGCACGAGGGGTTCCGAACCGAGAGAATAGTTGCTTCAAAAACTTCACTACCACACGAGCATCATTAGTAGGCAAAGCCTTAGCTTCCACCCACTTAGAAAGGTAGTCCACCGCGACGAGGATATATTTGTTGCCATGAGACGATGGGAACGGCCCCATAAAGTCTATTCCCCATATGTCGAAAATCTCACACACTTGAATTATATTTTGCGGCATTTCATCACGTTGAGACGATTTTCCTTGACGTTGGCACGAATCACACGACTTTACAAGTGCGTGTGCATCACGATAGATAGAAGGCCAAAAGAAACCGGCATCGAACACTTTCTTAGCCGTGAGATTAGCACCGTGGTGACCACCCGTGGGTCCCTCGTGACAAGCTCTAAGGATATTAGAAGCTTCGGTACCAAACACACAACGTCGAACGAGTTGATCCGCACAAATCCGAAAGAGATAAGGGTCGTCCCAAAAATAGAACTTGACGTCACGAAAGAATTTTCGTTTTTGTTGTGTCGTCATACCCTTGATTATGAAATTGCCCGCATGGTAATTTGCAATGTCGGCAAACCATGGGGTGGTGTCTTTAGAATTCACTACACCGAGAGTCTCAAGAGGAAATGTTTCGGTAATTTCCTTGTTCTCGAAAACATCTTTGTGAGGATCTTCTAGACGAGAGAGATGATCGGCCGCTAGATTCTCGGCTCCTTTTTTGTCAAGCACGGTGACATCAAATTCTTGGAGGAGGAGCATCCAACGAAGCAATCTCGGCTTAGCATCTTGCTTAGCTAAGAGATACTTGATAGCCGAATGGTCGGTATACACGATGCTTTTAGTTAAGACGAGATAAGGTCGGAATTTCTCAAAAGCATAGACCACGGCAAGGAATTCCTTTTCCGTTGTGGTGTACTTTAATTGAGCCTCGGTCATCGTCTTACTAGCATAGTGGATAGGACGGAAATGCTTGTCGTAACGTTGCCCTAAGACGGCCCCTATAGCATAATCACTTGCATCGCACATGATTTCAAAGGGTATTTCCCAATTAGGAGCAACAAAAATGGGAGCTTCGGTAAGTTTCCTTTTTAGAGTCTCGAAAGCCTTAACACAATCCTCATTAAAGTTAAAAGGAGCTTCCTTCTCGAGAAGGTGTGTCATAGGACGAGAAATCTTTGAAAAGTCCTTGATGAAACGACGATAAAAGCCCGCGTGGCCTAGGAAACTACGAACTCCCTTAACGGTTTTGGGATGAGGTAACTTGGCGATGACGTCTACCTTAGCTTTATCGACCTCAATCCCCGCCTTCGACACCTTATGTCCTAAGACGATTCCTTGTTTACACATGAAATGACATTTCTCCCAATTAAGCACAAGATTGGTTTCTTCACAACGTTTTAACATTTGTTCGAGATTAGATAAACATGACGTGAACGAATTACCAAACACCGAGAAGTCATCCATAAACACTTCCATCGACTTCTCGATCATGTCGTGAAAAATTGCCATCATACACCGTTGAAACGTACCGGGTGCATTACAAAGTCCGAAAGGCATCCTACGATAAGCGAACGTTCCATAAGGACACGTAAACGTAGTCTTCTCTTGATCACGAGGGTCGATAGGAATTTGAAAGTAACCGGAAAAACCATCTAAAAAGCAATAGAATTCATTTCCCGCGAGTCGCTCCAACATTTGATCCATGAAGGGCAAAGGAAAGTGGTCTTTACGAGTGGCGTCATTTAACTTTCGGTAGTCAATACACACCCTCCAACCGGTCACAACACGAGTGGGAATTAACTCGTTGTTTTCATTAGGCACAACGGTCATTCCTCCCTTTTTAGGGACACAATGGATCGGGCTCACCCATGGGCTATCGGATATAGGATAAATCATTCCCGCGTCAAGGAGTTTAAGGACCTCCTTTTTAATGACATCGTGAATTTTGGGATTTACCCTTCTTTGACTTTGAATTGCGGGTTTGTAGTCCTCCTCCATTAAAATCTTGTGAGTACAAAATTTTGGGTCAATACCCTTAATGTCGGAAATTTTCCACGCAATTGCCCCTTTGTGAGCCTTAAGAACTTTCCAGAGCTCGGTTTTTTCATCATTAGCAAGATCTTTTGCAATAATAACCGGCAACTTGTCATCACCTTCCAAGAATGCATATTCAAGGTGAGAAGGAAGAACTTTCAATTCAAGGATAGGCGGTTCCTCGATTGAAGATTTTGGTTCAACACTCATAACTCCCATCGGCGGAAGAAATGGTGGAATAGAAGTATCATCACTAATCAACACCTCATCTTCATTGTCGATTTCATTTGAAGTGAAATCGCCTCCTTGGAATGGAGTGAGATTTGGTGTGGAATTAGCAAGAATCGGATCCAAAATAGTGGGATTGCCACTTGACGAGCTATCGGAAAAACCTAACACTTCTTGTGAAAACTCATCGCAAACCACATCAACGATGTCAATGTGATTGATGGTAGCGATTGCATAAACATGAGAAGGTTTCGAGTTTTGAGTAGCGTTTATAACAAGTTCCTCTTTGTTGAATCTCAAAGTGATAGTTCTTGCATGAACATCGATAAGCGATCTCGAAGTATCTAAAAATGAACGTCCTAAAATTAGAGGAACTTGAGGATCCGCGGGGATGTCGACTACTATAAAATCAACGGGATAGTAGAACTTCCCCACTTTCACGAAAACATCTTCGGCTATTCCACATGCCATAATCGTAGAATGATCGGCCATCTCGATGGACATGTTCGAAGGAATAAGAGCCGGAAGCGAAAGCGATTTCCAAATGGAAAATGGCATCAAATTAATGCTCGCACCAAGATCGGCCAAGGCGAGGCATTCTTTCATTTCTTGTATGTCACAAGGAATGAGAAACTTTCCGGGATCACCAACTTTTTCCGGTATGCGGTTAAGATAAACCGAAGAACAATTAGCAAGCTTTGAAAGCTTTTCCTTATCGCTCATCATACTTTTAAAAGTGGAAGCGAAACGAGGCATATATAACAACGCGTCGGCTAAACTCACATCAAAATGCACTTGTTGAAACATCTTAATAAAAAGCTCGATTTGTTGTTTGTTACGTTCTTGCATTTTCTCTTTGTTTCGTCTCGAAGGGTAGGGTAAAGGTGGTGTGGGTTGGTCATTAGGCGACGGCCTTGGAAACTCGGGTTCCATAATTGGTATTGGTTCAACCGTAGGTGTGGCATGAGCGGTACTTCGTGGGATTGTAATGTGCTCCTTTTCGACCATCACCTCGGGTTCTTTCTCGATTTCCTTCTCTGTAGAAGTACTTGGACGAGAGATTGGTTCCTTGAAAGTTTTACCACTTCGTGTAGTAATAACCTTCATTTCTCCCTTCGGGTTTGCAATGGTATCACTAGGAAGACCACCCGAAGAAGAGGGCTAACACATGATTGCTTCGAACATCTTAGCCATTCGGTCCTCAAATTTTGATTGCCTAGCATCCGCTTTCAATAACTCTTGCTTAATCTCATGTTGTCCTAATTCCATCTTTTGTTGGTTTTGTTGAAGACGTTGGACATTTCCTTCCATTTTGTTTGCATGAGTTTTAAGTTCATTAGCAAGTTCATTTTTAAGCTCGTTTTTCAACTCGGATCTTAAGCTAATCATCTCACGTTGCATATTATCAAATTTAGCATCATTTGCTTTTGCATAATCTAAAAATTCTCCTTGCAAATTTTTTTTTTTTTTTTGGGTAAAGGGGATAAACCCCGGTAAAATATATTACACCAAAAAATATCAGTTAAGTACAATGGAATGTGACTGAGTGCCACATTAACCTCAAGCATAAGCTCTGATACCAATTGATACGAACCGGATCGATTATAGGGGATAAAAGAACAATAACGATAAATAAGGATAGGTGATCAACTTTCGAGAGGCCGATCTCTCTCCCAATAATGATATTAAATCACTAATTCATTCATATTAATCTGCATAATGAAATTACAACCCTAATGATCTTTATATAATAATCCTATTCTTGTAGAACAAGTCGGATCATAATCTTTACCTAAATAAAACATATCTAGTAAATAAATAAAATTATACTAATACTTATTTAATAATAATTCCATAATTAATAACTCCAGATCGTATCATTACTCCGCCCGCAAAAACACCTTGTCCTCAAGGTGTTGCTCCAAAATCTTGCCTCGCGTGATTCCGGGATCCCATGTTCTTCGTTGTAAGCCTTTTGCGTGCTTCAAGTGCATGTAGCAGTCCTCCAATATCTTCTTAAGCTTCTTAAGATTTCTTATGCGCACTTGTAGTTGTCCATAAGATCCACAACTTTCAAATCCGGTAAGTGAAGTACCTAGATTTATAGGTTTTCTGGTTCGGACAAACTTTTTCCAAAACAACCTTGCCTTCACCTTCCTGATAGGACTCCGCTGATTTAGTCTGACTCTCCATGAATGAACCTTTCCTTCGTGCTTGATGTCTTCTTTTACTGCATTTATCCTCCCTTGAAGCTTCTCAAACCACACTGAGCAATCTTGACGTGCCAATGAGAATTCTTGTCGTGCCAGTGAGAAATCTTGTTTCAAATCTTCACACGCCGATTGTAACTGTTGCACCAACTTTGTGACCTCAATTAACCCTTCTTCAAAACTCTTTACTTCCATTCCTTCTTTTGAGCAACAATCTGGACCGAGCGACAACTGCTGATGAACAGTAGCCGTACGCCGAACAGTAACAGATGAATAGTTTTTTTTTTTTTTTTTTTTTTTTTTTTTTTTTTTTTTTTTTTTTTTTGCAACCCTAGAATCGAAACAGCTCTGATACCAATTGATACGAACCGAGTCGATAATAGAGATAAAAGGATAGATAGGCTATATTAATGGGATAACCCGACCCCCCAATGGCTTATATTAGTGAGATAAACCGACTCCCCAATTGATTAACTAATCAATACTTCATTATCATTAAACATAATCATCTTACAGCCCTTAATCCTCTATATATAATGAAAGTTGCCCTAGACTTAACTTGGTCCCTAAGATAAAACAATAAAAGGAAAGTAAATAAACTAATTATCTTATTAATATAATAAGAGACAGCAGGATCGTATCAATACTCCCGCCCCCAAACACACCTTGTCCTCAAGGTGTTGCATAAAGATGTAGCCTCGAGTAATCCCGGGATCCCAAACTCTTCTTTGAACTCCCCTCCTCTCATGTTGGTCATCATTAGGCCTAAAAATTTGAAACACATGATTGCTTTTGATAATCGATTTTGTATAAACATTCAGGCCAAAATTCCATTTTCTTTCTGATGGATGACGATGGATCCCTGGATTCCAAGTTATCCTTTCTTCCTTCCTTATGTCACAATGAAGCCCCTCGGAAGCCCTTAAATCAAACCCAATAGTATGTTTTTCCAGCACTACACCCAAAATCTGTCCAACCATTTGTTGTTCTCTCGGCCCATGCGAAGGTACATCCTTCTCTCGTACACGTGGCTGATCCTTTGTCATGTTCGTGTTGTCTTGGTTATTTGCTTTTTCTGGAACCATGGTGCATGTGCCAATGTCTTTTGTATCCAAATCCGGAAGTGCATTTTCTGTTTGTGGTAGGTTTCCCCCACCATGTACATCAGCATCTTCTTTTGAATCTGTGACATGAACACCTTTAACAACGTTGCCTTTCAACTCTACTTTCACCTCCTCACCACTTGTATAACTTTGCCCGCTATTTTCTTCAAAACGTAGGGTATTTTGAATCGGTTTTGCGGGTACCTTGGTTGTTACTGGTGGCGATATGGGATTCCGTAAAGACTGAATTATATTTTTCATCTCTTCAAGCTTTTGAATACATGCTTCACGCCACTTATCCTCTTCAATTTTTTCTTTAATCATTTGATTCCATTCTTCACGCCTCTTATTCTCTTGGTAGGTTCTAATCGCCGAATATTGCTCATACGAACTACCCTCACGAGATTGTTCGAATCTGTTTAATATTCGCCTTTTAAAATCCTCCCAAGATCTAAACGGAGTTCGACAATCACTCCAACATAACCAAGAAAGAGCTTGTCCCTCTAAACATAACTCCACAGCCGTTAATTGATCCTTAGCCTCAATCCTCTCGATATGAAAATATCGTTCCATGCGGTAAATCCACCCAAAAACATCACCTCCTTCAAAGTTAGACATCTTTAAATCTCTTCCGAATGAACGCATGCTGTTAACCATCTTCTTGTGCCCCGGATGAACAGTAGTCGATGAACAGTAGCGATGAACAGTAATTTCTGGACGTGAACAGTGATTCGGATGAATAGTGTCCGGGTAAACAGTTTTTTTTTTTTTTTTTTTTTTTTTTTTTTTTTTTTTTTTTTTTGTTGAAACCCTAGAATCGAAACAGCTCTGATGAGCATTTTGAAAACCTTGTGTAGTGTTTTGAAAATCACGGTTTTGGTTTTGATTAGAGATTTGTCCATTCCCACTTTGATAATTCCCTTTGTTGTAATTGCGTGTGTTGCCTTGATAATTACCTTGGTTGTTGTTTCGATAATTATTAACATTTTGATTTGGTGGAGCTTGATTTTGGCGGGAACCTTGGCCGTTTTGGTTGTAAGTTCCCGTTGCTACATAAGCACTCGAAGTGTTACCATCCGCGGTAATGCACTCGGAAAGATCATGAGCTCCTCCACAAGATAAACAACTCTTAGCAACCGCTTTAACCGAAGCGGAATTGGAAGTTTCTTGAGCCTTCCAATGGGACATTAGATTAGCAAATCTATCAAAAAACCGATTTTCCTCATTAGCTTCATCATGTAAGGCGTTAATGCTACGAGACGATTGTGACGAAGATGACGAACCCATATTGGCAACACTCGGTGTGTTACGAGGGCTATAAACCTTAGATCGATTTTCAATGATTTGTAAAGCCTCATTTGTCGTCTTGCACAAAAAATTACCACCCGCGGCGGCATTCAAATAATCTCGTTCATGATCATTAAGCCCATTATAAAATGTATCAATTTGATGCAATTCCGAAAAATCATGGTGAGGACATTCATGCAACATCTCCTTAAATCGTTCCCATGCCATTGAAAAACTTTCATTGTTACGTTGCACAAATCGTGAAATCTCATTTTTTAAGTGTGTTGTTTTCGATGGTGGAAAAAACTTGTTCACAAACTTAGAAACGAGATCGGCCCATGTCAAAATCGAATTTGGCGGTTCTTTCTCGAGCCAAATTTTAGCGGGTCCATCCAACGAATATGGAAACAACATCATCTTAATGGCGTCATGCGGAACATCTTTGAATTTGCTAGTGGCGGTGAGACGGTTGAAATTCCTAATATGGTAATGCGGGTTGTCTTTCTCATGACCTCGAAACTTGTTTGCTTGTAGCATCGACATTAAACCCGTCTTAATTTCGAAATTCTCCGCAAGGATGGCGGGAATAACAATTGCCTCTCCAAAACCCTCGGTGGGTGCTTGTAGCAACTCCATCATAGTACGATTAGCCATTACGACTTCTTGTTCTATAATAGGTTCAACAATTGGAGGTTCTTCAACAATCAACGATCCTTGATTTGCTTGCTTTTGAAGACGTTTACGAGCTCGTTTAGCTTGATTACGAGTGATCATAAACTTCACGAAGAATGGGAGGTGAGCAAAGAAGATTCTTTTTGGTCGTTTTGTGGGTTTTCAATTTTTTTGTGTTTTTGATGATATTTAATTTTTTTGGATTTTGGTGTATCTTTGTAGACAACAATCTACAAAATCTCTCCTCGAATCAAACTCTTGATTAAAGAAGCCTCAAAGGAATGAAAACGATCACGTGGAGTGAACGCCTTCTAATGACTTTAGAACTTTGGTGAAAACCAAATTGTTCACGAGGGTTTAATCACAAAGAAAACCAAGCAAATATAGTATACGTATTAATACTTTGGGCGGCAAAACCCTCGATTAGCCTTCAATCTCAAAATACTCACAAGCAAGCGGGGAAACGAGGCGGCGTGAAGCACTTAAGAGCCTTTTTCCTTAGGGTATATTTTATAATACCCGCCTTATACCCACCTTATAGTTTGTATTTTTCAAAATCGAGCTTCACGAAAGTATTTATCTATTTTTGCCTTTTCTTTTTGTTTGAGATTCGAATACAATAATTAGGAGATCAAATCCCAATTAAGGTTGTGTTTTCACACTTTTGGAGATATTGTATATTGATTGTGATACTTAATACAATATATTAATAATATTCACAAAGAAAAACCAAGAAAACCGATAATACGTGTTAAGGGAGTTCCACTCAACACAAATACTTATTATGGATAATATCAAAAACAAAATTTTCCAAATTAAGACACGACACACCTCCCCGGCAGCGGCGCCAAAATGATTGTAGTAAATTTAGATAACTTGCTTTAGGAAAAACAAGCAACCAAATATGAGCGGTAAGTATCAACGAGTGATTTAGGAAAACCACAAGTAATGACCCACAATCAAATAAAATGAGAGATGAAAGATTCGTTTCCCAAGGAGGTATATGTGTGTGTTCTAATTTGTATTTCTTTGAGATTAATATTGAGAAGAATGGGGATGAGAAGATGCAAGACGGATACGTTAAAATTAAACTACGATGAAAACGTAAAGCCGTAGAAAAACCACAAAAATTAAAAATTATTAAAACCAAAAACAAAATATCAAAAAGGCTAAAAACAAGTCTCAAATAATATAAACAAAGATAAAAATCCAACAAAGATATTTTAAAACCTTTTATTAATTAAATAATTAATTTTAAATGCTAATTAAAGCCCTAAAATTAAATTTAACTAATTCAAAAGTCTAAAATATGATTTTATTGAATAATCACTTAACTTATATTATTAGAAGACTAAAAAGTAATTTTCTAAAAATTAAACCCTATTAAAACTATTTTTAAAACTCTAAAAATGATTTAAACTAATTAAAAATTAATTAAACTTAAAATAATTATAAAAATAAATCTAAAAGTGATAAAAATAATCTAAAAATGGAAATAGTCCTAATTAATGATATAGAACCTAGGAAAAATGAAAAAGAAAGAAAAATAAAATTTTGAAAATTAAATAATAAAATAATATTAAAAAAATTACTAAAAAATAAAAGTTTCTAAAATTTGAAATAAAAAATTTCTAAAAATCCTAAATAATATAATTAAGAGAAAAACACAAATCTAAGCTCCTAAACCTTTTTTAATAATTTTATAAAAATCTTTAAAGTTTATAAAAAACCTTAAAATATTATAAAATTAAAAATAAAAGTTTTTAAAACCAAAACAAGATGTAAACCTCAAATATATTAAATAAAACCTAAAAACTATTTTTCCTGAAAATTAAAAGTCTTTTTGGTATTTTTTATTGATTTTATAAAAACGGGAAATAAATAAATTCTAATAAATAATCTATTAATGGGAAAAATATAAAAACTGGCCAGAAAAATCAATAATCTAAATAAGTTCCTAAGAAAATTGAAAAGAACAAAAATGAGCTTAAAAATAAGCTGGAATTGAAGATTTAAGCTACGGCTTTTATATTAAGCTAGAAAGACAAAACAGGTTAAATAAATAAGGAAACCAAAACTCTCAATCAAAGTCCCCAGGGCGCAATGGTAACTAGTTATGTGTGTGAGTGTGGAGACCAGGGTTCGAGTCTAGGCAACACCTTTTTTGCTTCTTATATTTTTTTTTTTTATTTTCCTTTTTCAATCCAACCAGTGACTTGTAACAAGCTTGAAAACCAATTCCAACTTCCTATTTAGCCAAGATTTAAGCACCAAGAAGATCAAAATATTTCCAGGTTTGATGTTTTTCTGATGAACAATGGAAGTGCACACTTGTGCACTTCTTGATGCCAAGAGGGGCTTGGTTTGAGCTTATTTTGGTGGATTTCTTTTGGACAAAGGCACCCTTGTGCTTATTTAAGCACAAGGAGTCACTGAATAAGCAAATACAAGCACCTAGCAAGCAAATGATCAAAACAATGCACACAATCAGGCAAATGAGAGTTGCTGATATAGTCTAGCTAGGACTGGTGGAGTTTAAGCAGATTACTAACAACCTAGTGAGATTCAAGGCTTCAAATTGAACACACAAACTCTCAAACAAATGCACAATCAATAACAACCCTTAAATCACACAATCATTCACAGATTTTCAAAGATTGAACACCAAAATTGATGAAAAATAGGTAGAAAAGTGCACAAGCAGATTTGCTTACTCTTTTTACTCTATTTACACACAACCTAGCTCAAAACTTGTTCAAACACACTTGACAACTAATAATAATCCTATCTCAATCCATTAATAACCTTTTAACACCTTAAAACAACACAAATTAAATTTGTGACCCTGCTAAAACCTAATGCCAAACACTCTTTTAAAATCTGGAAACCAACTTTTAACAAACCAAAACCTTATAAAACTATTTAAAACTGATCCCTATTGCATCTATTATGCATACAAGCTCAGATAAACATGAATCCAACACCTAAAACACACTTGAGCAACAAATCACACAAGATCATATGAACAAGCAATGTTTCTGAATTTTCAAGGAGAAAAAGAGAGAGTACCTCAGGGCTTTACATCCAAAGCCCTAGAGGATGTAAATCCTCCTCCTTACCAGCCCGGGCTGGTGCTGAACCAAATCAACAAGCCTTCAACCTGTTGCAATCACAAAACAGGAAAACAACAAAATAATATAACAATATATATTTTTCTGTTTCCTTTTTCTTCTTTCCAAAATTCTCCAAAATTTTTCCAACTTAGAAAACACGTTTTCTATAACCTAATATCACTAATAACATGAACCATAAACTCCACAAACCTTGGACAGATTTCTTACCAAAAATCTTCCAAGTTTCAGAAACCTTAAACAACTTTGAAAATCAAAGTTGCTTAACCATATAACAAAGTGGAACTCAGAATCAAGCCTCAACACTACACACAACTTTTAAAACAATAAAAAAGGAATTATACTTGAATTTTTCAAAAACCAAACTTTTTATTTCTTAAAAAGGAATTACAAGTGAGAAAAGCTTGAAACTGGAACAAGGGCTTCACACATGTTGTGAGCTCCTTATATAGCACCTATAGAACATACTAGAACAGAAATATGTAAACCCTAATACATGAGAAATCTCAAAAATACCCTCATACGATTTTGGTGGTTGATGTGTCAAAACTTGATCTAATCCGTTTATTTTGCTTTGGGAGGAAGCAAATAATCTTGGACGTTCATTGTGGACACGTCATTGCCTTGGGGGACAAGGAGTGTGGTGATTGGGTGAAATGGGAATTGGGGGTAGGGACCACAGGGCGTGGGATGGGGATTGGGTGTGTGGGATAGGTTTTGGTACGTGTGAATTAAGTGTGTGTGGGATTAATTGAAAATTCACCCATGTTTAGTCGAGGTAAGTTCTGGGAATGTAAAAGATAAACAGTAACTTCATTTGATCCTAATTTGGGGGAGGGTTGGGTGTTAGGCGCCTGTTTTATTTAAATGTTTCCATCTTGACACTTCTAGTCCTTGGCTTTTGTAATTTTTGGCAAATGAAGTCTTCCAGCCCTAAAAACGTAAACCCTTTGTAAATAAGTTTCAACAAGTGACACTTTTGGCACAAAACTTTGAGAAAAGATTTCAAAGGGTTAAATTTGGCATTTTGTGATAATTCAAGGGCTGTTTTTGGACATTGTTGATCTTCAAAGGTCTTCAATGAGTCTTCCACTTTATGAGGGACCATTGTTGGAAATTTTAAATTGTTGAGGGACTAATCTTGCCATTTCTTCAAAGTTGAAGGACCTTTTTGGACCAAACTTGTAATTATTAATATACAAGGGTTTTAAGTGTCATTTCTTCATTCTTGGAGGATCAATCTTGCTTGTCTTCAAGTCTTCAAGGGTATTTGATGAAAATTCCATGATTAGGGCCCGGTTCTTTGTACGGCTTCGTTTCTCGTGTTCGTTTTTCCTTGTATCTTGTGATCTTTTGTCTTTTTCACGATATCCATACCTAAAATACACAAGTAAACAAACACAAGCATATATATGGTATTTTATGACATTTTTATGCATTTAAAGCCCGAAAAGAACGATGAGATCATGTATAAATGCCATCTCATCATTCACTACAGTGGCACAGGTGCCCGATGCAGCCCGAAAGCTTGAGATGCTTTAGGAACGAGAGGAGTTTGGTGATGACCGATCAGTGAAGAGGTATCTTCAATCACCAACTGTAAACCATTCATCTCTTTCAGTACTTTCATTTTCATATCATCCTCTGTTCAACTTTATATTTCAGACAGAAGATTGAGGACCGGAAACCTGCGGTCGCTCAGCAGCAATCATCTAAGGTAAATGGTCATACCAACGACCGTTCTTGTTCAGATAGGCGTGGCGGTAATGATAATTACCGTAACAATGCCAATAACTCGAACAATAGCAGGTCCCTACATTTACCTTCTTTCATGATAAACTGTCTTATGTTATGGTATTCTGACACTCCAACGACTCATATTCAGGAACAATAGCAACGGCAGGGAACAGGACCGTAGAGTTTCACAGCCTAGCCGTTCTACTTCATCTGGTAATTATTTAAACCTTCTATCTAATCATGCTTATGTTCCATGATCATGTCTCATGCATGTAATCCTGAAAAAGGCTCTTAGCTAGCTAGGACACCTGTTAGAGGGTTCATGCATCCTATATGTCCGACTTGTTCGCGCAGACATTCTAGTGTGTTTGTCGCCGAGGTACTGGTGGTTGTTTCAAGTGTGGCCAGCAAGGCCATCAGTAGAAGGATTGTCGCCAAGGTGAGATAGAAGGCACCTCTAGACATGCCGACTCCAAACCACCTCCTACTTCTGGTCGCGTGTTCACTACTACTAGAGACCAGGCGAACAAGACTTCAGGTACCATCACTGGGAATCTATCTATGAATGGTTTGGCAGCATACTTTCTGTTTGATACTGGAGCGACTCATTCAGTAATATCCACTACTTTTGTTGTACGTGTTAGGATTTCCCCTATGCCATTAGATAATGCCTTAAGCATTTCCACGCCACTTAGGGACTCTGTACGAATCACCCATGTGTACAGAGATCTTCCCCTAGAATTTGATGATAGAATCTGCAGAGTTGAGACACTTCCTTTGGACATGTGTGATTTTGATTTGATAATGGGCATGGACTGGTTATCCAAACACCAAGCTACGATAGACTGCCACACTTATCGAGTTGTCTTCGGTGATGTTAAATCTCCAAAGTACATACACCATGTTTTCTGCCAGGGAGGTCTGTACAAATTATTTCATCCATGGAGGTGCGTGCGTTACTAACACACGGTTGTCAGGGCTTCATAGCCAATATTCATGACATTACTGCCAAGTGTCCATCGATCTAAGATTAGCCTATTGTGTTAGAATTTCATGACGTATTTCCTGATAAACTTCCGAGCATACCACCTGTTCGCGAAGTCGAGTTGGAATTGAGCTCATTCAAGGAGCAAAGCCAATTTCCAAGGCTCCTTATCGCATGGCTCCTTTGGAGCTTAAAGAATTAAAAGATCAGTTGCAGGAACTTCTGGAGCGAGGTTTCATCCGTCCTAGTGCATCGCCATACGGTGCGCCGGTACGTATAGGCTATCGTGAGTTGAACAAGATCGTAATCAGGAATCGTTATCCTTTGCCGCGTATTGATGACCTGTTCGATCAACTTCAGGGCGCCAAGTATTTATCCAAGATCTATATGAGGTCCGGCTACCATCAGTTACGGGTTAAAGAGCAGGATATTTCTAAGACTGCTTTTCGTACACGTTATGGGCACTACGAGTTCGTAGTCATGTCATTCGGACTCACAAATGCTCCAGCAGTCTTCATGGATTTGATGAACCGTGTCTTCCATGAGTTTGTGGACAAGTTCGTTATCGTGTTCATTGGTGACATCCTGATTTTCTCTAAATCCAAGGAGGAACATGAGGAACACCTTCGTACAGTCTTTTAGATTCTTCGTCAGAAGCAGTTGTATGCCAAGTTCTCCAAGTGTGAGTTCTGGTTAAACAAGGTGGCATTTCTGGGCTATATTGTATCTGCAGAGGGGATCACCATGGATCCTGCAAAGGTTGAACCCACCACTAAATGGCCAAGACCTACATCTACAACAGAGGTCAGAAGTTTTTTTATTTTAGCTGGCTACTACCGCAGGTTTGTAGAGAACTTTTTACGGTTAGCCTTACCTTTGACTAAGCTGATGAGGAAAGGAGAGAAATTCGTCTGGACTGAGGAATGAGAGAGGATCTTTGAAGACCTTAAGCAGAAGCTAGTGACTGCACCGATTCTTACTCTCCCATCTGGTACAGGTGGATTTTAGATCTATAGTGACGCTTCAGGAAAGGGTCTAGGATGTGTTCTCATGCAACATGGGAAGGTTATTGCATACGCATCACGAAAACTTAAACCTTATGAAGAAAACTATCCTACTCACGATTTGGAGCATGCAACAGTTGTTTTCGCGTTGAAGATCTGGAGGCATTATTTGTATGGTGAATCATGTGAAATCTTAACAGATCACAAGAGTCTCAAGTACATCTTCACCCAAAAGGAACTAAACATGAGACAGAGAAGATGGTTAGAGCTACTGAAGGATTACGACACCAACATTCAGTACCATCCTGGTAAGGCGAATGTGGTGGCAGATGCTCTAAGCAGAAGGTCGGGTATGATTGCTGGCATCTGGATTGTAAAGGAGATCATCCGTGACCTAGAGATGACTGACATCGAGTTTTCTGTACGAGGACAACATGGTTACTGGGTGAATCTTAGAGTGGAACCAGACTTACATTCTAGGATCAAGGAAGCTCAGAAGGACGATGGTGAGATTTGGGCTATCATTTAGAACCTTGATCAGCAGATGGAGTTTCGTGTTGATGATGACGCTATCTTATGGCAGGGCACTAAAGTAGTTGTTCCTAATGACTTTACACTCAGGAAAGATGTGCTGAATGAAGCTCACAGCTCTCCATTTACCATACATCCTGGTTCCACCAATATTTACCACGACATCAAGCTTGCTCAAAGCTATAGGGTTTTCAGCTCACCGATGCTTCATTGCTAAGAGTTGGCTACTCCGAAGGGTACGGCTTCTGGTAAAGACTCATCTCAAGTCCGTTGACGGTTGTGATGATTTGCCCAAAATCATTAGGGTACCTCCACTCACCATTGATTTATGTTCTAAGAGTTGGGTTGGGTTCTGGTCTCCCAGGGTGATGCTTATTCCACCACAAAGACTAGCTAGCCTAAGAGTGAGTAGCTACTTGGTAAAGGCTCATCAAATGTGCTCATGTTGTTGTCAAGATTCAACCAGGTGCAGATCTGTTTCAAGCTTTCAAGAAGCTTCTAGGTGTTACTTGTTGCAGCAGTCTTTGTGTTGTTCATGTTGATGGTTATGATGCTACTATTTGTGTTGCTGTTTCATTCCTCAAGTTGTTTTGCAAGATCTACCAGGAAACTTGAACTCAACAAGTCAAATTCAAGTTTAGGGGAGGATTGTTAGGATCTCTGTAATAGACATTTGTAATAGGTATGCTAGGAGGTATGTAGTTCCTCCTGGTCCTAGTAGTAGTAGGGGCAACACGTGATCCTAGTCTAGTAGAAAGTCAAACATTATTATTCTGAGTAGTTTGTTAGGATATGCATGAGATATGCTAGGAAAGGATATGCATATCAGAAGTTACACGTTTTGGTTTAATGATGTATTAGGGTTTCCTTGTAGTATAAAAGGGACCATTGGCAGAAGGGTTACACACACCTTCATCAAACATTATTTAGTTCATATTAATATTAGAAATCCTTAGTAAGGATCAAGTTATTATAGTTATTATGTTTCTTCTTGTTCATAGTATTTGTATTCCGCACTTATAATGTGTGTTTCATCTAGAGTCTCTCTGTGAATAGACTTGTGATTCCAGAAGTCGTTCACCATCCTTAACAGGCTGCAAGATCCATATCCAGTGGACCCAACAGGCTCAGCCGTAAGTTCTTCACAAAATTTTCTTAAAACAAGCTTATAATCAATCCCTGGTCATTTGGTAACATTTGGAGTACTTCGAATTTTGGTCAAATAAGCACAATTTGTGATAGGTGTCATTTTTCTTAGCTAATTATCATATTTGAGAAGTTACAGCTTTTGTGGTTAAGCTTTTGCTAGAAAACTAGCTTATTTGGCTTTTTCAGCCAGCTTATTTGCTTCTACAGCTTATTCTACTTGAATTTTTGTGATTTTTCTTTTTGATTATTCTTAGTTACGCTATTTGTGAGCTTTTGCAAAAAAAATAAGCTTTTGAAACCCTCTAGAACTCAAACCCGACTATTTTGTCGTTTTGTGAAAAAATTCTTTTCAAAGTTTTGGCTTATTACTTGAGCTTTTTCAAAATTTCTTTTTGCAGATTGGTTTAGAATCTCAATAAGATGTTGTGTGTTCAATTAGAGCTTATGGCATTGGCTTATAGCTTAATGGGCTTATTGGCCCATTTAAGAATAAGTTGTTGACTTATTAAGCTGTGATAAGCACATTTTCAGCTTTTGGACCTTTAGACTTTTGTGTTTAAAATTGAATTTTGAGTCAGACTGGTGATTTTAGCTTATTTGGTTGAGTTTGATTTTACTGGGCCAAAAAGCCCAATAAGGTGGTCTGTTTTTGTTTTTAGCCCATTTGGGGGCCTAATAGGGGTATTTTGGTAATTTCACTTTCATTTTCTGTTTATTTAGGTTAAAATAAACTAGTTTTCAAGTTTTTAGAAATTTTATAATTTTTGGATTTTTATTATTATTATATAATTAAAAACTGTTTTTAGGGTAAAAATAGTATTTTTGCAACTTTTATATTTTTCTTAAGTTAAATACATTAATTTAGGATTTTTAAAACTCTTAGATTGTTTTTCTCATCATTTTATTAATTTTTAGGATTATTTTAATATTTTAATAGTTTTTAATCATTTAAAAATAGTTTTCATTAGTTTTAAATTTCATAAAAATAGTTTTTAGTTTACTTAAGTCATTTTTGAGTTTTACAAATTGAAAAATCTTTATTTGGCTTTTCATTAATTATTTATATTTTTAGGGCTTTAATTAGCATTTAAATATTAATATTTAATTAATTAAAAGGTTTGAAAAAGTTTTGATCATTTGTAAACTCTTATTATCTTTTTTAGCTATTTTTGGTAATTTTTTGGGTATTTTTAGAATTAATTTTTATTTTGTCATTTTTTACGGTTTTTCGTTTTGTTGTCGTCGTACAATTTTAACGTATCTGTCATTCCCATTTCCCTTCTTTTTTTTTCTTCTATATTAATCCAAAATCATTACGAATTATTCACGCACAAATACCTCCTTGGGAAACGAACTTTCACCTTTGGGTCATTAGTGCTTGATTTTAGTTAATCGACACTTAATACTTACCACATTTACGCCTTTTTCCTAAAGGGTGTAATTTACCACAATCATTTTGGCGTCGCGGCCAGGGAGGTGTGTCGTGATTAATTTGTCCATTTTGTTTTTAATATCTAGCCATAAATAGTAATTGTGTTAGTAGAACTCTACTAATACGTATTATCGGTTTTTTCGTTTTTCTTGTGAAATTATTATTACTATATTGTATAAGTATCACAACAAATACAAAATATCTCCAAAAGTGTGAAAACACAACCTTAATTGGGATTTGATCTCCTAATTATTTTATTCGAATCTCAAACAAAATGAAAAAGGCAAAAATAGATAAATACTTTCGTGAAGCTCGATTTTGAAAAATACGAACTATAAGGTGAATAGATAGGCAACGTGCTATAAAAGGTCGTTAAAAGGAAGCTAGGTACTTAAGTGCTTCGCAACACCTCATTCTCCATGTTCACTTGTGAGTATTTGAGATTGAAGGCTAATCGAGGGTTTTGCCGCCCAAAGTATTATTACGTATCATATATATTTGCTTGGTTTCTTTGTGATTAAACCCTCTTGAACAATTTGGTTTTCAACAAAGTTCTAAAGTCAATCGAAGGTGTTCACTCCACGTGATGGTTTTCATTCTTTTGAGGCTTCTTTAATCAAGAGTTTGATTCGAGGAGAGATTTGGTAGATTATTGTCTACGAATACACACAAAATCCAAAAAAAATAAAAACAATAAAAAACACAAAAAAATTGAAAATTCACAAAACATCCAAAAGAATCTTCTTTGCTCACCTCTACGTTCTACGTCACGTTTATGCAAACTCGTAATCAAGCAGAACGTGCTCGCAAACATCGTCAAAACCAAGGAAATTTGATTGAAGAAGAAACTCCAATTGTCGAACCCGTTGTAGAATCACTAGTCACTATGGCTAATCGTACTATGATAAAGTTTCTTCAAGCACCCACTGAGGGTTTTAGAGAAGCTATTGTGATTCCCGCCATCCTTGCAGAGAATTTCGAGATTAAGACGGGTTTAATGTCGATGCTACAAGCAAACAAGTTTCGCGGACATGAAAAAGACAACCAGTATTATCACATAAGGAATTTCAATCGTCTCACCGCAACAAGCATGTTTAAGGATGTTCCACATGACGCCATTAAGATGATATTATTTCCATACTCGTTGGATGGACCCGTAAAAATTTGGCTCGAGAAAGAACCGCCAAATTCGATTTTGACATGGGGTGATCTCGTTTCTAAGTTTGTGAACCAATTTTTCCACCATCTAAGAAAACACATTTGAAAAATGAGATTTCAAGGTTTACACAACGTAATAATGAAAGTTTTTCAATTGTATGGGAACGATTTAAGGAAATGTTACATGAATTTCCTCACCATGATTTTTCGGAATTGCATCAAATTGCTACTTTTTATAATGGGCTAAACGATCATGAACAAGATTATTTGAATGCCGCCGCGGGTGGTAAATTTTTGTGCAAAACGACCGATGAAGCTTTTAATATTATCGAGAATAGATCTAAGGTTTATAACCCTCGTAACACACCGAGTGTTGCCAATATGGGTTCATCATCATCGTCTAGTAACATGAATGCCTTACATGATGAAGCAAATGAGGAAAATCGGTTTTTCGATAGGTTTTCGACGCTTATGACACATTGGAAAGCACAAGATGCTTTGAATTCCGCATCGGTTAAAGCGGTTGAAAAGATTTGTATATCTTGTGGTGGAGCTCATGATTTTTCCGAGTGCATTACTGCTGGTGGTAACACTTCGAGTGCTTACGTAGCAAAGTGAACTTACAACCAAAACGGCCAAGGTTCCTGCCCAAATCAAGCCCCCAAAATCAAAATATTAACAACTATCGAAACAACAATCAAAATGGTAGTTATCAAGGCAATCAACGTAACTGCAACAAGGGTAATTACCAAAGTGGGAATGGGCAAGTTCAAAATCAAAACCAAAACCGTGATTTTCAAAACACTACACAAGGTTTTCAAAATGCTCACACTAAAAATCTTAATGGAGAATTTTTGGATTATGCAAAAGCAAACGATGCTAAGTTTGATAACATGCAACGTGAGATGATTAGCTTAAGATTCAAGTTGAAAAACGAGCTTAAAAACGAACTTGCTAATGAATTGAAAACTCATGCTAATAAAATAGAAGGAAATGTTCAACGTCTTCAACAAAATCTACAAAAGATGGAACAAGGACAACATGAGATTAAGCAAGAGTTGTTAAAAGCGGATATAAGGTAATCAAAATTTGAAAATCGAATGGCTAAAATGTTTGAAGAAATCATGTGTAAACCCTCTTCCTCGGGTGGTCTTCCTAGTGATACCATTGCAAACCCGAAGGGAGAAATGAAGGTTATTACTACTCGGAGTGGTAAAACATTCAAGGAACCAATCTCTCGTCCTAGTATTTCTACGGAGAAGGAAATCAAGAAAGAGCCCGAGGTGATGGTTGAAAAGGAGCATATCACAAGCCCACGGAGTACCGCTCATACCACACCTACGGTTGAACCAATACCAATTATGGAACCCGAGATTCCAGTTGAGCTTTTTATAGAAATGTTTCAACAAGTGCATTTTAATGTGAGTTTAGCCGACGCGTTGTTATACATGCCTCGTTTAGCTTCCACTTTGAAAGGTATGATAAACGATAAGGAGAAGCTTTCAAAGCTATCTAATTGTTCTTCGGTTTATCTTAATCGAATACCAGAAAAAGTTGGTGACCCCGGGAAGTTTCTCATTCCTTGTGATATACAAGATATGAAAGAATGCCTCTGTTGAACACGTAATTACTCGTGTTTTAGTGTTAATATCCCTTCGTTTATGGCATAATAAATAGCAAAAGTGTACTTTTAGTGCATATATCGTTTAAAATGTGTTATTTATTATTGTAGGTATGGATATGAAGAAAATGAGCAAAAATGAAGCCAAAGAGCCAAAAACTAGCTCGAGAAATGGAAAGAGCGCGAAAAATTGAGTTTGACGGTGCATTCATGTTTTATTAGGCCGACCCGACACCATTTAAATGGGTCGAACCGACCCATTATTATTCAACTAACAAGACTACATGGCCTAAAATTGCAGCCCACAAGCAGCCACACAGGCCCGTTTGGGTTTTAAAGCCTAGCAGCTAAAAAGGAGACGCGACGTGTATTATTTAAAAAGCCCAAAAAGGCCCAGCAGGAAAAAGAGATCAGATTGTGCTTAATTGATACGCAGCTATTTATTTTTATTTCATTGTCTTTCATTTTTTTTCTTCTGAGGTTTAGATTTAGTTTAGTCTAGGAGTAGAAATTTAATCCTTGTATTCTCCTTTCACTCTTTGTACTCAAACTTGGTTATTTTATTCTTCTTTTTATCTTTCATACTACATCTTTCCAGCTTATTTTTTTCATTTCGTTAGTTGTTTTTCAAGTGGGTTTTCAGTTTTTGGATTTGGATTTCTTTTATGATGTTGTTCGAGTTGTGTTGATCAAAGAAGAACCGGATTCGGTTGCTTTTGAGAATTGAAAGTGGTTATTTGTGTAACGAAGGATGATTTTCAGTTTTGGTGATATATGATACGGGTGTGTTTAATATTCGGTTCATGAATTCGTAATAAAATCAGTTTACCTTTTTGGGTTTGATTTCGTTCCAAGCTCATTTGATTTTTTTTTCTCTTGAGGTTCGTTTTTTAAGTCCAAATATTGTTACAATTAATCTCTTTTAGATGTTCTTATCGCAAAGCTAAAAGAAAGTATCGTACTGTATTGTTAGTTTCAAAAAAAAATCTACATATACATATCCGATTTAGGTTTCGAACTATGGTCCATCCATTCTCAATCTCACTGTTTTACCACTATGCCAATTTCAACTTTATGTTAATGTTTGCATTTATTAATTAATATAGGTTAATGTTAAACTTTATAGAATGTTTTTACCAAGTAGTTTAGTTCAAATGTATAAATTAGTTTATGATTTGATTTAGTTAATACTAGCATAAAGTAGTTTTGATAAATTTATATTTTTAATTAAATTATCTTTTATACATTAGTTTAAAAATGTCGTTTAGTTTAATTGTCGTTAACGTTTTGTGTTTTATGTTATCTCCGCGTATCCGGTTCATATCTTTAGGCGAGGAGCTTTACGGGTCTTTTAGCTAGATTAAGTTATAAATTTTAAAGCTCGATTTGTTTTTAACTCGTTAGTTAGTCTATAAAATTGACAACTTTATCGGCTAATTAGTTTGATAAAAATTTGAAAGTTATTAGCTTTTGATTTAATTTAGTTATTAGATCGGGTGTTTAATATTTTGTCAAGTTCTTCGTTCAGGTATCAATGTTATAACTCTATTCTTATTGTTATTTCATTAGCTTATATATGATCGTTATTTTTTATTGTTTATTTTAGCATCTTTATTATCATTAGTTGGTATTACTAGCTTCATACTGGTATCATTATTGTCGCCTTATATCGTTTTATATTTAGTTATTAATCTTAGTAGTTTAAATATATAAATCAAAACCCTTTTTATTCGAGCATCAAACTTGAGACATAAATGCGGATTTCCATTCACACTTCACCAGGAACTACGATAACCTTTCGGGTGTACGAAAACGACTCAATCAAATGGCGCCACTGCCGGGGAACGAACCCGGGTCACCCGCGCGACAGGCGGGAATACTTACCACTATACTACAACAAAAACAAGCGCTTCTCGGGAGGCAACCCGAGGATCTATCCTTCTTTTCTTTATTTTCTAACATAAGTGTAGGAGTGTGTTTCTATCCATGTGTGATTGTTGGTTTTTGTTTTTGTGTGCAGGGTTCCCTTTGAACGAGAATACTTTCAGAGGGTTGATGTTGCTGTTTTCCATCATCTTCTTCATTCAGTCTCCGATCCATCTTCATGTTTATATCAGGAGAGTACTCAGTTCTCATTATTTTCTATATATATCTGATGTTGTTCTCCTTCTTACACTTGGAATTCTAGCATTAGCCTTTTGTGTTCTTAAGTGTAGGGGTAACACCTTATCACTTTTGAACATTGACGCCAATGTTCGGTTCTAAGTGTAGGGGGTTTATATCATATTGATCATATTCATGCCTACTTGTTTGCCCTCTTGCATCTTATTTTGATCAAATGTGTGTTTTTTTAATTTTATTTTATTAAAAAATAATAAAACATTTTTTACCGTGCGTGATTGACTTGTCCCGTAGGCTAGAACAAAGGAGATCCTGACTCTGCCTGAGTGTTGATCTGGCTGCTCCCTTAACTTTTAGACTAAGCTTTTAGGAATTGTGCAAATAAAAATGCTAAACATGGAGTAGTTGGTTCTCTTTAGAGCTTATATGAGTAACTTGTGGCTTTATTCTCGAGGGTGTAAAAACCTAGCCTCCTAAGCTTTGCCAAAGGACAGGCTGAGAAGAAAGTCGCTACATGGAGTGATCTCTCCCTTGAATCTTCATTCTCTAATTACCGTCGTTGTTTTTCTTCTAAGTGTCTTTTATTATCTTAGCGGTGATTTCAAGATCTTTGATTTCAAAATCCCGCCGATCCCGGTACTATTCTCCGTGGGTGGTCAAAAGCCGGGGCACTTAACCGATGAGGTTGGGACGTCCCGAGAGGAAAGCCGCTACATGGGAAAGGCCATTTTTGAATCTTAAATCTCGTCATTTTCGGTGAGTCTAATACTCCACTTAGGTGATTAGCAACCATAACAAATGTCGATTTGAACGATCAAAACTTTGAAAATGAACACACTTGCCTAGTCTTTTATAATTATGGGAGTGAAAAGTTATATTTACACGGGTTATTAGTATAAGTAGTGTTAGCATTTTGCCAAAACGTTTGTACAAGGAATCTTAGCTTAGTTGGGAGTAATAAAAAGAGGATGACGATCTTTATTCCTTGGAGACACCCAGTTTGCGTGTTTCCCGTTTTATGATCCTTATACCTTGAATAAAAAGTCGAGCATGGCGGGTCACAATGAATAAAGTGGTTTTAAATTGTTTTTGGATTTAACGTTTGTGATAATAGTTGCTTGGGGGCAAGCAACGTTTAATTGTAGGGGTGTCTTGAACACGTTATTACTCGTGTTTTAGTGCTAATATCCCTTCGTTTGTGGCATAATAAATAGCAAAAGTGTACTTTTAGTGCATATATCGTTTAAAATGTGTTATTTATTATTGTAGGTACTTATATGAAGAAAATGAGCAAAAATGAAGCCAAAGAGACAAAAACTAGCACGAGAAGTGGAAAGAGCGCGAAAAATCGAGTTTGACGGTGCATTCATGTTTTATTGGGCCGGCCCGACACCATTTAAATGGGTTGAACCGACCCATTATTCTTCAACAAACAAGACTACATGGCCCAAAATCGCAGCCCACAAACAGCCACACAGGCCCGTTTGGGTTTTAAAGCCCAATAGCTAAAAAGGAGACGCAGCGTGGATTATTTAAAAAGCCCAAAAAGGCCCAGCAGGAAAAAGAGATCAGATTGTGCTTAATAGATACGCAGCTATTTATTTTTATTTCATTGTCTTTCATTTTTTTTTCTTCTGAGGTTTAGATTTAGTTTAGTCTAGGAGTAGAAATTTAATCCTTGTATTCTCATTTCACTCTTTGTACTCAAACTTGGTTATTTTATTCTTCTTTTAATCTTTCATACTACATCTTTCCAGCTTATTTTTTCATTTCGTTAGTTGCTTTTCAAGTGGGTTTTCAGATTTTGGATTTGGATTTTTTTTATGATGTTGTTCGAGTTGTGTTGATCAAAGAAGAGCCAGATTCGGTTGCTTTTGAGAATCGAATGTGGTTATTTGTGTAACGAAGGATGATTTTCAGTTTTGGTGATATATGATACGGATGTGTTTAATATTCGATTCATGAATTCGAAATAAAATCAGTTTACATGTTTTGGTTTGATTCCGTTCCAAGCTTATTTGATTTTTTTTTCTCTTGTGGTTCCTTTTTTTGGGTAAAGGGGAATCCAAACCCCGGTAAAATATATTCCCAAAAGCGTTGAAGTACAATGGAATGTAGCTGCAATGCTACATTAACCTCAAGAAAAATCCTGAACAACCACTACATCATATGACATGCCATATGATCCTACTAAACAATTACAAAACAAATAACACCAGTAGGAAAGAACCACCTAAAGGTGCATGAACAATATAAGTAAAACGTCATCACGGCTAACACTTGGAGCGAACATTAGGCTGACGAGAACCATGCCGATCATCAATCGATATGACTTCTTCATCCTCACTGTCACTAGCATTAACCACAGCTTCCATGGTTTTAAAACCATCCTCCCGATCTGTACCATCATCCATCTTATCCCAAAGAGCACCAAAAGAGTTATGAGAACTCATATCCTTATCGTTGTCTTAGCTACAAAGGTCGAGGTTTTGTTATTCAAGAAACCCTTCTTAAGCATCGGAGTTGCCTTCTTAGGATTCTGACCTGTAGCATTTGTTTTAGAGGTTTCGCCTCTCTCAACATTACGAAACTGAAGATTAAGGGCTGGTTTTGTTAATTTAATACCTGCAACTTGTGGTTGCTTCTTCTTACCTTTATTCTTCTTGTTCTTGACCACCTCAAACCCATCATCCACCACATCCTTAGTAGCATGAGCAACCACTTCCTTATGCACTTTCGGACACATGTCACAAGAATGATCAAAGATCAAGCATGTAGAACATCTTGGAGGTCTCCATTCGTACTCAATACCAATCGTAACTAATGAATGCCCTTTATCACGACCTTGAGGTTCATTTTTTTAGTCCAAATATTGTTACAATTAATCTCTTTTAGATGTTCTTATCGCAAGGCTAAAAGAAAGTATGGTACTTTATTGTTAGTTTCAAAAAAAAGAATCTACATATACATATCCGATTTAGGTTTCGAACTATGGTTCATGCATTCTCAATCTCACTGTTTTACCACTATGCCAATTCCAACTTTATATTAATGTTTGCATTTATTAATTAATATAGGTTAAGGTTAAACTTTATAGAATGTTTTTACCAAGTAGTTTAGTTCAAATGTATAAATTAGTTTATGATTTGATTTAGTTAATACTAGAAGAAAGTAGTTTTGATAAATTCAGATTTTTAATTAAATTAGCTTTTATACATTAGTTTAAAAATGTCATTTAGTTTAATTGTCGTTAACGTTTTATGTCTTATGTTATCTCCGCGTATCCGGTTCATATCTTTTGGCAAGGAGCTTTACGGGTCTTTTAGCTAGATTAAATTTTAAAAGTTTTAAGCTCGATTTGTTTTTAACTCATTAGTTAGTCGATAAAATTGACAACTTTATCGGCTATTATCATTAGTTGGTATTAATAGCTTCATACTTGTAGCATTATTGTCGCCTTATATCGTTTTATATTTGTTCATTAATCTTAGTAGTTTAAATATATTAATCAAAACCCTTTTTATTCGAGCATCAAACTTGAGACAATAATGCGGATTTTCATTCACACTTCGCCAGGAACTACGATAACCTTTCGGGTGTACGAAAACGACTCAATCAGCCTCGCTTTGGCCGATCTTGGCGCGAGCATTAATTTGATGCCCTTTTCCATTTGGAAATCGCTTTCGCTTCCGGCTCTTACTCCATCGAACATGTCTATCGAGATGGCTGATCATTCTACGATTTTAGCATGTGAAGTAGCCGAAGATGTTTTTGTGAATGTGGGGAAGTTCTACTATCCCGTTGATTTTATAGTAGTTGACATCCCCGCGGATCCTCAAGTTCCTCTAATTTTAGGTCGTCCATTTTTACACACCTCGAGATCTCTTATCGACGTTCATGCCAGAACTAATACTTTAAGATTCAACGAAGAGGAACTTGTTATAAACGCTACTCAAAATTCGACACCTTCTCATGTTTATGCAATCGCTACCATCAACCATATTGACTTAGTCGATGTGGTTTGCGATGAGTTTTCACAAGAAGTGTTAGGTTTTTCCGATAGTTCCTCAAGTGGCAATCCCACTATTTTGGATCCGATTCTTGCTAATTCTACACCAAATCTCACTTCATTCCAAGGAGGCGTTTTTATTTCAGTTGAAATTGACAATGAAGATGAGGTGATTATTGGTAATGATACTCTCATTCCACCATTTCTTCTGCCGATGGAAGTTATGAGTGTTGAACAAAAATCTTCGATCGAGGAACCGCCAATCCTTGAATTAAAAGATCTTCCATCTCACCTCGAATACGCATTCTTGAAAGTAGATGACAAGTTGCCGGTTATTATTGCAAAAGATCTTGCTAATGATGAAAAAATCGCACTTTTGAAAGTTCTTAAGGCTCATAAAGGGGAAATTGCGTGGAAAATTTCCGATATTAAGGGTATTGACCCAAAATTTTGTACTCACAAGATTTTAATGGAGGAGGACTACAAACCCGCAATTCAAAGTCAAAGAAGGGTAAACTCCAAAATTCACGATGACATCAAAAAGGAAGTCTTAAAACTTTTTGACGCTGGAATGATTTATCCTATCTCCGATAGCCCTTGGGTGAGCCCAATCCATTGTGTCCATAAGAAGGGAGGAATGACCGTTGTGCCTAATGAAAAAAATGACTTAATTCCCACTCGTGTTGTGACCGGTTGGAGGGTGTGTATTGACTACCGAAAGTTAAATAACGCCACTTGTAAAGACCACTTTCCCTTGCCCTTCATGGATCAAATGTTGGAGCGACTTGCGGGTAATGACTCTATTGCTTTTTAGATGGTTTTTCTGGTTACTTTCTAATATAGCAAAAATTTTCTTTGAAATATGTCTAATCGGATTGACCAGGGTTGAATGTGTGACTCAGTTATTCTTGGTAAAAAGAAAGGAGGTTGATTATCTATTTTAAAATAAAGTTGAAAACTTTAAAGATATAATCTAAAATTAAAAACTTTTAAGAATAAACGACAAAAGATTAAAATTTGAATAAAAAGTAAATGTTGAAAATTAAAACTTTATAAAAATTAAACTAAATAAAAATGGCAGGAAAATGTAAATTTAAAAATAATGCGGGAAGCTAAAACAAACACAAGTCAGAATGCAAAACTTAACCTAATCCGGAATATAAAACCCTAACTCAATCCGGAATGTGTAATCTCTTGGCAATTCAGAATGCAAGTCTCGCATAGAATCCAGAATACTAATACTACACACTATCCGGAATCAAGTCTTCACAAACAATCCGTAATATGCCTATGTTGGAAGTAATCCGAAATATCAATAAGCAACCTAATCTGGAATGTGTATAATAAACACAATCCGGAATCTAACTCCACCACTAATTCGGAATATGGGTCTTACTCGTAATCCGGAATCTTTTGAAAACTACACTAATCCGGAATAACCAAGTTTGCATATAATTCGGAATGAAGTTTACTACACTATTCGAGAAAACTCTTTTTTTGGTAATGGGTTACCCCGGTAAATATATTAACCAAAAAAGCGTTTAAGTACGAAGGAATGTGGCTGAGATACCACATTAACCTCAAGCTACATGCAGCTTGTTAACAAGGACTATAAAACATCAAAAGCCCTAATCGAATCTAGTAGACAAAAGTAAACTTGATAAAAACCAAGATGTGAACATGAAACCGCGCACACTCTTCAGCATCCAACACCACCATGAGAGGAGCAGGAAGAATCCAAATGAGTCTGCCTCCTTAAAAAACCTTACCAAAGAAAACCCAATGGGAAAAACCTTGGACAAGGAAAAAAGAGTACAACACTCACCCGGCACCTATCATGGAACAAATCTTGAGCTCGGAACCCTCCATTTTTCAAGCAGCAAACTTGACCTGGTAGATAATTTCTTGAAACGGAAAGAAATCAACTTCAAACGAATAGTATCACATAGAATCTGAAATAACTGATCAACAGACATCCGCTTCTTCTTGAATAGTCTTGAATTTCGTTCCATCCAAATAAAATAAGCAGTAGCAGCCAACACAAGACGAGCAAGAATACTAACACATGATTTCCCATTTGAAATTGGAATAACATGAGCTAATATATCATCAATACGAGGGGGGACAGTATCCATACTACACAAGGTCCGAACCTTAGACCAAACCTGCATAGAATAAGAACATTCAAAGAACAGATGGTCATGGGAGTCCTGCACCAAACTACATAAAGGACACCGAAGAAGGCTTAAATCCACCAACGGGCCAACATCCCATTGCTTAAGCCTATCCTGCGTCTTCAACATCCTTCTAACCACCAGCCATAAATTAATAGAGTGACGAGGAATACAATGAGAAAACCAGACAACCTTATACCAATTAACTTCCATAGCCCGATCACGTATGGACTCCCAAGCTAACGCCACAGAAAACGGCCGAGAAATACCACTAATATCCATCCACAACAACTCATCTTCTTTGTCATCATTAATAATAGGCACAGGAATAGAAACAATATTCGGAAATCTAGTATTCCAATCCTGCGGCCACTGCCGAGCACCATCAACGATAAGATCCCTCACCTTATTAGATAAAGAGAACCCCGATCTATTGATATTACGGACCGTGAGGGTGTCCCGTAAAGGACATAAATCTTCCCAATTATCAAACCACATAGAAGCAACTCTACCATTATTAATATTATACCATACAAACTTACGAACACGTGGTCTGATTTGGAGAAGTTTTCTCCAGTCCCAACTCATGTCACCAATGCAAGGAACATCCCAAAAGTTTCTATCCTTTAACTTGTAAGAATAGATCCATTTGACCCATAAAGAATCTTTACGAGTCAATATACACCAAATATGTGAAACCATTAAAGCAGCATTAAAGTCAGCAAGCTTACGAATACCAAGGCCACCTTCATAAAATGGAGTACAGACAGAGTCCCCAGCAACTTTAGCCTTACCCTTCTTCATTTCACCTTGACACCATAAGAAGCCTCTCATAAGCTGTTCCAAATCATGAATAATCCGCACAGGTAAAATAAAGACTGACGCCCAGTAAATATGCATAGAAGATAGGACTGAACGAACTAACTGGAGTCTTCCTGCTAAAGAAAGAAATTATTGCGCCAATCATTAACTCTACTCTCAAGCTTTTCTACAAGGACCTTACAGTCCCTATACAGAATACTGGAAGAGATTAGAGGAACACCAAGGTATCGGACAAGTAACTCGCCTTCAGCAAAAGGCATTATATGTAAAATAGTGCTTTTAACAGCAGTGGAAACATTACAGAAGAAAAAGTGCTCTTAGGGATACTTGGAACCAAACCAGAAGCAATTTTAAATTCCTCCAAAGCATCCATAATAACTTGCACAGAACCCAAATGACCCCTGTCAAACAGGAAAAGATCATCTGCAAAGCAAAGGTTAATAATTCGTTGCTGCTCACACCGGTGATGGAAATAAAAGTCATCAGCATTAAGAACCCTTCGCTGCATCATAAGAGAAAGAACTTCCATAACCAAAGTGAAAAGATACGGAGATAACGGATCACCTTGTCGAAGACCTCTCTTACCTTGAAACCAACCATATAAATTACCATTGATACAAATCGAATACGACGTAGTAGAAACACATGTCATAATCCAATCAACCATTATATGATGAAAACCAAACCCAATCAGAGGGTGACGGAGAAACTGCCAATCCACCGTATCATAAGCCTTTTGAATATCAACTTTAAAAGCACATCTTGGCGGACCAGAATTTCTATGATAGTTTCTCATCAATTCCTGCGTCAATATTATATTATCCGAGATCCTACGGCCCGGAGCAAAAGATGATTGATTAATATTAACCAGAACCCCCAAATCCCCTTTAATACGGTTAGCAATAATCTTGCTAATGCATTTAAAGATAACATTACAACAAGAGATAGGGCGATAATCAGTAATCTTGTCAGGAACAGTAACCTTCGGGATAAGAGAAATAATGGTATGATTAACCTCTTTAAGTAGTTTTCCATTAGAGAAAAACTCCCGAATAGCACAAGTAAAATCAGCACCCACAATATCCCAAGACTTCTTAAAGAAAGCAGCAGTAAAGCCATCCGGCCCAGGGGCTTTGTCATCACTCATAGAAAATATAGCACTTTTAATCTCAGAATCAGAGATAGCACGAACCATATGGGCAGCATTTTGGGGACCAAGCTTGCGAACAAATAAGTTAGAAGTATTAAATTCACCTGAAGCACTTGATTGACCAAGAAATTGCTCATAATGAGCAACAAAAGCACCAGGCACAGCACCTCCCTCGTAAAGCACATTAAGAGAATCACGAACCATTTCAATGCGATTACGAGCAACCCTACTCTTTACCGAATTATGAAAGTAAGCAGTGTTAGAGTCACCTGCATCAAGCCATTCAATTTTAGATTTCTGCCGAAGAAAACGTTCCTCATCAAGCACAGCTTCTTTGAAAGCAACTAAATAATGAGCATGATCTTCTTTCAGCAAATCATTTGATGGGTCCAAATCAAGAGCTTGCTGTGCAGCATCTAATTCCACACGAATCTTGTTGACACGATCATGAAGATTACCTTGTTCAAACAGTAACTTACGTAACGGGGCCTTTAACCCTTTTAACCTTTTAACAAGCTTGAACATAGCACAACCATTAAAGTCAGCCATCCATCCGTTAGCAACAACATCATGAAAACCCTCCTTATGCACAAGAAAGTTAAAGAAATTAAAAGGTTTAGGCTTGGGCCTACTAACAGAAGGGATCCGTAACACACAGGGAGAATGGTCAGAAATCCTATAAGGTTGGAAAATAGCAAAACACCCTGGAAACTCATCAAGAAACTTAATGTTAGACATAATGCGATCAATCTTTTTAAGAATACCATCATCTCCTTGGGGTTTCTCATTCCAAGTGAAATGGAGAACAGTAGCATTAACATCCATAACTTCCATAAGATTAACACACTCCTTAAATTCCCGCATGGCAATATTAGGAGAATAACCACCATTCGAGTGATCTTCAAGATTAAGAGCAGCATTGAAATCACCCAAAACAACCCACGGTTTATCATGCATAAAATTAGCTAGAAAGATCAAATTAGTCCAAAGAACACGCCGATCAATATAGTAGTTATCTGCATAAACAAAAGAGCAAAACAAAGTACGGTTATCCACACGGGTATTGATCTGACAATGCATAACTTGACTTGTTTGGGACAACACCATAATATCCACATTATCATCATTCCAGCCAATAATAATACGTGTCCCTTTAGAACACAAACCACCATTAGAAGTCCACTTCCATCTACTAAAAATCTTACGACACATATCATAAACACCTGAGGCATCAACATGGGACTCCAAGATAGCACACACACTCAGATTGTTTTCATTAACAACCTGACGAACCTCTTTTCGTTTAGGGGATTAGTTCAAACCCCGTATGTTCCACGAGGCTATACTAAACATTTAAAACAGTCGCATCAGGAGTGCTTGCCCCTGTTTGATAATTGAGAAGATTAACAGTTTCATCATAAACATTTTCAATCTCCTCATCATCATCATCTTCAACCTGATCACCTGTTTCATCTGGTAGATTCTCAAAAGAATTGGAAGTAAAAACATTCACAACAGATTTACCTCTATTAGAACTACCAGGGATAGAAACATTCCCAGAATCACCACTGTTTTTATCATGGTTAAGATTAGGATTCGTACCAGATTTGGGTGGATTATCAGCATTGATTGTCTTTGGAACAAAGTGAAAAGGATTACCAACCTGGAAGCCCTTGCTCAAAGGAACTCCTCTCGGAATCTGACGTCCTTGCTTACCTTTATTATTACGCTTTCTACTCCTGACTTGTTGAAATCCATCATCTTGTTCCTGTACAACAGTAGGTGCCACTTTGGGAATAACACGTTCGGGACAAGTTTCAGCCGTATGACCAAAAATACTACATGTAGGGTATCTAGGAGGCTTCCACTCATATTCAACTTTAACAGTTTCTTTGGTAAACCCATCCCCATCCAAATCAGGAACACCAATAGTAATTGTCTCATGCAAAGCACAATCGGATTTAATTTCAATTAAAACACGAGCAAAACTACTACGACCCCATGATTCTTTACACATAGTGCTAGTAATAGAATCAAGCATAATAGGCCTACCAAGATGTGTAGCAATCAAACTAATACCTTCTTCCTCAAACACTTCAATAGGCACATCGTGAAGTTTAACCCACACAGGAATACGCGTAAATTCTTCTTTTCGAAGACTAGTTTTCATAGTATACTGTTTAAGAATGATAGGAGAATTACGAATCATCCATGGGCCACCTTCCAACACACTTTCATAACCAGCTTTTGTTTCAAATTTAAAGAAAAAGAACCCATTAGAATTCATCATGATCCTATTTAATCCAAATTTAGCCCAGTTAGTTTTAGCATAATACTCAACCACAGGAAATGCAATTCTTCTACCAATAAAGTAACCATATAGTATATTATGAAATCGAGTATTAACTTTTTCAACCACTTTACATGGTATAGAAACCTGAACACCCTCAAATCTGTTTTCAGCAATAGCAGAACCAATGATAGTACGTACAATAGGAGGTTGTTTACTTGGACCAGCAGTAGATGCATAAGAGTTAGATTGAACACCAATCTCCATGGATTGCACAATAGGAGATTCAGCCACACCATGTGTTACATTAGTTGCATTCTCACCAAATGATCTGTATTCATTACCTGTAGGTTTGGGTAGAAGAGAGCCAGGATAATCAGTAGATTTAGTACTAGGGCTCGAAGACCACACATTATTATCCTCGTTAGTACTAGCCACATTACAATCAGCATGTTCCAGTTCCTCAGGTAATAGCTTAGAGACAAGAGGCGTAGTAAGACTTACAAATTCATCAAGAGAAGTGAATGGAGTAGTTTTACTTGGTTGTCGCAACGTAATATGAGAATCAAGATCATAATTAGGGCTTGAGTGAACCCTAACCGATTCCAGTTTATCTCCCATTGCAATAATCTCTTTCTCATATTCACACAACCATTTAATCACCTCATTGGCACGATCTTTGTTAACCAAACTCCATAGTTCATACTTATTCATCTTTAAATCTGACATAAAATCATGCAAGTCTTGTCGAACCACAAGTTTAACACCAAATAGATCCCTAATCGCATCCAAGCTGCATGATTCCATGTTATTGATAATAGAAGCTCTTTCAGCCAATGGCATGTTACTCAACATGTACGAATCCATAATCAAAAACTAACAACGATAAAATAAACAACCGAAACCCTAACAAAGTGTAGCCCTAAAACCAATTAATGCGAAACACAATTGAAACAACAAACGAATATAATTGTCCAGTAGACACGTGATCCAAGCTTTAAATAACAACTCCACCGACCAAGATGACAATTAATTGCGCAGCCCCACCTTAGACAATTAATTCCGCAGCCCAATCATATGGATCCGTTAATTAAATTAATAAGCACCGACCTTAAAGTGACAATTAACCACCGACGAAGAAAACAAACAATCGCAAAAAACAATGACGGCAAAAAAACTAAAATAAAAACCAATTTAATTTACCCTAAAATCAATCAACCAAATAAAGACTTTGTTAACTCACGAATAATCAGTGATTATTCGAGAAAACAGCATCATTATAAGGTATTCGGATTAAAGGAAAAAGAAAATTAGGTTATGAAAAGAAGGGATTTTTTTGGCAGCCATTGAAGTTTGCAAGTAATTCGGGATACTAGGGTTTTAAAATCTGGATTAAACAAAATAAGCAAAAATCAAAATAAGCACTAACCAAAACTTTAACCAAATTAATGTTTAGAAAAACTAAATAAGCCACAAATCAAAAACTTTAAAAACACTAAATAATCAAATATTAAAAATGAACTTTTAGAAGATTTAAACTAATAAAACTAGTTGATTAAAAATAAGCTAAATACTAATAAGCAATCAGCACAATAAACTAAAACATCAAGCACACCAAATCAATGAGCTCAATCTAATAAGCAAATAAATCAAACAATCAACATGATTAGACAAACTACATGATTAATGAAACAAAACAATAGATTATAATTAAGAAAGGAAGAATGAGAATTAACTAAAAATCTTTGAATTAATGAAGAATATTAAGATTCAATTACAAGATTAAAAGATGAAAGAGTAAGCAAACATGAAAGAAAATTCTAGAGAAAGAAAGTAGCACCTACTCCTAATTACCTTACTTGAAAACAAAAAATAAACTAATTAACTAACCCCTCCTAATGAAGGATTAGGAGGGTATTTATAAGAGAAAGGGAGGGTGTTGTTGCTTCCTTCTTTCTCTTGTCTTCTTGTCTATTAAAATAACTCGTCTTTCTCGACTTTGTCTCGGGATTAGTCGAATGATAACATGAACTCGTCTTCTAATTTTCTTCTTTTAGTAGACTTGGTTCTTCGACTTCATTAAACTTCCGTCTTTAGACTTTTTCTTTGATAAATCTTCAGAATAGGCCTTTGACTTCCGTCTTCGTGCACTTTTGATCTTTTGACTTCGTCTTTTGTCTTTTTCTTCGATAAAAGCCCGTGAAAGCCCGTGTTTTCTTCCTTTTTCATTTTTTGTCCTAAAACACAATAAAAACACAAACCACGCATAATTCCGACTTTTATGACATTAAATACACGTTTTGGTCTCGTTTTTACTTGTTATAAGTGGTGAAAGGATAAGTGTTTTCACTCTTATTAAATCCCCTACACTTGACCATTGCAATGCCCTCATGCAATGCATAATTTCAAAGCATAGTTTAACATTTCTCATCATAATTAACCAACCTTGGCCTTTATTAAATACTAGACACTAAGGAAACTAAAAAGATAGAAAATTACAAAATGCTAGAAGGAAGAACAAGTAAAGAGATCGAAGACTTACATTAGGGATTTGTTTGTCATGAATGTTTATCACCCTCAAGTTTCACGTTCCCCATACCATGCTTAAAAACGAGATCATTGTTATTATAAGTTAGTATAGCTAACACTCACTCATGTGGCTCAATTATTCACTTAGACTCCCTTATTCCTAGGTGTATCTCTTATATTTTATTGTTGTCTTGAATGATAACGAGGATGCATTGTTGACTTATTTCGATAGTTTATTTAGGCTAAAAATAAAGTAGGACGATTTAATCAATATTTAGCTAAAGGACAAAATATTTTAAAACTGCTTCTCGAAACCTCATAAAGTTCATATCTTGGCATAACTCGTTTCATGATTTGGGACCTTTCTCGGATCGATATTTGGCATTGACTTCATACTTCGAATCTTGAGAGATATTCTTGAAATAATGGTCTTCTCTTCATAATAGGAATTTCTTCACCTGAAGTTTTTGAGAGATTCTTCAAACTTAGACAACAACTTCTTCATTTTTCTCCAATCGCTATTTGGTATTTTGATATACAATGATACGCCTCCTTTTTAGGACTTGGATCTATTTATCCTCATTTTTCTCCAGTCTTTTCGGATAGACTTCTCCATGATCTTTAGGGGAGTATTTGCTTTTCGTCATGTGCCTCGATCCTTCATATTAATTTTAGATAAATGATTCTTCACATCACTTTGGATCTTTAGCAACAAAATGTGGCCCTCATGCCTTGTTAGGGCCTTTTCGGACTCGCCAATCTTCGCATCCTGCTTCAGTAAGTTATGCCTTGGCTATGAACTCTAATTAATACCGAGCAACTTTTAAACGATCTTGTGCTAGAAGCTAAGTAACTTTTCAAATCGTACAACCTTACTTATTGCAATTATATTTATTAACAAGCGATGGGAGAAAAAGCTCATACTTAACTCACATAAATTCATGAAAGAATACCAAACTTATAATTGAGTCTATCATCTCTTATTCTCCATAATTTAAAATCTCAAGGAATGAGACTCGTGGATGCTTAACCAATTAAATCAAAGTTTTGGATTTTCAATTCATCTATAGGATCTTGCAACTTCTTAGACTTTTTCAAGTTTAATTCGCATTTTAAAGTTCCCTTGATAAACGACTTTCTAGGATCAATTATAGGAACTTGTGAAAAGTTCTTGTTCTTAAACCCGTATGAGTTAAGACTTTTGCATTTTAAAGTTCCCTATATAAAAGCCTAGCAAAACTTGATTTAAACACGTTAAGGATACTAGCTAGAGTAAACTCGGGTTGAGTCAAAAGATTCATGTCGGGCTTAATATATCAAAGATATCTAAACTTATTAAAACCATTTTATTTATTTATCTATTTTTTTAAAACTTTATTCTTGAAATGAAATATATACATACGATGCAAGAAAATAAAAGAAAATAATTAAAAAATACTACTAGGCCAAAATAGATCAAAAATTTTGAAAGACGTCGAAAAATTAAATTTTCCAGTTAAAATGAGGACAAATTCATGGAAAAGCCCACTTAACTTCGATAGAAGTCCCCCCTACACTTGATATAAACATTGTCCTCAATGTCTAAGCATGTGGGAGTAAACTCCCCTACACTTAAGACATTGTTTAAGTCTTGCTAAGAAAGTGAAGACTATAGATTTCAATGTCAACATATAAGATATGAAATATTGAATCACAAAAGTTTAGGATAGAACCCGGAAGATGGGTACACGGGATCACGGGTCGTCAAATATCATCAAAAGTGGATCTTTGAATGCTTTAATCCCTGCACATCATAAGAAACAAGACAACAAACACCTACTTGGCTCCCCCTACACTTATTATGAAAACGGGTAAAGGATAGATCATCTGGTTGCCTCCCGAGAAGCGCTTGTTTTTGTTAACCGAGTCACGAGCTTGACTCGACCCAGAACTAGTGCGAGGGAAACATGGCGAGTGATGGAATCATCTCATGAGAGATGTCCTCACCAAAGTACAACTTAACACGCTGGCCATTCACCTTAAAGTTTGGCCCATTTGGTTGAGATAACTCAATGGTGCCATAAGGGAAGATTTTAGCAACGGTGAATGGACCGGACCAACGGCTCTTAAGCTTTCCTAAAAAGATTTTCAACCAAGAGTTAAAAAGTAAAACTTGATCACCTATGTGAAACTCTCGGTTCTTAATCTTAGAGTCATGAATGAGCTTAGTTTTTTCCTTATAGATCAAAGAGTTTTCATAAGCCTCATTCCTCAATTCATTGAGTTCATTGAGTTGGATTTTCCTAAGATCACCGGCTTTGTTGATATCAAAATTAGCCCATTTCAAGGCCCAATAAGCCTTATGCTCCAACTCAATAGGGAGGTGGCATGCCTTTCCGTACACAAGGCGATAAGGGGTACAACCTATAGGTGTCTTATAAGCGGTACGGAAAGCCCACAAAGCATCATCTAACTTATCGGCCCATGAGGCACGATGCTCTCCCACGGTACGCTCTAAGATTCGCTTAAGTCCACGGTTAGAGATCTCGGCTTGACCATTAGTTTGTGGACGATACGCGGTGGAAAGGCGATGATTGACACCATACTTAGCCATGACTCGAGCAAATTGATCATTGCAAAAATGAGTCCCGCGATCACTAATGATAGCACGAGTAACACCGAATCGAGTAAATATTGTTTCAAAAAGTTCACAACCACCCTCGCATCGTTAGTAGGTAAAGCCTTTGCTTCAACTCATTTGGATACGTAGTCAACGGCTACGAGGATGTACTTGTTCCCTTTGGATGATGGAAATAGCCCCATAAAGTCGATGCCCCATACGTCAAAGATTTCTCATTCTTGGATGAAATTTTGAGGCATCTCATCTTTATGTGTGATCTTGCCTTGTCTTTGGCAAGCATCACAATGTTTAACCATGTCATGAGCGTCATGATAAATGGAGGGCCAATAGAATCCGGAGTCAAAAACTTTCTACGCGGTATAGTTTGGACCAAAGTGACCACCGGTGGGTCCTTTGTGGCAAGCTTCAAGGATTAGTAAAGCTGCCGGCCCATAAACACACCTACGAATGACAAGATCCGCATATTGCTTGAAAAGGTAAGGGTGGTCCCAGTAATAGTAATATCCTTAAATAATTTTTTCTTTTGTTGGGACGTTAACCCTTCCATAAGAACACCACCCGCTAAATAGTTTGCAATGTCCGCAAACCATGGGGTATCGCCAAGATTGGAGTTGATAGTCATTAAGGCCTCATGGGGAAAGTACTCATTAATCTCTTGATTAGGAAGTTCCCCTTGATAAGGATCCTCGAGTCTACTAAGATGATCCGCGGCGAGGTTTTCCGCTCTCTTTTTATCACGAATTTTGATTTTAAATTCTTGGAGGAGCAAAACCCAACGAAGGAGTCTCGGTTTAGCATCTTGCTTGGTCAACAAGTATTTCAAGGCGGAAAGATCGGTGTAAACGATGGTGGTGGAAAGCAGAAGATAGGGGCGGAATTTCTCAAAAGCATACACTACGGCTAAAAGCTCTTTTTCGGTAATGGTATAATGCAATTGAGCCCCCGTCATTGTCTTGCTAGCATAATGGATTGGATGGAAATGTTTGTGAACTCGTTGACCTAAAACCACTCCAACCGCAAAATCACTAGCATCGCACATGAGCTCGAAAGGTAACTCCCAATTTGGAGAGACTAAGACTGGTGCCTTAGTTAATTTACCTTTAAGAAGTTCGAAAGAATCAAGACATTCTTGAGAAAAGATGAAAGGAGCATCCTTTTCTAAGAGGTGAGTCATGGTCGAGCTATCTTAGAGAAATCTTGGATGAATCGACGATAAAATCCTGCATGACCTAAAAAACTCCTAATTCCTTTGACGGTGGTAGGTGGAGGCAAATTAGCAATGACGTCAACTTTAGCACGGTCGACTTCGATACCGGCTTTGGAAATTTTGTGACCAAGGACAGTGCCTTCTTTTACCATGAAATGGCATTTTTCCCAATTAAGAACGAGACGAGTGTCTTCACACCGTTTAAGCATACGTTCTAAATTGGCAAGGCAAAATGAGAAAGAATCACCATAGACCGAGAAATCGTCCATAAAGACTTCCACAGTTTCTTCAACCATGTCATGGAATATAGCCATCATACACCTTTGGAAAGTCCTAGGACCATTGCATAAGCCGAAAGGCATTCTTTTGTAAGCAAATGTTACATAAGGACAAGTGAATGTGGTTTTCTCTTGGTCTTTTGGATCGATAGGAATTTGAAAATACCCGGAGAAACCGTCTAAGAAGCAATAGTAGTCATTACCCGCTAAACGCTCAAGCATTTGATCCATGAAATGAAGAGGAAATGATCCTTACGAGTGGCATCATTGAACTTGCAATAGTCTATGCAAACTCTCCAACCCGTGACAAGTCGAGTAGGAATCAACTCGTTGTTTTCATTGGGAACAACGGTTATTCCGCCTTTCTTAGGCACACAATGGACCATCCGAAATAGGGTAAATCATTCCGGCATCTAGAAGTTTGATAACTTCTTTCTTGATGACGTCATGAATTTTTGGATTAACCCTTCTTTGACTTTGGACTGCGGGTTTAAAGTCATCTTCCATGAGAATTTTATGAGTGCAAAAGTTAGGATCAATTCCGCGGATGTCGGAAATTTTCCAAGCAATTTCTTTCTTATGATTTTTGAGCACATCCATAAGTCGAGATTTTTCATCCTCTTTTAATTCCTTTACAATGATGACGGGTAACTTCTTATTGTCTTCTAGGATAACGTATTCAAGATGAGACGGTAATTCCTTAAGCTCTAAATCCGGAGGATTGTTGATGGAAGACTTAGTCCAATTCGGATCATCGTTTGTAACTTCCATAGGATAAGGTGGAGAAATATGGTCCTCATTGAGAAGTTTCTCAATGGTTTTTTTTGGTAAAGGGTTTCCCGGTAAATATATTAACCAAAAAAGCGTTGAAGTACAAAGGAATGTGGCTAAGATACCACATTAACCGCATGCTACAGGCAGCATGTTAACACGTGATTATGTCATGGCATAAACACAAACTAATCTAGAACTAAAATGCAAGTAAACTAGAAAGAAACCAAGATGCAAACATGAAGTCACACATTGTCTTCAGCTTCCACCAACAGCACGAAAGGAGCAAATGATATCCAAATGAGTCTGCCTCCTTAAAAAACCTTGCCAAAGAAAACCCAGTGGGAAAAACCTTGGACAAGGAAAAAAGAGTACAACCCTCACCCGGCACTCCCAACATGAAGAACTCTAGAGCTCGGCACCCTCCATTTGTCAAGCAGCAAACTCGACCTGGCAGACAACTTCTTAAAACGAAATGAAATCAACTTCAACCAAATAGTATCACAAATAAGCTGAACAATCTGATCAACGGCCAACAGCTTTTTCTTGAAAAGTCTTGAATTACGTTCCATCCATATAAAGTACGCAGTAGCAGCCAACACAAGACGGGCAAGGATGCTAGGACAAGACTTTCCCTTAGAAATTGGAATAACATAGGCTAAAATATCATCAATCCGAGGGGGGATGCTATCCATATCACATAGGCCCCGAACCTTAGACCAAACCTGCATAGAATAAGAACATTCAAAGAAAAGATGGTCATGGGAATCCGGCACCAATTTATACAACGGACATCGTAGAAGGCTTAGATCCACCAAAGGGCCAACATCCCATTGCCTAAGCCGATCTTGTGTCTTCAATTTTCTTCTAACCACTAACCACAAGTGGATAGAGTGACGAGGAATACAATGAGCCGATCTTGTGTCTTCAACATGTTAATGCTTCGGACACTTCTGATGAGGAGGGTGAGTTCGGTTATGGTGGTGGTCAACAACTTGAAGATGATGATTTGTGTTTATATGATGGTTATGAAGACCAGGTTGATGATCTTCAAGGAGCTCTCAAGGATTTTCGTGACTTCAAGTTGAGAGGAAGTGGTAGAAAATAGGTTATTTGTCTGTTTTCTTTACTGTTCGTATGTTTGGTAGTTTCTTAAGGATGGTTTGTCATCCTTATGCAGGTTTTTGGTTGTTTGTTGCTTTTAGTGCTGGTTTGTTGCCCATGTAACGGGTTGTGATATAGGACTTCACCTATATCCATTGTACTTCAACGATTTTTTGGTGTAATATATTTTACCGGGGTAATTTTCCCCTTTACCCAAAAAAAACAACATGATACCAATCAACCATCAAAGCCCTATCCCGAATGGAGTCCCAAGCTAAAGAAACTGAAAAAGGATGTAGAACCCCATTTATATCCCGCCACATCAAATCATCATCATGAGCATCATTAATAACAGGGACAGGGAGTCTTCTTCCCAATTGGAGGGAGAATCGTCATATTTTAAGTCCACATCCCCTAAACTTGCTTCAAATCTTTCAAAAGAAAGTCACTTTCTCCAAATGGAGTCAATGATGGAGCAATAGAATCTATGTTCTCAACATGAGGTAAAGGAGAATTCCCGCTCTTACAAGCCTCGTGAAAAAGTTCTTCGCATGCTTCGTCGAGCACATTGATGAAATTTACGGATTCGGGCTCATCGGGACGTTGGGAAATTTTTCCCATGTTAAAGACGATTTTCTCATCCCCGACCCTCATGATAAGTTCACCCGCGGCTACATCAATCAATGTACGCCCAGTTCTCAAGAAGGGTTGTCCCACAATTAAGGGAACACGGGGATCCATTTCATAGTCAACAACAACGAAATCGGCAGGGAAAGTGAATTTGTCGACTCCAACGAACACATCCTCGGTTATCCCCACCGGATAAGCAACCAAACGGTTAGCTAATTCCAATGTCATACGAGTGGGGACTAGCTCGGGTAAAGATAATTTCTTCCACACGGACAATGGCATAAGATTTATACTCGCACCGAGATCCGCCAAGGTCATACAATTCTCTACACCCGGAAAATTGCAAGGAATAAGGAATCGACCGGGATCTCCTAACTTAACCGAAAGTTTTATCAAAAGAACGGCGGAACAATTCTCATTCAATTGGGTATTGGCGATATCGAGCAATTTTTCCTTATCACTTAAAAGATCCTTAACCATCTTATCATATTTAGGCATATGAGCGAGAGCCTTGGCAAAGGTGATATTAAAATTCAATTGTTTGAACATTTTAAGAATGTTCAAAACTTAAATATCATCCTTATTCTTCAATTTCTCTTTCCTCAACCTTGAGGGCTAAGGTATATTGGGTTGAGATGAAGGCTTTGGAATGGAATTCTCACTCAAATCCTTGGGTGGAGGAGGGGTAGAAGTAGAACGTGGAGGAACCGGTTTTGGAACTGAAGGTGTGGTATAAACTTGTTTTTTTTTGGTAAAAGGGTAGCAATGACCCCGGTAAATAGAACCAAAAAAAGCGTTGAAGTACAAGGAATGTGGCTGAAATACCACATTAACCGCAAGCTACAGGCAGCTTGTTAAACAAAATGTTTATGACATGCCATAAACATTAACTAGTCTAGAATACTAGAAATATATAAACTAGACAAAAACCAAGACGATAACATAAAGTTACGAGGAAAATAATAAAATATCAACATGGGATCAGCCAGATGGAGTGCTTGCCCCAATATGAGTATTGAGAAGATTCACCGATTCATCAAAGACGACCTCGACTCCCTCCTCCTCCTCATTATCTTCCTCGCTTACTTGAGCCCCTTCGTCAATACCAGGCATGGACAAAGATGAAAATTTATTAGATGTAGAAACACTGCTCATTTGAGCTTTAGCCTTGTTCGGACCATTAAGATTGCTAGACTGCTGCAACTGGCCAGATTTAGTATTCAACTTACTACTATTATCAGCACTCGTACTTGTAGTATCCAAGTGAGTTTTTGGGCGAAAAACAACCGTCTTACCTGCTTGGAAACCCTTGCTCAATGGAACACCTCTCGGAACTTGATTCCCTAAATTACCTTTGTACTTCTTCCTCTTGCTTTGCACTTGTTGGAACCCATCATTATCAACATGAGTTGTCACTTTTTCAACCGTTATAGGTTTAACATTTTTCGGACAAGAATCAACGGAATGACCAAAAATATTACAAATATGACATCTAGGCGGTTTCCATTCGTATTCAACTCGAATTAACTCCTTAGTACAACCAGAGCCTTCAAGATCAGGGACACCAATAGTAACGTTATCTATAAACTCCGAATCAGCATTCATCTCAATAAGACAACGAGCAAAACTACAACGACCCCAAGACTCTTTGCACATATTATCAGTATAATTATCCATCATAATAAGCTTACCAAGAAATGAAGCAATTAAACTAATACCTTCCTCTTCAAATACCTGTAGCGGGACATCATGAAACTTAACCCATACCGGAATACGAGTTAGTTCCTCCTTTAGAAGATTCGTTTTCATAGTCCATTTCTTAAGAAAAATTGGTGAATTACGAACCATCCACGGACCACCTTCCAGAACCGCATTAAGACCCTCACTAGATCCAAATTGAAAAAAGAAAAAACCTTTCTCATTCATTATGATACGCTTAAGACCATGTTTTGCCCAGTTATTCTTAGCAAAATACTCAACCACAGGGAATGCAATCCTTTTACAAAGAAAGTAACCATATAAAGTGTTATGGTAGCGAGCATTTACTGTTTCAACAACCTTCCTAGGAATAGAGATATTAACCCCTTCATAGACATTTTTAGAATTAAACGAAGAAGAGACTGCATTAATACCTCCATTAGTAGACGTAACCATATCACCTTCAAATCTGCAAAGTAACTTCAGAATTTCTTTAGCACGATCAGGTGAGATCAATTCCCACAAAGGATGTTTCTTCATTCTTAATTCCTGCATAAATTCACCCGCGTCACCAACCGTGCGAATCGTTACACCAAATAATTTCAAAACCGCATGTAGATTACACGGTTGCAAACCATTAATGGTAGCAGCCTTAGCTTCAAGGTCTGTTTCCTTAGCCATTTGTGCAGAATGCACACTCGAACCACCTGAACTGAGTGAAGAAGTGCTGCTAGTTAAATTCTTATGGCGTTCACACAAAACTTTATAATAAATCATAGTGGTCTCCTTAGGTAAAGTAGACCATTTAGGAAAACTGTTTGCCTTCACACCATTTGCAAACACTTCAATGTCACGCACAGTATTCAAAGGAATAGAACACAAACTAGATATCTCCTCTAACGTTACTAAAACCTCAAGAGTAAACACCTTACCCGCATCCATCCAACCTGTAAACAATGGCTTATCACTTTCATTGCTCGAATCCACCATAGCTTCAACAAATCGATCAAACGAACCACTAAATAATAACCCAACGCACTTGCGATTAAATAATCAGCCGCCCCAATTTATTAGATGTCAGCCTACCCTTCCAATGCAATTAATGGACAAAGTCAATATGCGAACCAATTAATTGATCCTAAAACAAATTCAGCCGCCAAGAGCTTTGAAAGGTCAGCCGACCACTTGCACACACAAATAAAACTAAACCCTAAAAAAAACCTTAAAAAAAACGAGAACTAATCAAACCAATAAATGCCCAGCGAACCAATAATAAACCAATTAAGCAATGAGAGCAACGTCACCCTCACCCGATCTTAATAAATAAAAGCACCGACAAGGACTTAACTAAACAGAAAGCACCAATGGTCGACAATAATAAAGTAGAACCACCTAATAGCTGCCCACAATAGATCGAATAATGGTCGCATGAAAACAAGCTAGAAAAGTGAATCATACAAAAGAAAAAGAATGTCAGCCGCCATAGATGTTTTCAAGGTTTTTTTTTTTTTGCTTATCTCAATGCCTTGTGGTGTGGTATAAACTTGAGGTATAGGTGGAACATAAGTTGTAGACGAAGGCATAACGGGTGGTATGTCACAAGTAGAAGGTGAAGGACGGTAGGTAGAAGTAGAAGGAATGTTGGGTCCTTGGTTAGGTGGGGAATAAGAAGGTTCTACGATGGTCTTACCGCTCCTAGTAGTGATGGCATTAACGTTGGCCCTAGGATTTGTCACGGTGTTAGAAGGGAGGGCACCTTGGGGACGAAGGGTTTGAATCATTTGCATAATTTTCCTATCGGTTGATTCTTGTATATCTCTGGTCGATTCTTGCAGCGATTTCATTGTTCGCTCATGTTCAGTCAACTTTTGTAGAACCAAGTCCATTGGATTTTGCATGTTCAGTTGATTATACCCTTGGTTATTAAAGTCTTATTTTTGAAATTGTGGTTGAAAACCATTGTTATTATGAAAACCTTGATTAAAGTTGTTATTTTTAAACCCTTGGTTTGGCCCATTAAAATTCCCTTGATTTTGAGCATTGAAATTTCCTTGGTTTGAATTAAAATTCCTTTGATTGTTGGAAGAATTCCCTTGCTAATTATTTCTTTGTTGGCCTTGGTTCCTTGGTAGGTATTGGGCATTGGTCAATTGAGGAGGGGGTCTAGCATGAGGTTACAAACCGGGAGGAGCCAAATAATTAGTAGATCTATAAGAAAGATTATTAGCATCCACATTTGGTTTAAAATGCACCCTCTCATTAGTGTTATAAGCATACACTTCTTGTTGCGAGGGGTCATGAACCTTATCACAATTTAAGTATGAATGTGATCCCCCATAAATTTCACATGACTCACTCAAGGCATTAACTTACACATTGTTCTTAACATGTAAAGCAAGGTCAGTCATGATTGAAGTAAGCACATCAATTTTCTTATCGGTGTCATTAGAACTAGCACTAGCCATAGTAGCCCTAACACTCTTGGTTTGGACTTTGGCTTTGTTCTCAATAATTACCCAAGCCTTATTCATAGTTTTCACAAGAATATTTCCCCCCGAGGCACTATTTAGTGAATCTTGGTCATTCAAAGTTAATCCATTATAAAAAGTATTAATTTGATGTACCTTTGTAAAACTGTGTTGTGGACACTTTCTTAAAAGTTCCTTAAAACGATCCCAAGATTCACTAAATGTCTCACCGTACTTTTGTTCAAAGTTGATAATGTCATTCCGCAAAGCGGTAGTACGTGAGGGTGGAAAGAAATAGTTTATGAACTTTGTCTCAAGGTCCGTCCATGTGGCAATACTCTGGGGTGGTTCCTTATCAAGCCAAGTTCGGGCTTGTCCCTCGAGGGAGAAAGGAAAGAGGAGCAAACGAATTGCCTCTTGTGAAACCCCATTGTATTTTACATTATTGGATAAGTGTACGAACCTCTTGATGTGATCATGAGGATCATCATGAGTACGGCCCAGAAAAGGTGTTGCGGAAACCATTTGAATAAACCCGGATTTGAGCTCGAAGTTGTTGGCGTCAATAGCTGGCACCACAATCGCATCATCGTTGCCTTCGAAGTGTGATTGCAAGAGCTCGATCATTGGACGGTTCTCCATTGTATTGACAACCGGAGGCTCTACAACAGGAGGTTCAATAGTAGCGGCTTGAATGGATTTCCTCCTTCTTGAACGGGTACGCATACACCTACAAAAGAAAAAGGTAACAAAGAAATAGAATAATGGTTAACGTGAAAAGAAAATAATTTTGGTGCAAAACCTTTGAAAAAGAATTGCTTTTATGATTTTTTAAATGTTTTGGATTATTGAAAATTTTAATTTTTATGGATTTTTGAAAATTTTTGAAAATTTGACAACAAAAACAACGTTCAAAAGTGAACGGATCCCAAAATCCAACGCGTCTCTCACAAAAAACCATTAAGCTTCACGAAAAGAGCCGGCGGCAGCGCCATTTTAATATAGCAAAAATATTCTTCGAAATATGTCTAATCGAATTGACCACGGTTGAATGTGTGACTCAGTTGTTCTTGGTAAAAAGAAAGGAGGTTGATTATCTATTTTAAAATAAAGTTGAAAACTTTAAAGATATAAACTAAAATTAAAAACTCTTAAGAATAAACGACAAAAGATTAAAACTTGAATAAAAAGTAAATGTTGAAAATTTAAACTTTATAAAAATTAAACTTGAAATTAACTAAGATAAAACACTTTGAAAATTAAACTAAATAAAAATAGCGGGAAAATGTAAATTTAAAAACAATGCGGGAAGCTAAAACAAACATAAGTCGGAATGCAAAACTTATCCTAATCCGGAATATAAACCCCTAACTCAATCCGGAATGTGTAACCTCTTGGCAATTCGGAATGCAAGTCTCGCATAGAATTCAGAATACTAATACTACACACTATCCGGAATCAAGTCTTCACAAACAATCCGGAATATGCCTATGTTGGAAGTAATCAGGAATATCAATAAGCAACCTAATCCGGAATGTGTATAATAAACACAATCCGGAATCTAACTCCACCACTAATTCGGAATATGGGTCTTACTCGTAATCCGGAATCTTTTGAAAACTACACTAATCCAGAATAACCAAGTTTGCATATAATTCGGAATGAAGTTTACTACACTATTCGGGAAAACTCAAATTTAATATAAGTCGGAATGATGAAGTTTGCAAGTAATTCGGGATACTAGGGTTTTAAAATCCGGATTAAACAAAATAAGCAAAAATCAAAATACGCACTTACCAAAACATTAACCAAATTAATTTTTAGAAAAACTAAATAAGCCACAAATCAAAAACTTTAAAAACACTAAATAATCAAAATATTAAAAATGAACTTCTAAAAGATTTAAACTAATAAAACCACTTGATTAAAAATAAGCTAAATACTAATAAGCAATAAGCACAATAAACAAAAACATCAAGCACACCAAATCAATGAGCTCAATCTAATAAGCAAATCAATCAAACAATCAACATGATTAGACAAACTACATGATTAATGAAACAAAACAATAGATTATAACTAAGAAAGGAAGAATGAGAATTAACAAAAAAGCTTTGATTAATGAAGAAGATTAAGATTCAATTACAAGATTAAAAGATGAAAGATTAAGCAAACATGAAAGAAAATTCTAGAGAGAGAAAGTAACACCTACTCCTAATTACCTTACTTGAAAACTAAAAATAAACTAATTAACTAACCCCTCCTAATGAAGGATTAGGAGGGTATTTATAGGAGAAAGGGAGGGTATTGTTGCTTCCTTCTTTCTCTTGTCTTCTTGTCTAATAAAATAACTCGTCTTTCTCGACTTTGTCTCGGGATTAGTCGAATGATAACATGAACTCGTCTTCTAATTTTCTTCTTTTAGTAGACTTGGTTCTTCGACTTCGTTAAACTTCCGTCTTTAGACTTTTTCTTCGATAAATCTTCAGAATAGGCCTTTGACTTCCGTTCTTCTTGCACGTTTGATCTTTTAACTTCGTCTTTTGTCTTTTTCTTCGATAAAAGCCCGTGAAAGCCCGTGTTTTCTTCCTTTTTCAATTTTTGTCCTAAAACACAATAAAAACACAAACCACACATAATTCCGACTTTTACGACATTAAATACACGTTTTGGTCTCGTTTTTACTTGTTTTAAGTGGTGAAAGGATAAGTGTTTTCACACTTATTAAATCCCCTACACTTGACCATTGCAATGCCCTCATGCAATGCGTAATTTCAAAGCCTAGTTTAGCATTTCTCATCATAATTAACCCACCTTGGCCTTTATTAAATACTAGACACTAAGGAAACTAAAAAGATAGAAAATTACAAAATGCTAGAAGGAAGAACAAGTAAAGAGATCGAAGACTTACATTAGGGCTTTGGTTGTCATGAATGTTTATCACCCTCAAGTTTCACGTTCCCCATACCAAGCTTAAAAACGAGATCATTGTTATTATAAGTTAGTAAAGCTAACACTCACTCATGTGGCTCAATTATTCAGTTAAACTCTCTTATTCCTAGGTGTATCTCTTATATTTTATTGTTGTCTTGAATGATCACAAGGATGCATTGTTGACTTATTTCGATAGTTTATTTAGGCTAAAAATAAAGTAGGACGATCTAATCATTAGTTAGCTAAAGGACAAAATCTTTTAAAACTGCTTCTCAAAACCTCACAAAGTTCATATCTTGGCATAACTCGTTTCACAATTTGAGACCTTTATCGGATCAATATTTGGCATTGACTTCATACTTCGAATCTTGAGAGACGTTCTTGAAATAATGGTCTTCTCTTCGTAATAGGAATTTCTTCACTTGAAGTTTTTGAGAGATTCTTCAAACTTAGACCACGACTTCTTCATTTTTCTCCAATCTTTATTTGGGATTTTGATATACAACGATCCGCCTCCTTTTTAGGACTTGGATCTATTTATCCTCATACCTTGCAAGGGTCTTTTCGGATAGACTTCTCCACGATCTTTAGGGGAGTATTTGCTTTTCGTCGTGTGTCTCGATCCTTCATATTGATTTTTGATAAATGATTCTTCACATCACTTTGGATCTTTAGCAACAAAATGTAGCCCTCATGCCTTGTTAGGGCCTTTTCGAACTCGCCAATCTTCGTATCCCGCTTCAATAAGTTATGCCTTGGCTATGAACTCTAATTAATACCGAGCAACTTTTAAACGATCTTGTGCTAGAAGCTAAGTAACTTTTCAGATCGTACAACCTTACTTATTGCAATTATATTTATTAACAAGCGATGGGAGAAAAAGCTCATAATTAACTCACATAAATTCATGAAATAATACCAAACTTATAATTGACTCTATCATCTCTCGTTCTCTACAATTTAAAATCTCAAGGAATGAGACTCGTGGATGCTTAGCCAATTAAATCAAAGTTTTGGGTTTTCAAGTCATCTATAGGATCTTGTAACTTATTAGACTTTCTCAAGTTTAGAATTCGCATTTTAAAGTTCCCTTGATAAACGACTTTCTAGGATCAATTATAGGAACTTGTAAAAAGTTCTTGTTCTTAATCCCGTATGAGTTAAGACTTTCACATTTTAAAGTTCCCTATATAAAAGCCTAGCAAAACTTTATTTAAACACGTTAAGGATACTAGCTAGACTAAACTCGGGTTGAGTCAAAAGATTTATGTCGGGTCTAATATATCAAAGATATCTAAACTTATTTAAAACTATTTTATTATTTATTTTTTTTTTCTTTTAACTTTATTCTTGAAATGAAATATATACATAGATGCAAGAAAATAAAAGAAAATAATTAAAAAATACTACGGCTAAAATAGATCAAAAATTTTGAAAAACGTCGAAAAATTAATTTTTCCGGTTAAAATAAGGACAAATTCATGGAAAAGTCCACTTAACTTCGATAGAAGTCCCCCTAAACTTGATATAAACATTGTCCTCAGTGTTTAAGCATTTGGGAGTAAACTCCCCTACACTTAGTACATTGTGCACTTTGTTTAAGTCCTGCTAAGGAAGATACGACTATAGATTTCAATGTCAACATATAAGATATGAAATATTGAATCACAAAAGTTTAGGATAGAACCGGGAAGACGGGTACACGGGATCATGGGTCGTCAAATATCATCAAAAGTGGATATTTGAAAGCTTTAATCCCTGCACATCATAAGAAACAAGACAACAAACACATATGTTGTCCCATGTTATTAGATGATTAATGATAGAATATAGATGAAAAGATATGAATTTCTAGAGAGAGAAAGTAGTGAAAGAAAGTAGAGAGAGATAGGTGATTAACTTGGTAAGATTAGACTAGAAGAGAGAAAAATACAAATGAACAATCCACCCTTCCTAACATGCTAGGAAGGGCCTTATATAGCCGGGCTTACATGTAACCATAATGGGCTATATTGTTCGGACCAGGCTTGTCTTTTGGGCTTTAAGTAGCTTAAATCCAAGCCCGTGAACCACGACTATTTAACTATCTATTACAACGTTCTAATAGATATTACAATAATAAACTATGACCGAGCATTCTTGTTTGACTCAATATTTTGAGGCTAACAATCTCCCCCAATGTGAGGTCATTCCCCTTCGATATTTGGAGATCAATGGAGATTACGAATCTCGTCATAAATGAGTCTTGAACGTGTAACATTAGTCTTGTTCCTTCATGCTGTGATCTTTGAGCCTTTGTCATTGTCTTTCGACTTAGTCTTTTATCTTGAGATTTTCAAATCATTCTTGACTTGTCTTTGCCATCTTGCGATCTTGTGTCTTTATCCACATGCTCACACTATTAATTGTTGAATAAGTCTTTAGGCATGAATATGTGGTTTTGAATCTTTGACTTTGCTGAGTACACCGTGACGCCACCTTCTCGAGACAAAACATAGACACGGATTGAATGGCTTTGACATTCGTCTTAAATCGGAAACGTTTTACCTCCGGTCGGTGAAGACCGTTATACGATATTAAATGCCGTACCTGTGATTAGGTAGATTCAATTAAGAATCTCCTTTGTACTAGCCATTCTCTTTACTCGACCGTCTCAAAGCAAGACTGCGAACATAAAGAGTGAATCATATGGATAAATATCCGCTTGATTAAAGTCGTCAATTCAAATTCCTGGAACAAGTTTGATTCATTAAGAATCTTACCATTGTTGCTTTCCAGTTGACACAAGCTTGATTCATAAGAATCTCGCAAGTTACCTACCCTAGCGCTGTTTGAGGTTGACGCTAGAAGGATTTCCATTCATCACTGTGAATATTAATGAATATCACTCTGAATGTTCTGGCAAGACCATAAAGATATTGCGTAGAAACCTGAAACGAGTTTGAATCAATTCAGAATCAAACCACTGTTGCTTTTCAGTTTACACATGTTTAATTCAAGAAGAATCTTACACATGACCTACCGCAGTGCTGTTTGATGTTAACACTGGAAGGATTTCCACTCATCATTGTGAATACTAAGTAGTATCACTCTGAGTGTTCTAGCAATATCGCACGGATATAGCGTAGGACTCTCTTGGTCTTCATCCGTGTGTCCTAACGAGATTTGATTGATCTCTTGGCTCTAGACTCGATTTGTGCACCTTTTAGTAGTCGGAGGCTGGAGCAGATGCCACCTATTCAATATCAACTATCTCGGAGTGAGAAAGTCAATAGAAATCGTGTTGATCTACGTGACAATAAAACAAACTTCTTTTAAGAGAGCTGATTTGACGTGATCTAAAGGGTCTTTTCTAGGGGGGTTTTATTAGGGTTTTGTGATCTGGTCTTAGGGTTTTTTTAGATCTTAATATTTTATTATTGTTTTGACAATATTTTAATGGAAGTGGGTTAGGGCTTGGTTTGCTCGTGGTGGCTGAAACCCTAATTAGGGTTTTGGTTTTTTTCGTGCCTCAACGTTTGGTTTTCTGGTACATTTAGATCGTGTGTTTAAAGAGAGAGATGGATAACAATACGAAGGATAAGCATGCTGGAGGGACGCAGAATTCTCTTTTGCATGATTTGACGGCAAGGTTTAAGAAGACTGATGGGATTACTATGCAGCCTAAGAGGGGATCCACGTTAATTGAACCTCTTAAGGATGCTCCAAAACAATCTTTCGTTGCAGCATTAGCATCAGAGCATCCTAGGAGGACACTAAAGTTCCGTACACTACATAGTGCATTGCCTGCTGCTAATATGGATTTTGTGTTGCCAATGGAGACTATTGCCCCAATCAAACACAAATTCGTTAATTCTTTGGTGGGATTCTTTGTAGGCAAAGGAATTGCTTTTCCTTTGGTTGAAAATTATGTCAAAAATACGTGGTCGAAGTTTGGTTTTCAGAAACTAATGAGGGATGATGAGGGATTTTTTTACTTCAAGTTTGCTTCGAGTGATGGCGTGGAACAGGTACTAGAACAAGTACCATGGCTTATTCGTAACACCCCACTCATTCTCACCAAGTGGACCCCTGATTTGGCTTTAACGAAGGGTGAAGTGACTAAAATTCTAGTATGGGTGAAGATTCATAACGTTCCTGTTCTTGCGTATTCGAAGGATAGCCTTAGTTTGATTGCCACGCGGATAGGCAAACCTATTTTGCTTGAAGCGTTTACAAGCTCTATGTGTGGTGACACTTGGGGGCGTATTAGGTATGCTAGAGCTCTGATTGAAGTTAGTGCTCATAAAGAGCTCAAACAAGAAATTGTCATGGTTGTTCCGTTGGAAGATGGTACAGGTCACAAGGTTATTCGGATGAAAGTTGAATATGAATGGAAGCCACCCTTTGTTCAAAGTGCAAGATCTTTGATCATTGTACTGAGCAATGTCCAAAAAGCATCAAGACTAAGCCGGTGGAATCTAATAAGACGGATGACCAGAAGGATGGGTTAAGGGTTGTTACGCGTAGACGTAGGACGGATAAGACTAAGAATACTAACAACTCTCGCTCTTATGAAGGGATTAAAATATATAAACCTAAGACAGCAATGATTTGGGGAAAGGGTAATAAGGGACCAGATAAAGAAAAGATCAGCACGGAAGAGTTAGTCACGCTCAAAAATAACTTTGATGATTTGCTTGCTGATTATGATGTGAGAGACGGGTACTTCTGTGGGTATTATAAAAAGTGGTAAGGATATTCATGCTGTGGAATCTGATGATGAGAAGGTTGATGAAGAGGTGGTTCTTGAAACACCACCAAGCGCGTTCAAAGGGGCAAGCACTCCCTCACATCATGTTTCCCATGTTTAGTGTCGCTTCCTGGAATATACGGGGCTTGAACCGTGCCCCTAAACAATCGGAGGTTCGGCATGTTGTTAATGAAAATACGTTAAGTGTGTGCGCTGTTCTTGAATCTCATGTAGAAGTATCGGTCCTTTCTGATATTTGTACGAGGGTGTTTAGATCATGGGACTGTACATCTAATGCTAGTCTATGTGATAAAGGCTGTCGTATTATGGTGGGGTGGGATACGGTTGTGGTGATGCTGATGGTTGTTGCCCAGACTAGACAAGCAGTCCATACCAAAATTGTCCATAAAGCCACTAACAAAGTGTTTTTCTGTATGTTTGTCTATGCAGATAATAATTATATTCATAGACGACAACTGTGGAATGAACTAGCCATTCACAAGCAGGTAACTCGTCAGGAGTCTTGGGTTCTTAAAGGTGATTTTAATGTTGCCCTCAATATAAAGGACACATCTTCAGGGTCTTCAACTGTTAATGTAGCTATGAACGACTTTAAAGATTGTATTAACTCTATAGAAGTTATTTATGCTGTGACCACGGGGCTGCGTTACACGTGGAACCAGAAACCTAGGAGTGGTGGGGGTATACCCAAGAAACTTGATCGCTTCATGGTAAACATGGAATTTTGTGGCAGTTTTCCAGGTGCATATGCGGTATATCAGCCGTACTGTAATTCTGATCATGCTCCATCCGTACTACGTATTCCTGAACTTGGAAGGTCCAAGCCTAAACCTTTTAAGTTTTTCAATTTTTTGGCTTATAAGGCTCAATTTCAGGAGGTGCTTGCTCAGCAATGGGATTGGAATAGAACTGGGCACTTTATGTATCAGCTTGTGCAGAATCTTAAGGTGTTGAAGACTCCTTTACGCAAACTCTTGTATGCTAATGGTAATATTCACGAGCGTGTGTCCCGTCTCCGTGCTGAACTAGATGAAGTTCAAAAATCCCTTGACACTAGTCCGAATGACAGCGTTCTAAGGGATGAGGAAACAGTCTATGTTCAAGCGTTTAATGAAGCAAAATTGGATGAGGAACGCGTTATTGAAACAAAAAGCGAAGGTGGACTGGTTGGAACTTGGTTACTCTAACTCAGCTTATTTCCATAAATCGGTCAAAAGCAGGAACCACATAGTTCGTATTGAATGTATTCGTGATTTTGCCAATGTAGAGGTGACGAGCACACAGGTTCCACACGTTTTTGTTACCCATTTTCAGAACTTTTTAGGTGTTGCTACACCGTGTATGCCTTTGGAGTGGAATGACCTTTTCTTATGCAAGGTTCAGTCAGCTACGAATAGCTTTATGGTTCGCCTTGTTTCTGATAATGAAATTAAAGATGCCATGTTTGCAATTGGTGAGGATAAGGCCCCGGGGCCTGCTGGGTATACTTCAGCTTTCTTTAAACATGGTTGGGACATTGTTGGTGGTGATGTGTGTAAGGTTGTTAGGGATTTTTTTGTGAATGGTCAAATCCTAAAAGAGATTAATCATACTATTCTTACGCTTATCCAAAAGGTCGCGAATCCAACAAAAGTTACTGATTATAGACCTATCTCTTGTTGTAATGTATTATACAAGTGCATTAGCAAGACTGTTACAGTCTGTATTATGGAGGGTATTAAAGAAGTTGTGGGGGATAACCAATCTGCTTTTATTCCGGGGAGGCGTATTACAGACAACATTCTTCTTACCAAAGAATTGATGCATAATTACCATAGAAATAAAGGGTCCCCGAGATGTGCGTTTAAGACTGATATTCAAAAACCTTATGATACCGTTGATTGGCGTTTTCTTAAATGCATATTATGTCAGTTTGGGTTCCATCCTACTATGGTGAAATGGATTATAGCCTGTATTACTTCTGTTTCGTATTCGATCTCCATTAATGGTGATGTTCATGGGTTCTTTAAAGGTAAACGTGGCCTGAGACAGGGTGATCCATTATGGCCTTACTTGTTTACTTTGGTTATGGAGGTGTTGACATTGATTCTTAAACGTAGGGTTCTTGATTCTAATTCCTTCTGGTTTCACAAGAACTGTGAGGAGCTAGGTATTATTAACTTATGTTTTGCTGATGACTTGTTTATCTTTTCTAGAGGAGAAGCCAACTCAGCCAGAGTTATCATGGACTCCCTAAATGAGTTTAAGTTGGTTTCGGGATTGACCCCTAGTTTACCTAAGAGTACAAGATTTTTTTTGTAATGTGCCTTTACATGTGAAGCTTGCTATTTTGGATATTATGCCATTTGCAAAAGGTACATTACCAGTGAAATACCTTGGTGTGCCTCTTATTTCTACTAGGCTTTTTCCTCGAGACTGCAAAATTCTTGTGGAACGAGCTAAAGATCGTATTGGTGATTGGAAGAATAAGTCGCTATCCTTTGCGGGCAGGCTTCAACTTTGTAAGTCGGTTATTTCCTCTTTGCATGTTTATTGGGCTTCAGTTCTTGTTATCCCTATGGGGATTATTCATGATAGCTATCCGGGGATTTTTGTGGTGTAATGGGGATTTAGCGAGGGGAAAGGCTAAAGTTGCTTGGAATCACATCTGTCTCCCGAAAAAAGAAGGGGGTCTTGGTCTAAGGAATCTTGCTATTTTTAATGAAGCCTTAATGACTACTCACATCTGGAACCTTGTAAGTAATAAAGAGTCGTTATGGGTGAAATGGATTCACATGAACAAGCTCCGTGGGCGTTCTTTTTGGGATGTGCCTATCAGGTCTGATTTGAGCGGGGGGTGGCGCAAGATTTTACAACTACGGGGGAAGATCCGTCCATATGTTTGGAAGAATATTGGTAATGGCCAATGTACTTATATGTGGCATGACAGGTGGGATATTCAAGGTCCTCTTAGTAGCATTCTAACTCCACGTGACATTACTAGGGAGGGCTGTGGATTATCAGAAAGCGTGGCCGATCATATCATCCATGATACAGGGGTGTGGCCTCAATCTTGGCTCGCGAAAGCTCCTATTCTACAACAGGTTCCGGTCCCAACCATTACTGATCAGCCGGATGTTACGTAATGGAGAGATTCTCAAGGTAATCTCCTCAGATTTTCGGTTTCTCAAACCTGGGAAGTTTTGCGTGATCGAGGCGCAATAGTACCTTGGTATAGAATTGTTTGGTTTCCCCACTGTATACCTCGTCAAGCTTTTCATCTGTAGCTCGTTATGAGGCGTAGTCTGAAGACTCAAGACCGCATGAGGCATTGGGACTTGGTTAATACAGATAGCACCCAACTTATGTGCCCGTTGTGTGAAACACAAATGGATTCTCATGAACACCTTTTCTTTGAGTGCTCCTTTGCCGTGCAGATTTGGTTTGGTGTTCGTTGACTTGAGCACAACACGCGGATAGAGCCACATATTCTGCTTCAGCTGATGAGAGCGAAGTGCAATCTTGCTTCTTTGACGACCAGTTCACAAGCTTATCTTCCCCTAGAAATTGTACGCTAGCAGAAGTGCTTTTTCGACTATCAAGGCAACCTTTTTTATCAGAATCTGAAAAAGCTGTTAGATGAAAACCGGTTCCCTTCAGATACCAGAGTCCCATGTGAACGGTATTCTTAAGGTACCAAAAGATCCGTTTAACCTCTTTGAGGTGCTTTTGAGTAGGTCTGGCTTGATATCATGCACAATAGCATGTGGCATGATGAATAGCAGACCTGCTAGCTGTAAGGTACACAAGTGACCCGATCATACTGCGATATCGCGTTTGATCTACGGGATATGAGTACAAGTCAGAGTCTAGGGATTTGGTCGACAATGGTGTACCAACGCGATCACATGAGGTTATACCATGCTTTTTAAGTATCTCTTGAGCATACTTAGCTTGGTTAATGAAGATACCACGTGGGGATTGATGAATCTGGAGGCCTAAAAAGAATTTTAGCTCCCCCATTATTGACATTTCAAATCTGTTGTGCATTAATTTTTCAAAACGTTTTGAAAGTTTTGGGTTCGTAGAACCAAAAATAATGTCATCATCATAAACTTGCACCAGCAGTATGTCATCCCCATATTTAATAGTAAAGAGAGTAGGATCAATAGAACCTTTGGAAAATCCTTTGGAAACCAATAAGTTTGATAGTTCTTCGTACCATGCCCTTGGAGCTTGTTTAAGTCCATATACAGCCTTGTTGAGACGATAGACTTTGTCAAGATGATGAGGATCGATGAATCCTTCCGGCTGATTCACATACACTTCTTCCTTTAAATGACCATTGAGAAAAGCAGTTTTAACGTCCATCTGAAAAACTGTGAAGCCCTTATGTGCAGCATAAGCAAGGAAGATCCTGACAGCTTCCAAACGAGCAACTGGAGCGAATGATTCATCGTAGTCTATGCCTTATTGTTGAAGGTATCCCTTAACCACAAGACGAGATTTGTTTTTGATGATGGTTTGTTCTTCATCCAGTTTGTTTTTCCAGATTCATTTGAAATCTAAAATTGACATTCCATAGGGTCTGTCAACAAGTTCCCAAACATTTAGGCGTTCAAACTGATGAATTTCGTCTTGCATTGATTCAATCCACGCATGATCAGCCATGGCTTGCTTGATGTTTGTAGGTACAGTTGAACTCACGGTGAGTGCATACATACACACATCGCCATCGGTTTCGAGTTGTCTGCGTGTTCAAACCGGTTGTGAAGGATTTCCAATGACGTGCTCCAATGGATGATCACGTGTCAAATGGTGAGTGGATGGATATCGTTGGTAGAATGTATGCATGTTGGACGGATCAACATGTTGAGTAGAAGACTCCCCGACTTCGCGTACCGGTGTACCAAACGGGTTGATAAATTCTTCTTCGTCAGGTTGTGCATCGACTGCTTGATTGTTGTTTCCTCCTTCAGCATTGACGGTTGGTGATGTTGGTTGTATGACAGTTTCTAGAGTTTGTTAAGTATCTAATGGAATTGTCTCTTGAGCAACGGTTGCTGAAGTAGAGGCAGTTGTGTCTTGTTGACTTTGTTCGGGTGCATCAGCAGTATTAACAGCGGAAGGCTTTGACACAACTTGATTGTTTCCATAGTAATATTCATCAAACATTAGATCATATAAATCAACCAACGCATTCATTTGTACCATATCCGTCGAGTCTGCTGTAGGAGTACTTTCTTGACGTTCATGCACGGGACGTACACTGTTGTGTGTAGGTGCGAAAGCTGGACATTGAGGTTCGGACTTGAGCTGTTGTAATCAAGTACCATTTGTGGAAATTCATCAAAGTTCACATAAATTGTTTCGACAATAATCTTTGTTCTCTTGTTGTAAACTCGATATCCTTTCGACAATGTAGCATACCCCATAAAAATACATGCATCACCTTTTTCTTTCATCTTGTCGAGATTCTCACCTTCTTTAAGAATGTAGCATAAAGATCCAAATACGTGAAAGAATTTAACAGTAGGTTTCCGGTCATTGATGATGTGGTAAGGAGTCTTTTCATGTCTAGGGATTACGAGAGAACGATTCTAAGTATAACAGGCAGTTGCAATTGCTTCAGCCCAGAAGAATAGTGGTAACTTGGATGCAGAAAGCATTGTTCGAGCTGTCTCAACCAAAGTAAGGTTTCGTCTTTCGACAACTCCGTTTTGTTTAGGAGTTCGAGCAATAGATGTATGATGTTCGATGCCTTCTTCTTAAAAGTAAGATTGCAAAGTCTTGTTCAAAAATTCAGTACCCCTATCCGTTCTTACGGTTAAGACTTGAGCTTGAAGATTACGTTGTATCATCTTGAGAAAGTTTTTGAGAACCTCTAGTGTTTCATCTTTGGACCTTAAGAAGAAAGTCTATGTGTATCTAGAGTAATCATCAACAATCACGAGAATATACTTTTTCCCGTTAATACTCTCTACACGCATGGGACCACATAAATCCATGTGTAGAAGTTCCAATCGTCCTTTTGAGCTTGGGTTAGTCTTTGTTTTGAAATACTTTCGTTTTTCTTTCTCAAACTCACAAGAAGAACAAACATGGTCTTTGACGAATTTTAATTTAGGAAGACCGGTCACAATATCATTCTTCAAAAGCAAGTTGATGGTGTCAAAATTGAGATGTGACAATCGTTGATTCCATAACCATGCTTGAGATGATGAAGCTTTATGTAACACCCCCAATTATTCATACTTTAGTTCAGCGGAAGAGTCGTTGGTGTTACGGGATAGCACATTACTCAAATCATAGACAACGCTTAAAAATCGTGTCATTTAATAATAAAGCATTTTCCATTCATAAATATCAAATTACATAGGTCCTCAGGTCATAGTATGTCATACAATTTACAAAACATTTGAATGGAAATTTTATTTGAATACGGGCCATAAATTCTTGTCGTCTTCCCGAGAATTACCTTCAAGTACCTGAGATAAAACATGTTAAAAAGTCAGCGAAAACGCCGAGTGAATTCATAGAGTATAATAAAAACCATTAATATGTCTATATCATCGGTATATAATCATTACCGAAAATCATTTTGTACAATTCGTTGTCGTAGGCTATAAAATAGGCCAAAAACATTTTATACGAATCTTTGTCGTAAATCATAATATAGGCTTTTCCCTTCAAAACCATTATACGAACCATTGTCGTAAAAACATCATACAATACGTTTTATAACGTTGTATAGCGTTTAATAAAAATATATGAAAATGGTTATGCAAAACCAAAACACGAACATAATATTAGTAATAAGACCCCGTATTGCTAGTCAGACAATATATTATAATTCAATCCGTATATCAGTATTTTCATTATTGGATTATTATAAGCCGCATGACATTGCTACCTTACTATAACAAACAATGGGTAGCTAACCCGTAATTCCTTTGCCCATCTAAAACAGCGTGTCGTCACAATAATCACGCTTATATAAATCTTCTCATACATAAATTCGCTTACCAATCAATGTGGCACGACGGAGACCAACCGTCAAGGCGTGAACTGGGGTGATCTTCCCCAAATATTACTATTATATACATAAGCGTCTGCCAAATCCCGGTAGTTCACAATTTATGCTAATGGGACTTTTAGTGACATAACCAAACTAATAATAATCAATTTCATTTCATTCATCGGGTCATATAATCATTCAACGGGTCACATAATCATTCGGGTCCATATCAATAAGCAAACAATCGGGACAAATGGTGTCCTATTTTATTAAAACTAACATGTTATCTCCTTCGCGGGTTTATAAAACATTTCATAAAACATTTAAAATAGTGTGAGGCTATGAACTCACGTTGATTGGGAAAGGCAGGCTATCGGCGATTTGGATGTACGGTACGTGCTTCAACCACAGAAACCTAGACAAATAATACTCGGTCTTAGACTCTTGTCCAATGACTTTATAAAAATAATGGTTATGTATATATGATGATATCATGAGTATGAGATGATCAAGTGGGATTTTATTTCCTCATACAACATTATAGTTGTTATGTGTTAGTCAATTTAGACTAGTTATACTAGTTTCAACTCAATTACATATTAAGGCCCAATAAGCCCATTAAGAGTTCAATTCATTATATTAGCCCATTAATACTTTTAATACCATGCCTATACTCATATGTTGGGCTCAAGTGGGTTACGCCCATGAGTAAGTCCAATAATGTTAAACCAAACTAGTTGGGCTAATGGTCCAATAAGGCTACTTTGGCCCATTGAAGTCCATAAGTTATAAAGATCGGGTTTATCAGTTTTTACTTGTCAAATGTATTCACATATCAGTATATGAGTTATAAAAATGTTACATTAGACGGGTCCGACCGTCTAAGTTTTATTTGGCGAAAACGTTAATCTTTCGGTTTTAGCCGAAAAGACGTAAAACTTATATATAGTTTTATAACTTTAGAAAACATTTGAGTTTTTACTTTTATAAAAATGCCATACTTAATTATTTTAGTATACAACTCATTTTATAATAATTATTATTAGTTAGTGGGTTTTATATATTTATTTTATAATAATATTTACTTGAGTGCTCTTTTTATACTATATAGATTATTTACAAATCTGATTATTAAAGTCCATTCATCATTTTTGCCATATCTTGAGTTCTACAAGGAGATAGAAGCTCAAATTTGAGCAGCACAAACTACATGATATGTGCTACAAATAACTCCGTTATAGCTCCTGCTCAATCATCCTCTATGTATTCTAAATAATTCATCCAAAACAGACTATACAGATTTGTACCTCAATAGTATTTTGATCATATCTTGCTCATTTTAATGATTCCATTGAGTGGACAACTCACCACATATGTAAAAATCATATATCTAACTGTATATTTAATAATCCAAGCTATTTTACCAAGTTATCATATTGATACTTACTTTTTTATACAGCCTATGAATCTAACCAAGATTTTAACATCTTTACTTGTTGATTTTAGTCTTTTTAACCAAATCTATTAACACAAAATCCCCACATAATATTTTGATCATCATTCATCATCATATACATATACATCTAAGAAGAAAGTAATGAGTACTTTTACAAAATAACAAGATGATAGGAAGAAACAATCTCTATACCACCAAAGTGATGAAAAGGTTGAGATTTTGGATGAACAAGGCTTGATTCTTGTCACCAAATCTTTAGCTTAGCAAGATCACTTTTAGAAACCTCCAAGTAGATAAACATACTCTTGAAATCAGCCCTTGAACCTCATGAAAACTCATTTTCATGGGTTATAATCACCTCCAATTTTCATCTTTTCAACTAGGCTTCAACATATGTTGAATATAGAAAAAGTTTATGGTTAAATGGATGATGATGATGATGGGTGATTTGGGGTGAATGTTGGAAATTCATAGAGTGAAAAAGAGGGTGGGAGAAGAGTTTTTGGTTATCTTGCATGTGTGTGTGAGAAGTGTGAAGAAAACAAGTGGTGTTGGTGGTTTTGCTAAGTGGTTTGTAGAAGTATAAGGACAAGTTTCCTTGTACTTGTATAAACTTGCCACCAAATGTGAGTTTATGGCTAGTTTTGGCCACCCATAGTGGGGGTGGGACAAGTGTCCCACTTGTCTCATCTCCACTAATTTACGGGTACTCCTCGATTCTAGTTTTCTCGATTTACGTGCCCTCGGGTCGATTTACGAAAAACGTTTTTATAAATTATGAATCTACGGCACAAAACGATTCTAATAAAAATTGTCTCATCAAAAACGGAGCACAAAAGCGTAAATACATAAACCTAGGGTTTCCGGTTTAATCGTAAAAGACGCTGATTTATGCACGTAAGTCCTAATTTCTTCTCGTAAATTTGTGAGTTTATGAACCAACATAAATTAAAATTCCAAAATAATATTCGAGAATAAATTTATTTCCTGAAATGTCGGATTGTCACAAAAATGGTGTATGTAAATGTAAGCACGTAACGTAGAGTTCTCCGGTTTAGACGTAGTCGATGCTACTTTAAGACGTAAACCCTTATTTCTTCCCAAAGGTGAGTGAGTTTATAAATTAATAATAAAATAATGATTTTTAAATAATACTTGATAATAAAATAACGACCTCAAATTGACGGATTATCACAGCAGTTACCCCTAAAGAGGATCTTTGTCCTCAAAGATCAATTCATCTTACTACTCGCTTCTTATAGAGTCAAAGACATGTGGGAATTTCCTCCACATTCGGTCTTTTCTCCCAAGTGTAATTCATTACAATACGCGAGTTTCATCAACATAACGATAGGAATACGATCGTGCTTAAGTTGACTCACTTTCTCTCTCCATGAGGTCCATGGGTTTTTTAGGAAATACAACTTTTTACCGACCCAAACTTCATTAAGAAGTAATCAGATTTTCACTTGATATACATTTTATCAAGTTCGATATACGAAACATAATTCATGCAGCCCTTGAAGTTCTAGGGTAGATCTAGCTTATATGCCTCTCAGACCAAATCGTTTTTTTTACATTATCTCAACGGTCCCATACAACGGGGACTTATTTTCCCATGATCTTTCAGATCATCAATTCACTTTTCCATGGTAAAAATTTTTGGCATAACTTCGCTACCCATCCTGCACTTCAAGATCTACATTTCATATTCACATAACCTCCTGCCCATTACTGGCAGTCAATTATCAGATCCTAATTTCAACAATCATTTCAGGTCTCGCGGGTTGGGTATTTTGTAAGGTTAGGTTTGTCATCATAGGCAACCTTAAACCTAAAAGACATGTCCAACTCACAATGGGCGTATGTCGGGTATCTTCATCCCAACTCCCACCTACAGGTGTTCTTATATTTATATCCTCACAAGATTCGATCTCGATCCTAATGCGATAATTATCAATGATAATCTCTCCAAAATAAAGCGATTATCCTATTCATTACAAAAGGTCAATTATTCAAACATAAAACAAGATTTCTAGTTTTTGTATCGTTACTTTACCTTGTCCCTTCGATTGGGGTGGTAAACAGTACTCTCATCAAGATTCGTTCCCAATGACTTTTGAGGAAATCTTTAGAAATTTGATGCGAAGCGAGGATCTTGATAGTGATGATCGATACAGACACACCATGCTTACACAATTACTTTAAATACAAAAGAGTCACGAGAATCTATCATTAACGGAATGATATTAGCAGATTTGGTCAGACTGTCGACGATGACCCAAATCGAATCAAATTCAGATGATGACCTTGGAAGATTTATGATAAGAATCCATGGTGATTCTATTCTATTTCCAAACAGGAATAATAAGCTATAGAAGCAATCCTTATGGATTTTGGTGTTCAGCCTTGACCTTCGCAAAAGTTAGACATTTACTAACGTATGTTGCGATGTCGGTTTTCGCATTTGGCCATTAGTACAACTTCTTCAGATAAAGATACATTTAACCAAAAATGGAATGAATAGAATATTTAAACTTACGAGATTCCATCATGACTAAATCTCAAAATCCTCCATATTTAGGCAATCATAAGCGGCCTTTTATACATTTAACGCCATCGGCTCTCATTTTTAATGGTTTTCATTAGCTGCGAAACTCTTTATTATTTATATTATCCTTTTTTACATGCATCGGCTATTTTTAAATTGTTTGGGCAAATTATTTTGCACCGTCATTACTAAAGAACACATCCTAATTGGTTCTATATTCTTTCTACATAATATGTCAGCAACTATATTCACCTTCCTCGATGAAATAAATATTATGACCGTATTTATTCAAAAATTCTTTCTTCCTATTTTCTAAGTTTAAAATTTCATCTCAGCTATTATTTTTATCAGTATTGCTTAATCCGACGTTTAGAGCGTCGATAATTGTTACAAGTAATTAAATAATAAATATTTAATTTTTATGAAACGTAAACGTAAAAAAATTTAAATTTCTCAGTTCGTCCAATTATAGAAAGGTGTTCAAAATAAATTTGAATTTAGTTAACACGATCTTTGTTGATTTATCGAAAATAATTAATAATATCCGTAAATGTTCGAAAAATCTTTGTTTATACTTTGCTCAAAATTTTCTTAGTTGAAGAGCAAAAACTGTCGTTTCCAATTCCAAGTCATGGTTTAAATGGTTTCCTCAATCTTGTCTTGAGGTATACACAAACATCTACTCCTAATGGAGTTAAATGATCTGGGTATAAGGGAATGATTCCTTAAAAAAAATCCTTTGATAAAATATTTGTCAAAATATATTTGCACTTTCTTTTTTGGTATAACCCAAAGCCTTAATGGCTCTAATCTTTGAAGAGTCAATATAGATTCCATTATCTATTAATCACACGGTCTAATAATGTAAAGGATTAAGCCTTAAATCACATGTTAAATACTCAAGATACAGGTTTTCATTGCTCGGCCAACTCAGGCCAGTCTATAAATGATTATTAACTCCTTCTTATTCTTAGAAACAAGCAGATGGTTCTTAATGATCACAAGCATGAATTTATCAAATTACAGCCTACACACGTGATTCACCAAATTTATGAATGCTACATGTGCATTGGTTAATCCAGACGACATAACATGAAACTCATAATGTTCATTACGAGTTCTGGATGTAGTGATTGGAATAGATAATCTTTTTCGCGGACGCGAAGTTGATGATAACCATGTCGTGGATCAAATTTTTGAATATACGCTAGAACCTTGTAAATGATCGAACAAATCTTCCATCTTGGGTAATGGATATAGATTTTGATCGTCAATTTACCTAGTTCACGGTAATCAACAAATATAAGGAATAATAACATCATAGCTCTCCATGATGACGAGCTTGGTAGAATAAAAGCTTTTTCCGACAACTCTCTCAGTTGCACGGTAACCTTTCGATTCAGATGGTGCTGAAGTAGGGTGCACATGCCACAGGTGCAGCACCGGGAATATAATCAATACCAAATTCAACTTGCCTTAATGGAGAAATTCTAAGTAATTCATCAGCAAATACCTCCAACAGTTTCAGATAACAGAAACATCTTTTAATAAATCCACCTTAGGTTCTTTCTAGATTACAAGGTCTATGACTAGTTCACAACCATTCATGGTATAATTTCAAGTCTAAATGCAGGATATGGTCATCCATCAAGAATTATTTAGATCACTTTTGATAATCAACATCTTATCTTTTAGGGGAATTCCACGTGAGTTCCCATCAATTAAGACAATGACATTATGTCATAATCAATCAATTCATTCTATTGACATTATCAACTTTCCAGTTTTATTACCATTGATAAGATGTGAACTTCTCAAAAGACTAATAATAACTCATAACCCTTCACAAAAATCAAGGATATCTGGAGACATAGCTAACATTAAGAGGGTAAGTTCAACGCATAATTTACGGGAGAGAATTTCAAATCAGATAAAGACGAAAACTTTAACGAATATGAATATATCCCATGTTTTCATGATTTGAGTACGCATTTGAAAGCACCTCGGATCGTTACCCAGGTCATTCAAATGAAATCTAATTAAAATAAATGATAGAAACGTCGATGTGCCCAGTCGGGTATCAACACTCGGTAATTAGATACTTTTCCAAAGAATCTCACCATGAGAGAATTGGACAAGGAGGGGATATCAATTGTCAATTAAGACAATATTCACAGATGAGTAAATTCAATTCAGAAAAATAAAAGGTACGGGCACATACGTAGATCTCATAAAAATTCAATCTTTCACAATTTCAAGGAAAATGCAATGTTTATTAACAATTTTATGGTGACTACTAATCAGCCTTGCATGGTCCTTTCCAAATTGTACGTAGGCGCGCAACTATATACAATTTTAGGATTAACGATGCAATACTCAGTTTGTCAAAACTTTGTTATCATGTTTAAAATAAAAATAGTTTCATGCTTAATTCTGGAATAAAAATCAAAATGAATTTACAGAGATGTTCTTTGTTATGGAAACAATTAAGTTTTCCAAAGTGTTTCATAAACAACTTTATTTCGATAACGATTACTCATAAATCTCACTTTGAATAATCCATATGGTGACGAAAATTCAATTCTTATCAAGGGATGTTGTTTTAACTTTATAAAAATAATGAGTGATCTGCAAAAGAGTGATGAAAAGTTTTTCACCAAGAACTAACTACAATAAAATAGGAAATGAGCTTAGCCAAATACTCATGAGGTTCATGACCTCGATGGCACTCAGGAATACAAAGAGAAGAATCTACAACGCAACTCAAACCAAGATGAGTGCTTGTTCAATGGTTGCATCACTAATGCGAACATTAGGAAGAAGCAAGAAAAGATAGATAACATCGATACATGTAGGATTTAGCAATCAAAGGTAGTATTTTCATTAATCACAAACAAGTCAAACATTGTACCGTCACACATTACGTGTCCCATACAATTTCAAGGACTCATACTACCAACTGATGTCTCAGTTAAGATAGGGACTTTTAAAAGATACTACAAAGAATACTAATCTACAAAAGTCATTAGGTGTTCCACCTATCCCGAAAGATCCATCGGTCCCAATTCAGAAGAAGATTTCTTCAATTTATTTCTTGGACACTGGGCATCCTCGTCATTGGACAATGACCTAGGAACAACCCTTAACACAAACCAACAATCATTTAAAACCTTATAATTCAATCACAGGGCTTAACGACTTCCTCTTAATAATCTCGTATTCCATACGAGTTAAATTTAACTTTATTCAAGTTTAAATCAACTTATACTTAATGCGACATCCTACCTCGTTTTCCAATACTTTCAACCTTATTCTTAGACCTTAAAAGGGCAATAAAAGCTCGATATGAACAACACTTAATTTCCAATCCTATAGCTCTTACAACAATAGTTATCAAATGGGTCACTAGTATGAAATGACTCACACATTCAATTAGACTTCTCGGAAAGGTATTAGTGGCATGAGGCTTTTGGGTAACGGTTCCAATGACAGTCTTAGGTGCAACATTCACCTTTTCGATTTCAATTTAAGAATTGGGTGACACCGAATCAGATGACACCTTTTTAGGTGGTAAGGTTTTGTCAAACTCTACTCTATAAGGAAAGATCGTCATGACATCGATATCAGATTTAATCTCGCCAATTCTTCTTCAAGATCATAATCAACTAATATCAACATTTCTACGAATATCAACCATCTTGTTGGGATCATAAATATCCACAACTTGGTTTAGATCTGGAATAGCTAGAATTCCTACGGGAATAGCTTCGATTGATTTGCTAGGGGTGTTAGGGTTCCTTGTGGTAATCTACGTCGTATAAATACCTCGTATAAGTATTAAAATAATCATCAAACAATCATGTAATCAAATTACAACATATATATATATATAATCCAAGTTATATATATATTAAAATAACACTTCTCAGTCTGGCCTTGTCGATAACTCGGCAATTCTTCGGCACCGTTATAGTCAAAAGATTTTTAAACATTTTACTCAAAATATTTATTTAAAAATATTTATGGTTAAAAGATTTTGAAATGTTTTATTCAAAACCTTGGTTTTAAAAATCTTTCGTTCTCTATAACGAGAGCTCTGGTACCAAACTGTAACACCCCCAATTATTCATACTTTAGTTCAGCGGAAGAGTCGTTGGTGTTACGGGATAGCACATTACTCAAATCATAGACAACGCTTAAAAATCGCGTCGTTTAATAATAAAGCATTTTCCATTCATAAATATCAAATTACACAGGTCCTCAGGTCATAGTATGTCATACAATTTACAAAACATTTGAATGGAAATTTTACTTGAATGCGGGCCATAAATTCTTGTCGTCTTCCTGAGAATTACCTTCAAGTACCTGAGATAAAACATGTTAAAAAGTCAGCGAAAACGCCGAGTGAATTCATAGAGTATAATAAAAACCATTAATATGTATATATCACCGGTATATTATCATTACCGAAAATCATTTTGTACAATTCTTTGTCGTAGGCTATAAAATAGGCCAAAAACATTTTATACGCATCTTTGTCGTAAATCATAATATAGGCTTTTGCCTTCAAAACCATTATACGAACCATTGTCGTAAAAACATCATACAATACGTTTTATAACGTTGTATAGTGTTTAATAAAAATCATTATATGAAAATGGTTATGCAAAACCAAAACACGAACATAATATTAGTAATAAGACCCTGTATTGCTAGTCAGGCAATATATTATAATTTAATTCGTATATCAGTATTTTCATTATTGGATTATTATAAGCCGCATGACATTGCTACCTTACTATAACAAACAACGGGTAGCTAACCCGTAATTCCTTTGCCCATCTAAAACAGCGTGTCGTCACAATAATCACGCTTATATAAATCTTCTCATACATAAATTCGCTTACCAATCAATGTGGCACGACGGGGACCAACCGTCAAGGCGCGAACTGGGGTGATCTTCCCCAAATAGTACTATTATATTCATAAGCGTCTGCCAAATCCCGGTAGTTCACAATTTATGCTAATGGGACATTTAGTGACATAACCTAACTAATAATAATCCATTTCATTTCATTCATCGGGTCATATAATCATTCAACGGGTCACATAATCATTCGGGTCCATATCAATAAGCAAACAATCGGTACAACTGGTGTCCTATTTTATTAAAACTAACATGTTATCTCCCTCGCGGGTTTATAAAACATTTCATAAAACATTTAAAAGAGTGCGAGACTATGAACTCACGTTAATTGGGAAAGGCGGGCTATCGGTGATTTGGATGTACGGTACGTGCTTCAATCACAGAAACCTAGACAAATAATACTCGGTCTTAGACTCTTGTCCAATGACTTTATAAAAATAATGGTTATGTATATATGATGATAGCATGAGTATGATGATGATCAAGTGGGATTTTATTTCCTCATACAACATTATAGTTGTTATGTGTTAGTCAATTTAGACTAGTTATACTAGTTTCAACTCAATTACATATTAAAGACCAATAAGCCCATTAAGAGTTCAATTCATTATATTAGCCCATTTATACTTTTAATACTAGGCCTATACTCATATGTTGGACCCAAGTGGGTTAAGCCATGAGTAAGTCCAATAATGTTAAACCAAACTAGTTGGGCTAATGGTCCAATAAGGCTACTTTGGCCCATTGAGGTCCATAAGTTATAAAGCTCGGGTTTATCGATTTTTACTTGTCAAATGTATTCACATATCAGCATATGAGTTATAAAAATGTTACATTAGACGGGTCCGACCGTCTAAGTTTTATTTGGCGAAAATGTTAATCTTTCGGTTTTAGCCGAAAAGACGTAAAACTTATATATAATTTTATAACTTTAGGAAACATTTGAGTTTTTACTTTTATAAAAATGTCATACTTATTTATTTTAGTATATAACTCATTTTATAATAATTATTATTAGTTAGTGGGTTTTATATATTTATTTTATAATAATATTTACTTGAGTGCTCTTTTTATACTATATAGATTATTTACAAATCTGATTATTAAAGTCCATTCCACCATTTTTGCCATATCTTGAGTTCTACAAGGAGATAGAAGCTCAAATTTGAGCAGCACAAACTACATGATATGTGCTACAAATAACTCCTAATAGCTCCTGCTCAATCATCCTCTAAGTATTTTAAATAATTCATCCAAAACATACTACACAGATTTGTACCTCAATAGTATTTTGATCATATCTTGCTCATTTTAATGATTCCATTGAGTGGCCAACTCACCACATATGTAAAAATCATATATCTAACGGTATATTTAATAATCCAACCTATTTTACCAAGTGATCATATTGATACTTACTGTTTTATACCGCCTATGAATCTAACCAAGATTTTAACATCTTTACTTGTTGATTTTAGTCTTTTTAACCAAATCTATTAACACAAAATCTCCACATAATATTTTGATCATCATTCATCATCAAAAACATATAAATCTAAGAAGAAAATACATGAGTACTTTTACAAAATAACAAGATGATAGGAAGAAACAATCTCTATACCACCAAAGTGATGAAAAGGTTGAGATTTTGGATGAACAGGGCTTGATTCTTGTCACCAAATCTTTAGCTTAGCAAGATCACTTTTAGAAACCTCCAAGTAGATGAACATACTCTTGAAATCAGCCCTTGAATCTCATGAAAACTCCTTTTCATGGGTTATAATCACCTTCAATCTTCATCTTTTCAACTAGGCTTCAACATATGTTGAATATATATAAAGTTTATGGTTAAATTGATGATGATGATGGGTGATTTGGGGTGAATGTTGGACGTTCATAGAGTGAACAAGAGGGTGGGAGAAGAGTTTTTGGTTATCTTGCATGTGTGTGTGAGAAGTGTGAAGAAAACAAGTGGTGTTGGTGGTTTTGCTAAGTGGTTTGTAGAAGTATAAGGACAAGTGTCCTTGTACTTGTATAAACTTGCCACCAAAGGTGAGTTTATGGCTAGTTTTGGCCACCCGTAGTGGGGGTGGGACAAGTATCCCACTTGTCTCATCTCCACTAATTTACGGGTACTCCTCGATTCTAGTTTCCTCGATTTACGTGCCCTCGGGTCGATTTACGAAAAATGTTTTTACAAATTATGAATCTACGGCACAAAACGATTCTAATAAAAATTGTCTCATCAAAAACGGAGCACAAAAGCGTAAATACATAAACCTAGGATTTTCGGTTTAATCGTAAAAGACGCTGATTTATGCACGTAAGTCCTAATTTCTTCTCGTAAATTTGTGAGTTTATGAACCAACATAAATTAAAATTCCAAAATAATATTCGAGAATAAATTTATTTCCTGAAATGTCGGACTGTCACAAAAACGGTGTATGTAACGTAAGCACGTAACGTAAGCACGTAACGTAGAGTTCTCCGGTTTAGACGTAGTCGATGCTACTTTAAGACGTAAACCCTTATTTCTTCCCAAAGGTGAGTGAGTTCATAAATTAATAATAAAATAATGATTTTTAAATAATACTTGAGAATAAAATAACGACCACAAATTGACGGATTGTCACACTTTAGCCATTAAGCAAATTGGATTTGTTGAAGATGTGTCTTGAAGAGTTAGTGTGTAGAGATAAGAACCGCGAGAACCTGTAAGAAGGTCATTCCCATCGTAGTCTCTAACATAGCAAGTAGTTTTCCGAAAACCACTTCCAAATCCGCATCAAAAAATTGACTAACCGAGAATAAATTATGATTCAGTCCCTCAACGTAATAAACCCGTTTTATAGTGATATTTCCTTGAACCAAGTCTCCATATCCGAGTATCGGTGCAAACTGATCATTTCCAAACCGTACCGTACCCAGAAACTTCTCCACGAAGTTAATTAGAAGCTTGAGATTGCCTGTCATGTGCTTTGTGCACCCAGAGTCCATTATGAAGAGAATGATCTCGACGAGCTGCATTAGAAGACAATGTAGAGTTTGACAAATGGGAGCCCTTGATTGAAGTGGGTTCCAAAATATTAGTAGGCCTAGATTCTAAAGGCAAGCTAACATTCATAGACCCAATTAGAATAGTGGTTGTCTTAGGTACCCATTTGTATCCAGGTGGTGTAAATCTTGAGTACCCCCGTTTACAAGTCCTATTCATGTTCTCATAAAGCTTCTTTAACATGTTTTGTTTACGCATAGTAGTGGATTCTAACGCACTTAGTTTCTTAAGTGGTTGAGCAGTGGATTGGTTCAAAGTTCTTGTGGGTTTTCTAGTACTAGTGGGCACAAGCAAGGGCGGAGCTACTTGTAGACTAAGAAGCGTCCTGGACCTCCCACAGTTGGGCCTACTAATGGAGTATAGTTTATAGTCTATGTGTTAAAAAACTGGATACTTAGATTTGGCCCTCCTATCACATAAAGCCTAACCAAGAAAGCCTACTTAACTAGTTATTAATGTAGTAGTTAATATCAAAAGGCAGATTCCCATCCCCAATTCTCTAAAACCTTAAACTGAAATTTACTAATGCTATGTAAAAAACCTCCTTGGCTTTGTATTTCGAAATTTTAATCTTTTGGCCCTCTCACGAAAAATTCTTTGGCTCCGCCACTGGGCACAAGAATAGGCTTCCTAGTTCTAGCATTCACGCCATTATGATTAAAAGCACAAGCATCATGATTGAAAGAACGAACACATTTTCCACATTTAACACAAACAAATTCAACATTCGAAGTCTTAACATTCAAACTGTCATTACATGCAGTTACAGATGTTTTATTTTTAGAAAACTTAAAATTCCTATGGTGGTCTTCTACTTCCATCTTCTTCCCTTGACTATTGTTAGACATGACTCTATCTTCAATTCTATTGCTCTTAAGCTTTGGTCCGCTAACGCTAGTAGTGGGAGTTACTCCTGTAGAAGAAGACACACGTTGATTAGTTTTCCTAGTATTCTGAGGTAACCGCGATGTTCCAGTTTGTGTGTACCTAGTGTTCATCTTATACATTCCAGGTGCTATCACATTTGTGCTCTTATCAGTTCCTAACTTAGGCAAAGTCTGTGGGGGTTTGCCTAAAATAGATGATTTAGCGCATTTAACCGCATTCGGTTGACGAACAGCGGATGGTTTACCCAATTCAGACTTTCCTTTCATTTTCTCAATGAGTTTTTGTAGCTCACTGATGGCTATGTCCCTTTCTTGTAGATGAGCTTTCAAATCATTTATTTCGAAACCCTTTTCATTTAATTGTCAAACCGAAGAAGCTGCCATTTCTTGACACTTTTTAGGATTATGAGATTTATCACCTTTTTGTAAAGCAAGTTCAAGAGAAATGGAGTGTTTCTCAAGTTGGGAAAAACTTTTCAAAAGTTTGTTATATGACTGAATTTGTTTCGAAAGCTCTACTTCAAGATTGCGACATTTCTCGTCCGTTTCTGACACTAGACATGCTACATGACAATATTGATCATGATCGGTATACACACCAAGTATAGCATTCATATGGTCAGCATAGAAGTATTCCTTAGAAAGTCGATCAATTTCGTTAGAAAGTTGGTGGTTCTTGTGTCTTTAATTTAGTTTGAAGAAAATCAACTTCATCTTCAAGAGATTTAACATAACTTAAATCAGTTAACATTTCCTCAATGAGAGCGTTATAAAACATTTCCACATTTTTTGAAAGGTCATCAATGGTTGGAACAATGCATTGTTGAATGACGACTTCTACTTGTGGGTTAGGTTTAATATTCCAAACGGTATCCCTAGAAACTTTTTCATAGTCGACGACACCTTTGTAGAAATTTAAAACCCCTTGTTTTATAAACTCAAATTGCTGAACACTTTTACTTTTCTCATCCCATTTTTGTTTTTCATCCGAAATTTGTTTTTCTAACAAAATTGATTGCTTTTTGAAACTCCTTTTTAAAGAAACTTTCTTTTGGGGTTCATCACTTGGTGGTGGAACTCTATTATACATCTTTTATTCTTTGGAAAGTTCTTTTTGAGGAACAAACTTTTTTTTTGAACGGCAGTTTTGAGGAACAAACTTAATATAGTGATCAGAATCAGAAAGGTTTATTAAGTCACTTAAGTTCGATCGATTTTCTTCTTGTTGATGAATGATTTTGTCGCAGTCAGGGGAAAGCATAAGAGCAAGATTATCAACATAACAACCGACATCATAAAGAGCAAGCTTGGTACTTTGAACTTTCTTGAGATATTCAGGCTTGACAAAACTCGTGTTCATATTTCTATTGAGCATATTCATGGTTTGAATATACTGACCCGTTTTATAAACAATGTTGTTTAACGTTTCGACTCTCTTTTCCAAAGCAAGAATTTTTTCAATATCCTTTTCTTCACGAGTTTTATAAAGCTTAGTTTGTTCTTTGTTAACCGACTCTAACTCAGTAATCTGGAGTTTATGTAGCAGCAGTTGTTCTTCAAGTTCCGATATCTTTTGTTTTGACATATGAATTTCGTGTGTTACTTCAGAACAATATTGTTCGTTGAGCACCTTACGTTCATATACCAAACCATTAGCTATTGCAACTCGTCGATCAGCTTCTTTTACATAATCACAATCTTTAAGCATGTCTATCTCCTCGGCTAAGGATGTGTTTGCTTGCTTCAAACGTTTATTAGCCTCTTTGTTTTCCTCAATTTCATGTTTTAAAGAATCAATAATATACGCAAGCAAATCACGGTCCTCATCCGAGTTAGTATCCTGAGCAGCATTAGCGTCATCATTACACATATGCTGTGAATCCGTAGAGATATTGCTATCCTCCGTGTCCATTATATATGTGTCACTGATGCTTTCGGGTTGCTCAGGATGTCACCGTTCATTAGCAAACACATTATAGTTATCATATGTTGGTACCTTTTCAATTGGCTCAGTGTCAAAGATAGGTCAAGAAGTATCAGCAGTCTCTGGAATCACTTCTTGAATCTTTGCCATGTACACATAATGTGCCTCCAACTCTTGATCATCGGCTTCATCATCAGTGTCATCACGCCAGTCATCTTCATCTACTGTGAGTGGAATTCATGCTTCTTCTTTATTACACAGCAACATCTTTTCCTTATGATATCCCGAATCCTTAACCCGTTTTGGCTTCTTACATTCCCTAGCCATGTGCCCAAATCCCTTGCAAGTGAAGCATTGAATCCCAGTCTTTTGCATAACCAGAGTGTCTACAGTATATCTATCCCCAACTTGATTCGGCATCCTCTGATTATCATACCTAGCATCACGATCATACCTAGGTGCATGATCAACTTCCTTATATCGAGCATTGGATGATGATCTGAGGTTGTTGTTGGTAGGTTTGTAGATCTTCTTGTAGGTTGTGGTGAGTAAAGACATGAGTTCCTCAATCTTCTTGTCCCTTGAAGTTTGTTCATCATCACTGTCTCCATCTGATTCAGTGTCATACTTTGGAGGTGGAGTAGGGACAATTGCTTTTGATTTATGTTTAGTAGTTAGAGGTTTGGTGGATGAGCTTGATGACTTTGAGGAATGAGTAGGTGGTTGTTGACGGGGAACGGGTTTTGTTGAAGTAGTAGCCACAAAAGCAATAGTGTTAGCAGACTGTTCTGCCTTTTCAGTCCTTAGTTCATTCACTTCATTCTGATGTTGTTTCAAGATATCATAAAGTTTTTGATAAGATATAGTCTTGATGTCTTCCCTTTGTTTAACCAAAGTCACAAATCTTTGCCATTCCGGTTTTAGTTGAAGTAGAAACTGAACATTGGCATGCTGACTGGAGATGGTGAACTGATTTCTGACAAGCTCATTCATCATTTTGTAGAATCTCGAGTAATATGAGTCAATGAATTCACCATCTTCGGATGTGAATTTTCCAAACTCCCAAAGTAAATTAGTCTCGAGATCTTGAACATTGATCGACTCACCTTGCTTCAAACGATGAATTACATTCCACATTTCCATAGCATTAGGACATGCATCAACCGTGGAATAGATATCGCTATCAATCCCAGTGAGTATGTAGTTCACAGCATCAGCTTCAGCTTGGAGGAGTTTCTTTTTCTCAGCAGGACATGTATCGAAATTCTCCATAGCTCGTGTAGTTGATGAAGTACCATCCTCTGCTTGTGTGGTAATGGGTCTGAATTCAAAAACAGGAGGTGGATTCTCAAGGCAATGACGAAGAGCGGTTCGGTTCTCCTTAGTGTCGAGAAATCTAAGGAAACGAGATCTCCACTGAACGTAGCAACCGGCAGTGAGCACAGGTGGATTACCATTGCCACCTTGTTCCAAACGAATTTGATTAGTCGTCACGTTGTTGTTGTTGTTGTTGTTAGACATGGTGAATACTTGTGAATGAATTACATATCTTAGTATATTTGATGTTAAAAGGTGTGGTTAAAATTTTGTGGCGTTCCGAGAATCTTCAGTCCGACAATATATTCCTCAGTCCGACAAAACGGTAAGCCAAAAAATTTTGTATCGCCAAATTTTGAAATTGAGTTAGAAATAGCGAAAAACTAGTAGGGAATTTTTTTTTTAATCTTCGTGTAAACTATGTTCCGAGACTAGTCTAGATAGTGGCTAAGTCTATAAAAATCTCAAACAAAATTGACTAAGATTCCGCAAAGTTTGGCTAAGATCCCGCAGTGTGAAGCGTGTTATAATTTCGCAATAGGAATATGTAATGATTCCGCAATATACTCTAAGACAAGATTCCGCAATACTAGAATGAGCACAAAGAGAAGAATCTACAACGCAACTCAAACCAAGATGAGTGCTTGTTCAATGGTTGCATCACTAATGCGAACATTAGGAAGAAGCAAGAAAAGATAGATAACATCGATACATGTAGGATTTAGCAATCAAAGGTAGTATTTTCATTAATCACAAACAAGTCAAACATTGTACCGTCACACATTACGTGTCCCATACAATTTCAAGGACTCATACTACCAACTGATGTCTCAGTTAAGATAGGGACTTTTAAAAGATACTACAAAGAATACTAATCTACAAAAGTCATTAGGTGTTCCACCTATCCCGAAAGATCCATCGGTCCCAATTCAGAAGAAGATTTCTTCAATTTATTTCTTGGACACTGGGCATCCTCGTCATTGGACAATGACCTAGGAACAACCCTTAACACAAACCAACAATCATTTAAAACCTTATAATTCAATCACAGGGCTTAACGACTTCCTCTTAATAATCTCGTATTCCATACGAGTTAAATTTAACTTTATTCAAGTTTAAATCAACTTATACTTAATGCGACATCCTACCTCGTTTTCCAATACTTTCAACCTTATTCTTAGACCTTAAAAGGGCAATAAAAGCTCGATATGAACAACACTTAATTTCCAATCCTATAGCTCTTACAACAATAGTTATCAAATGGGTCACTAGTATGAAATGACTCACACATTCAATTAGACTTCTCGGAAAGGTATTAGTGGCATGAGGCTTTTGGGTAACGGTTCCAATGACAGTCTTAGGTGCAACATTCACCTTTTCGATTTCAATTTAAGAATTGGGTGACACCGAATCAGATGACACCTTTTTAGGTGGTAAGGTTTTGTCAAACTCTACTCTATAAGTAAAGATCGTCATGACATCGATATCAGATTTAATCTCGCCAATTCTTCTTCAAGATCATAATCAACTAATATCAACATTTCTACGAATATCAACCATCTTGTTGGTATCATAAATATCCACAACTTGGTTTAGATCTGGAATAGCTAGAATTCCTACGGGAATAGCTTCGATTGATTTGCTAGGGGTGTTAGGGTTCCTTGTGGCAATCTACGTCGTATAAATACCTCGTATAAGTATTAAAATAATCATCAAACAATCATGTAATCAAATTACAACATATATATATATAATCCAAGTTATATATATATTAAAATAACACTTCTCAGTCTGGCCTTGTCGATAACTCGGCAATTCTTCGGCACCGTTATAGTCAAAAGATTTTTAAACATTTTACTCAAAATATTTATTTAAAAATATTTATGGTTAAAAGATTTTGAAATGTTTTATTCAAAACCTTGGTTTTAAAAATCTTTCGTTCTCTATAACGAGAGCTCTGGTACCAAACTGTAACACCCCCAATTATTCATACTTTAGTTCAGCGGAAGAGTCGTTGGTGTTACGGGATAGCACATTACTCAAATCATAGACAACGCTTAAAAATCGCGTCGTTTAATAATAAAGCATTTTCCATTCATAAATATCAAATTACACAGGTCCTCAGGTCATAGTATGTCATACAATTTACAAAACATTTGAATGGAAATTTTACTTGAATGCGGGCCATAAATTCTTGTCGTCTTCCTGAGAATTACCTTTAAGTACCTGAGATAAAACATGTTAAAAAGTCAGCGAACACGCCGAGTGAATTCATAGCGTATAATAAAAACCATTAATATGTATATATCACCGGTATATTATCATTACCGAAAATCATTTTGTACAATTCTTTGTCGTAGGCTATAAAATAGGCCAAAAACATTTTATACGAATCTTTGTCGTAAATCATAATATAGGCTTTTGCCTTCAAAACCATTATACGAACCATTGTCGTAAAAACATCATACAATACGTTTTATAACGTTGTATAGTGTTTAATAAAAATCATTATATGAAAATGGTTATGCAAAACCAAAACACGAACATAATATTAGTAATAAGACCCTGTATTGCTAGTCAGGCAATATATTATAATTTAATTCGTATATCAGTATTTTCATTATTGGATTATTATAAGCCGCATGACATTGCTACCTTACTATAACAAACAACGGGTAGCTAACCCGTAATTCCTTTGCCCATCTAAAACAGCGTGTCGTCACAATAATCACGCTTATATAAATCTTCTCATACATAAATTCGCTTACCAATCAATGTGGCACGACGGGGACCAACCGTCAAGGCGCGAACTGGGGTGATCTTCCCCAAATAGTACTATTATATTCATAAGCGTCTGCCAAATCCCGGTAGTTCACAATTTATGCTAATGGGACATTTAGTGACATAACCTAACTAATAATAATCCATTTCATTTCATTCATCGGGTCATATAATCATTCAACGGGTCACATAATCATTCGGGTCCATATCAATAAGCAAACAATCGGTACAACTGGTGTCCTATTTTATTAAAACTAACATGTTATCTCCCTCGCGGGTTTATAAAACATTTCATAAAACATTTAAAAGAGTGCGAGACTATGAACTCACGTTAATTGGGAAAGGCGGGCTATCGGTGATTTGGATGTACGGTACGTGCTTCAATCACAGAAACCTAGACAAATAATACTCGGTCTTAGACTCTTGTCCAATGACTTTATAAAAATAATGGTTATGTATATATGATGATAGCATGAGTATGATGATGATCAAGTGGGATTTTATTTCCTCATACAACATTATAGTTGTTATGTGTTAGTCAATTTAGACTAGTTATACTAGTTTCAACTCAATTACATATTAAAGACCAATAAGCCCATTAAGAGTTCAATTCATTATATTAGCCCATTTATACTTTTAATACTAGGCCTATACTCATATGTTGGACCCAAGTGGGTTAAGCCATGAGTAAGTCCAATAATGTTAAACCAAACTAGTTGGGCTAATGGTCCAATAAGGCTACTTTGGCCCATTGAGGTCCATAAGTTATAAAGCTCGGGTTTATCGATTTTTACTTGTCAAATGTATTCACATATCAGCATATGAGTTATAAAAATGTTACATTAGACGGGTCCGACCGTCTAAGTTTTATTTGGCGAAAATGTTAATCTTTCGGTTTTAGCCGAAAAGACGTAAAACTTATATATAATTTTATAACTTTAGAAAACATTTGAGTTTTTACTTTTATAAAAATGTCATACTTATTTATTTTAGTATATAACTCATTTTATAATAATTATTATTAGTTAGTGGGTTTTATATATTTATTTTATAATAATATTTACTTGAGTGCTCTTTTTATACTATATAGATTATTTACAAATCTGATTATTAAAGTCCATTCCACCATTTTTGCCATATCTTGAGTTCTACAAGGAGATAGAAGCTCAAATTTGAGCAGCACAAACTACATGATATGTGCTACAAATAACTCCTAATAGCTCCTGCTCAATCATCCTCTAAGTATTTTAAATAATTCATCCAAAACATACTACACAGATTTGTACCTCAATAGTATTTTGATCATATCTTGCTCATTTTAATGATTCCATTGAGTGGCCAACTCACCACATATGTAAAAATCATATATCTAACTGTATATTTAATAATCCAACCTATTTTACCAAGTGATCATATTGATACTTACTGTTTTATACCGCCTATGAATCTAACCAAGATTTTAACATCTTTACTTGTTGATTTTAGTCTTTTTAACCAAATCTATTAACACAAAATCTCCACATAATATTTTGATCATCATTCATCATCAAAAACATATAAATCTAAGAAGAAAATACATGAGTACTTTTACAAAATAACAAGATGATAGGAAGAAACAATCTCTATACCACCAAAGTGATGAAAAGGTTGAGATTTTGGATGAACAGGGCTTGATTCTTGTCACCAAATCTTTAGCTTAGCAAGATCACTTTTAGAAACCTCCAAGTAGATGAACATACTCTTGAAATCAGCCCTTGAATCTCATGAAAACTCCTTTTCATGGGTTATAATCACCTTCAATCTTCATCTTTTCAACTAGGCTTCAACATATGTTGAATATATATAAAGTTTATGGTTAAATTGATGATGATGATGGGTGATTTGGGGTGAATGTTGGACGTTCATAGAGTGAACAAGAGGGTGGGAGAAGAGTTTTTGGTTATCTTGCATGTGTGTGTGAGAAGTGTGAAGAAAACAAGTGGTGTTGGTGGTTTTGCTAAGTGGTTTGTAGAAGTATAAGGACAAGTGTCCTTGTACTTGTATAAACTTGCCACCAAAGGTGAGTTTATGGCTAGTTTTGGCCACCCGTAGTGGGGGTGGGACAAGTATCCCACTTGTCTCATCTCCACTAATTTACGGGTACTCCTCGATTCTAGTTTCCTCGATTTACGTGCCCTCGGGTCGATTTACGAAAAACGTTTTTACAAATTATGAATCTACGGCACAAAACGATTCTAATAAAAATTGTCTCATCAAAAACGGAGCACAAAAGCGTAAATACATAAACCTAGGATTTTCGGTTTAATCGTAAAAGACGCTGATTTATGCACGTAAGTCCTAATTTCTTCTCGTAAATTTGTGAGTTTATGAACCAACATAAATTAAAATTCCAAAATAATATTCGAGAATAAATTTATTTCCTGAAATGTCGGACTGTCACAAAAACGGTGTATGTAACGTAAGCACGTAACGTAGAGTTCTCCGGTTTAGACGTAGTCGATGCTACTTTAAGACGTAAACCCTTATTTCTTCCCAAAGGTGAGTGAGTTCATAAATTAATAATAAAATAATGATTTTTAAATAATACTTGAGAATAAAATAACGACCTCAAATTGACGGATTGTCACACTTTAGCCATTAAGCAAATTGGATTTGTTGAAGATGTGTCTTGAAGAGTTAGTGTGTAGAGATAAGAACCGCGAGAACCTGTAAGAAGGTCATTCCCATCGTAGTCTCTAACATAGCAAGTAGTTTTCCGAAAACCACTTCCAAATCCGCATCAAAAAATTGACTAACCGAGAATAAATTATGATTCAGTCCCTCAACGTAATAAACCCGTTTTATAGTGATATTTCCTTGAACCAAGTCTCCATATCCGAGTATCGGTGCAAACTGATCATTTCCAAACCGTACCGTACCCAGAAACTTCTCCACGAAGTTAATTAGAAGCTTGAGATTGCCTGTCATGTGCTTTGTGCACCCAGAGTCCATTATGAAGAGAATGATCTCGACGAGCTGCATTAGAAGACAATGTAGAGTTTGACAAATGGGAGCCCTTGATTGAAGTGGGTTCCAAAATATTAGTAGGCCTAGATTCTAAAGGCAAGCTAACATTCATAGACCCAATTAGAATAGTGGTTGTCTTAGGTACCCATTTGTATCCAGGTGGTGTAAATCTTGAGTACCCCCGTTTACAAGTCCTATTCATGTTCTCATAAAGCTTCTTTAACATGTTTTGTTTACGCATAGTAGTGGATTCTAACGCACTTAGTTTCTTAAGTGGTTGAGCAGTGGATTGGTTCAAAGTTCTTGTGGGTTTTCTAGTACTAGTGGGCACAAGCAAGGGCGGAGCTACTTGTAGACTAAGAAGCGTCCTGGACCTCCCACAGTTGGGCCTACTAATGGAGTATAGTTTATAGTCTATGTGTTAAAAAACTGGATACTTAGATTTGGCCCTCCTATCACATAAAGCCTAACCAAGAAAGCCTACTTAACTAGTTATTAATGTAGTAGTTAATATCAAAAGGCAGCTTCCCATCCCCAATTCTCTAAAACCTTAAACTGAAATTTACTAATGCTATGTAAAAAACCTCCTTGGCTTTGTATTTCGAAATTTTAATCTTTTGGCCCTCTCACGAAAAATTCTTTGGCTCCGCCACTGGGCACAAGAATAGGCTTCCTAGTTCTAGCATTCACGCCATTATGATTAAAAGCACAAGCATCATGATTGAAAGAACGAACACATTTTCCACATTTAACACAAACAAATTCAACATTCGAAGTCTTAACATTCAAACTGTCATTACATGCAGTTACAGATGTTTTATTTTTAGAAAACTTAAAATTCCTATGGTGGTCTTCTACTTCCATCTTCTTCCCTTGACTATTGTTAGACATGACTCTATCTTCAATTCTATTGCTCTTAAGCTTTGGTCCGCTAACGCTAGTAGTGGGAGTTACTCCTGTAGAAGAAGACACACGTTGATTAGTTTTCCTAGTATTCTGAGGTAACCGCGATGTTCCAGTTTGTGTGTACCTAGTGTTCATCTTATACATTCCAGGTGCTATCACATTTGTGCTCTTATCAGTTCCTAACTTAGGCAAAGTCTGTGGGGGTTTGCCTAAAATAGATGATTTAGCGCATTTAACCGCATTCGGTTGACGAACAACGGATGGTTTACCCAATTCAGACTTTCCTTTCATTTTCTCAATGACCTTTTGTAGCTCACTGATGGCTATGTCCCTTTCTTGTAGATGAGCTTTCAAATCATTTATTTCGAAACCCTTTTCATTTAATTGTCGAACCGAAGAAGCTGCCATTTCTTGACACTTTTTAGGATTATGAGATTTATCACCTTTTTGTAAAGCAAGTTCAAGAGAAATGGAGTGTTTCTCAAGTTGGGAAAAACTTTTCAAAAGTTTGTTATATGACTGAATTTGTTTCGAAAGCTCTACTTCAAGATTGCGACATTTCTCGTCCGTTTCTGACACTAGACATGCTACATGACAATATTGATCATGATCGGTATACACACCAAGTATAGCATATACACACCAAGTATAGCATTCATATGGTCAGCATAGAAGTATTCCTTAGAAAGTCGATCAATTTCGTTAGAAAGTTGGTGTTCTTGTGTCTTTAATTTAGTTTGAAGAAAATCAACTTCATCTTCAAGAGATTTAACATAACTTAAATCAGTTAACATTTCCTCAATGAGAGCGTTATAAAACATTTCCACATTTTTTGAAAGGTCATCAATGGTTGGAACAATGCATTGTTGAATGACGACTTCTACTTGTGGGTTAGGTTTAATATTCCAAACGGTATCCCTAGAAACTTTTTCATAGTCGACGACACCTTTGTAGAAATTTAAAACCCCTTGTTTTATAAACTCAAATTGCTGAACACTTTTACTTTTCTCATCCCATTTTTGTTTTTCATCCGAAATTTGTTTTTCTAACAAAATTGATTGCTTTTTGAAACTCCTTTTTAAAGAAACTTTCTTTTGGGGTTCATCACTTGGTGGTGGAACTCTATTATACATCTTTTATTCTTTGGAAAGTTCTTTTTGAGGAACAAACTTTTTTTTTGAACGGCAGTTTTGAGGAACAAACTTAATATAGTGATCAGAATCAGAAAGATTTATTAAGTCACTTAAGTTCGATCGATTTTCTTCTTGTTGATGAATGATTTTGTCGCAGTCAGGGGAAAGCATAAGAGCAAGATTATCAACATAACAACCGACATCATAAAGAGCAAGCTTGGTACTTTGAACTTTCTTGAGATATTCAGGCTTGACAAAACTCGTGTTCATATTTCTATTGAGCATATTCATGGTTTGAATAGACTGACCCGTTTTATAAACAATGTTGTTTAACGTTTCGACTCTCTTTTCCAAAGCAAGAATTTTTTCAATATCCTTTTCTTCACGAGTTTTATAAAGCTTAGTTTGTTCTTTGTTAACCGACTCTAACTCAGTAATCTGGAGTTTATGTAGCAGCAGTTGTTCTTCAAGTTCCGATATCTTTTGTTTTGACATATGAATTTCGTGTGTTACTTCAGAACAATATTGTTCGTTGAGCACCTTATGTTCATATACCAAACCATTAGCTATTGCAACTCGTCGATCAGCTTCTTTTACATAATCACAATCTTTAAGCATGTCTATCTCCTCGGCTAAGGATGTGTTTGCTTGCTTCAAACGTTTATTAGCCTCTTTGTTTTCCTCAATTTCATGTTTTAAAGAATCAATAATATACGCAAGCAAATCACGGTCCTCATCCGAGTCAGTATCCTGAGCAGCATTAGCGTCATCATTACACATATGCTGTGAATCCGTAGAGATATTGCTATCCTCCGTGTCCATTATATATGTGTCATTGATGCTTTCGGGTTGCTCGGGATGTCGCCGTTCATTAGCAAACACATTATAGTTATCATATGTTGGTACCTTTTCAATTGGCTCAGTGTCAAAGATAGGTCAAGAAGTATCAGCAGTCTCTGGAATCACTTCTTGAATCTTTGCCATGTACACATAATGTGCCTCCAACTCTTGATCATCGGCTTCATCATCAGTGTCATCACGCCAGTCATCTTCATCTACTGTGAGTGGAATTCATGCTTCTTCTTTATTACACAGCAACATCTTTTCCTTATGATATCCCGAATCCTTAACCCGTTTTGGCTTCTTACATTCCCTAGCCATGTGCCCAAATCCCTTGCAATTGAAGCATTGAATCCCAGTCTTTTGCACAACCAGAGTGTCTACAGTATATCTAGCCCCAACTTGATTCGGCATCCTCTGATTATCATACCTAGCATCACGATCATACCTAGGTGCATGATCAACTTCCTTATATCGAGCATTGGATGATGATCTGAGGTTGTTGTTGGTAGGTTTGTAGATCTTCTTATAGGTTGTGGTGAGTAAAGACATGAGTTCCTCAATCTTCTTGTCCCTTGAAGTTTGTTCATCATCACTGTCTCCATCTGATTCAGTGTCATACTTTGGAGGTGGAGTAGGGACAATTGCTTTTGATTTATGTTTAGTAGTTAGAGGTTTGGTGGATGAGCTTGATGACTTTGAGGAATGAGTAGGTGGTTGTTGACGGGGAACGGGTTTTGTTGAAGTAGTAGCCACAAAAGCAATAGTGTTAGCAGACTGTTCTGCCTTTTCAGTCCTTAGTTCATTCACTTCATTCTGATGTTGTTTCAAGATATCATAAAGTTTTTGATAAGATATAGTCTTGATGTCTTCCCTTTGTTTAACCAAAGTCACAAATCTTTGCCATTCCGGTTTTAGTTGAAGTAGAAACTGAACATTGGCATGCTGACTGGAGATGGTGAACTGATTTCTGACAAGCTCATTCATCATTTTGTAGAATCTCGAGTAATATGAGTCAATGAATTCACCATCTTCGGATGTGAATTTTCCAAACTCCCAAAGTAAATTAGTCTCGAGATCTTGAACATTGATCGACTCACCTTGCTTCAAACGATGAATTACATTCCACATTTCCATAGCATTAGGACATGCATCAACCGTGGAATAGATATCGCTATCAATCCCAGTGAGTATGTAGTTCACAGCATCAGCTTCAGCTTGGAGGAGTTTCTTTTTCTCAGCAGGACATGTATCGAAATTCTCCATAGCTCGTGTAGTTGATGAAGTACCATCCTCTGCTTGTGTGGTAATGGGTCTGAATTCAAAAACAGGAGGTGGATTCTCAAGGCAATGACGAAGAGCGGTTCGGTTCTCCTTAGTGTCGAGAAATCTAAGGAAACGAGATCTCCACTGAACGTAGCAACCGGCAGTGAGCACAGGTGGATTACCATTGCCACCTTGTTCCAAACGAATTTGATTAGTCGTCACGTTGTTGTTGTTGTTGTTGTTAGACATGGTGAATACTTGTGAATGAATTACATATCTTAGTATATTTGATGTTAAAAGGTGTGGTTAAAATTTTGTGGCGTTCCGAGAATCTTCAGTCCGACAATATATTCCTCAGTCCGACAAAACGGTAAGCCAAAAAATTTTGTATCGCCAAATTTTGAAATTGAGTTAGAAATAGCGAAAAACTAGTAGGGAATTTTTTTTTTAATCTTCGTGTAAACTATGTTCCGAGACTAGTCTAGATAGTGGCTAAGTCTATAAACATCTCAAACAAAATTGACTAAGATTCCGCAAAGTTTGGCTAAGATCCCGCAGTGTGAAGCGTGTTATAATTTCGCAATAGGAATATGTAATGATTCCGCAATATACTCTAAGACAAGATTCCGCAATACTAGAATGAGTATAATTCCGCAATGCTCAAATGAATACAATTCCATAATCGGATTGATGGTTCAATTCCGCAATCACTCTAGGGATTCAATTCCGCAATCTTGAGAAAGCAACAATTCCGCAATAAGGAAAAGACCACAATTCCGCAATACATAATGGAATTAATTCCGCAATACCAAGACTTGATTCAGTTTCGCAATGCAGGTATGGATTCAAATTCGCAATCCTTGAGATGATTAAATTCCGCAAATCATAAATGGATACAATTCCGCAATACATAAATGTAACAATTCCGCAATCTAACTCGGATTCAAATCCGGAATGACATACAATTCCGCAATGATGCTAGAAATTGCGGAATTATGCACAATATTGCGAGATTATGCAAGACATTGCGAAATTTTTCCTAAAAAAGTGGATCTTAAAAAAAAAAAAAAAAAAAAAAAAACCCTAATTCTCTCTAGGTGTTTTCCGGACGCCGTATGTTTTTCCGTTCCCCTTTGATCTGATCTATTACCTTCTCCTCGTTCTATCTTGGTGGCTGTATATCTATTATTGATTCTAGGGTTGATAGTTTTTAGGGTTTCGTTATTTTTTTTTAGGGTTGTATACGAAACTTTCTTATCAGCTCTTTTAATTAATATTGATATACAGATTCATTGAATAGAACGTCTAAGGTGATGACTGGTTTTTAGGGTTTCGGTTCTGTGCTGTGCGCCGCTGCATTTTTTTAGGGTTTTTTTGTTATTATTTTAATCGGTATGGAGATTGGGTAGGTTTATTTAGGTACTGGTATAAAACCCTAATTTGTTAATTAGGGTTTTTGTGATATTGTGTTTGATTAGTTTCATGATTAGAGAGATGGATAACAGGTTTGTTCCGGTTGACATGGATGCGTTGGCAGCTAGGATGATCAGATTGAGAGAACAGATGGGTGTTTCATCTCCTAGTAATACGGATAGCTCACCTGCTGTGGTGCAGGCAGCAGGTCTTCAGTCGACACAAGAGGGTTCTGAGTCGCATGCGACACTTGCTGATTCGACACAAGATGCTGTTCCTGCTGATTCAAGACTTGCTGATTCGACACCTGCTGTTAATGCGGGTAAGGAGAAGGGTTCACTGCTTCAGGGGTGTGCTAACTTGTATACTAATGTCAATAGTCCACAGAAGGGTTCGTTTGCCTCGATATTTCAAAATGAGGGTGGTATGAACCAAACTATTCCTAAGACGGTGAAGATATCAGAATTACGATGTGATGAGCATGTTGAAGGAGCACGAGTTGCACTTCCATATGCTGCTGTTGAAGAGGTTGAATCCAGATTTAAGCACACGTTATACGGGCAGTTTATTGGTAAACGTTTAGCTTTTCCATTGGTGGAAAATTATGTTAAAAATACGTGGGCACGATTTGGCTTGATACGCGTTCAATTACATGAGGATTTTTTCCTTTTTCAATTCAAGACGAAGGAAGGAATGGAAGGAGTCCTTGAAAATGGCCCGTGGTTGATTAGGATGGTTCCCATGATTTTGAATATTTGGTCGCCTACTACTGATCTGAAAAAGGCGGAGATTAAGAAAGCACCAGTTTGGGTTAAGATTCATCATGTGCCGATTGTTGCTTATTCGGAGGTTGGTCTTAGTCTTATCACGACCCAAATTGGCACTCCTATTATGTTGGATTCTTACACGAGTAATATGTGTGTTAACTCGTGGGGTCGGAGTACATATGCTCGGGCGCTCGTTGAGGTTTCAGCTGAAATGGAGTTATTGGATTCGATGGTAATTGCAGTCCCTAAAGGTAGTGGAAAAGGGCATTCATTGGTTACTGTTGATATTGAGTACGAATGGAGACCTCCAAGATGTGCTACATGCTTGATCTTTGATCATAATAGTGATATGTGTCCGAAAGTGCATAAGGAAGTGGTTACTCATGTTACTAAAGATTTGGTGAATGATGGATTTGAGGTGGTCAAAAACAAGAAGAATAAAGGAAAGAAGAAGCAACCTCAAGTTGCAGGTATTAAGTTAACAAAACCAGCCCTTAATCTTCAGTTCCGTAATGTTGAGAGAGGTGAATCCTCTAAAACAAATGTAACGGGTCAGAATCCTAAGAAGGCAGATTCTTTGCTTAAGAAGGGTTTCCTGAATAACAGAACCTCGAGTTTTGTAGCTAAGACTAATGATAAGGATAAGAGGTCTCATAATTCTTTTGGTGCTCTTTGGGATAAGATGGATGATGGTACAGATTGGGAGGATGGTCTTAAGACCAAGGAAGGTGTAGTCAATGAGAGTGATAGTGAGGTTGAAGAAGTCATATCGATTGATGATCGGCATGGTTCTCATCAGCCTGGTCCATGATGATGTTTTACGTTCATTGTTCATGCACCTTTAGGTGGTTTTTTCCTATTGGTGTTATTTGTTTTGTAATCGTTTAGTAGGTCATATGGCATGTCATATGATGTAGTGGTTGTTCAGGCATTTGCTTGAGGTTAATGTAGCATTGCAGCTACATTCCATTGTACTTCAATGTTTTTTGGGAATATATTTTACCGGGGTTAGGATTCCCCTTTACCCAAAAAAAAAAAAAAGTGGATCTCGGATGAACTTGATGATTTTCGAGATTTCAAGCCAAGAATGAAGCCAAACACCCAAAAAATTTGCGTTTTTGACCAAACCAAATAACACAAATCACTACCACGAGTATGTAGATGATTTGTATAACGATCTAAACCACAAAAACACAAAAAAAAATCGAGCTTGAAGAATCTTGAAAAACCTACGAAATTTGATAGAATAATACCACACGAACTTCAATCACCTATCTAGTATAGGCTCTTGATACCAAATGTTAATCCCACTTAATCCATAACACAAGATTCTAGAGAGAGAAAGAGAAGAAAAGTAGAGAGAGAAACAAGAGAGATGGTGGAAGGTTTATGTTTACTAGAGAGAGAAAGTGAAAAGTAACCAACACCCTCTTCCACACATGGAAGAGGGTTTATATACCCATGAGCTTGGTGGGCTCATGGGCTTGTTTCTTGGGTCGGGCTTGGCTTGCACTTGGGCTTACGCCCCTAACTTATACAATGTTAGCTTGAAGTCCAAGCCCGGTTAACCCGACTAACCTATTATAATACAAGACCATTAACGACTAAGATGACCAATTACATTCTTGTTCGACTATATATAAAATATAGGGCTAACTCATATTCCAAATGCCATAGGAATATCCTTTAAAGGTAATAATTTACCTCAGATATTACTCCCCCACTAAAAGACAAAAGGGAGCAGTGTCTATGAACACGGATCCTTAAATGCCTATGCGGTTCCTTAGTGACAAGGAATCACATGAAAATTAAGGAACCTTGCTCAAAGAGTCGTTATAGTGGATCAAATCTGCATTTTCCACAACCCTTTTTGGACACTCTTTCTGTTATTCTTCTCCTTTATAATTCCTAATCATTTGTAAATGATCAGTTAATGTGTTAAGTATGTTTACTTATGATTATCTCCTTGATCTCCTTCTTTACCTTGTCCAAAGAGAAGATCACTCACACACTTGTGATATGATTAAAGATGAAGCCTTGACGAAGATCATCCTCTCCTAAAGATCTAGTCATGTTCATCATTTATTTTATTTAAGTCTTGTGTAGATCCAATGTATTTGTGAATACTTGGATCTAGTCTTGTGTAAATCCATTGTATATGTGTATACTTGGATTTGTATTGTGTAGATCCAAGTTACATGTGTATACTTGGATATGTGTTTTATTGAGTTGTAATAGTTGTGAATTGTGAGTTCTCACTAAACTATAAAGTGATGTTGTTGTGTCTTGTGATTTCTCACTAAACTATAAAGTGATGTGTAGTTGTGTCTTGTGAAGTTCTCACTTAGCTTCAAAGTGAAGAGTCGTGAAAATTGGTTCTACCTTTCGATTAGAACTCGACATCTAGCCTTGTGTCGTAAAATGATGAAGTAGGCAACGTTGTGAAGATTGGTTCTACCTTTCGGTTAGAACTCGACATCTAGCCTTGTGTCGTAAAATCGTGAAGTAGGAAACGTTGTGAAGATTGGTTCTATCTTTCGATTAGAACTCGACATCTAGCCTTGTGTCGTAAAATGGTGAAGTGGGCGACGTTGTGTAGATTAGTCCTAGCTAAGATTAGGTCTCGACATTTAGCTTAGTGTCGGAAAATAATGTAAGTGACGTTGTAAGGTTTTCTCCGCCAAGAAGGGAGCTTGTGGATATTTTGGAAATCTTGAGTAAGGTGTACTTGAGGATTGGAGTAGGAACGAAGATAGAGCTTCGTTGCCGAACCACTATGAATCTTGGTGTCTTCCTATTAGGTCGTTTCTTTTCTTACTCTTTACTTACTCTTATTATCACATCATTCACATCTACTATTTGTCAATGTTAATGCATTAAAATTGAACCTAATCATTATGCAACTAGCTTTCAAGTAAAAGGTAGGTTTGAGACAAACCTAATTGAAAGAAATTTTATATAGGACATAAACCGAAGAGAAACTATTCAACTCCTTCTAGTATCTACAGTATTTTATTGGCTTATTCATTGGTCAAATTGCATTCTAGATGATGGTAGTACTTGGGAGGTGATAAAAACCTTCAACTTCTCTCTCTAATGGCTGTCGACCGTTCCTCTTCCCTCATCATTCGAATCCAATAAATCTCTACTCCAGTCGGTTCTAATCCCTAATTCAATCTGTTTTCTACCTTTTTCTTTTTTGAGTTAGGTATTTAACGATTTTATTGGGGTTTTTGTCGATCGGTTAGGGTTTTTTTTGGATTTTTTAGGGTTTCGGTTCTGGCAATTAATTAGGGTTTCGTTTTTTTGTGTGCTGCATTTATTATTCTTGTTGATAAGCAATCATGGAGGTGGGTTAGGGCTCAGTGTTGTCGCGTGGGTTTAAACCCTAGTTTTCTAGGGTTTTGTCTAAGTGTTTACTGCGTCTTTTCATTCTAGGGTTAGGTTTTGTTTTTCTTTTGGTTGTGGTTTAGAGATATGGGTGTTTCTGGTGACGAGGGTTCTCAAAACAATATGGGTAATGCTGGGGTTGATGTTCGATCGGGTGACAAGGGTTTTCTAACTAAGTCTGGTCACGATACTAGTATTGATGTTAGATCTCTTGCGAAGTCAGTGCTTAATAAACCTGGAGGATTGTTTTCACGTAAACCGGTTAGGGGTTTTGGATGTATAGATGATACTACGCCTTCATTTGCGTCTATTATTCAGGAACAACAGCAGAAGAAGGTAGTTAAAATAGTGGAGCTGCGTAGTGACGAGGTGGTACCAGGGGCGACGGCTGTCCTTCCCATGGAGGCGGTGGATGAAATTAGTTCACGGTTTACACATACGTTGTATGGATATTCATTGGGAAAAGATTGTCGTTCCCTTTGGTTGAAAATTATGTGAAGAATACTTGGGCTAAGTATGGTCTTAAACGTGTGCAATTGCATGAGGAGTTCTTTCTTTTTCAGTTTGAGTCAAGTGATGGAATGGATCGAGTTTTAGATAATGGACCGTGGTTAGTTCGGTTGGTTCCGTTACTCTTGAATATTTGGACTCCTACTACATTACTGAAGAAGGACGAGGTTAAGAAAGCATCATTGTGGGTCAAACTCCATCATGTACCTATAGTGGCCTATTCCGAGATTGGATTGAGCTTGATCATAACGCAGATTGGTAAACCGATAATGTTGGACTCTTATACGAGTAATATGTGTGTGAGTTCATGGGGGCGGAATACATATGCACGTGCACTTGTTGAGGTGTCAGCTGAGAAGGACTTGGCAGACTCGGTGGTGATCGCTATACCGCGTGGGGTTGGGGAGGGGCATTCCCTTGCTACTGTTGATGTGGAATTTGAATGGACTCCACCACGCTGTGCTACATGTATGGTGTTTGATCACAAGAATGAGGCTTGTCCACGGCTGCCTAAAACAGTGGTTGTGGATAAACCGGTTGCGGCAAAGGGGGATTGTTTTATTGAAGTCACCAGAAGAAGGAATAATACTTATCGTCAGCCGCGGGTCATTAACGGTGTTAAACTGGGTAAGTCAGCGCCTGATTTTCAATATTGTCGTGTGGAGAAGGGTGAATCATCTAAGGCTAAAACTAATAATAATGTTAAACAAGCAACTTCATCTATCGGGACGTCAAAGGATAGGACTATTCCTAGTAGTCAGCGGGTTGGGAAGGACACGGAAGTTGCTCTTGGAAATAAATTTAGTGCTCTGGATAAAGAAGGGGATACGGATTGGGAGGATGCTAATGCTAAGGAAAAGATGGTTAATGATAGTGATAGTGGGGTAGATGAGAATCTTATCATGGAGGGTCCGGATGCTAAACAGGTGACTACTTCATTACCTTCAGGGGCAAGCACTCCTGTTACGGTGGTTCCTCATGATTAATGTCGCTTCCTGGAATATAAGGGGTTTGAATTTCTCCCCTAAACAAAGTGAAGTTCATCAAGTGATTTCTGAGAATAATTTGTCCATTTGTGCTATTCTAGAATCACATGTTTTTTACTCTAATTTTGTGTCTTTATGTTCTCGTGAGTTTCGCCATTGGGATTGGACATCCAATGGTTCGTTATGTGTAAAGGGTGCTAGAATCATTCTTGGTTGGAATCACAATGACGTTGACGTTGTAGTGATTAACATGGATGATCAAACTATTCATACTCGTGTATGGTTAAAGCTTGAAAGGAAGGAGTTATTTTGCTCGTTTGTGTATGCTCACAACAGGTATATTCAGCGTAGGAGCTTGTGGAGTAATCTTGGCGTTCATAAGGTATACGTTCGTGATAGACCATGGTGTTTATTGGGGGATTTTAACGCTACTCTTCAGCTTGGTGATTCGTCCGCTGGTGGGTCTTATATTGATATTGCTATGCGTGAATTTAGGGAATGTGTTGCTAATTTAGAGGTTTTCGATGTTCAGCATGTTGGGTTACATTTTACATGGAACCAAAAACCGCAAGGTCAGGGTGGTTTACTTCGTAAGATTGATCGTGTTATGGCTAATTTGGAGTTTGGAGTATCTTTCGTGGGATCTCATGCTGTTTTTAAGCCATATAGAATATCGGATCATTCTCCTGTTGTGCTTAATATTCCTACAATTACGAAACCTAAACCTAGACCGTTAAGTTCTTCAATATCCTGACTCAAAGTGATCGGTTTAAGGAGATGGTTATGGATGGGTGGTCTTTGCATGTTAGCGTGTTTTCTATGTTTCAAGTGACGCAAAAGCTCAAAAATCTTAAGAAACCCCTTCGGAAGATACTGATTGACAAAGGTAATATTCATGGTAATGTCACAAAGTTGCGGGAGGAACTTGATAAATTACAGGTTGCTTTGGACGCGGATCCTAATAATGGTGATTTGCGTGAAATGGAAGCTACGGCTGTTGGGTCTTTTAATCAGGCATTACTTATGGAGGAGCGTTTTTTGAAGCAAAAGGCTAAAATTACTTGGCTTAAAGAGGGGGATACGAATTCTGCTTATTTCCATAAGGTTGTTAAAAGCCTAATTAGTAGAAGTCGTATTGATGTTGTAACTAGGTTAGATGGTACTGTTTGTGAGAATGATCAGGTGGATGCGGCATTTGTTGAACATTATGAATCATTTCTTGGTCTTGCTGGGGATACGGGAGGTTTTAATACATTGGACATGTTTCATTCTCGGCTATCTGATGAGGTTGCGTTAGACATGGTTACAGATGTCACTAGTCAGGAGTTTTTTTTTTTTTTTGGTAAAGGGGACTCACCCCGGTAAAATATATTACACCAAAAAAAACTTTGAAGTACAACGGATATAGATGAAGTTCTATATCTCAGCCCGTTACATAGGCACAACTATGCACACATTCGGTGCAGCAATAACGCCCAAAAAATGACACGCCATTTTTTGGACTAGAACAAATAAGCTAAGAATTCTAAAAACAATATTGCAAGTACAGTCCTGAAATCCTAGCTTAAAAACACAAATCCAATGGACACTCAAGTCGAGATAAAAATATTTTGCTTTGATCGCCGTCAAACCGTCTTGAAATAGGCAGAAGTTGCATTCTACCAATAACCACAACCCCATGCGATTAATATAGTGTAACCCACTGGAACACCTCACGTCATTTAGTCATCCACAAATTGGGTCAGCAAACAACGTAATACCACCACTCATATCCTAATCCAAGCATAAGAGTGCAAAATTAAGAACCTTGCTCGACACAAGTATGTGCAGCAATGATTCACATAAGACCCAGTGCATCGAATACCTCATAATAAAACAACCTCAAAAACTATTGGTACTCCTGCACAAGGTTAGCACAAACAGCTTACAAACCCTAGAACCAATCATCCTAGCATTCACCAAGCCGAATCCCAATCGAACTCCACATCAGCTTGAACAACAAAGTCATATGCTGCATATAAAATGATGCTAGGATCATCATCTATCTGATTAATCTACAGCTCAAGACACTCCATATCTCTCCATAACCCACCAACCAGAATAAAACACGTAACCCTACAGTCAGGAGTTTAAACGTGCGATGTTTGATATGGGCAATGATAAATCGCCAGGTCCGGATGAGTTTACCGCTGCGTTCTTTAAGGAGTCATGGGATATTGTTGCCAATGATGTGACTAATGCGGTTCGTGAATTTTTTTCTAGTGGGAAACTTCTTAAGGAGGTAAACCATATGATTATTGATACCCAAAATTAATGCCCCTAATAGGATTAATGATTATCGTCCTATTTCTTGTTGTAATGTACCATTATTTAAATGCATTACTAAGATTATTGCTAATCGGATTAAGGGTAGTTTGAAGGACCTTGTGAGTCTTAACCAATCAGCGTTTGTTCCGGGACGTCATATTACTGATAATATTCTACTTACACAAGAATTGATGCATAATTATCATTTGGATCGTGGGATTCCTCGTTGTGCATTTAAAGTGGATATTCAGAAAGCTTATGATACTGTGGATTGGAATTTCCTTCGTGAGGTTCTTATTGGTTTTGGTTTCCATCAACGTATGGTGACTTGGATTATGGAATGTGTGTCTACGGCATCGTTTTCTATTAGCATCAATGGTTTGCTTCATGGTTATTTTAAAGGTAGGAGGGGCCTTCGTCAAGGTGACCCTCTTTCTCCTTATTTGTTCACATTGATCATGGAGGTTTTAACGCTTATGCTCAAACGAAGGGTTCGGGAGGCTGAGTCTTTCACGTTTCATAGATACTGTTCGAATATGGAATTGATTAACCTATGTTTTGCTGACGATTTGTTCTTGTTTACTCATGGAGATGTTAGCTCGGCTATGGTTATTAAGGAGGCCATGGATGAGTTTCAACATGCTTCGGGGCTTACGCCTAGTCTTCCAAAGAGTACTGCGTTTTTTTACAATGTTTTGAATCATGTAAAACTCTCTATTCTTCAGGTTTTACCGTTTGAGGAGGGGCATCTTCCAGTGAAGTATTTGGGGGTTCCCCTGGTTTCATCTCGTCTGATTATTAGAGATTGTCGTGAACTAGTGGATAGGGTGCGGACTCGTGTGCAAGATTGGAAGAATAAAGCTTTATCAGCAGCAGGCAGGCTGTAGTTGGTCCAATCTGTTATCGGTTCTATGCATGTTTACTTGGCGTCGGTCTTTGTGCTTCCTTCTCGTGTCTTGCTTGATATTGAGCAGATTATGCGTGGTTTCTTATGGTGTCATGGAGATATGAAGAAGGATAAGGCGAAAGTGGCTTGGGATGTGGTTTGTCTTCCTAAAGATGACCCGGTTTGGGTATTCGGCGATTGGATATCTTTAATAAGGTTCTCATGGTCTCGCATATTTGGAAGCTCTTAATTCTCAAAGAATCTCTTTGGGTGAAGTGGATTCATGAATATAAGCTTAAAGGTAGGAACTTTTGGGAGATTCCATGCCGTGGTAATATGACGTGGGGATGGCGTAAAATTCTTCAACTAAGGCCTATCATTAGGGAATTTATTTGGTATAAGATTGGTGATGGGTCTAAGGTATCGGTATGGTCGGATATGTGGTGTTCGAAGAGTCCGTTAACTAACACTATTTCATCTAGAGATATTCATCGTGCGGGCTTTAATTTCAATACGAAAGTTAATGATGTCATCCGAGATGGTCAGTGGTTATGGCCTGGTTTCTTCAGAGGTAAATATCCCTTTCTTGATAATATTGGTATGCCAAATATTCGTGAAGGTGTTTTGGACAGTTTGCTATGGAGGAGTGACGGAAATGCTCTTAAACCATTTTCTGTTGCTAATGTGTGGTCTTCAATACGTCCTCGGGATTTAAAGGTGCCATGGTATGATCTTGTGTGGTTTTCTTGTTGTATACCAAGGCATTCGTTTAATATGTGGTTGGTGATTAAGCAAAAGCTCAAGACGCGGGATAAGGTTTACTTGTGGGACGTTTCGGGCGCTTTGGCTACATCATGTTCTTTATGTGAAACGCAGCCGGATTCCCATGATCACTTGTTTTTGAGTGTTCGTTCTCGCAGCAGGTTTGGAATAGAGTTCGAATGGTTGCTGATTTTGGGTGCTCTAGTCCGCATTTCAGTCAAATTATGGCGCATATTCTTCCATGGCAAAGGCGGAGGACTACTAAGAGCGTCGTCTCAAAGTTGATTTTGTCTGCAGCGGCGTATTTCATTTGGCGGGAAAGGAATTGGCGTTTGTTTAAATTGGTGAAGAGGACGGTGGACCAAGTTTGTGAGTGCATTATTTCAACAGTTCGTTTGAAGATGCTTTCTTGCCATTTTAAACAGTCTAGAAAGGGGACTCGGTTTACCCACCTCTTGAGCTTACCTGAGTCTTATCTTATTTGATGTTTGTTTTTAGGTTTGTTGGTGTATGTGCCATTAGGTGGTTTTTCCCTATTGGCGTCATTGGTTATGTAGTTCTTTAGATTCATATGGCATGTCATATGAATTAGTGGTTGTTCAAGGGCTTGCTTGAGGTTAATGTGACACTTCATTCATATTCCATTGTACTTAACTGATTTTTTTGGGATTAATATATTTTACCGGGATGAAGTCCCTTTTACCCAAAACTGATATTAAAGCAAATTATCATACTTTCGTGTTGATTTTTAAGTATTAGAATGATTTTAAAAGAAGTGGATTGATATGAGTCAAGCAATCACAAAATCAACAAAAGTCAAAGCCAATGAAAATTCTTGACGAGAAAGTTATTTGTAATTATTTTTAGCTTTTAAAAACGAGTTATTGTAATTCATTTCTTATTTAAAATACAAGTTCTTGTAATTCATTTCATTGTCACGATTTGTAACAAACTTCACTTCTTTGTATTTCGTCACTATCAATAATAAATCCCTTTTCACCATTTCTCTCCAATATTTGTTCTTCATATGTGAATCTGGTAGTGAAACGCGTGTTAACTCCATTTCTCAACTAGAATTGATTAAGGGGGTGTTTGGGATTGCTTATTGAAAGCAGATTATTCATATTGAAAATGAATAATCAAATAATCATTATTTTAAAAACGTCATTTTAGAAAATAGTGTTTAAATTTTATTATCCTGTTTAAAATCGCAATAATCAGATAATCAGTTATTTTAGTGTTTGACAAATTTGATTATTTGATAAGTAAAATGACTAAAATAAACTATTTTTAGCTTTTCTCCATTTTGAAAATGCAATTAGTACCTCCTCACTTATTTTTTCAAAACTTTATTTTAGAAGCTTTAATACGCAAATAATCACTTTTCTCCATTTATTATCCAAACATTCATTTTACCTTTTCTCCATTTTCAAAATGAAATAACTAGATAATCTAGTTACAAACGCAATCTCAAACACCCACGAAATCAGCAACTCTAGTCCTAATTTGTGGTGTTTTAATTAAGCATATTTGTAGGTTTCCAATACAAAGTATTGGGTACAAGATTATTTTTTTACCATCTTTGAAACGTTAAAATGAGGGAAGAAGATTCTCTCAAGTTAAAGACAACTTTTTTTTTAAACGGCATTGAAACCAACTTAATAAATCAAGTTTTCCAATCACAATAGAGATAAATGCATGTGAGCCCTCTGTATTTCACAAAAAGAAAAACTTTTAAAGATTTATCTAAATTCTGATTGGCAAACATGATCAATCAAGTTATATTCAACTTGAGAGGATTTTGATACTAAAATGAGTAGGATGTTGACATGAAAGAATGAATCGACCCAGATTACTACGTAAAAACCCCTCTCGTCTTTAAAGAGGTCAATTTCAACAGTACCTCTCCGTCCATGTAACCAGCAATATAGAAATTCTCAAAAACAATGGTCACGTCTTATCTATGTTAATGTCTAATCAAATCCAAAATGTGGAGAAGTACATATCCAAATTTATGATAACAAAAGAACAGTGACGCTACAAAGTAGCTTCCCTTCTCATTCCAGAAGTTAGGCTAGAATCCTCCCGATCTAACCGCTGAAATTGAGCTTCTTCATCACCTTGGCATATGCGGTTGGGACTAATGCTGGTAGTCTTCCTCTACGTTTGGCGATCTTTGACTGCATGAAAAAGTACTTATGTCAATCTCATAAACTTTAAGTAGCTCTATGATAACTGTAAGTGGGCCATTATGCACTCATATTAATAGATACTAATAGATGCGGCAAATCTTCACACACAAAAAACTAAAGCACTCATATTAGTCCAAGATTATATGTTAAGTCAGAAGCTGGTCCGCTACTTTAAAAACTTGCAGCTAAAAATTATTCTAGAAACAAAACTAAATGTTTCAATAAGCTAATTTCTAAGGTACTGGACGAGTTCGTATTTCTCAGTCATATTGGTTCTAGGAGTGACATTCAGACGTAATAAATCTGAGTAACAGATAATCAAAGAGATGATTTGTTGGACTTTTAATTGCCACGCATATATTTGACGAATATTTGATGCCAATTGATTCCACCCTTATCAGGGTGTTCAATACTGGAAATGAAAGTTTGAAACATCTTAAAATAATTTTAGCCAAGTGAAAGTGCAACTGATACCTAACTAAGCTTTTATAAACAAACATTAACTATGTCATGAATTTTTATCATTTCCCTTTGTCAATAACATCTAAAATACCCAAAAGGAAATAATGAATTCGTATGCCTCACTTTCTCCATAACTATTCTCCTATTAACTATCATTAGGACTGAAGGAAGAAGAAAATAGCTGAACTGCAATCTTAGATCTAAACTGAAGGACTGCTATCTACAGCTACTATCTGACACTCATCGCCATTGCTAAAGACTGCCCAAAATCTTTTTCCACCATACTTCACGGGATTGGAGGTTTTGCTTTAACTGCACACAACCACTCACTTAAAGAACTTGAGAGGACTAACTGTATTGGTAATAGCAACTATTCTTGTATCATAAAAACCATACCATGTCTAGAAGAAATATAAATATCAGACACAATATCAAAAAGAGTTACTTTCACAGTAAAATCTAACACAGATCTAGCAAGGATACAATTAATTTACCAATGATATCATTAAGCTGAAAATACCATGAGAAACCAGGAAAATCTATGCTTTAAGATTGAAGGACGGAGAGCAATTCTTTAGGCTTTCAACATGGTAACCAGATAATATCATTATAACTTGGATGAGCTTGATTAAAAATATTCTAAAAACTGGTCGTCTCTCAAAAACTAAGGGCACAAATAAAACTAGATTAAAGTTTACTCAAGGCTAACGCGATGGTTGTAATATTCCATACGGTGAAGGCAATGCTATTAATTAATTTCGAAGCAGGCAAAGACAACTTATGCCTTCCACATGGTCCTGCAGGTGGACAGAGAATTAGAAATGCTAGCACTTTCGTAGAGATGCTGGGTAATTTATTGGTGCAAATTTTTGAGGACATAAAACGAGGAGACAAATTAACTTTGGTGCAAATTGTATTTTGTGTCAAAAATGAAATGATAAATCGGTTTAGTGGGGTTAGGTTGAAACACAAAACTTGATGCGAGTGTCATTATTTACGACACTTTTAACGTGAAAAGACTATGATCAAGCCCAAAATACTACACGAATCCGTTTGTTGAATATTGGGTTTAAAGTTTGAAACGTCTTTTAGTGATATTAATGAAGTGAAAGTCCAACAGCCACCAAATCTTTTCTAAATATCAATAACTGCATCAGGAATTCTTATTGTTTCACATATTGTCAATAAAATTTACAGATACCAAGAAAGAAATATATATATATCCCTACAGCACCTCCGTTTTACTATCATTGGGGCAGAACTAAAAATTTCTTAAACTTAAATCATAGGTCAAAATCAAAGGACACTCATCTTCCTTGTAAATTCATGGATTGGAGATTTTGCTTTTACCACACACCTGAACCACTAACCTAAAGAGCTTGAGTGGAAGAACTCACAAGAACTGTATTCTAAGAGTGGTTGAAACAAGAAGGTATTTGCATTTATGGTTGCTTACTTGGTTGGTTTGTAGTTGCCAGTGATGCCTTATCTTGTATACTCTTTTAGGCTCTTGTTGTGAGGTTTGGTGGTTTCAGCATCAGATGGCTGCTACTGCTAGAGTAGATACACTATCAAGGAAATGCCGATGGCAGCTGTCAACCCACAAGAGGGATAGAATGAGTTCAATGCTATGGATGATGCCTCCCTTTGTCTCGGTTTGATGAACTTATAGTGTGAGGTCAGGAGCATCTGCACTATGAAGTCACTGAGCTGCAGGCAATGTTTGGAGGAAAGGTAGTCTGGGTCTTGGCCATTATTGGTGAATTCTAAATAGGTGAATATAAAGCTCTGTATTAGTTGTAGGCTGCTTCTTCTTGGCCTATGTTCTGTTATTTGTGCTACTGTCCTGGTTCTTATGCATGTATAAGTCCTTGCAGTATGCAGTTGTATAAATGTTTTTTGAGGTAGTAATATATTTCATCTTTTCACCCAAAAAAAAGAAGGTATGTTGTAAAAACAAGAGTGGTTGAAACAAGTGTTATCGTATTACATAACCGTACTATGTGCACAAGGACATTTCAAACGAATATTACTCAATATAGTACTAAACTTCCACAGCATAACCTAACACGAATTTCAAGAGGTTGCAATTAATTACCATTGTATCATTCAGCTCAATATACCATTAATATAGCAACAACAAGATCCCAATCCCACCGAAGCGGGATATGGGGGAGCTATGATGACACACACCGTCCCAAGGGTAAAAGGGCCAAGAGTTGTGTATATGTAAATAGAAACATGCATAGACACAAGTGCATAAAGACATAAAAATCATAATTGCATGCAACAAAATACCATTGATATGATGTATGAAAATCTGTTCTTTGGGTGACTTATTTTTTTTCTGCTTATTTTCTTTTTTTAAGCAGAAAAACACCTTTTTCATCCAAACACTGCGTGAGCAGAAAAGCAGTTTTTCATGTTATTTGATATTAAATTAAAATGACTTTTTACTCGCATATTTACCCTTAAACCTTTCATAAATGAACTTGATTGAAAATTTATATTAAAATATTATTTTTACAAATATATTGAGTTTGTTATAAAAATAAGCAATCCAAACACAGGTTTCATAAGAATTTTTTCTACAAATACTTATTTTTATGCAGAAGCAAGCAAAATAAATAAGCAATCCCAAACACCCACTAAATAACTAAACTAGATGGGCTTTATTCACTTAAATTAAATCTCTAATGAGCTAAAAAGAAATGTTTACTCGAGACAACAAAAGCGATCCCACAACCAACAAACAGGTTGCCTCTCATAAAACCAAGAAAATAATTATAGCTAGATCATTGTTTTCTTAGGGAACATATGAAGGTAGCTATTGAGTATTGATCAGTTTGAAATGGGCAAAGACGGGCTTATGTACACCACGTGGTGACGTAGGTGTGTATAGCAACGCTGGCATTTTCTTCTAATTCGTAGCATTGTTGGAGATCTTTCTAAAAGCAGTCACTTTATCCTTTGGTAAGGGTGTGACTGTCTACATCCTACCTCCCCTACCCACTCCTGCGGGAGTAGGTATTGTGGATGTTGTTGTTAATGGTGCTAGAGATGTTGCTCGACCAGTGAATGGTTGCTGCCTTATGTTGAGAACATGATATGAGGGGACAAAATTAATAATGAAACTGTGTGTTTTGTGCAATCAAGTGACATGAGAATTCACTTGATGGGGTTGGCTTGAAACGTCAATATGTACCACCTTAAATTGTTTAATGGGCTATGGTTAAAGTCAATGGCAAAAAAACAAAGTAATACAGATTATTTACTGTGTTAAGAAAAGTGCGCATCAAGGGCGTCTGAGGCGTGAGGTGATGCAATGCAGTACCTTATTGCATCAGACATCCCAATGCATTGTGATCACTAGATGCATGAAAAGGTGTACGCCTTAAAGATGCATCAATAGAGGCACGCATCACCGCACTTGCGCGCATCATGTGTAGTTAACCTTACAACATTAAATTGACATTTTAATGTATATGGTGCTTCTAATGGGCTTTACTATTAATAGGCCAATCCAAATTGACCTTAAAAACATTTTGTGAAATGTGGTACTACTATTAATTTGTCTTATGTATCATATACAACTTAAAAAATTTAGAAGCACTCTTGTACGTAATGCGTGCACTTTTGCGTATGTGCCTCAAAACCATTTTTTTACATAAACCCAGTATTGGTGTGTTTGGCATGACAAAATCAGCTGACAGAAGTTCATAGGCTTGGATGGTCGAGAATTCCGTCAGTAATTAATGATAAAAGTAAAACTATTAAAAAATTCTTAGTACAACACCAAATCCTACAATAAAGTACATGATGTTCACAACTGTTATTGGTAATTATCTGGTTGTTACAATTACCCAACGTCCAAGTATCCAAAAAAAAACATATCGCTGGTAAGTAGTTACAATCCGTTTCCAAGGGATTAACGAAACAGAGACACAATTCCATGTTCCATCTAAAACAAAAAGCTTGAAGAATTACTACCTTTTAACAGGGTTGCAGTATATTACTATAATCCCTATATGGATTCTTGAAATATATTATCATCAATTTCCGTGAGCACCAAGATCACAATTGTTAGTTATACACATAAACTTGGCTTGAGATATATAAGTTGCTACTTGCTAGTCTATATGAAACAAAAGGCCAAAACAAAACATTGCCTAAACCTCCTTCATAACCAATTAGATAAACTTTTCCAAGACCTCCATGAATGTAGAGCAAATTAGGGAAATTTATTCGTTTTGGTTTCTACAGATTCTCTTGCACGCATGACATGCTATGCAAATACTTATAAGGTCTATAACTAAAATCAGAAAGAAACTGTAAGAACTACATAATCAACTAACATGTTATGCAAATATTTACACCATGTTCAACAACTAATCAAGTTCAAATGTTCAACAACTAATTAAGTATACTTAATTTAATTAGTTGTTGAACATGGTGTAAATATTTGCATAACATGTTAGTTGATTATTTAGTTTTGGCGCAAACCACAGGGACGAATGATGTAATTTACTCTTGTAACAAAGATATACATTCTGGGCCTCCGAATAAATTCTTCATGTTCCGTCGATGACAATGGTGACATGTGGTTTATGTAAAGTCTGATGTTGTAAAACATGTTAGGCAGTTTTCGAATTGGAATTTTCTATATATAATTTTAAAAATTTATGTATGAGTGTATGACATGCATAACAATTGATATACTTTATGTTCAAATGTTCAATAGTTCAAATCGGAGTAATTTAGCAGAGTTTTGACCACATTTTGACTGAATAGCCTAAGTTTTGGCCCAGTTTGAACAGAGTGCTTCCAGAGTTTTGACCAAGTGGCCCAGGTGTTGACTAATCCGAGTGATTTGGCCGAGTACCTTCAAAACACCTTAACCGCGAGTAGGCAATATGATGCACGGTGCAAAAATACAAAAACAACTAGGTAACCTATATATCCATTCTACTAGTCAAATGTAGACGACTAATCAAGATCAAAAGGAGGTTATGCATTGAAGTGTGGTGCAGTGTGTATATTTTTATAGATAAAATCTGGTGAGGTGACCATTGTCAATAGAGGTAATTGGAACCAGTTTATTAGAGTGATTGGTGATGGCTTAGGTACATCTTTTTGGAAAGATAAATGGGCGGGAGAGATAAAACTAAGTGAGCGTTTTCCTAGACTTTTTCAGTTAGAAAATAACAAAGATGTGTTGGTTGGCAATAGAGGTAATTGGATTGATGATAGGTGGGTGTGGAATTGGGATTGGATTTGATCCCCTCGGGGTAGGGCGGTGGGTGAGCTAAAGGACCTGGAAGAGATGATGGCAGGTATAAGAGTTGATCGAAATCGGAAAGATACATGGAAATGGAAGATTGATCAAAAAGGTTTTCAGTTAAATCCCTGACTCAATGGATTGAGGAGCGACATGTTAGGAGGGAAGCGGATAGTAGTAAAACAGAATGGAATACGCTAGTGCCTAGGAAAGTTAATGTTTTCATTTGGCGTGCGTTAAATGGCAGAATCCCGGTTCGAAATGAGCTTGACAAGAAAGGTATAGATTCGGTACTCTGCCCATGTTGTGAAAATGAATTAGAATCAGTTGACCATTGTCTAGTGTTGTGTGAGAAAGCTCAGTACATTTGGGAAAAGATTTTTGCTTGGTGGGGGATTTTTTCAGCTCGTGCATTTACGATAAAGGATATATTACAACATTCAGGGGGACGAGGTAAGGAAGCCGAAGGATTATGGCAGGCGGTGGTGTTGGTCACTGCTTACTTTATTTGGAAAAGTAGGAACATGAAGGTTTTTAAAGGGAAGACGGAGAATGGGACGAAACTCTTCAAGGACATACAATTGAAGACCTTCGAATGGGTCAGTAGGAGATCAAAGAGTTGGAACTTGCAGTGGGAAAACTGGATTGAGAGACCATTTAACTCTGGTCGAAATGATACTGCTAATGTGTGACTTTTAGGTGTGTTGTGTTTGTTTTGCTCTGGTAGCGACGATCGGGTGATCTTTATATTGTACTACACCATATACCTCATGTGGTGGTTCTGATGTGTGTATTTTGTTTTTAGTCTTCTTGTGGTTTTGTCACAGCAGATGCTTGTATTTGGTGAGTTTTTTTAATAAAAGTTCTGCTTATCAAAAAAAAAGAATCTGGTGAGAATTGTAAGTTGTTGTTAGTTGTGGAAGTTTGTGTACGTAAAAGCATGTGAATAGAAAAGCATGCCTTAAGATGAGCGTTATGTCGTTTGCCTTCCTTCCAGCGGCGAATCTGGCCATCTTTCATAGTCCTGAAACGTCCCTTGAAAGACCTGAAGATTGAATGACTTTAGGTTGAGTAGTAAAATAAAAGAAATTGATAATGATAAAGAAAAGAAAGAAACATACGAATAAGGTTTCATTTTGTATTTCTTCAACTTGGAGACAATAGGACTAGGTGGTTGCCTGGACTTCAACTTCCTTTTCCTTTGCTTGAGGGTAAGATGTCGCACTTGAATGGTGAACTATATAGATATATAAAATGGTACTTAGAAGATAAAATTAAAATTAAAAAAAAAATGAGAAAAATTAAAAAGGACTTACTAGAGGTAATGAAGAAAAAAGAGTTAAAGGGCGGGCGGCGGCGGCGAATGAAGGAGGTGAAATGATTAGGGTTTTGTTTATGGAAGAATGGAAGAGACGCTGGTTCATTAATTGTGGTTTAGGAAATGCTGATGGTTGTGAACGTAACACGCTGCCGGCGACTGATCGAAGGAGGAGGAATTTGGAGCACCATCTCTGCATTTTTATTCTTTCCCGATTCAGGAGGAGGCGTTGGCTACGGGGTGATTGTTTTAGCTTATATAATGCGCTTATAAGCTTATTAGCTTATATAAGCTTATAAGCCCAAGTGTTTGGTTAAGCTTATATAAGTGGGCTTATAAGCTTATATATGGGTATTTTGATAAGTCACAAAAATATGGCTTTTTTATGAAAGTTTTGGCTTATATAACATATTTACCATTTTACACTCATGTTAACTTAAGCTTATATAAGTCATGGGCTTATAAGCTTATGTTTTAAACATAGACTTATATAAGCCCATTATATAAGCTAAAACAAACACCCCCTACAGCTTATACAGTATCACGGGAATCTTTATTTTCCCATAAGATTATAAGGCTACCCGCAATGGAGATACGAAAATTCTGTCGCGACCGAAATTGCAGTAGGTCATCTCGTTGCGACGACTGATTCGCCCTAATCAATCGTCCTTATTCGACCCTCACACGACCTTATTTATTATCGTTAGAAATGGTTTGGGCTGTGTTTGTGATTTATGTGTTAGTATAAAAAAATTATAAAATTTAAAATTTAAATCTTATACCGTTACTCGTCCCCGTCAAATCATACCTTATTTTATTTTCATTTTAATTATTTAAATTCGTAAATTAAAATTTTAAATAAAAACGTAAACGTAAACAATTTTTATTCGAAAATTAAAACATTTATTCCATACTTAAGACATGAAAATACTGGAATTCGATTACAATAAGAATGGAAATACACTAGTAGATAGATAAAATAAAAATATATAATACGATCAGCCAGTTCCCGGATCCGAATCCGATAACTGACCAGCTAACTTCCAACGCATTGTTTCTTGTTCAACTTCTTCGGCCATGATTTCCGCCTCCAGCTCCCTTTGTGACCTTTCTTTTTTTTGCAGTGTTTCTCCCAATACTTTTTTATCTAGGTGTAGTTGATACACCTCATTGTCATTAAGTAAGCCATTTGAGTTGTTTACAATTGGAAAGGGTAGATCGGGAGACACATTTCAACGTCGGTGTTGTTGTGACGAAGAACCGATATGAGTTGTTTGAGTTCGGATGAAGGACCGATATGAGTTTGGGATGAAGAACCCAAGTTATTCAACCATTCAGTATTTTTTTCAATTCGAGCCTCCAATTTTGCCGAATTTCTAAACAAAGATCTTCGGATGTTGAAATAGATATCAGATTGATTACTTAGAAACGTGTCAATTAAATGACGTTTCTGTGGGAAAGATCACGACATTTCTCACATGTTGTGCGCAGTTTCGTATTATCTTCGTACGCTGCATCGAAATCATCAGCTAACGTCGTAAGCGCATCGTAACAACGTTGTTGTTGAATTATTTGTTTCTGAATCATAGCCTTAATCCCGTCATCGGTGTGTGGAAAAGAGCATGCCATTTTTTATTTCTGAATGTGTGTGTGAAAATACAGACAGTTGTGTGGGAAAATATTGAAAGTTGTGTGAAAATTTTATGTGTGAAAATATGGTATTTATAAAGAGAAAAAAATGATTTAAATTGAAAAAAATGAACTATGTCGCACTAGTTCGCCTTTTGGGGGCAAATAGGTCGCACTAGGTCGCAGGAGAGAAAAACTGAAAAATCAAGGTCACAGTAGGTCGCTGTTGCAGGTAGCCTAAAGTATATCTTTTAAAATTTCTCTACTCGTTCCTTTTAAATAATCATGTTAATGTGAATTCATTTAAGTGATTTATTTTTTATACGTTTCTTTATGTATTTGCATGTTTTTTCGTTTGTTTTCGTTTTCATCTGCTTTTATTTTTAGGATAATTCCATATTTACCTAATATGAAACTTAAAATGTCATATTTACCCAATTTATTTTTTGGTAAAGGGTTCCCCGGTAAATATATTAACCAAAAAAGCGTTGAAGTACAAAGGAATGTGGCTAAGATACCACATTAACCGCATGCTACAGGCAGCATGTTAACACGTGATTATGTCATGACATAAACACAAACTAATCCAGAACTACAATGCAAGTAAACTAGAAAGAAACCAAGATGCAAACATGAAGTCACACAATGTCATCAGCTTCCACCAACAGCACGAAAGGAGCAAATGATATCCAAATGAGCCCGCCTCCTTAAAAAACCTTGCCAAAGAAAACCCAATGGGAAAAACCTTGGACAAGGAAAAAAGAGTACAACCCTCACCCGCCACTCCCATCATGAAGAACTCTAGAGCTCGGCACCCTCCATTTGTCAAGCAGCAAACTCGACCTGGCAGACAACTTCTTAAAACGAAATGAAATCAACTTCAACCGAATAGTATCACAAATAAGCTGTACAATCTGATCAACGACCAACAGCTTTTTCTTGAAAAGTCTTGAATTACGTTCCATCCATATTTACCCAATTTACAAGTGAGTAATACATGATGTACAATGATTTTAATGTATCTTTGGGGAAATATGGAATTTTGTGTTTCATTTTGGGTAAATATGAAATTGCCCCATTTTTGTTATACATTTTCGTCAATTTTCATACTTTTTTCTTTTGTTTTTTATGTTTCGTCGGTCCTTTTACGTTTTCATCTGCTTTATACTTTTTTATTTGTTTTTATACGTTTTCATCCGTTTATATACATTTTCGTCTGTTTGCCAGTTTTTATACATTTTCGTCTACCTTTGTACATTTTTGTCTGTTTTTTTACGTTTTTGTCCACTTTTATACGTGTGTGTCAGTTTTTATACGTTTTCGGCCGTTGTTATACGTTTTCGTTTGTTTTTACGTTTCATAGTTTTAATACGGTTTTTTTGTAAAAGGGAGCATCCCCGGTAAAATATATTACACCAAAAAATCGTTAAATACAATGGAATGTGCCAGAAATACCAGATTAACCTCAGGGGGTGTTTGGTTAAGCTTATTAATTAGGCTTAGGCTTATGTAATATAAGCCATTTATGGCTTATATATCATGAGTTAGTAAGCCTTTGTTAAGTGTTTGGTTTAGCTTATATAACTAATAGAGTAAAATGACTAAAAAGTATATAAAAATAAAGTGGGTGTAATTAATTAAATGAGGGTATTAAAATCTTTTAATATAATATTCTTATATAAGCCTACACCTTCTTATATAAGCCACAAATTTTTGGCTTACCAAAACCCCCTCATATAAGCTTATAAGCCAAGTCATATAAGCTTAACCAAACACTTGTTACAGCTTATTTAACATATATAAGCTAATAAGCTTATAAGCCCATAATATAAGCTTAACCAAACACCCCCTCAATCAATGCTTGAACAACCACTTATACACATGTGACACGCAAATGATGTCTAGCTCAGCTAGATTGATGCATGGGTTATAGTCCTCATGTGGGTGAAGGTCAGGAGTTCGACTCCTAGTTGGAGCGAATATAGGGGATTTTCCCTGAACGAATGTCGGGTTCGAATCTCAGCTAATGCCTTAGAACCCTTTTATGGAAACTGGATGGCTAATATGGGGTGGTTATTCTCCTTAGAGAGGTTTTCGAACTCGGGGTGTCGTGCTTTGGTGCACAAAATGACATGATGAAACTTCGTTGCACCAACAGCCGTTCAAAAAAAACACACATCTGAAATGCTAGAATGCCCAGAACTAACAATACATAACCAATAACATCAATCGGTAAAAAGCCACTTCAAAGAAAGCGAGTTGAACATAGCCCACGGTACACACGAGCACCGAAACAAACAAACGAAGCACTCCATAATCATGCAGAGTGAATAAGATAATAAGGTAACCCCTAAAGATGTATCAAGGTTATACCATCTTTAAACTTCTCAAAGCAACAAGTAAGTAACTTAAGGCGAACAGAGGACTTGATACATTCAATGACTTGAACAACTGATCGTTTATGGTTTTTTTTAAAGCCTCAAATTCCGTCGCTCTCGCCAAATATAATAAGAGCAGCCTGAAACCACTAGTTTATCAATCACACTCTTTTTTTACCATCTTTTAGAAATAGGGATTGAATTGTCCATTATGACGTCTAAAGAACATGCCATGTTTGGAAGACCTTCATATGATCTTAAATCAACCTAGGGAAAACACATTTAAAAAAACGATGGTCGTGAGAGTCTAGAGGAACCTCACACACATGGCATGGCATAGAGATAGAAGAACTAATATCCCACAGAAGAGTCTTGTCTCTTCAGTCTACCCTTAGTAACAAGCGAAAAATCAAAGGATTGACGAGGGATAGAATGAGACAACCATACCGCATTACTCTAGCGAACCGTATCATATATTGCCAAATACATTCCCACACACTAGCAATGAAAAAAGGCTTAACCTTACCCAACGATTTACGCCATTCCCGCATAGCAACCGAATTCGAAAAACTAGGAAAAACAAGCATAGCCAATTATTGATATGTCGAGTACCACTCCATCGTCCATAACCAGGAGCCATTACGAACCACGTCCTTGACGTTAGAAGACAAGGAAACCCCCGCTCTATGAATACTCGGTAAGAAAAAATACCAGACAACGGATGAGAGGGCACCAACGCTCAAACCAAGTGAAGAACTTAGACCCATCACCAATGCAATAGCAAATAAATTCACGAATTAAAGGACATGCATGTATAACTTTTCACCATCCCCAAGTCATATTACTACGAAAAGGAACCTCTCAAAACTTTTCGCCCGTTTTATTTACTTTTTATACGTTTTTCTCTGTTTTTGTCCGTTTTATACGTTTTCATCCGTTTTATACATTTTGTTACCTTTTAGTCTATTTGTATATGTGGTGCTATCTTTTTATACTTTTTTGCTCGTTTTTATATGTAAAACCTGAATTTTGAAAATGTGAAATTGTCATTTTATTTCATTTTGAAAATATGGATTTTTAACTTACATTTGATATAAGGTAAACTATTGTTTTGAAATTAATTAAGAAAATTTAAATAATTAAATTATATGTTATGATTTTTGGAAAATAAAAAGGAAATAACCTAAGTATTTATTTTAAAAGGAAAAAATTATATATACACTTAATTTTTAATAAAGAAATTCATTTTTCCTATACATATTTAATATGTATACTTATTTGGTAATTTATTTAGAATATGCATCAAAATCTTTTATTTTTAAAGTTTTGGTTAAATTTGGAAAAGAGTGTGTTAGTGCAAACATTACGATGTTTTGTCGATATAATCTCTTTGTGTTTTGTTGATGACAAACGTATAATTCGCAATACATTATATAAAATGGTAAGGTACTCACACAACACATTAAAAACCCTAATATTCTCTCTCTAAAAATGGTGATTTCCGGCCACTTTTTATCTCTTTTTGATCATTCTTCTAACCTCCTAATTCACGGCTTTCTTTTTGTGCATGTTATTTGTGAATGTCCACCATATTTCATTTGTTTTATACTGATTTTAGGGTTACACCATAACCTATGTTATGGTTGTTTCTTTTTAAGATCTGTGTATTACTTGTGTTTAGGATTTGCGTTTCATAGATCTTGTGTTGCAAAGACAGCCGCTGTTAGGGTTTAGGATCTGATTAGATTTAGGGTTTATGCCGTTTTGTCATTTTTGTTTATGTTCCTTATTGTTTGTGATCTGTTTAAATATTGGTTGTGTAGATTCGATTTGGAGATCAGGTTATTTCGTTTTTTAAGGTTTTTGCGAGTTAGGGTTTTGGTGTTGGAGATGGAGGGTCGTGGGTACTATGTGGATTTGGATAGCCTTGCCCAGCGTATGCAGAGATTGAAGGCAGCGAGTGGTGAGGTTTGTGACGAATCACAGAAACAAGTGGCTGTTGGGGAGGTACAAAACAATAATATGGCTGGTCTTAATATGGCTGCTGGGATACTTCGTAACCCTAATTTGATGGCTGTTGATAAGACTGATAATTTAATGGGTGAGTTGGACAGTATACGTGGTGGGGGTATGACGTCAAGTCTTGAGGAAGATGATGGTACTATGGCTGAAAACCCTAATCTTACTCAAGGTGATAGTTCTTTAAAAATTGCTATTGATGCTGGTCTGAAATCAGAAGGAGTTTTAAATGATGTTACGGCTAATGACAAGCAAGAGAAGGGATCACGAGGGGTTCAGATTCCATCTAAATCAGATTTAGGTCAGCGGGTGGGATCATTTGCATCGATAGTTCAAAATGAGGCTGTCCTGAATCAGCGTACTAAGGTTGTGAAAATATCTGAGTTACGTTGTGAGGAGTGTGTTGATGGTGCACGAATCGCTATTCCTTATGATGTTGTTGAAGAGGTTGAATCGCGTTTGGCAAACACGCTTTATGGGCATTTTATTGGTAAACGGTTAGCTTTCCCGCTTGTGGAAAACTATGTTAAGAATGCATGGGCTCGATTTGGGCTGAAACGTGTTCAACTTCATGAAGATTCTTTCCTTTTCCAATTCAATTCGAAGGAATGAATGGAAGGAGTTCTTGAAAATGGTCCGTGGTTGATTAGGACCGTGCCTATTTTTTTGAACATATGGTCGCCTTCTACTGATTTGCAAAAGGCGGAGATCAAGAGAGCGTCGGTGTGGGTTAAACTTCATCATGTGCCGATTGCTGCTTATTCGGAGGTTGGTCTTAGTCTTATCACTACCTAAATTGGTACACCTATTATGCTAGATTCCTATACGAGTAATATGTGTGCTAACTCATGGGGTCGTAGCACCTACGCGCGTGCTCTTATTGAGGTTTCTGCTGATGTTGAGTTACTGGATTCGATGGTAATTGTTGTTCCAAAAGGTCGTGATAAAGGTCATTCTTTGGTTACGATTGATATTGAGTACGAATGGAAACCACCTAGATGCTCTACATGCTTGATTTTTGATCATATTAATGATAGGTGCCCGAAATTGCCCAAGGAAGTGGTCGCTCATGCTATTAGTGTTGCGGTTGATGGATTTGAGGTGGTTAAGAACAAGAAGAATAAAGGTAAAAAGAAGCAAACACAAGTTGCAGGTATCAAGTTAACTAAACCGGCTCTTAATCTTCAGTTTCGTAATGTTGAGAGGGGTGAGACCTCTAAAGCTACGGGTAAGAATCCTAAGCCGGCTGCTCCTATGCTTAAGAAGGGTTTCTTGAATAACAAAGCTTCGAGTTTTGTAGCGAAGACTAATTATAAGGAGAAGAGTTCTCATAATTCTTTTAGTGCTCTTTGGGATAAGATAGATGATGGTACAGATTGGGAGGATGGTTTTAACACCAAGGAAGATGTGATTAATGCTAGTGATAGTGAGGTTGAAGAAGTCATATCGATTGATGATCGGCATGGTTCTCGTCAGCCTGATGTTCGCTCTAAGTGTTAACCGTGATGTCGTTTTACTTTCATTGTTCATGCACCTTTAGGTGGTTTTTTCCTATTGGTGTTATCTGTTTTGTAATTGTTTAGTAGGATCATATGGCATGTCATATGATATAGTGGTTGTTCAAGCTGTTGCTTGAGGTTAATGTAGCATTGCAGCTACATTCCATTGTACTTCAACGCTTTTTGGGAATATATTTTACCGGGGTTTGTCCCCTTTACCCAAAAAAAAATGTTAAGGTACTCGTAATCACTCAAGAATACATTTGTATACTTCTCTCGACATCTCCAAGATCGCATTCGGGATGAATCACTCAAGGTATGAATAAACATGTCATTAACCTAACTAAGTGAACAAGGATTAATATTTTCTTAAAACTCACATTTAATCAAATGTGACAAAAGATTTTAATAAACTTTATTTTTAAGAAAATATTTTATTAAAAAGAAAATAGAAATTTGAATTTGGAATATTCCAAAGAATATTCCCTAAGGCATATTTCAAAGAATATTCTTTCATTTGAATTTGGCATATTCCATATGCCAAAAGAATATCCTTTGAAGGTATAAACTACCCAAGATGGCATATCCACACTAAAGGACAAAATGGACGGTCTCCAAGCAGGAGGTTCCTTATTGATAAGGAACTACGGGCCGCAGTTCTTTATTGATAAGGAACTATGGGTGTTTTTTACCGTTGCACTCTTGCCCTATAAATAGTGGATCATTTCCAGCTTTTCTTTCAACCTTTTTTGCACAGTTTCTTTAAAAAACATCTTTAAACTCCTTGATTTGTTAGTTTAGATTAATCTTGTTTAAGATGTGATTCTCTCCTTCAATCCTCTCATCCTCTCAAGTTCAAAGAGAAGAACACTTTCATTACCATGAAGTGTTGGGTTCATAACATGATGAAAATCTCTCCTTCTAGATCAAGTCATTGATTTCCTACTATGTATATGTAGAAGATCCAAGTATTGGGTTCACTTGGATGTGTTTGTAAGGGTAGAAGATCCAAGTGATGGGTATCGTTGGATTAGGTGTTAGTTGTGTAGATCCAAGTTTGTTAATACTTGGATATAGTGTTAGAGTCATAGATCTAAGTGTTGTGTGCTTACTGCTTAGATCTATATGGTTTATGTGTTTAGGCTATAAAACACAAGGTTTATTATGTTGGGCCATAAAACATAACTAGTGTGAAGATCGGTGTAGATGGGTGTAGATTGGTCCTACCTAAGATTAGGACTCGACATCTAGCCTTATGTCGGAAAATGGTGAAGTAGGTGACGTGTGTAGATTGGTCCTACCTAAGATTAAGACTCGACTTTTAGCTTAGAGTCGGAAATTGGATAAGCGACGTTGTGTATGGTTTTTCCACCTTAAGGAGTTTGTTGACTAGTGAAGTAACTCTCGAGTAAGGTGTACTCGAGGAGTGGAGTAGGGCGAAGAGGAGCTTCGTGACCGAACCACTATAAATCATCGTGTCGGTACTTTCCTTTACATTTATGTCTTTACTCTTATTGATGCATTTATATGTTGTTGTGTGTTGTGTGCATCTCATAATCTAAACATCTAAATTGCGGAAAAGTTAAGGCTTAGTACGTGTGTGCTTCATGCTTAGATTATGGTCAAGTGTACATCACTTATTCTAAACATATTAGTTGCGGAAAAGCTTATGCTTAGTACGTGTGTGCTTAGTGTTTAGACTATTTCTTGATGTACTCTTGATTTGATGTGTTTGTGTGTTTTCTTACTTGTAGTATTTATCTTTCAATCAAACACATCTCATATCTAGTCAAACTTGATCGAGAATTTGATATCAAGGATTGCTTAAGTTTAACATTCAATAAATGGTTTCGTCCACTGTCGGCGGTTCCCTAAATGAACCGGCGGTTCTTTATTGATAAAGAACCGCGGGTACAATAAAGAACCGCGCACAGTGGATTAAGCCGAAATGTTTTGAAAATGAACTAGAAACTATTCAACCCCCCTTCTAGTTTCTACAACTGGTATCAGAGCGTGGTTATTCAAGATCTTTGAATTATATTGTACTTTAAAGCTTGGATCGATCTTTGCTCTCTTTTTCAAAACAAATGGTTTTTTAAAAATGAAAACGGCTTTTAAAAATGGAGACGATCTTTGTATCAAATTGTTCATGGAGAGTGATTACTTATGAAATGTGTCTTGTTTTTTCATTCGTACAAGTTTTGATGTTAAATAAACTTCGTATAATAGCTTGATAACAAATCTTTTCATGTTTGGAAGTATAAAAATATTTTGTGTCATAATTAACTCTAAAATACGAGTCCTATGTGTCTAAAATGATTTTTTAGAGTCCTAATTCCTTCCTAAATGTTATCAAATGATTTTGGCCAAATACTCAATTTTTGCCTACTGACCGCGGTTCTTTATCTGTTCCCCGAGGTTCCTTATCAATAAGGAACCGCAGTCAGTCCGACACAGATTTTTGCAAACTTTGAAAAATCATATAAAATCAACCGTAAGTCCGTAGAAATCATGCCACCCGTCATTTCGAGTGTAATTGAATTTACTTTCTATTAAAAATGATTCCAAACCTTTATTCAAACTTTAAATTTTGGATGTTTTCTATGTTCCGTACTTTGTCCAAAGCATTGAGTCTCGGTTTGTCTTAAAACTTGTGTTTTACTCTTTTATATTAAGTTAGACATCTCTTGTTGATATATCTTTGTAAATTGACATATTTATAAAGTGTTGAACTTAATTAAATTTTGAAATGGGTCGAAAATTATTTACAAATAAAATCAAGCTATGTATACTTTGGTGTATCTAACACTCAAAACAATGACGAATGCTTTTGTGTTTTTTCTTTTATCTTCGGACATTCTTAAGTGATCATTACTATTGGTAGCAGTGTTACTTAGTTGTCTACTTATGTGTGCATTTAAAATGTGTATAATGCAAGTTCGTTTTCTCAGTTCTTAACTAATAGAAAGTCCAATCAATATCAAATTTATAATTGTTTTTGGTTGTTCAAGCTTGCTTGGTAATCTATTGCTAGTTCAAACAAAACTATCTAAAAATGAAAAATATAAACCTACTTATACGTAAAACAAATTGCAAATTCCAAATTTTATTCAAACAAAATATAAAAATGCAAAATTTAAAACTATAAGGACTGAAAATGTAATTCCTATAAAATGTAAATGCTTGAAATGAAAGTTCTAACAACTATAGGGACTAAAAATGTAAAACAGTTAACTAAAAGGACCAAACTTGTAAAAACTTTAACAAACTAACCAAATTTTAACAAACTAACAAAATTAACAACTGAAATTTAACAAACTTCAAATATAAAGGACCAAGTTTTGCAAAATCCACAAAATTAGGAAGATTAGCTAGGTTTAGAAACTGATTAAGCTTCTAGGGACTAAAGTGCAATAAAATCAAAATTCTAACTAAAAACGGGCAACAAGAATGATTAAGCTCGTTTGAGCTTAATACTCAATCAAATAAGCTGAAATCACTTGCAAAACTCTTAAAATCCAATTATAGCTACGTGTGTTCAAGGAAATAAGCTAAAAGTCCAAAATAAGCAATTGAGTGCTTATTAATAAGCACAAAATAAGCTACAGCTTATTTCAATCAGTCACAACCTGATTTTTGTGACAATTCTGATTAAGCACTTGATTACAAGAACGGGAAATCAAATTAGAGCCATTTTCATCCAGTAATGAAGAAGAAATTTGAAATAAGCTCTTTTTAGCTTATGTTGACCAAACGTTGACCGATTTTTGTGAAAAAGCTCAAAATTTCAAAATCTCATATTCAATACTATCTAAACAGGATTGTGAAAGAAAACAGCTACTTCAATGAAGTGGATTAAGAGAACTAGTGAAACAGTCACCTCTTTATCACAGAGAATGACATTTGCTCAAGCTTGAGATAAAAAGCTGTTTTCTAGCTTAATCCTGAATACTGTAGATTTTCCTCTTAAAGTCTAAAAGTTTATGTTATAAGCTATAACTAGAAACTGGTTTGAGCAAATTTCATTAAGAATTGAAGGAGAAATCAGCAAGTGAATTTGGCAAGTTTTCAAACAAAAGCTGATAAGAAGAATGACCCAAACTTTTTGTTAACCAATTGCCTTTTTGACTATTTTTATGACTTGTGAATGACTTAAGACTACTTGTTAACACCTAATGACTAGAAATGAACTTCTAAACACCAATTTTTAACACTTGAAAACTGATTTACAACTACTCCCAAACACTCCTTAAAAGGTTTTGATCAAACTTTTACAAAGACTTTATGAGTTATGGTTTAAACTGAAACAAAAGCTATAGCAAACTTGATTCAATGGATAAAATGGAAGCTAATCAAACTGAAATCACACAATTATAACAACTAGAACTCAATTAAACTGTTATGCTACAAAGTAACTGAAAATAAGCAGAAACTACAAATGGATCACAAAACAATGAACAAGTAAGCAAGATTAAGCTACAAATGAACTTAAATCAATCAATCAACAACTATTTATCAAGTAAAACAGACAGCCATCAAAGTTATCTAGGAAAATGAGCAGGCAAGGACTTGTTAAGGGGAACATAAAACTAGAGCAATGAAACCTATTGTAGAGGTCCTTTGGGAAGAAGAGGAGCGCTGAGCTCTCTTGCCCTAGTGATACCACCACCTATCACTAGTAATCAACTCAAATCAACAATCAAACAGCTACAATTCATCAAACTTCCATGAAACCTTCAAGAACAATGGAAAGAACTTGAATTCTGATCAAACAGCAACAATACTTCAACAATGTCAGTTATGATCTTTGGTTGATCATAACAAACATCTAACAGCAACAATGGAATCACACAACAGCAGGAAAGTAGCAGGAATTGAAGAACAGAATTTGGCGGGAAAACTTGAATTTGAAATTTTATTGAAGAATTCAGTTACAAATGTTTGTTACAAGCTTCTAACTAACTAACTAACTCAAGAGTTTGTCAGACTCTTGAGTAGTTAGGTGAAAAGGAGGAAAAAGGGAAAAGGAAATTTAAGAACTAGGTGTTTTACAAATTTAAGCTACAATCACAAATGAAGTACAAGCTAGGTATTTATAGGCAAGATAGGAGATTCTGTTGGAGTTCGTGACGTGTTCGGGCCAATCATAGCTTGACACGTGGAGGAATTCTGCAAATCCACTTTGAAGGTGATGAACATTGAATTGGGGGTTTTTGATTCAATGGATGATATGTTAATTAGATTGCACCATTGGATTCGTCTTCCAAAATTAAGCAACTTTGGTGTTTTGATCATCTCTTGAAACGGCTTAAATCTCAAACCCGATCCTGGAAATATTTTTGTTAAAGAAGATGGACACGTGGCGCCTTCTGGTTGGTTGTGAGGGTGTGTTGCGGATTGCACTGTTGTGATATGGTAATAAATGAGGCGGCTGTGAGTGGGTATTAATGAGGGTAATGTGGCAATCCGTGTGATGTCCTTTCTCTCTTCTCATTGGTTACTTTCTTTTCACATGGATTAAGAATGCAAAACTTTCCATAATTGGCAGATTAGGTCCCTATACTTGGCAGTTTGCTATTTAAGGCCAGAATCTTCATTCCTTTGACATTTTTGGCCCTTCAACTTTGATTCTTCAACAAAATGGCCCTTTGACTTGAGTTGACTTTGTAGTTGACCAAATTTGACTTGAATCTTGACTTTTCTTTATTTGCACTTCTAGTCCTTCAACTTTCACAAATTGTCAAGATAGGTCCTTGAACTTCAAAGTCTTGTCACTTTTGATCCTCTTTTGTCTTTTTCATCCATTTGAGCTTGGTTTTTCCTTGTTTGCTTGAAATTGTATCCTTTTACCTACATAAGATCACACAAACACAAACATACCACATAACACTGCTTTTTACAAGATAAATGGGTATTTTGCTTCATGTTTTAGGGTTATTTGTTGATAAAAGGATATGAGTTTAAGCTCATATCAACATTGCATATAGGATTAATATCTCTTGGTTTACAATTGTTACATAAACATTTTGTACACCTTGGCATGTTCTTTAACACTTTTAGGTTTGAAAGCTTTGGAAGCTTGTCAAATCTATTGATGCGGGTCGTCTTACTCGATCATTGTGTTATTAGTTCAAGTAGATTAATGTATCACTATAAAACATGAAACACCCTTTGAAAATCTTAGTTATTTTCTCTTAAAGGAGTGTTTGTGGGAATCAAGAAAGATTTTGATTAAATATCAATTCATTACTCAAAGTATGATTGGTATCATTATCGAATCTAATTGACGTGTTTTTTAGTGTAGTCATAAATGTGGTTTATTAATAATATACATCGGATCATAACTCACACTTGTGTTGATGATGGTATATTGAATCTACTTGTTCAAATTATTATACATATTTTGTTTAATAATTGCTTATAATGCACAATGGAGCCGGTTTGACAACTTGGATGTTTCATCCGAAATACTCAAGTAATTTACATTGCAATGCAATTTTTAAATGTGTCATCTCCGAAAGACCAATCAAGAGTGTTCCTTTGTTTTGTGTAAACGTTGTTTATACACTTCAAAGTGTTTGGCCTCAAGTTCTACTAAGGTAAATAACCTTAACTAGACTGGTTTGACAAGATATGCAATGGTGAATTCTTTACCCTCATTAGGTTGTGCATTGTGTCGTCATACACTTTCATCCTTGCTACACTTTATTAGACAAATGTAGGAATTACATTTTCTCTAACTTGAGAATGACTACTAGAGAATTTATGCACTAGAATCTTAATTTGACCTAACGGTTGAATTACTTCCATGTGGGAAGATGGGTTATTTTATAACTCGTAAAAACGGTCGTGCTTAGCCTTAATTGAGCATCTCTAGTGATAGTCTCATACTCATTCTCTAAATTGGCTAAATGGCTCTTCCTAAATATTACTAATGATAGTTTACTTTGATGAACTTTGTATGTCATTAGGAGTCTTTTTCTTTTATAGCCATTAGGTTTTTCTTAGCCTTCTTCTTACGTGCTAATTGAACCTATGTGTTTTTCCTTTGTGTGTGAACTAGTTTTTATTGCTCTTTAGCATAACTTTATGATAAGTTAGACTAGAACATTAGGATTTTCCGAATTGGAAAAATTCCCTTATCCTCCAAAACACACCCTCTGTGGGCGGTTCTTTATAGAGATCGCGGCTCCATATCGATATGGAACTGCCGGTGGAGAAAAGGAACCGCGGGCAGACACCTTTAAAAATGGGTTTTCCAAAACATCCCAATTGTTCCATCACCCTTTGGAATCCTTGTTTCAAACCTATGGTCACTCCCAAAATATCTTGTGCTTTTTCTTCTTAACCCAAAACATTTTGAAATCTCTTTCACACCAAAGCAAAATGTATTTTTCACAAATGAAAGCCTTGATTATCCACTATTTTCTAAAATCTCTTTCAATCGAAATTCACCAAAGAACACACCAAATTAAATCTTTTCTCCTTCTAAGGAAATTGATTTTGGAAACTCTCTTTTTCCACCACTTCCCTTTTTGTGTTCTTACTCCATCACATGATTATGTCATGCATCATGGAACATATTGTCATTGTTGTCAATATCAACATCTTGTCATGTCTTATATCTATAATGAGTTGAATTACAAAATTATCACCAAGCCTTCTCCACCAAATTCCGCCACCACCTTGTCTTTTATTTAAGAATGTTGATTACTTATTTCTAAGACATCTAATTTAAGCAAATCTTAGGGTTCTAGTTGAACTAGGATTAAAATTATGCTTAAGTTTTAGGCTTGTGTTTCATACATCTTTGTATGATGATAGGTGTAAAAACACCCATCTTTTTACCACTTAAAACAACTAAAAACGAGACCAAACGTATATTTAATGTCGTAAATGTCAGAATTATGCGTGGTTTGTGTTTTTGTTGTGTTTTAGGACCAAAAGATGAAAAAGGAAGAAAACACAGGCTTTCACGGGCTTTTATCGAAGAAAAAGACGAAGACAAAGTCAAAAGATCAAAAGTGCAAAAAGAACGAAAGTCAATGGGTCTATTTTGAAGATTTATTGAAGAAAATGGCCAAAGACGGAAGTTTAACAAGTCGAAGAACCAAATTTAATAAAAGAAGAAATTAAAAGTCGGTTCATTTTATTTATCGACAAATTCCGAGACAAAGTCGAGAAGGACGAATTAATTAAAGAGACGATAAGACAAAAGAAAGAAGCAAGCAACAACCCTTATTACTCCTCCACTATATAAAGACTCATCTCCATTTTTATTTTTCATTATTAGTTTAGGAGTAGTTGTAGTTTATTTTTCACATAGTAATTAGAAGTAGGAGTAGGTGTAATTTTAATTTTCCATGTCTTAATTTCTTTTAATCTTGTTGTTGAATCTTGAATCTTTATATTTTAATTAAGTTTTTTCAATTAATCTCATCCTTCATTTCTTGTTTGATTTAATCCTTATAGCTTATTGGTGCTTATTGTTTATTTTGATTGTTTGATTGATTTGATTAAGTGGGTTTTAATAGTTATAATTATTAATTTAAATCTTATTGATTTGGTTAATTTGGTGTTTGTTAGATTTTAATTTGTGTTTAGTTTGGCTTATTTTTTAGATTAAATCTGCTTAATTTTTTGCTTATTTTTGTTCCCTATATTTTTAAGATCTTGATTTGGTCTGTTAAGTTGCGCACTGTTATCTTCGGAAAAGGGTTTGACCTTTTATCAGAAATTATTGTTTATTCCGAAGATTTTATTTTTATCCGAAAATTGATTTTTATCCGAATATTGCTTAGTATTTTTATCCGAAATTTTTTATTATTCCGAAAATAGATTTCTTCAGTTTATCCAAAAAACTTGTTTTTATCCGAAGATTAGAATTTATCCGAAATAGTTTTAGTCTATTTATCCGAAAATAGCATTTTATCCGAAATTGATTATATCCGAAAAAGACATATTATCTGAAAACCACAACATTTTTCCCGCCAAAAAGCATTTATCCGAAGATCTCTAAAACTATTATTCCGAAGATATAAAAAGTAAATATTTCGAAGATTCTTAAAAAAAATTTCTTATCCGAAGATACCAAACAAACTTTTATCCGAAGAATATATATATTAACATTCAGAAACCTTTTTCTTTTCCTTTAGTTATCCGAAAATGGGAATCCACCCATTTTTATCCGAATATATATTAACATTCAGGAAGTAGATTTTGTTTCCCTCCAATTCTTTGCTCCCCATGAGCCAACATGTCCCCCATGTGCGACATTTATTCCGTAAGTTGATTTAGTTTTATCCGAAAGTCGTTTTTATTTTTATTCTGAAAGTCAGTTATTTTTAGTTATATTTTTCCGCAAATTTTAGTATTAGTATTTTATCGAAAAGTTTAAGTTTTAACTTTTATTAAGTGCCCGCTTTAATATTTGCCTCGTTTAGTTTTATAGTAGCCATATAGTCCAATTTCTTTCTTTTTCATTAAGTAAGTTTTATTTTTTAATTCGAAAGTTTATTTTTATTTTTCACTTTTACTTTTATTTCAAAATTTATTTTTATTTTATTTTTATTATTTTTACTTTTTATGAAGTTTTTAACTTTGTTTAATTTCTTTTATATTTTGTCATTTACTTTTAAAGTCTTTATTTTAGTTTAATCTTTTCAAGCTTTCATTTTTATCTAGTTACTCAATGAAAATTTCTTTATTTTTACCAAGAACGACTGAGTCACACATTTAACCGGAGATCAATTCGATTAGACACCGAGAAAAATGAACTTTTTAATATACAAAATCTTTATTTCAAATGGCGCCGTGAAGATTAACGGTTTTTTGTGAGAGACGCGTCGGATTTTGGGATCCGTTCACTTTTAAACGTTATTTTTCGTGTCTAAAATTTTCAAAAATCCATAAAAAATTAAAAATTTCAAAAATCCAAAAACATTTAAAAAATCATAAAAAACATGTCTTTTTCAAAAAGTTTTGCACCAAAAATATTCCTCTTAATCCTCTATTGTGTTTAATTCTTTTTCTCAACCCTCTTAATTTTAATTCTTCATGGATTCGTATGTCTATTACGTAGGGTGTGGGAGACCATTGTATGGTTTTCAAACATGTCAATGGTGTACATGTGAGCGGTGCGGAAATGATATCGACAGTACACAATTTGGATTTTGTCCCTCGTGCAATTCGATTAACTCATCATTTGCTTCTAATGCACTTACTCCCCCCTCTTGCATATATTGTGGAAGCGATTCTCATTGGCATGTTTCGTGTCCGATTCGATACCCGTCTCATGACGATCAAGAACCGGGTTACAATTATGACAATGGTAATAACTATCTACAAGACGCACCGGGTTTTTCTCAATACCCGTGTTGCAAAAATTGTGGCGGCCCTCACAATACCTTTTCTTGTCAACCGATGAATTATTATAAGCCAAATCTGTGTTCTAATTATTCTCAACCGATGAATTACCATGAGCCAAATCCGTGCTATAATTCCGGTTTTCAAAATTTTGAGCCCCCACAACACTCCCTCGATCATCAACCCTCTTTTGTAATTCCTGATGAGCCACTAGCCACTCTTCTTACTCAATTTCTAAAACTTCAAGAAGGTTTAAATAAATATCTCGAAAAATGGCAAGAGGATCAGCGACAAAAGCAAGTATCTAATCTTAGTGCTTATACTCCTCCTCTTGTGCGTCCATACTGTTATGATGATGATGACGATGAGAATACTATTTCTTGGAATGATCTTGTTTCTCAATATCCTGTCCCTAGTGCAATTGTAATTCCTTCTATCGATATCCCAAATGCGTCTAAGGATAGTGATACATCGAGTGAGGTTAGTGATTTTGCTCTCGACAAATTCTTTGAGGAGGTTTGTGATGTACCGACTTTTGCGGAGCTTACGGACGCGATCGCTCTTAATGATGATTTTTCTCCATGCTATGAGAATTTCACTTTTGAAATTTCTCATTCTTCCCCATTTCCTCCGGGAGATGAGGGCGATGTTGATTTATTCTCTCCGACTTACGAGAAGTACACCAACGAACTTGGTCTTTTAGATGAGATGGAAGACGTTATTCTTCGCGACAAATTATTGAAAGTTCATCTTCTTATTGCTGAAATTGAAGCGTTGAATTCTACTCCTATTACCCAGTCTTTACCCCCGTCTTTTACTCCCGATGAGAATAATGACACATTTATGGAGGAAATCGACATTCTCTCAATACCTCCGGGTATTGATGATGATGACACGGAGGAGGATATTCTTTTTTATACTTTGATGCATGAAGATTTTGTCCCAGTCCCCCTCCCGAGCACCTCTTATCCCATACTTTGGAGACCATTATTGAGGATGAGTGCTTTGACCCAGTAGGTGACATTGATTATTCTATGATTGATACCTTTACGGCTTTGCCTTTTAGTGACCATCATATGCCTATTGGGGATGAAAATTTGCTTCCTTTACCCACCCCACCTCCCGTGGATGATAACTTCACATACTTTTCGTATGTTGAGAGGACTTTTCTACCCTTCAAGACTTATCCTCCTGCCTCTCATTTATTATGTTCCTCCGGGACCGAGGACAAGATTTTTGATCCCGGTATTACATTAGAGGCCTCCCCATGGACCATTTAATTCAGGGACGAGTCAGGCTCGTGACTCGGTTAACAAAAACAAGCGCTTCTCGGGAGGCAACCCGATTATCTATCCTTTTTATATGTTTTTATAATAAGTATAGGGGAGCCCCGTAAGTGTTTGTTGTTTTCTTTCTTATGATGTGCAGGGATTGGAGCTTCAAAGATTCACTTTTGATGACTTTTGATGACCCGTGATTCCGTGTACCCTTCTTCCCGGTTCTATCCTAAACTCTTTTGATTCACTATTTTATATTCTTCAATATTAAAATAGGAATCACTTTAGTTGTCTCTTCCTTAGCGAGATTTAAACAACGTGCATAATGTCCTAAGTGTAGGGGAGTTTACTCCCACATGCTTAAACATTGATGACAATGTATATATCAAGTGTAGGGGGACTTCTATCGAAGTTAAGTGGGCTTTTCCATTAATTTGTCCTCATTTTAACCAGAAAATTGATTTTTCGACATTTTTTAAAAATTTTAATCTATTTTGGCCTACTAATATTTTCCTTTGTTATTGTTATTTTCTTTTTTTAATAAAATGGTTTTAATAAGTTTAGATGTCTTTGATATATTAGGCCCGCCATGAATCTTTTGACTCAACTCGAGTTTACTTATTCGAGTTTACTCTAGCTAGTATCCTTAACGTGTTTAAATCAAGTGTTGCTAGGCTTTTATATAGGGAACTTTAAAACGCGAAAGTCTTAACTCATACGGGTTAAGAACAAGAACTTTTCGCAAGTTCCTATAATTGATCCTAGAAAGTCGTTTATCAAGGGAACTTTAAAATGCAAATTCTAAACTTGAAAAAGTCTAAGAAGATGCAAGATCCTATAGATGACTTGAAAACCCAAAACTTCGATTTAATAGGCTAAGCATCCACGAGTCTCATTCCTTGAGATTTTAAATTGTGGAGAACGAGAGATGATAGAGTCAATTATAAGTTTGGTATTTTTTCATGAATTTATGTGAGTTAATTATGAGCTTTTTCTCCCATCGCTTGTTAATAAATTTAATTGCAATAAGTAAGGTCGTACGATTTGAAAAGTTCCCCTTGTGTAATCAGGTCCCTAACTCGCATAATCATCTTTTCTTTGAATGTTCTTATTCTACACAGGTTTGGTTACAATTGCGTGGGAGGTGTGGAATGCACAATATTTCTCCGCGTATGATTGATATTCTGGAGTTTATTAGACCCTTAGCTAAGGGGTGTTCAGTTGTTAGTATCATTGCTCGGGTTGTGTTAGCAGCTTCGGTCTACTTCATTTGGAGAGAGCGAAATAATAGGCTTTTTAACAAGAAGTCTTTGACGGTTGCTAAGCTTGTGACTTCAGTTTGTGATACGGTTCGGCTCAAGCTTCTCACTTTAAGTATTTATAACCTTTACAAAATTCTCTCTCCCCTATGGGGCGATTTCCGGCGCCGCCACCACCAAGGTTTTCCGGCTTAATCCTAATCTAATGAACGCCTCTCTACCTATATATTACTAATATCGGTCAATTCTGATGATGTCTTTGATTTCCATTGTGGTTTTCATTGATTTTCGCTAGATCTGCTTGTTATTGGTGTGTAGGGTATGCAATCGTTTATTATGGTTGGGTGACTGTCTAGGTGGTGGCGTCGGAATGTTTTCGTCCCATAACAGGCGTAGCGAATTCCTAACCCTAATTTTCTAGGGTTTCGTTTCTTGTGTCCTATTTTTCTAGGGTTGCTACGCCATGGGTGCTTCTGAATGGAGGATCATTCTTTTGTTTGGGGTAGCCTGGTGGTTCTATGAGGCTGCGTGTTTTTAACGAAACCCTAATCTTGTTAGGGTTCTTTTCAGGTAATGTTTTTGGTGGTTTGGTTAGCCGCTATTGGTTTGGATCTTCAATGCTGATCACCGAATCGCTATGGTTGTAGAGATTCATTTTATTTGTACGATCTAACCATGTTCATGGTTGTGAATCGGGAAATCCTTATTTTTAGGGTTTCGCTTTGGTTAGCTAATATATTCAGATTCGCTGCTCATGCCTGGTTGTCAGCACGTTGTCATGGTTTGATGCATGGCGACGGGGACCTTCGGTCCTTATGACTACTCAGGGTTTGATTGTTTTTTGGTTAGGAGGTTGGTTGATGCTGGAGATGTTGACTTGGGACTGGTCGTGGTAACGGGGAGGGGAGAGGGGAAATCTCGAAATCATTAGGGTTGTGTAGCATGTGGGTATCACGTGACCTGCATTGATATTCATTCCTATCTTCGAGTGATTTGGCATGGAAGTACCTGATAGACAGGTAAGAAGTCGTGTACGTCAAAATCAATATTCTTATCATGAAGACGGAACGATGGCTTTTTAGTTTTATAAGTTGGAAACGATGTCATTTTTATTGTTTATATTAATTTTCGTGTTCCACGTATTCAGTAGTCATAAGAGTGGCATGTCATTCTTATGTAGGTGTTTTGGTTATCGCACATTATTTAGGTGCTGGTTGTAGCCTATGTAACGGGCCGTGATGTTAGGACTTCACCTACATCCGATTGTACTTCAACGTTTTTTGGTGTAATGCATTTTACCGGGGTTTGATACCCTTTTACCCAAAAAAAAGCTTCTCACTTTTAAATTCAAGAAGATTTCTTCAGTGTCTCTAGTGATTATTGAAGATTGGAAAATCCCTAAGGTGTGTATTGATCCTAATGGGAGTGCTGGGTAAGGGCCGTACTCTTTTTCCCTTTGCGGGGTTTTTCCCATTGGGTTTTTCTCGTAAAGGTTTTTTAAGGAGGCGGCCTTATTTGGATCTTTTGCTCTCTTTATGTTGATGCTGGTATGGTGAGTTGGTCGCATGGTTTCAAGAACTTTTCTTGTTGGATTTTGCTAATGTTGCATTTATGTCTATCAGTAGAAGTATGTATTAGGTTTTGGTGTTTCATTTCCTTTTGTTAACAAGCTGCATGTAGCTTGCGGTTATTGTGGTATCTTAGCCACATTCATTTGTACTTCAACGTTTTTTTTGGTTAATATATTTACCGGGGCAACCCTTTACCAAAAAAATACGATTTGAAAAGTTACTTAGCTTCTAGCACAAGATCGTTTAAAAGTTGCTCGGTATTAATTAGAGTTCATAGCCAAGGCATAACTTATTGAAGCGGGATGCGAAGATTGGCGAGTCCGAAAAGGCCCTAACAAGGCATGAGGGCTACATTTTGTTGCTAAAGATCCAAAGTGATGTGAAGAATCATTTATCAAAAATCAATATGAAGGATCGAGACACACGACGAAAAGCAAATACTCCCCTAAAGATCATGGAGAAGTCTATCCGAAAAGACCCTAGCAAGGTATGAGGATAAATAGATCCAAGTCCTAAAAGGAGGCGGATCGTTGTATATCAAAATCCCAAATAAAGATTGGAGAAAAATGAAGAAGTCGTGGTCCAAGTATGAAGAATCTCTCAAAAACTTCAAGCGAATAAATTCCTATTATGAAGAGAAGACCATTATTTCAAGATCATCTCTCAAGATTCGAAGTATGAAGTCAATGCCAAATATCGATCCGAGAAAGGTCTCAAATCGTGAAACGAGTTATGCCAAGATACGAACTTTATGAGGTTTCGAGAAGCAGTTTTAAAAGATTTTGTCCTTTAGCTAACTATTGATTAAATCGTCCTACTTTATTTTCGGCCTTAATAAATTATCGAAATAAGTCATCAATGCATCCTCGTGATCATTCAAGACAATAATAAAATATAAGAGATGACCTAGGAATAAGGTAGTCTAAGTGAATAATTGGGCCACATGAGTAAGTGTTAGCTTTACTAACTTATAATAACAATGATCTCGTTTCTAAGCTTGGTGTTGGGAACATGAAACTTGAGGGTGATAAACATTCATAACAACCAAAGACCTAATGTAAGTCTTTTATTTCTTTACAAGTTTCTTCCTTTAAATATTTTGTAATTTTCTATCTTTTTAGTTTCCTTAATGCCGAAGTATTTAATAAAGGTCAAGGTGAGTTAATTATGATGGAAAATGTAAATTCTGCTTTGTAACTAATGCATTGCATGAGGGCATTGCAATGGTCAAGTGTAGGGGATTTGATAGGTGTGAAAACACCATCTTTTTACCACTTAAAACAACTAAAAACGAGACCAAAACGTATATTTAATGTCGTAAATGTCGGAATTATGCGTGGTTTGTGTTTTTGTTGTGTTTTAGGACCAAAAGATGAAAAAGGGAGAAAACACAGGCTTCCACGGGCTTTTATCGAAGAAAAAGACGAAAGACGAAGTCAAAAGATCAAAAGTGCAAAAAGAACGAAAGTCAATAGGCCTATTTTGAAGATTTATTGTAGAAAATGGCCAAAGACGGAAGTTTAACAAGTCGAAGAACCAAATTTAATAAAAGAAGAAATTAAAAGTTGGTTCATTTTATTTATCGACAAATCCCGAGACAAAGTCGAGAAGGACGAATTAATTAAAGAGACGAGAAGACAAAAGAAAGAAGCAAGCAACAACCCTTATTACTCCTCCACTATATAAAGACTCATCTCCATTTTTATTTTTCATTATTAGTTTAGGAGTAGTTGTAGTTTATTTTTCACATAGTAATTAGAAGTAGGAGTAGGTGTAACTTTAATTTTCCATGTCTTAATTTCTTTTTAATCTTGTTGTTGAATCTTGAATCTTTATATTTTAATTAAGTTTTTTCAATTAATCTCATCCTTCCATTCTTGTTTGATTTAATCCTTATAGCTTATTGGTGCTTATTGTTTATTTTGATTGTTTGATTGATTTGATTAAGTGGGTTTTAATAGTTATAATTATTAATTTAGATCTTATTGATTTTGTTAATTTGGTGTTTGTTAGATTTTAATTTGTGTTTAGTTTGGCTTAGTTTTTTATATTAAATCTGCTTATTTTTGGCTTATTTTTGTTCCCTATATTTTTAGGATCTTGATTTGGTCTGTTAAGTTGCGCACTGTTATCTTCGGAAAAGGGTTTTACCTTTTATCCGAAATTATTGTTTATTCCGAAGATTTTACTTTTATCCGAAAATTGATTTTTATCCGAATATTGCTTAGTATTTTTATTATTCCGAAAATAGATTTCTTCAATTTATCCGAAAAACTTGTTCTTATCCGAAGTTTAGAATTTATCCGAAATAGTTTTAGTCTATTTATCCGAAAATAGCATTTTATCCGAAATTGATTTTATTCGAAAAGACATATTATCCGAAAACCACAACATTTTTCCCGCCAAAAAGCATTTATCCGAAGATCTCTAAAACTATTATTTTGAAGATATAAAAAGTAAATATTCCGAAGATTCTTAAAAAATATTTCTTATCCGAAGATACCAAACAAACTTTTATCCGAAAAATATATATATTAACATTCAGAAACCTTGTTCTTTTCCTTTGGTTATCCGAAAATGGGAATCTACCCATTTTATCTGAATATATATTAACATTATGTCCCCCCACGTGCGACAGTTATTCCGTAAGTCGATTTAGTTTTATCCGAAAGTCGTTTTTATTTTTATTCTAAAAGTCAGTTATTTTTAGTTATATTTTTCCGCAAATTTTAGTATTAGTATTTTATCGAAAAGTTTAAGTTTTAACTTTTATTAAGTGCCCGCTTTAATATTTGTCTCGTTTAGTTTTATAGTAGCCATATAGTCCGATTTCTTTCTTTTCATTAAGTAAGTTTTATTTTTTAATTCAAAAGTTTATTTTTATTTTTCACTTTTACTTTTATTTCAAAATTTATTTTTATTATTTTTGCTTTTTATAAAGTTTTTAACTTTGTTTAATTTCTTTTATATTTTGTCATTTACTTTTAAAGTCTTTATTTTTAGTTTAATCTTTTCAAGCTTTCAAATATCTAGTTACTCAACGAAAATTTCTTTATTTTTACCAAGAACGACTGAGTCACACATTTAACCGGAGATCAATTTGATTAGACACCAAGAAAAACGAACTTTTTAATATACAAAATTTTATTTCATATGATCTTTATTCTCTTGTATTTCTTTTCATGTTTTTCAACATGATTTGTCTTTGGGTCTTGGATCTCGTTTTCCTTATGATCTTTCTTTTCTTCTTTATTTTCTCACTCGGTTGTCAAGGAATGTTAGATTTAAATCTAATTCCTCTCCTAGTAAGATTGACAACTTAAATATTTCTTTCAAAATATTCAAGTAATTTTAACTTGCAATTGTAATTGTTAAAAGTCATATCCGAAGCATTGACTCTCGAGCCATTTAGCAACTTTTTAAATTGTTTGACCAAGTAATTTTCTTTTGAGTCGATAATCGTTTTTTTGGACACCCACTGTCCACGGTTCCTCAAATAACATAGCGGCTCATTTTTGATAATGAACCGCGAACCTATTTAACGAACCACGGCCAGTGAGTCCCTTTGTTCGTTTTTGGTCTATCTCTATCTTTGACGAGTTTTATTCAAGATTCCTTCTTTTATTTTATTTTGGGTTTTTTCTCTCGTTTTTCTTCAAGACTTCACTATCACCTAATAAGGTATAGTATTCTTGAATTATTTTGTGAAATTATCCTTAACTTCTTTGTTGAGTCTCTTTCGATTTATTTTAATCATGCCTCTCTAAGTTGAGTCTCTCTCTTCTATCCTTTCTAAACTAAGTCAAGTCGAGCCTCACGCTTTCCTCGTCATGTAATTGAAATTTGAACATTCACAATGATTGAGAAGAGCTACAAAACTTTGAGCATGTAGTTTATCGTATGCTAAACACCATCCATCTTGGTTTTTCTATTCTTTGACTTATTTGATCTCTTTCTCTATATCATTGAGTCATCTTTTTGGTGTCGACATTCATAAGCATCCTTGCCTATAATGTCTTATATCTAGTATTTTAATTAAGCGTCGATTTATCCTCGCTTTTGGTTTTTCTTTCTTTTTATACCTTGATTCCCGACTTAAAGCTTTTGGAGCTTTCTAAAGGAATTATTTTTAAGGTAAAAAATGTCTTCGAGTTGAGATTTTTTGTCTTTCTCATTGTTGAGAGTTGATTGTGGTTAAAATTTACAATTGGATTGGGTGATTCCAACAATTCTAAGTTTTTAACCTCTTGAGAGGATTTTGGTTAAATCTTGAATTTTCTTGGGTGATTCCAAAAATTCTAAGCTTTACCCTATGACATATTATCATTACAATTGGTATGGATGTTTCTTCTCTACCTCTATTCCAGCAATTATGAATTGATATTGTCAAGATCCTCTCCTTCGACTTGTCTTTGGATTGATAGCATCGTGTGCACACTTCTTTCTCTAATGCTTGTCATTGTTTGTGCAAACGACTTGTTTATCATCCTCGTTTTCGCGTTTCCTCATAGTCATTCTTCCTCTCTTTTCGACTATGCGGAATTGTTTTATTGTCCTTTTCATACTCTCTTTAGTTGGGTATTCGTGCCAATATATTAAAGTGGAGTATGTTCTCTCGACAACATTTTTCTTATAAATTAGACATCTCTTTTCTATCTTAGTCCTCTTTATATATATATATATATATATATATATATATATATATATATATATATATATATATATATATATATATATATATATATATATATATATATATTTTTTTATGTTACCAAAATAAGTTGGGTTCTCTTTTCTATCTAATAGCCCTCTTATTTTTCTTAACTTGTCATATTTTTGACACTTCTAAAAGTTAAGTTTCTTTTAGCTTTCTCTTGAGTCCCTCTCTTTGTACTCAAGATATTTAAAGCTAATTTCGCTTGGGTAACATTGCTATACATATATACTCTTGTCCACTAACTTTGTTTTGTAGGAATTTTCTAACCCTTCTTTGTAGCTTGTCACTATCCTTGCTTCATTGGTGCCTCAAGCAAGGGGGAGCTCATATCAAGGGGAGCATTTACAAGATTTCTAGTCATTACATTTGCGATCGTTGACTCACTTAAATTGCATTCATCGAACTTCTTGCAAGTAATGAATTTTGGAATCTCGAAGATAAACATTTTATTATGCATGGAGTTGGTTAACCTATGTTGACTGAAGACTTCACTAGGATGACGCAAGCTCAATATCTTTAGATGATGGGTCTACGGTTTGGATTCTCGCTTCTCAACCGACAACCATAATGGATGATTAGCTTTTTGGATGCATGTTCTCCCGAAGTCGATCCTCATCTTCTACAAATAAAGACTACCTTTCGGATGCAAGCTCTCGTGATGTCAATTCTTCTCTTCTTCAAATGACGTGTTATCGATGATTACCACTTTGGATGTGTGCTCTCTCGACGTTGATTCTTCTCTTCTTCAAAGACGTTGACTACCTTTTTGATTCGACAAAAGGGGGAGAAGTAAGTGTAAACGAGTAACTTATATATTTTAATATGCGTTGCGGTTTACTTGTTTGTCATCATCAAAAATGGGGAGATTGTTAGTGCAAACATTACGATGTTTTGTCGATATAATCTCTTTGTGTTTTGTTGATGGCAAACGTATAATTCACAATACATTATATAAAATGTTAAGGTACTCGTAATCACTCAAGAATACATTTGTATACTTCTCTCGACATCTCCAAGATCGCATTCGGCATGAATCACTCAAGGTATGAATAAACATGTCATTAACCTAACTAAGTGATCAAGGATTAATATTTTCTTAAAACTTACATTTAATCAATTGTGACAAAAGATTTTAATAAACTTTATTTTTAAGAAAAAATGTTTTATTAAAAAGAAAATGGAAATTTGAATTTGGAATATTCCAAAGAATATTCCCTAAGGCATATTCCAAAGAATATTCTTTAATTTGAATTTGGCATATTCCATATGCCAAAGGAATATCCTTTGAAGGTATAAACTACCCCAGATGGCATATCCCCACTAAAGGACAAAAATGCACGGTCTCCAAGCAAGAGGTTCCTTATTGATAAGGAACCGCGGGTGTTTTTGACCGTTGCACTCTTGTCCTATAAATAGTGGATCATTTCCAACTTTTCTTTCAACCCTTTTTGCACAGTTTCTTTAAAAACATCTTTAAACTTCTTGATTAGTTAGTTTAGATTAATCTTGTTTAAGATGTGATTCTCTCCTTCAATCATCTCATCCTCTCAAGTGTAAAGAGAAGAACACTTTCATTACCATGAAGTGGTTGGGTTCATAACATGATGAATATCTCTCCTTCTAGATCAAGTCATTGTTTTCCTACTATGTATATGTAGAAGATCCAAGTGTTGGGTCCACTTGGATGTGTTTGTAAGGGTAGAAGATCCAAGTGATGGGTATCCTTGGATTAGGTGTTAGTTGTGTAGATCCAAGTTTTTTTTAGGTAAAGGAGACTGTCCCCCGTAAAAGATATATTACACCAAAAAATATTGAAGTACAAAAGGATAAGGGCGAATCCCTTACCATAGCCCGTTACATGGGCAACAAACAAGCCATAAACTAGCTAAAACCAATCACCTACATAAGATAGACATGCCTATCTTACGATCGACCAAAATAGCTACTTTCTATTCTTATTAGTAAGACTAAAATCATATTTATCTGCGTAGCTATCATTCGGATCAAACATATCATCGTCATCAGATTCATTAATAACTAAACTTGAGCCAATTGTCTTCTTCTTTCCTTGATCTGGATCCATCGAACCATCTTCCCCAATTGAGTTCAGAACATCAAACAGATTGGACGTAGAAGTTGATGCAACATTAAACACCTCAGATTTTTTGCTTGTTTCTTCTCCATACCTGTTTTTGTCGGCGACCTATAATAAGAAACTTTTGGTTTAGTAAGTCTCAACCCAGCAACCGGTTTAGGTTTCCACTACTGAACAACTTGTTTTCCTTTATTCTTCCTATTTTTCACCTCAGTAAACTCATCATTTGGACTATGTTGAGTAGCACGTGCTTCAGCTTCAGGAGCCATAGTAACGACACGTTTCGGACACTAAGCACATAAATGACAAAAAATTTTGCATTCCAAACAATGTGGAGGCTGCCATTCATATTCTACCTCAACCCTCTCCATAGAATGCCCAGTACCATCCTCAAGAGGAATAGCAACAACTAACGAATCCATAAGAACTCGATCTAACGAGACCTCAACAAGTGCACGTGCATATGTACATCGGCCCCAAGGATTAATGCATATGTCACATGTATAACTATCCAACATAATAGGTTTACCCAATTTAGAAGTGATGATACTAAGACCCACCTCTGAATATGTAGCAATAGGAATGTTATGGACTTTGATCCACACTGGAACATAAGTAACCTCCTCCTTTACAAGCTTCGTGTTAGGCTTCCAAATATTAAGAATAATAGGGACTAGCCTGATCATCCATGGACCACTTTCAATCACCTGCTCCATCCCCTCCTTATTCTTAAACTTAAACAAATAAAAACCATTTCGAACGATAACTCGCTCGATTCCATACTTTGCCCATGTATTCATCACATACCTCTCCACTAAAGGAAAAGCAACTCTTTTACCAATGAAATAGCCATACAGAGTGTTAGTAAAATGATCCTTAACCTCGTCAACCGCCTTTTGAGGAATAGCCACATCCGCACCAGAGATGTTCTCGAAGTCCGTAACATGGGCAATCTTAATAACTCGTTTTGGTCTTATATGTTCCTTGAGTAAATCAGCAAACCCTTGTATGTTAAGCGTCATACTAGAGTTATCCATTTGCGAACCTGCCTTTGCCGTTGGCAAAGGCTCATCAACAGGCTGTCCAACACCTTGCAACGATTCATAAACTTGGGCAGCACTTACAACACCTACACTTACATTAGTTGATAGTCCCGTGTCACAATATGCCTCACCCGCGACAATAGCAGACTCAACACTAACATCTAAACCAACCTCATGATTAGACCCCAATCCAGTGTTTCGAGCAGTGCTAGTAGCAGCTTGTGGACTGCCCCCATATGACCCTCCACGTTTTGTTCATCAAGAACCAGAGGCTTATTCAGAACCCTTTGCACATGACGCTGTGACACCCCTGGATCCCCTCCATCCTGCTCCTTTAGTCGTTTCATCCGAGCAACAAGATCATCCATATCCACCGTTGGATACCCAAGCTTATTCATAACAGCAGCTAGTACCAAAACCGTAATCTACGAAACCCTAAAACATAAAACCCCTCAACAAAGATGATAAGCACGTTAGTGTTAGAGTCATAGATCTAAGTGTTGTGTGCTTAGCTTGGTTTAAAAATACACGCATCATTGCGCAAATTGCACGCATCAATGCGTTGCATTCAAAATTTCACATCAATGTGCCTAATGCAATGCCATCCCAAAATACGTTCGCATTAAACCGTAATTTATCACATTTGTGTAATGCTAGCAACGGTAGCAATTGTCGCAATCTAGTACTTAGGTCATTTTTGTCAACTTTTTTCCATTTAAAATAGACCTACATATTTTAATGGCTTTTAAAGATAAGACTTGTTAGAAAAACATCTAAAACAAACACAATAACGAAAATATAGTATTTTGCATTTTGCTAAGTGTTTTTTTATCAAGCTTAATTTTCGATGTATTTGTTTTATAGGCCTAATTTCAATATGTTAGTAACTTTTTTTTATACTAAACGCATCGCGTATAAATTGCGCTCGCAATCGCATCACGCATCACGCAATGGATTTTGGGACCTTTTGCGCAATGAATCACAAAAGGCATTTTTACATGATAGGTGCGTAAACACCCATCCTTTTACCACTTAATTACAATAATAACCGAGCCAAAACGTGTATTTTATATCTTTTATGTCGGAATTATGCGTGGTTTGTGTTTTTGTTGTGATTTAGGACGAAAAGGTGAAAAGTGGAGAAAACACGGGCATTTACGGGCTTTTATTGAAGTAAAAGATGAAAGACGAAGTCGAGAAGTCAAGAAGAGTGCAAAAAGAACGGAAGTCCAAGACCAATTCTGAAGATTTATCAAAGAAAAAGTCGAAAGACGGAAGTTTACTTAAAGCCGAAGAACTCAAGTCTTATTTATTGAAGAATTAAAAGACGAGTTCAAAGAAATCCCGAGCCAAAAGTCATTAAAAGTCCAAGATTAAAGAAGATAAGAAGAAAAAGACTAATGGTGCAATTAACAAAAGATTAAGAAGTAAGGGCCTAATGATGCAATTTAGAGAAAATGAAGGAGGGGAGGAAGCTTCCTAATCCTCCCCTATATATAGATTAGATGTTAATCACTTTTTTTTTGGGGGGCTAATAGTGACAATTAGTTCTTCCATTTATTTACCTTGCACCTTTAAATTTATGTCAATTTAATTACTTGTCAAATTTAAATACCTTGTCTTGCACCTTAAATTCCTTTAATTTCAAGTAAGTTTCCATTTAATTCTTGTCAATCTTTACTTTATCTTGTTAATCTCCTATCTACATTTCTTAATCTTTGATTTTTATGTTTATGTTTGTGTTCATGTTCATGTTCTTATTTTGATCAAAGTGGGTTTTGATTATTGTGGTTAGATTTGTTAGTTTTATTGATTTTGATAGTTTGTTTATGATTATTGGATGTTTTATTATTAGTTTAGTTTAATCTTGAGTTTGATTTTGGTTAAATTTGTGGTTAGATTCGTGTTACTGTGTTTCCCTGTTCTTCGGGGGTGTTTGTTTCTGTTACTGTGATTCCCAGGAAAGTTCCGGATCAACTCTTTGTTCACAAGGAAAACTTCCGAACCAAGGTTCCCAAGGCTAGAACTTCCGAATCAGAAAGTTCCGAATCAGGAAACTTCCGAGTCAAGGAGTTCCGAACCAAGATATCTTGTTCACTCGGAAGAGTTCCGGATCAAGATCTTCCGAACCAGGATTTGTTCATCCGGAAGTGTTCCGAATCAGGATTGTTTAAAAGTTCCGAACGAAAGTTCCGGATCAAGGAAAACTTTCGAATCAGGAACTTCCGAACGAGCAAAAAGTTCCGAACCAGAGGGCTTCACTCGGAAGAGTTCCGAATCAATACTTCTTGATTCATTCGGAAGAGTTCCGAATCAAAGTCTTCCGAACCAAAGTTCCGAGTCAAGGATTTGGCATAAGAAGTTCCGAACCAGGAGGGTTCATTCGGAAGAGTTCCGGATCAACTCCAAAGTTCCGACTCAAGGGTTAAGCAGAAACTTCCGAATCAAGGATTTCTTTCAGTAAAGTTCCGAATCAGTAAATTTCCGGACGAAGGATTGTTCCAAATGAGCTGTATTCAGGTTCTTTTTAGTTTTTGTTTTTAAGTTTCTGTCTTTAATTTTCAAGCTTTATTTTTCCCGCCTTTTTCCTAGTCGCACTTTAAGATTCTTTGCCTTAGATTTATTTTAGCCTTGCCTTAGTTTAAGTTTTAGTTGCGTTTTAAGTTTGCCTTAGATAGATTTAAGTTTGCGTTATTTACATTTAGTGCCCTTTAATTTCAGTCACGTTTTATATACTTGCACTTACTTTAAATTAGTTTTAGATTTACTTTAATTGCACTTTTACTTTAAAGTTTCGCACTTTTATTTTAAAAACAACCAAAATATTCTTTTTCACCAAAAACAATAGAGTCATACTTTAAGCCGGAAATCAATTCGTTAAGATACCGAGAACAACAATTGAACCCAGCAAAATCTTAATATTATTACACCAAGGTGCTTAGATCTATATGGTTTATGTGTTTAGGCCATAAAACACAAGGTTTGTTACGTTGGTCCGTAAAACATAACTAGTGTGAAGATCGGTGTAGATGGGTGTAGATTGGTCCTACCTAAGATTAGGACTCGACATCTAGCCTTGTGTCGGAAAATGGTGAAGTAGGTGACGTGTGTAGATTGGTCCTACCTAAGATTAGGACTCGACTTTTAGCTTAGAGTCGGAAATTGGATAAGCGACGTTGTGTATGGTTTCTCCACCATAAGGAGTTTGTTGACTAGTGAAGTAACTCTCGAGTAAGGTGTACTCGAGGAGTGGAGTAAGGCGAAGAGGAGCTTCGTGACCGAACCACTATAAATCATCGTGTTGGTACTTTCCTTTACATTTATGTCTTTACTCTTATTGATGTATTTATATGTTGTTGTGTGTTGTGTGCATCTCATAATCTAAACATCTAAGTTGCGGAAAAGTTAAGGCTTAGTACGTGTGTGCTTCATGTTTAGATTATGGTCAAGTGTACATAACTTATTCTAAACATCTTATTTGTGGAAAATCTTATGCTTAGTACGTGTGTGCTTAGTGTTTAGACTATTGCTTGATGTACTCTTGATTTGATGTGTTCGTGTGTTTTCTTACTTGTAGTATTTATCTTTCAATCAAACACATCTCATATCTAGTCAAACTTGATCGAGAAGTTGATATCAAGGATTATTTAAGTTTAACATTCAACAAATGGTTTCGTCCACTGTCGGCGGTTCCGGACCGGCGGTTCTTTATTGATAAAGGACCGCGGGTACAATAAAGAACCGCACACAGTGGATTAAGACGAAATGTTTTGAAAATGAACTAGAAACTATTCAACCCCCCTTCTAGTTTCTACAGAATATAATTTGTTAAGACATGTTTTTGTTAAATAAATGTGTCTTATTTTAAAGAGGTAAATAAAATATTTTGTCCCCCCATATATTTTATATTAGGATGGCTTAGGACAAAATAAAACAATATAATTTCTATTTAACTTGTGTTATTTTGAGAAATTATATAAAACATATTAAACATGTTTCCCTTAAGTTAAAAACATGCTAAAATTGATGAAAATTCTCCCCCTATATAAATAATGGGGTATGTGAATGAAAACCATAAACCAAAAATCTTCAAAATTATTAAAGCTCTTATCTTATTCCTCCATTGTTGAAACCTTGAAGTTTTAAGGTTTTCTTGAGGTGTTCTTGTTCATCCTTCCTCCATCTTTGTTAGTTCTTGTGTTTTAGTGTTGTGGTGATCATCTCATCATCATCATCATCATCATCATCATCATTTTTCTATGTAAGTTTATTCAGCCCCTAATCCATGTGTCATCATAGAATGATTCTATGTATTATTTTTATGTAGGGTCTTATAAACCCTAATTTTTTATTTATGGTGGTTATTAGTTTTGAAAAGTAATAATTGTTTTTATATATGTTTAAACATCCCCTACATGTTTTTATATGAGTTCTTATAACATATTAATCAAGATCTAGACACCCTAAGGTGATCTAGATAGGTAAAGCACACTTTTTAAAACAAGGGTTTTGAGCAGTGTGGAAAAAGGGTGATCTTAAAACCTTCATAAAACGAATTTTACTAAGGCTTTTGACATGATTATTGTGTCTAAAACTAACTACTCAGGGTCTAGTTTTCAAAAAAGTTGGCCTTTTGTTTTAGTAAGGCTTATAGATACGAATTTTTGATTTTACAAGTTAAGGTGTTAGAAATTGATTTTTGAGACTAAAAAAATGTTAGATCCACCATAAAAATTATAACTCCTTAACTATAATGATTTTAATCAAGCCAATTCTTGGGGATGCTCTTCATATGTTGGTACATCCACTGAATTTTTTATAAAAATTAAGAAGGTGTTTAAATGGGTCAAAACCGTCACTACTTTCGGTATGTTCTGACCAAAATTGATTTTGTGCTAGTTTTGGGATTTTGGGTCATACCATGGGTTGGGTATCTAATGGGCATAAACCTTTTTATAGAGGCCTTATCGACCCATAAGGGAACCTCTGTGATTTTTATAAGAATTTATGAAAATTTATTTATAGGGTAACTATGTAGTGACACTTACCTTAAATACTGGCATAATGTTTTAAATATGAAAACTATGATTTTTAGTATGCCAACCACCTATTTTTGGTAACCTTGTAGTGTGATTTATTTTATGTTATATGATGTGTATGTACATATACTTTGTAGTTCCGGTGACTATTGGTTAGTCTCGTTAGCATTTGAGTGCGGTTCCGTGTGTACAGGATTGCTAATGGTACAAATATTTCATCCTTTCAACCAGGACCTTCCTATCTCTTTAGATTTGATTTGTATGATCCGGATAAGTGTGAAAACACTTATCCTTTTATCACTAAGAACAAAGAAAAACCAAACCCACAATACACATAGCTTTAAAAGTCGGAATTATGCGGGTTTTTGTGTTTAGTGATCTGAAATAGGCAAATAGGTAAAAAGTGAAGCAAACACTGGTTTTTCTTAAAGATTTATGAAGAAAAAAATAAAAAATTAGCTTCAAGGGCTAAAGATGTAAAAGTAATGAAGATTTAAGGACTTAGAGTGTTGATTTTACAAGATTAAAGGACCAAAGTTTCTAAAGATCAGAAGAACAAAGCTAGGGACTAATTCTGCCAAAGAGCTAAAGTTTTATAAAGCTGAGCCATTTGGACCAATGGGAAGCAAGAAAGAGGTGTCACACAGATCACACTATTCACCCATTAATTATACTCAACTTTTCTGCCATGATACCACTTTGTACACTAGAGCCAATGAAACACTGCCACATCACCACATCTCTCATCCAACATTTTGAAGACGATAAAGGTTGTTTCAAAAGAAGATTTCAACATCAGAAATCATCAACACATCAAGACAAATCCATATATACAAACCAATTTCATTGTTGTTTACTACAACAAAAACCCTCAATTCTGCAAAACAACTCAAGAACCCTAGACCACATGGACATTCTTAATCGGACAATTACTTTTTCCCACATCACCACCAGTCATTCTAATAATCCCCAACCACCTTCAACCCCTCTATAAATACCCACACACCCTTCACACATAAGACGGTTAGAAATTAATAGTTGCTTAAATTTCACATAGTTATTTGTAATAGTAGCATTTATAGTTACAACTAAGTTGTATTTAGCTTAGTTCTTGTACTTTAATTCACTAAAATTGTACATGCAATAAAACGTCATTAATTTTGAATGAAGTCTTCTCAATTCTTCAAGTTGTTAATTCCAGCTGTGATATTTTGTTTCTACAAGTGTGATGATGTAATGATGATGATAGATTAGTTTTGGAAGCAGTTTCTAGTTCAGAATTGTGTTTGCAAGTTTTGGTGAAAAGTAGCCGGTTAATTTTGATAATAGTTTGAATTTCTGGTGATTTGAGTGGATGAATCATGTTGTTTGTGATCAATCAGCGATAGTTAGGCTAGATTCGGCTTGCTACTTTATCAATGGTGGCTTGGATGTAACAAGTTAAGCTTAATTTACATTTTCTGCAAATTTTAGATAGAAATGCTAAACTGATTTGTAGCTTTCTAGCTTGCTTGTAATCTGTTGAAACTTGTTCATTTTGATCTATTATTTTTAGCATAATATTTGTTTACCATCAGCTATTATTAGATCTTCATGTTGCTTTGTTAAATTTCCATTCACAGTTGTTAAGTAGTGTTTGGATCAGTGATTGTGTGCTTTGTTATTTGTGACCAGTTCAAGTGTTGTTGATAGCTTCAATTCTCACCTTTAAAAATCCACATTCAGTCACTAAGGGTCTGTTTGGTATGGCAAAACGAAATGACACGTAACGGAATGAATGTTATAATGTAATAAATAAAGTAATGTAATTACGCATTACGATTATAATTCTATTTTATTGTCATGATAGAATGGAATGTAATCATTAACAAAAGGACTAAAATAGCCTTTTATAATATATATTTTTTGTTTGGTGAGTAATTAATGAAGGGCTTTTATGTAATATGATTCCATCCAAGCTGTAATAAAAAAAGCAAGGGCTCATAATGAATGTTTTTGATGTAATGACTGATTACATGGAATTACTCATTGCATTCCATAGTTCTAAACAAACAGAGTATTTTCATTACATCGTAATAATCATTTCCATTCATACTCTCATTAAGACGTACCAAACACTACGTGAAAATCAATTCATAAGAGTCAAAGAGGCAATTTGCATTAAAAAGCTTTGGGTTGAGTTTGTTGTTTGAACTGCGATTTTTGATCCTCTATATCTTTTTGTTCAGTTTGAGTTAGGTTTTGAGATTTGTTGATTTAGATAGCCTAAAGTAATTAGTTTAAAAGTCTAGTTAAAAGTTTTCATTGAAGCTTATTGAATAAGCCAATAATCTGCCTAGAAGTTAGCTGCTGTCACATTTTCATAAGCATTCCATTAGTAAACTCTTTATCTTATCTAGCATACTTGGCTTATTTTATTTCACAAAAGTAGCTTAGTTTCATCTTAGAAGTCATTATAAGTCATCAGAAATCATTTTTAAAAAAGTCAAGTTAGGTCAACTTTTGGTCAAATAAGTTGTTGCTTATTAAGTTGTATCTAATTATTTTGTGTGCTTATTTGAGATTTTCTTTTATATACCTAGTTTTTTCTCATCATTTCATTGATTTTGCAAAGTTTCCGCTCATTTGGTTAAGCCAAAAGCTCTAGGTCAATTTTTGTACAAGTTTAAAAAGTCAAAAAGCTTATCCAGCTTATCCTAAGTCATGAAACTCATTTTCCCTAGCTTAATTTTGATAAGAAACACTTTAAAATTTGTTTGAGCTTAAATGGTTGTGAAATAAGCTGTAACCAGCTTATTCATAGCTTATAGCCTGTTTTTGGTTTTAAGTTTGTGGTAATTGCATTTTGGTCCTTCTATTTTCTGATAGTTGCTATATTGTTAGAAAGTAGTTATAGTTTCTGTCGTTGTTAGTTTCTATCCTTGTAGTTGGTTAAAGTTGGTATGTTAGTTTTATTAGTTACATTTTCGGTTATATTTGTTTTCAGTCCTTATAATTTGTTAGTTGGTTAATTCTTGTTATTTTAGTTACATTTTGTTAACAACTTGTACTTTGTGCTTTAATTATGGTACATGCATTTTGTTTTAGAATAGGAAGTATATGTATCTAGATAATTATTGGTCCACAAAATCGTATAATACAAATACGATTAGACCGATTAACTAGTAACAACATAACTTGTACTTTTTAACGTCTAATTCGTTATTAGTATAACTATACCAAAGAATTATACCCGGCTGTTTGCGGAATAACAACCGGGATTGAAGGACTCGTTTTCTCTCTTGATAAACAAGAGAGGAAGAATCCCTAACTATACACTCTATGTGTATTTTTTTTGAAGGAATACTTAATCTATCCCTACCTACAGCCTATCTATATATAGGAAAAGAAAAACACTAAAGTTTCCGAAGGAAGCTTTTAATAAAGTGAAACCCCATGTGCTCCCATGTGCTTTTCCCATCAAAGTACAAAAGTAAATAATACTTTTGACTTTCTTATTGGCTATACAAGTAACTACTCTTGTACTCCCCGTCAATATCTATAGGTTGTAAATCGAGAGATAGATGAACATCATTCAGCTTGGTTTATCACTCCAAGTTGAACTAAAGGAAACTTCATTCAGGCCTTGTCCTTTAGGTGCTGATCCGCATCAGCTAATGAAGTGAAGATTTTGTCTTCAAATACTCAAGAAGTGTTGGTGCTGAACTGTCTTTAGCAAGACGTGATGCTGGACCTGGTGCTAAAGTGTCTTCAACAATTCATGAAGATGTCTTCAGCAATTCTTCAAGTCTTCAAGTGCTATTTTATATTCAAATACTTGTGAGGAACAATTAGGTCAAATCTTAACCCAACAATCTCTCCCTATTTGGATATAAAAATAACACGAGTTGTCGTCTTCTTTGTTCAAGTCTTCTTTGTCGGCTGACCATCTTTAGTCACCAAAGCTTAAAATCTTGAAGATGACAAACTAAGTGTTTTTCACTCAGTACATACACTTGGTCTGTTTGTTGTTCAAATCCTAGTCCAACAATCTCCCCTTATTTGGACATAACAATAGCCTAAGTGAAATCATCACATGTGAGTGAGCAAATACAACTTTTTCTCACCATCTGATGTACAAAGAATGATAAAGATAAAAAAATAATATACATTCTTTGTCGTAGTTGCATACAAGTAAACTATTAAACATGAAACAATAAGATCAGTGACTATTTTGAAGTCACATTCTGGTGTAAGGTTTAGAGTTTCCATAAGTGCATAAGTGCAGCAACCTGGTTTAGTGAAGGGTTTAATGAGTTCAGTGGTTCAACATTCAGGTACCTTGAGGTTTAATCATATGTTGTTTCAGAGGATATCAATGGTGATCAATCACTATATATACTCTAAACAACCAACTTTGAGCAACTCTAAAACCTGATCAAACATAACCCTTTTTCAAACCAATTTCAGTCTTTTTCATCAAGGCTGATCATACGCTAACCCTTTATCAACCAACTTCATTCTCTTGACAAAAACAAAATCATATGATGCACCCAATACTTCACTTGCTCAACACACCAAATACCATTGCGTTTTACAAACACACCCGCTCCATCTTCAGGTTGTTTTTTGTAGGTTTGGAAAATGTTTTGTTGTGAGATTGGTTTTAGATAATGATTTGTTCTTGTAGTATTTGTTTGAATGATAACATGGTTCCTACACCCTGATGCCTGATAAGCATTTTCTATGCTTCCTGTTAATATTAGTGTATTTCTCTCCATCAAAAATTGTAAACTTCAATAATTTTTGAACAATTACACTAATAAAATGATAACATCATAATGTTAATGCCACATAAGTTTTTACCTGCTGAAGGTTCAGTCAGGACATGCTGAAGGTTCGTCCAGGATGCTAGAGAGGTTCAGTACTGAAGGGGGTTCCCTTTTTTGCTGGAGGGTCCAGAAATTTGCTGAAGGGGGTCCAGTTTTACTAAGGGGGTTCAACAGCTGAAAGTTCAACACTAGATGTCCAATCTACTGGGGGGGGTTCAGTCTGCTGGTGGGGGTTTAACGTCTGGAGGTTCAGTCTGTTGGAGGGGTTCAGAATGACCTGGAGGTTCTTCAACATTTGTTTCTACTGCTTGGGCTTCAGCATTTGTATTTAAGAGCTGATGGGCTTCTTCAACAACATATGAGCTTCAGTGGATTCTTCAGCTCCAAGAAACACTGATGGGCTTCAGCGTCTACAGGCTCGATGGCCAGCTTCAGTCCAATATTAACTTTTAAATACTGAAAGAATCTATTTCATTCATTTCTATCCACCGAATTTTTTACACCGCTCCCTTTTTTGAAGCTGCACAAACACATCTTTTCTAATTTTTGGTTTTGTTACCATCTCAAATTTTCATCAGTGTATTTCAAGCTAACCAACCCTCACATTTTTAGCTTCTTTTTTTGAAAGCTGAACACCCCTTTCTTTTCTTTAGCTTTTCTTTGAAGCCAAACTCACTTATCTCCCCTGAAATTACCCTCTAATCAGTTTCATTATAACTAAACATCCCTTTTTCCATTGGTTGATTATTTTCATCAACACAATCATAATAACTGAACTTTTTAATCAGTTCAACATATTATCAACAACACCTCTGTTCTAGGTTCTTTAACCATCTCAACCACCACATGCATTTACCGACAACATTAATAACTCATTTCATTTGAGTATTGATAATCATAACAACCATATCCATTCCTCAATTCACCATCTCGACTGATTTGCATCAGCTTCAACACACCCATCTTAAACCAATATGCTTTCAATCGAAATCACAACAACATCTTATCTTCATATCAAAACCAAAAAGAAGAACCGTCGAAGCAAAGAAAATTATTTTTACTTGTAGTAGAGTCCCACCCTATGGCCAAAAAGGCAGAAACCATCTTGATTTCTTCTATTTGATTGTGGGTTTTGATGATATTAATCTCTTTTTTATGATATGGGTGATTAATTGATTGATTCGGTGGTTATTATCGAGGTGAAACTGGGTTAGATTTATGAGAGTGAAAGTTTTCGGTGGTGAGGGACTTATTCGAATGGATTTTTTGTGGATGTAGGATCTGTGTTTTTGTTATTTTTTTGAGTCGGTGGTGGATTTTTGGTGTGTGTTTCTATTTTTAGATAAGATATATGTGGGTATTGGTAAATAATATCACTATCTCTCTCCCTCAAAATATGCTACTACAGTTGCATTTTTTTTGAAGATCAAACACATATCTTATTGACAAAATTATTAGCAGCTAATACCAAACGGATCTGGATCATAAGGATGATCCATTACCACTTGTTGGTCCACGAAATCGTATAATACAAATACGGTTAGACCAATTAACTACTAACAACACAACTTATACTTTTCAACGTCTAATTCATTATATTAGTATAACTATATGAAAGAATTATACCTGGCTGTTTGCGGAATAACAACCGGGATTGAATGACAAGTTTTCTCTCTTGATAAACAAGAGAGGAAGAATTCCTAACTATACATTCTATGTGTATTTTGTGAAGGAATACTTGATCTATCCCTACCTACAACCGAGTGGGGTTATTATAAAACAAATCCTATAATAAAACAAATGAGGTGAATTCTCAGCCCTTAGATTAAAATTACTAAATTTGATAAAAAAATGGTGTATTTTTGTAAATAACAAACTTTAGGGGCAATTCTCGAAAGAAAAAAAATATTAAACGCGCCCATAACTGATCAAAACACATAGTACACACAATACACGCAGTTAAATACCACTCATTAAACACACAGTTAAGGCACTGAAACCGCTCAATAAACACACAGTTAACGCACTGAAAACGATAAAAAAACACACACTTCTCACAGTGAATCCGATCAAAAAACTCGCATTTCACACTCTGAATCATCTTGAATCAGAAAGTTAAGCAGGCAATCGAGATGGTTCGAACCTTTATTGGACTATCTCCGCCTTCTCAGTCTGGTAATAGGTTTGTTAATTTTTAAATTATTGTTCAAAGTTTGTTTAAAGATACTTTTTATGCTTGAAAATAAATGCTATTTGTTAAAAATGCAGTATAATGCACTAGAATTAGACTTAAGTTCATATGAATGATTAGGTTAGATGTTGTTCAAAATTTGATTAAAAGTGACTTTTAAGCTTCAAAATCACTGCTACGTGTTAAAAATGCGCTATAATGCTTTAGAATTAGACTAAGGTTCATATAAATGATTTAGGATAGATGTTGTTCAAAATTTGTTCAAAGTGACTTTTTAAGCTTCAAAATCACTGCCATGTGTTAAAAATGCACTATAATGCTTTAGAATTAGACCAAGGTTCATATAAATGATTTAGGTTAGATGTTATACTAAAATTTGTTTAAAAGTGGCTTTTAATGCTTAAAAATCATTGCTATGTGCTAAAAATTAACTATAATTCTCTAGAATTAGAATTAGGTTCATATGAATGATTTCTGTTAAATGTTATTCAAAATTTATTTAAATGTAAGTTTATATGATTGAAAATCAGAATGATGTGTTAAAATTTGTATTCTAATGATCTAAAATCCGAGTTAGGTTCATATGAATGTTTTCTGTTAGCTGTTGTTTAAAGTTTGATTAAATGTGAGATATCATGCTTGAAAAACACTATAATGTGTAAAATTTGAACTCTAATGCTCTAAAATGCTAGTTAGATTCATATGAATGATTTTAGTTAGCCGTTGTCTAAAGTATGATTAAATGTGAGATTTCATACTTGAAAATCACTGTGATGTGTTAAAATTTGCACTCTAACGCTCTAAAATCCAAGTTATGTTGATATGAATGATTTATGTTAACTTTTTTTATAGTTCCATTAAATGTGAGTTTATATGTTTGAAAATCAGAGTGATGTGTTAAAATTTGTACTCTAATGCTCTAAAATCCAAGTTATGTTGATATGAATTATTTAGGTTAGCTGTTGTCTAAAGTATGATTAAATGGGAGTTTTCATGTTTGAAAATCAATGCGATGTGTTAAAATTTGTATTCTAATGTTCTAAAATCCGAGTAAGGTTCATATGAATGTTTTCTGTTAGCTGTTGTTTAAAGTTTGATTAAATGTGATATATCATGTTTGAAAAACACTATAATGTGTTAAAATTTGAACTCTAATGCTCTAAAATGCTAGTTAGATTCATATGAATGATTTTAGTTAGCCGTTGTCTAAAGTATGATTAAATGTGAGATTTCATACTTGAAAATCACTGTGATGTGTTAAAATTTGCACTCTAATGCTCTAAAATCCAAGTTATGTTGATATGAATGATTTATGTTAACTGTTTTTTATAGTTTCATTAAATGTGAGTTTATATGTTTGAAAATCAGAGTGATGTGTTAAAATTTGTACTCTAATGCTCTAAAATCCAACTTATGTTGATATGAATGATTTAGGTTATATGTTGTCTAAAGTATGATTAAATGGGAGTTTTCATGCTTGAAAAACAATGCGATGTGTTAAAATTTGGACTCTAATGCTCTAAAATCCGAGTTAAGTATATATGAATGATTTAGTTTTAATGTTGTTCAAAATTTGATTAAATGTAAGTTTATATGATTGAAAATCAGTATGATGTGTTAAAATTTCTATTCTAATGTTCTAAAATCCGAGATAGGTTCTTATGAATGTTTCTTGTTAGATGTTGTTTAAAGTTTGCTTAAATATGAGATATCATGCTTGAAAAACACTATAATGTGTTAAAATTTGAACTCTAATGCTTTAAAATACGAGTTAGATTCATATGAATGATTTTAGTTAGCCGTTGTCTAAAGTATGATTAAATGTGAGATTTCATACTTGAAAATCACTATGATGTGTTAAAATTTGTACTCTAATGCTCTAATATCCAAGTTATGTTCATATGTATGATATTAGTTAGCCGTTGTCTAAAGTATGATTAAATGTGAGATTTCATACTTGAAAAAAGACTATAATGTGTTAAAATTTGTATTCTAATGCTATAGAATCCAAGTTAGGTTCATATGCATGATTTAGGTTGGCTGTTGTCTAAAGTATGATTAAATGTGAGTTTATACGTTTGAAAATCAGAGTGATGTGTTAAAATTTGTATTCTAATGCTCTTGATTCTGTGTTAGGTTCAAATGAAAGATTTATATAGACTGTCTGTAAATGAATAAAGTGTGTGATCTTTTAAGGTATATCTCCATCAGTTAAAAAGACCAATGAGAAAAAAAAACCAACGGAAAACAGTGATTCAGATTTTGAAGAAAACACTTTCGATAAATATAAGATAGAAAAAAGGAAGATAAGGGGAAAAGGCTTGCAGTAAGAAAAGATTCTGATGTATATTTTCAGTCAAAAAAGAAGGCAAAAACAAAAGATAATATGATCGTTTGTTATCCACAAGCAATTCAACAAAAGAAGCCAAAAAAGGCTGATCAGGAAACAATAAAATACAGAATGTCACCAAGAAATCTCCAAAAGGTCCTAAACAACTTAAGCCCTCAACAAGACAAGCGTGTTCGAGAAATGGGATTTGGTGATTTTCCTAAAAACTTCAACATATATTATATCCCATCAACCTTAGGTCTGTTTTTAGCTACCAATTTTGATTCAGAAACACGCACTCTAGGAATGGGAGATGGTAGGAAGATAAAGTTTACCAAACAACTTGTGCATGATATGCTTGGGATACCAATGGGTGATATCCCTGTTGAAACTCTAAAAGAAAAAAATCTATTAGAGCCTACGACTCAGAGATGGAGAAGAAAGGTGAAGCATATTGTCGGTAATGATAAAAAAATCGGAGTATCAAAATTGGAATCATTTTTGTCTGAATACGAAAAAGCCAATTGGGTATTTGATGTTGGTTTCCTATCACTGTTCTTCTCAATAATCAGAGAAGGTAACAAAGATGGAACGATAAATGAGAGGCTTATTCCATTTATTGGGAATAACACTGATAGGATTGAAAAAATGGATTGGTGCTCATATGTATTAGAATGTTTGGTGAGGGAATGCACCAGTTTTGATTCAAGTAGCACCTTCAGTGGACCATTGGTTTTACTCACAGTAAGTACTAATTTAAACTTAAATGCTGTAAATTTTAGTCTTAACTGCTGTAAATTTTTTACTTAAAATGCTGTAAAAATTTACTTTTTAGTTTATTAAATTTTACATAAATTTTCAACAGCTAACTCTAAAAAATATTTTTTTGGTGCAGCTTGTGTATTGCAATTCAACTATGTGTAAAAAGGTAAAGGTCGAAAAAACAGTCCTTGCGTTCAAAGCATGGAATCATCAATTGATGAAAGCTAGAGAATCTCTTGAACTTAAGAAAGGAGGTTTTGGACGTTTAGAAATCGTTGATGGTTTAGAATGGATTAAGCCAAAGAAGAAAGATACCAAAAAAAAAAAGAAATTAGTGAATTTATCAGGTATACATAAAATATAAAATAAATATATTCTTAAAATTTTGTTATTATATAATAATTTATTTTGTTGATGTTGTAGAAGATGAAGAAGAGTTTTCAGAAGAAGAACTTGAAGAAGCTAAAGATTTTTCATCTAAAACTTTTAAGGTAATAATTTTGAATGAAATATATGTTACGTAAGATGATTTGGTAAAAAATTAACTAAAATTCAGTAAATTTTCCGGTCTTAAGGCTCACACAATCAAAAAATATTTGATGCATGTGGCTCACTAGGAACAAGCTCGAAAACCTAGTGGGAGCCTTTTGATTCCCCATATTGGGAAGACTCCTTCTTTGTAATGAGGATTGAGAACTCGGTTGTTTGAAAATGATAGTTATGATGTTATTTTTTAAAAGTTATGAAAGTGATTTGGCAAAAAAACAATTTAATGCATTAAAATTTAAATGATTTTTTATATTATAGGGAATGTGCGATACTGTAAAAGCTAATCTACAACAAGCAATTAAGCTGATGGAAGATTCTGATAGAAAATTGGATCTTGCTTTTAGATACTATCCCGAGTCCGAAAGGTTAAAAAAACTTGTAAATCATAGAAATAAGGTTTTCATAGTTTATTATAAACATAAGCAAGGTGATGTGGAAGATGAAAATGATGATAGTGAAAAGGGGAATGGAGACGAGGATGATGAAATTTCTGGTAGTGAAGACGGGAATGGAGATGAGGATGATGATATTGATGATGAAACTGACAATGATGATGGATTAGATGATGACGAAGAAGATGACGATGATGATGCATTAGATGATGATAATGATGCAGTAAAGGGAAATGTTGATGATCAACATGATGATGCAGAAAAAGGAAATGTTGAGGATCAACATGATGGTATGTCTATAACCTTCAAATTATATTTTTCTATGTTCTACTAAATTTTTTTTTGGTAATAATATAACTACAATGCTATAACATTATTACGTTAATTTGGTAAGGTTTGCAATTTAAAAATTCTAACAATGTAAAAATATGCAGATAATGGCGATGATGAAAAAAAGAATAAAAAAGGTGGTGACGATGTAAATGAGGAAAAGAAAGATGAGCATGATTGTAAAAATGCTGGAGAGGGGCCTCAAAATCTGATTGCAGGGCAAATAATGGGCATTGTACCATTTGATTATACTTATTTCACTCAGACAACTCCTCCAGAAACACAATCTTCAAATGAAACTGATAAAAATGCTCGGATAACTTATGTCGTAGAAAAACCTTCAGAAGATAGTGATGAAAGTTTGTTGAGTTATCTAGACACTAGACTTCCCACAATAGAACCTTTATCACAAACAAAGGAAGACGAAAAAGGATATCAAATCAACAAATGAAGAAAGATTGATGTTGAAGATGATTTGGGTATCTTGGGTGCTAAAGTTGTTGATTTTGATGTAGGTCAACCAGGGTTGGATGCATTTGATTTGGTTGACAATATGACCAATAATGTTTGGACTTGTACCTCAAATGTTTTACAAAATCTCAACACTTCTTCCTTTCGTCCTAAATCAAGAAATCTGAAATTAAGCCTAGTATGAAACAATGAAGGACATTTTGAGGCAAGAAAAATGGATGAAGGAAATACAAGTGCCATAGAAAAAAATGTTGAAGCTCATGAAGTTGCTGAATTGCCTCCAAAAACATCTGTTGAAGCTAATGAAGTGGCTGAAGCAACTGAAATTCTTGAAATTGCTGGAATGGCTTCAATACTTGTTAATGCAGTCCAAAACACTGACACTAAGACGCCAATGTTCACAAGTAGTGTCACAGATAAGAATTCAGAAAAAGGCAAAGAGAAAGTGGTTAGTATTGCAGTTCCAGAACCCTCAAATGAAAGTGATTTTAAATGGCCTATCAGAAGTATGAAAAGAGGCGCTGAAGTATTAGAAGATGCGGTTTATAGGATAGACTCAAGTGAAAAGTTGTCAGCATATCACGAGTGGAAAATTCATCCAGCCATACCATTTACTGAAGATGAAATAAAGGTTATAGAATATGTATGGAGTGGCAGTTGTCCTAAAGGGTTAGTTTTTACTGCATTAACCTTTAATAAAGTAACTGAATTGCATATTATAGATATATTTTTTTTGTTTGTGATTTGGTAAAAAAAACTGAATTCCTTTTATAATGCGTAGGGAATTTATATTCAGTGGATTGGGCATAATAATTGAATGTATATGGTTCTTGAGTCTTTATCCAAACATCCTAATTTCATCAAATATTCTTGACTTATGGAGTCTTGTTATGGCGTATGAGGAGACATTCAAATCGAGCGTCTCATTTAACTCAAATTTGTACTGCAGTACAGGAATGCTGGTGAGTTTTTTTGTCTATATATATACTTAAAAATTGAATTTCTATAGGTTGAAATATTTTATATTTTTTTGTGATTATATACAGCCTCCCGCTCTGGTTGAACAGAAAATGGATGAAGAACACCTGAGAAAAGTTTTTGATGATAACTTTGAGTCTGTTTTACAGAATTCAAAGAAAACAAATTTGGATAACATTAGTATGGTAAGTCATAAATAACATCTATTACTAATACTATTTAAAAATTATTTACAGCATTACAGTTAAACTTTTACAGCATTACTATATTTTAGTTAATAATTTTTTATTGAATTATCTACAGGTTATGATTCCTTGCATTCAGATGATAGGTGTTGTAAATCATTACTATTTATTATGCTTCAATATGATATCTGCTGAAATAGAAATCATGGACAACCTTGATGATGATTCTGAGGATCTTGATGACAGATATGGCCCTTATGCCATGACAATGGTAATTTTTTGATTTATGAATCTCATTTGGATAAATAGATATGTATTAATAAATACTAGTTTTTTATAACCTTCAAAATTTTGTTATAATTTTTTTTTAAATATAACAGGTAAATTTTTTTTATTGCATTACATATTATTTTACAACATTAACAACAATCTTGTATTTTTTCACAGATCAAATTATTCATTGCTTACCTAGAAAGTGTAAATCATCCAAAACATGGTGCATTCATGAAGGCCGTCCCAAGAGTCTTGAAGATGACTTGGAGGACAAAAAAATGCTGTCGACTGTGGTCTATTTGCTATGAGGCATATGGAGATGTACGTCGGTAAAGAAATATGGTTGATGACAATGCCAAATGAAAATAGATATCAAAAATACTCTCAGAGCAAAGTACTTAGCAAAGATTCTGTTGTTGCCTTGTAACCTTTGGAGAAGTGAGTTACTCAAAGCGGCGGACCAACATTGGAAGAAGCAACAAAAGAAACAAAAGATTATAAGTGGTTTCAATGTGAAAGTTAATATTGGGCTCATGAGAAAGTTTGAAGCAAGAATAAAGAAGGAAATCCTTGGATGAAATTTAATGAAATTATGTATAAACTTTTGAAGAATTTTATTATGTAAAGTTTACCCAAAACATAAAGTTTGTTTCTGTTGTAATTTTATTTCAGCTTGGCCTAAGTACATTGTAAATGCCACTCTGTTTACCTAATATTTATTTTGGTTATCCTCTCCTGTAATGCAGTAGTTAACCTTTATGATTTGGTAAACTTCTAATGGAAATAAGTAGATTTTTAAGCATTATACCTTTATATTTAATATTTTTTTTAAAGAAATCTGATAAAATGGTATATTGATTTGATAAAATATGATAAATTTATATATTGATTTGCTAAAATATGATAAAGTTGTATATTGATTTGGTAAAATATGATAAAGTTGTATATTGATTTGGTAAATATTAGTAATAACCTTTCTAGAATGTCTCATTTATGATGAATAAACGACCACCTACCTATTAATCTGTTAAAATTAAATATTGATTTGAAAAAATCTATTAAAATTGTATATTGATTTGGTATATATTACAAACTTTAGGGGCAAACTAGTAAATAACCAACCGAGAGCGTCTCATTTATGGAATAAACACCCACGTATCTCTTATATTAATCACTTACTAAATATATCTCCAATATTTCTCTCTCCCCAAGTTTACACACAGTAGATCAAAACCAGATCAAAACCAGATGCATAAAATTTGAAATGCATCAATCCAAAAAGATGGTGAATAACAATCTGAAATCCTGTACTCCTCCTCGTAAGAAAATTAATACCTCTATTTATTTATTTTCGATATTATTTATGTTTATAACAATCTGATTCCAACTATCATTTCATGTATCTAGAAAATAGGAAAAGTGTTAGGCTGATGATAAAACAAAGAGTAGATTATGGAAACAATAAAAAAAAGTCGTCGGAAAAATCTATAACTATATCAACCAGTAAGTGATTTATTCTACATCTTTATTTCAATGCGATGTGTTAAATTTGAGTTTTCATGCTTGAAAATAACTGTAATTTGTTAAAATTTGTACTGTAATGGTCTAAAATCCGAGTTAGGTTGATATTAATGAATTAGGTTACATATTGTAAATATTTTGTATAAATGATTGTTTATATGCTTGAAAATCAGTTTGATGTGATTAAATTTATACTCTAATGCTCTAGAATGTGATTTAGGTTCATATGAATGGTTTATGTTAGCCATTGTCTAAAGTATGATTAAATGTGAGTTATCATGCTTGAAAAACACTATAATGTGTTAAAATTTGAACTCTAATGCTCTAAAATGCTAGTTAGATTCATATGAATGAATTAGGTTACATATTGTAAATATTTTGTATAAATGATTGTTTATATGCTTGAAAATCAGTTTGATGTGATTAAAATTATACTCTAATGCTCTAGAATGTGATTTAGGTTCATTTGAATGGTTTATGTTAGCCATTGTCTAAAGTATGATTAAATGTGAGTTATCATGCTTGAAAAACACTATAATGTGTTAAAATTTGAACTCTAATGCTCTAAAATGCTAGTTAAATTCATATGAATGATTTAAGTTAGCCGTTGTCTAAAGTATGATTAAATGTGAGATTTCATACTTGAAAATCACTGTGATGTGTTAAAATTTGCACTCTAATGCTCTAAAATCCAAGTTATGTTGATATGAATGATTTATGTTAGCTGTTGCCTAAATTATGATTAAATGTGAGTTTTCATGCTTGAAAATCACTACGATGTGTTAAAATTTGTACTATAATGTTCTAAAATCCGAGTTAGGTACATATGAATGAATTAGGTTACAAATTGTTCATAAATATTGATAAAATGATTGTTTATATGCTTGAAAATCAGTTTGATGTGATTAAAATTATACTCTAATGCTCTATAATGTGATTTAGGTTCATTTGAATGGTTTATGTTAGCCATTGTCTAAAGTATGATTAAATGTGAGTTATCATGCTTGAAAAACACTATAATGTGTTAAATTTGAACTCTAATGCTCTAAAATGCTAGTTAGATTCATATGAATGATTTAAGTTAGCCGTTGTCTAAATTATGATTAAATGTGAGATTTCATGCTTGAAAATCACTGCGATGTGTTAAAATTTGTACTCTAATGTTGTATATGAATGTATTATCTTAGATATTGTCCAAATTTTGATTAAATGATTGTTTATATGCTTGAAAATCAGTGTCATGTGTTAAAATTTGAACTCTAATGCTCTATATTCCGAGTTACGTTTGTATGCATTATTAAGGTTGGCTGTTGTCCAATATTTGATTAAATGTGATTTTTAATGTTTGAAAATCACTGTGATGTGTTAATATTTTACTGTATCAATATATGAAATGGATGTGTAATGATTCATTAAATTCTTAAAAGTTGGATAACATTGTTAATTATTTATAGGTAAAAGCAATGAAAGAGTCTCAGAACCAGAGGGATTTAATACAAATGAAGTATCTTCCAAACGAAAAAAATATGTGTTAAAAACAAAGTTACTGGTAAAAGAGCAGCAGCTGATGACATCCCAACTGATGAAGGAAGAAGCCAAAACAAAAAAAGAAAAAGGTTGCAGCAGTTGATATTCCAGATTCAACTGAGGTACTTGACGATGCTGAACAAATTCAATCAGACAATGTTTATACATCAAAGACATATGCTCCAACTGCTGTGGTAGAGAAGGTAGTGGTAGAGAAGGTAGCTGAAAAAGGTAAGATGATGAGAAATCGGAGGATTAATGCGAAGAAAGTGGTAGAGAAGGTAGCTGAAAAAGAAGTTACTGAAAAAGAAATTGCTAAAAAAGGCAAAGCATTCAATATTACAGTTTCAACTGAGGGACTTGACGATGCTGAACAATTTCAATCAGAAAATGTTGAGACATCAAAGACAGATGCTTCAACTGCTGTGATAGGGAAGGAAGTTGTAGAGAAGGTAGCTGAAAAAGGTAAGATGATGAGAATTCGGAGGATTAAATCGAAGAAAGTGGTAGAGAATGTAGATGAAAAAGAAGATGCTGAAAAAAAAGTTTCTAAAAAAGGCAAAGCATTATTTCCCAATATCGTCCCAAGAATGTCAGTGCGTCATTTGAATCTTTTGTTAAAAGCATGCACAACAAGACAGCTTAAGGTTATAGAAGAAATGGGTTTGGGACATTTCATCAATAATTTTGAGTATATGTCGGTTCCAACCAAGATGACATATTGGATTGTAGAAAACTATGATCTTGAAACAGACACTATAAAGATGAAGGATGAAAGAAGAATTAAAGTAACCAATGAATTAATTTATGACATTTTGGGTGTTCCGATGGGTGAAAAGAAAGTTATCTCTCTACCTAGCACAACGTCTGAAGATAAGACAACTACAGATTGGAGAGCAACAACACCCTTTGCAAGAGATGATGCAGACAGGATAAATATTTCAAAGCTTGAAGATCATGTTGCTAGCTTGACCGAAACAGATTGGTTTTTCCAAGTCGGCTTTTTTGGTTATTTTCTTCTCTTGTCTAGCTGAAGGGAACAAAGATGGCACTGCAAATCAAAGATTCATACCATCGGTAAAACGAATGGAAGAATTTCAACAATTTGATTGGTGCGAGTATATTTTTGACTGTATTCGATCAGAGATCCAGGATTGGTCACCAGGAAAAACCTTTGCTGCTTCCACAGTAGTATTGGCGGTATTTTTTTTACGGCATTAACTAATAATGTATTATTTCTTAAATATGATGCAAATTTGAAATATGATGCTAATATATATTTTTTCTTTTTTAGCTTATATACTGCAGTTCAACAGATTCGCCTGATCTAAAAGTGGAAAGAACATCACCTGTATTCAAAGGTTGGAGTACAGACTTGCTAAAAAAAGAGAAGCACAAGAAATAGATAGTGGAGGCTTTGGTAAACTTCCTATATTCAAAGAATTTAAATATATTGAACCACCAAAGATCAAATTGAAGAAAAGGAAAGAACGAAATAATCTACTAGGTAAGTTATAATCTTATATTAAAAAAATATAGATATATGGAATCATATGATGATTTCTAATATTAGGTTTGATCATTGTGTTACAGAGGGTGGAAGTACTAGCCGAGAAGAGAATCTACAACAGTTCAAAGAAAAAACTAGTCAGGTAATCATCAAGTCTCTTCTGTATTATTAAGTTAAAATATAAGTTCCATATCTTGATGCATTAGTTTAGAAATTTTAATGAATCAAAGTTAGATTTTAGTTAACATAGACTATTTTGCAAAAAATAAATCATCATATTTTTACTGAATAAAAGTTAAAAAGTTTAATGCATCAAACTCATTTTTTAAATAATTTTTTTTTAAAAAAAGAGAAAAAGTTCAATGCATCAAAGTTATCTTTAACTAACAATTTATCTTTTTTTTTGAAAAACAAACAGGATATGAAGGTTTTCTAAAATGATAACCTCATAAAGCTTATTAAAATGTTTGTAATCCTAAAAATAGCATGTCTTACTGCAATAAAGATTAAAATTTCAACAGATCATAGCTTATATATATATATATATATATATATATATATATATATATTATTTAATTTTATATTATATTATATTTCTCAAAATAATACAAGCATATATAATTTAAAATATGTTAAAAAGTTTAACGCATCAAAGTTATCTTTTACTAACATTTTTTTTTCAAAAACACACAAGATATGAAGGTTTTCTTGAATCATAAGCTCATAAAGCTTATTCAAATGTTTGAAGATCACGACGAGAAGCTAAAAATAGCATTTAATGAATACCCAGTTGACGATGACTTCAAGGAGATTGTTCAAAAAAGAAATACATTCTTAAAGAGAATGTATAACGATGATGATTCTTTGAATCATCAAGATAAGACTGATGCAGATAGAGATAATGTATTGAATGAAGTTGGTTTAAATGAATCTGAAGAAGAAGGGATGAATGAAGGTGACGACGCCGATGAGACAAATATTATTGAGCCTGTTGGGAATGTGGAAGTTGTAATGAATGAAGGTATAGACGCCAATAAATCTGGTATTGCTGAGCCTGTAGCAACGGATGAAGGGAATTTTACGCCAGACTCAACACCAGAATATGAAAGGCGGACAAGGTCAACAACCAAAGATAAAGCAGCAGTAGCATCACCTGCTAAAGGGGGAAAAAATAAACCATCTATTGCCCCTAAAATAACAACAAAAGGAAAAGAAGGAGAAGCATCGCCCGCTAAAGGAGGAAAAACCTCTAAAAGTAAATGAACAATGACACTTCTCTGGTTTCTACTAATATTTTATCTTATATCGTATGTTTCAGATATTGAATGTCTGTAATATAACTAGAAGACCTTTAAAACTTGAATGTCTGTAGTATATTCTAACTAGAAGACCACGCATTCGTCAATTTATTTGGTACAAGATTAATAATGGTAGATTGGCTTCTATGTGGTTTGACAAATGGGCAGATTTATGTCCGTTAAGGGACGTTCTTTCGTTTCGAAGTATTACAAGATCGGGGCTCTCTCTATCTAATAAGGTAAGGGATCTTATTACTAATGGTAGTTGGCAGTGGCCGCATGATTGGTATGCTAGATTTCCGAACATTGTCTCTATCCCGGTCCCTGTTATTAATGATGCTCAGGATGATGATTTGATGTGGCGGGATATAAATGGGGTTTTACATCCTTTTTCAGTTTCTTTAGCTTGGGACTCCATTCGGGATAGGGCTTTGATGGTTGATTGGTTTCAGGCTGTTTGGTTTGCTCATTGTATTCCTCGTCACTCTATCCACTTATGGTTAGTGGTTAGAAGAAAATTGAAGACACAAGATCGGCTTAGGAAATGGGATGTTGGCCCTTTGGTGGATCTAAGCCTTCTACGATGTCCGTTGTGTAAATTGGTGCCGGATTCTCATGACCATCTTTTCTTTGAATGTTCTTATTCTATGCAGGTTTGGTTTAAGGTTCGGGGCCTATGTGATATGGATAACATCCCCCCTCGGATTGATGATATTTTAGCCTATGTTATTCCAATTTCTAAGGGAAAGTCTTGTCCTAGCATCATTGCCCGTCTTGTGTTGGCTGCTACTGCGTACTTTATATGGATGGAACGTAATTCAAGACTTTTCAAGAAAAAGCTGTTGGCTGTTGATCAGATTGTTCAGCTTATTTGTGATACTATTCGGTTGAAGTTGATTTCTTTTCGTTTTAAGAAGTTGTCTGCCAGGTCGAGTTTGCTGCTTGACAAATGGAGGGTGCCGAGCTCTAGAGTTCTTCATGATGGGAGTGCCGGGTGAGGGTTGTACTCTTTTTTCCTTGTCCAAGGTTTTTCCCACTGGGTTTTCTTTGGCAAGGTTTTTTAAGGAGGCAGGCTCATTTGGATATCATTTGCTCCTTTCGTGCTGTTGGTGGAAGCTAAAGACAATGTGTGACTTCATGTTTGCATCTTGGTTTCTTTCTAGTTTACTTCCATTGTAGTTCTAGTTTAGTTTGTGTTTATGCCATAACATAATCACGTGTTAACATGCTGCCTGTAGCATGCGGTTAATGTGGTATCTTAGCCACATTCCTTTGTACTTCAAAGTTTTTTTGGTTAATATATTTACCGGGGAAACCCTTTACCAAAAAAATAATAATATGTAATAACTACATTTTTATGCAACAATTTCATCGCATCATAATGTTTATAAACTAAATAGAATTATATTCTATGATATACTACTTAACTAAAGAGTGCAAACTAGATTATAAAGAAATATTAAATCAGCTATTTTCTTTTTTTAATTTGATTTTTTGTCAAATATATTGTTTAAATGCTGAAATATGTTCTAAAGTGTACGATAAAGATGTCAACGAGAGATCTATTGTCATTTATGACGATTCATTCCTTGAAAATCAATCGCAAACGCTATTCTTTGAAAGTGAAGAAGAAGAGATGGAAGTTGATAGTGAAGAAGCAGAGATGGAACTTGACACTGAAGGTGGAATGCAAGATGATGAATTACCAGATGAAAACCTGGGAGCATATGAAAGTAAATAAAAAGCAAACACTTTCTTATATTGATTATTAATTTCACTGCATCATAGTGATTTAAAACTAGTAATGCACTGTTTAACTATAATGCATGACTAGATAAAAAACACTATGATGCTGTAAGAAGTAACTATGCTGTAGTAAAACAAGTTATTCTATTTTTTTTCAAAAAAACTGTTGTTTAATTTCTTCTTTTAATAACAGGTTCTAAAAATCTCAAAGAAGCTGGCTTTCCTACAATTGGAATGGAAAATATCAAGAGTTTAATGACCGATTTTCCTTCAATTGAAGAAGTGAACAAAGAGTATTTTGACTACTCCGTTTCGAAACTACCTTTCTTAGCTGAATCAGAAGAGAGTGTGTCAAAAAGTTTCTTAATTGCCGAGCCACCAAAATGTCTACAAATTCAGAAAAAGGAATTATAAAAAGTTTACATAGTATGAAGTTGCGGTTACCGAAAAACAACGCAAGAGAGGTTAAAGGTAAAACACCATTGTTTGTTGCCGAACAACATGAAGAATATAAAGAGATTCCGCTATCTGGTCAACTACGAACTGAAGGAAACAAAACAACTTTTGATGATATAAGGGATAAATTAATGAAAAAGAATGTCGGAAAGTTGCAATGCATGAATGAAAAATCAAATGATGAAGATAAAGGCAACAAAGAAGGAGATCTGTTAATTGCTGAAAGAAATAAGATAGAAAAAGATAAGCCTGAGCCTGTAAAAAGAAAAATGATTATGCATGCATCACCAATTAGCTGTATTGCTCCACCAGTTAATATGGAAAACGAAAAACGTCAAGTAAAGCTGCCTCCTTCTTTAGTGTCTCCATATTATCAACGGAAAATCATATTGGGCCAACCACTATCAGAAGATGGAAAGAAGATTGCTGAATACATATGGGGTAATAAGACACCTGAAGGGTAAGTTCTTAATTATTACATAACATATTTATTTTTCACAGCATCAATATTATATGTTTACTGCATCAATTATATTTAAATTATATCACATAGTAGCTATTTTTGAAGCATAAAAAGTCACTTTTAAACAAACTTTGATCAACAGCTAACCTATAGAATTATATGAACTTAAGTCTTATTTTAGAACATTATATTGCATTTTTAACACATAGCCTTATATGAACTTAAAATATGAAACTTAAATCTAATTCTAGAGCATTATAGTGCATTCTTAACACATAGCATTATATGAACTTAATTCTAATTCTAAAGAATTATAGTTTATTTTTAACACATAGCATTAATTAAAACTTACGACTAGTTAGTTATTTATTTAATCTTAAATATGAACTTAAGTGTAAATCTAGAGCATTATATTGCATTTTTAACACATAGCAGTGTTTATCAAACATAAAAAATCAATTTTAAAACAAAATTTGAACATTATCTAAACTTTGATCAATAAATAAAATAAATCATTCATATGAGCATTAATAAAAAAACTAAACATACAAACCATCTCGATTCGTTGATTAAATTGTCTGATTCTAGATGATTCCGTAGGTTTGATTCAGTAGGTTTGGTATCACAACATTATATATATTACCTTGTCTGAAATATTGTATAGTGAGGTTGTTTTCAAGATGAATAAAAGAGTTGGAGTTGAAGGTGTTTTTTTCTTGAGCCTGTACCCTGAAATTGAAATTGCTTCACTCATATTAGACTTATGGTCTATTGTTCAAAATCACGAGGAACAACACAGAGACAAGCTATCAGACGATGGAAATGTATATTGTCATACAGGAATGCTTGTAAGTAATTCAATTATATAATTTTTTTTCATACATAACGTTTTACATTATGATATACATAACGTTTTGCATTTACTAAAAACAGTCTAATTACACTGTTGATTCGGGGAAGACTGTTGAAGAAAGAATGGAAGTTTTTGATCAAAATATTCATTTGGTTTTAACTGAAGCAAAACGGAAGAATTTTGACGATGTTCATTTGGTAAGTAGATTAATTATGAGAATAAAATGATATAATTGTGATGTTCTATAGATTGAAGTTGATTAATGATAACAAAAATATCTACAGGTATTCTTTCCTGCAATAAAGATATCGGAAGATTCATCAAACCATTTCTATGTAATATGTTTCAATATGAAGACCGCTGAAATAGACATAATTGATAACATAGATGACGGCATCGATGATATACCAACAAGATATGGTTCTTTCCCATATGCTCTGGTAAGTCTACTTTTATCTAATACTTAAAGCATTATGGTGCTATTTTTAAAACATCAAACTTATTTGTTTACATTCCTATACCTTGTGAATAATATTGATAATTTTACTGCATCATTTTTTTTAAAATAGTGCATTACAATGCTGTATCTCATACATTTTATTTTAAATTTTCACAGATTGATTCTTTTATAAATTACTTGGAGAGACAACATCATCCACAAAGCGCTGACTTTCTGGTTTATGAGCCTAGCATTATTGATTTTGATTGGAAAACAAAATCCAATACTGTCGATTGTGGTGTATTTGTTATGAGGCATTTAGAAACATATCTAGGTAAAGGAAACTTTTTACATCCTTTGAAGAAAGAAGGAACAATTCAGAAAGCACAATTGAAGATGCTTCGTGCCAAGTACTTGGCCAAAATCCTTCTCATGGACTTTAGTGTCAAAAAAGCAAGTTTGTTGAAAGAAGCACAAGCATACTTCAGGAAGAAGCCAAAAATTTCAAAGATTATAAAGGAGCATGATGTCAGATATGATAAATCCTTGTGGAAGAAATTCAATACTACTGTCGAGAAGACACTTGATAAATAGAGATCTCAGTTTTAAATCTTTTGAATTGAATTTCTAATTGTTTTTTCTTCCAATAACTTGTAAACATGAAGGTTTTTCTTTACCAATTACCATATCATAATGAATATTTTTACTGCATTACTGTGTATATTTTACTGCATTACTGTGCATATTTTAGTTATATAAAAAAGTTATGGAATATGTATTGAGTGGCAGTTGTCATGAGGGATTAGTTTTAATGTATTAAAATTTGAAATTTTATTAAAGTTTTTCTATATCATTTGATAAAATTCTACTGAAATGCAGTAAAGTTAAATTTAACTGTATCATAAGATATCATAATGTATATTTTTAATGCATTACTGTGCATATTTTACTGCATCATAGTTTAGCTATAATACATCAGATGCAATTCATAAGATGAAAAAAAAGTTATAGCATACGAATGGAGTGGAAGTTGTCATGAGTAGTTATTTTTACTGCATTAATATTTGAAATTTTATAGCATTACTTGATAGATTACAAAAAATACAACATTTTATTAAAAATTTATCTATATGATTTGGTAAAACTCTACTGAAATGCGGTAGACGTTAACTACATCACAATGCAGTAAAAGATATAACTGTATCATACGATATCATATTGTATATTTTTACTGCATCATAGTTTATCTATAATACATTAGTTTTAATGCATTAAATAATACTGAAATGTAGTATAATAGATAAATTATATGTAAAATAACTACATCACAATGTAAATCATCAAGTATCAAAAGTCATTGCATCAAAATGTAAAAGTAACTGCATTACATTACACTTTTGAAAAAACCTAAACCTATGCATTTATTTCTAGACTTCCTGTATCCCATTCTTATTTTTTTTATAATTTATTTTGAAGAATTTGATCCGAAGTATTTATTAAAATGAAAAATAGTACTTATTTTGGAGTAGTTGATCTCAACCCAGATCTTCTAGGGTAAATAGCTTGATTGTTGGGAGAAATGTGTTGATTCGGAGTAGCTTGAAGATTGGCTCTCTCAGACAAACCTGTTCAAGTTCTTTTATTGTGTCCTGCTTTTTCACCACATATACCACAAGTCCTCCTCTTACTAAGTTCTTCAGCTGTGACTTCAGTTACAGGCTTCAACCTAGAAAAGCATCATGGACCTCTCGCTCTCCTAAGATTTGGATTTAGAACTTTATCATTCTCATTTTCAGGCTCATTGACACCCAACAATGCATAAATCGCAGCTTTGTTATTCATTTTTGGGACCACTGGTACATCAATTTATGCTTGCTTGAGCAACTCTTTCATCTTATCTTTAACAATATGCAAATTATCAACCTTGTGCACCAACCGATCAATAGTAGATTCAAAAATATGATACAATTCTGTGACTTCAGTCTGCACTGCATCTGATACACCACTGACCATGCGACGAGCAGAACTTGAAGGCTTTACATTCTTTAACCACCGTTTATGTAAGTACTTTCGTGGAAACTCCTTTACATCATTCATTCTGAGAACATAGAATGCATGACGACAAAGAAGACCGTACGACTCGTAATGGTTACAGCTACACTCAAGCTTTATCTCAGACTTACAAAACTCAACCTATAATAAAAAGAAAGTATTAGCAGTCATATATACTGTTTTGCAATCATATATAAACTGAAATGTAGTAAAATAATACATTTGCAGAAAAAAAATACACTGAAATGCAGTAAAGATGAACATACCTGATAAATAGGAAACTCATCTGAACCCTTAAAGATATGATACTGGCTATCACGAACAGATGATCTTTCAGTGTTGCCATTTTCCACAACAGACATAGCAATACAATACTTGTATGAATTAAACATTTCATCTTGCACATCGAAGAAAATGGTTCTAGTAAATAACTTGCAAGCTTCTATCTCCATTTGAAGGTCTGTTTTGAAAGCTGGCTTTTTATATCTTGAATCATGATCATTTTTCCTTTCAATATACCTTTGATATTCGATAGCAGTGTCATAATGCCTTAAGAATTCAATAAGAGTAAGACGTGGGTTGGTCCATTTTCCAAAGAAATGATTTTCACTTTCCGATCTTGAAGTTGTACGCATTAGACCAGCCATAGGAACATGCCTCAAATACGCAGGTATCCAACTTTGCCTCAGATCAAACATGTCAGCCAACCACTTGTTCTCGCCAAGATCAAATTCATTTATCATACAATTCCATTCTCTTTCAAAAACCTCAGGCGTAATTTGGTCTGTCCACACAATGTCAGAAATACGTCTCTTAAAATCTGTTCTATTACATAGTTCAGCACCCACCTATAATAAAAAAACAGAATAATTATAAGTAAACATGAAATGCATTATAGTGCATATTTACTGCATTATGGTGCATTATGGTGCATATTTTACAGGATTTTGGTCTAAAAAAATTTCTGAAAAAATTATTTAAGATAAAATACCTTCGTGCCCAATTTCATCATAATGTGCCACATACAAAAGCAGTGAACTGTATTGCAAAAAACTTCAGCTATTGCAATCTTCATTGACGGATCTTGGTCTGTGATGACAACTTCTGGAGCTTTCCCAAATGCTTCTTTAAATTCTTTAAGCAACCATATGTAAGCTAACGCACTCTCATCAGCAAGCAAAGCAGAAGCAATTGTAATACAACGGTTATGATGGTTGATACCAGTAAAGGGAACAAAAACCATTTGATACCTACAGTTAAATAACATAATAACAAATTAAAAAACATAATGAAACTAAAAAACATAATTTTTGGAGATAAAAAAGAAAAAAAATTATACTTGTTAGACCGAAAAGTCACATCAAAAGAAACTATGTCACCGAACGTAGCAAAGTTTCTGATACCTTCTTCATCAGCCTAGAATAGACCAGCCAAGCGATTATCAGGACCTAAAAAAAGTTAGAAACCAATTATAAAAACTACTTGATAATATCTAAATGCATTAAAACATATGGTTAATTCAGTAAAAAAATGAAACATCAAAGTTTATGTTTTAAGTTATAAAACATGATGCAGTAAAATCTAAAAAGATTAATTTACTAGAAAAAAAACTCAGATAATAGAAGAAATAACCACCTTTAAAATGTTTGACAAAAAAAACCAGGGGAGTGAAGTTTCCGACCAATCAGCTTCTCTACAGCCATCTGAGCGTCTTGATCACGAATAAAAACAGTAATCTTTTTTTCATTCTTACAGTCATCAACTGTTACACCAACGTTATCAAACCCACCGTGAAGCTGTTTCATCAATCTAAACCCTATAGCAGGACCAAAATTTGCATTCGAAACTTGATAGAGGAAATGCTGCTTTGTATAACCCACATTCCTCGAATTCTTCATAAAAATCATGTCTCTTTCAGCTACAAGAGGGTGATTATGACCCTCTGTGAAACTAATAACCTCAAAGATTTTTCCTTTTTTCTTAATAAGAATTGATGCCAAACACCCACACCTAAACGTAGGCTTCCTCCTAATTTGCTTTTTCTTAATATCTCTAAACCTTTGAAAATCACCACTACCACCGCCATCTTCAACTACACCATTTTCTGGTAAATCAATATCTACGTTATCAACACTAGCTTTATCTTTAGGTTGAAGAAAACATTCTCTACTACAAAGTAAATACTTGGTTGTCGGAATATCAGAACCTACTGCCTTGTACTCTCCACCTCTCCTAACATCAAACCCACCCTTTTCCCCTAAGCTACATAGAAATTGTACGCTTGATCAATTGAAACAAATTGACATCCTACTATAGGTACTTGACCATGTGGTAACTCATCAGGAAACCAAGTCCTATACCAACTTTATAGTAACCTACATGATCTCTTACGGTAATTGTTTCATAATCATCTGCGGCTGCAAAAATAAAAAATAATAAAAAAGTAAGCTAGATAAATGATATAAGTTAAATAAAAAAGAAAAACAAAAAAAACCATAAAATGTTGAAAAATAAAAAAAAACTATGAAGGATTCAGTAAAATATAAAACTTTTAACAAAACCTAAAACCACAATTCAATAAAAATACCTATAATGCAGTAAAACAACCTTGACTATAAAATCAAGCCTATGAACATCAAATCACATATCAATCTCTATTCTGATCAATCTCATTTTTAATCAATCTCTATTTTAATAAATTCATGATATAATTAACCTAAAAAAAGTAATTCAGTAAAACATACCTATTATGCAGTAAAAACAACATCGACTATAAAATCAAGCCTATGTACATCAAATCACATATCAATCTCTATTCTGATCAATCTCAATTTTAATTAATCTCTATTCTAATAAATATCTGATATAATCAGCCTAAAATCAGTAATTCAGTAACAAATACCTATTATGTAGTAATACAACCTCCACTATAAAATCAAGCCTATGTGTATCAATCACATATCAATCTCTAATCTGATCAATCTAAAATCTAATCAATATCTATTCTAATAAATATCTGAAATAAAAAGCTTAAAAACTGTAATTCAGTAAAACATACCTATTATGCATTAAAAAAACCTCGACTATAAAATCAAGCCTATATGCAGCAATCACATATAAATCTCAATTCTGATCGATCTCAATTCTAATCAATCTCTGATATAATCAATCTCTGATATAATCAACATAAAAACTGTTATTCAGTAAAACATACCTATTATGCAGTAAAACAACCTCGACTTAAAATCAAGCCTATGTGCATCAATAACATATCAACCTCTATTATGATCAATCTGAATTCTAATCAATCTCTAATCTAATCAATATCTGATATAATCAACCTTAAAAATGTAATTCAGTAAAACATACATATAATGCGGTACGAACTAAAGAGTTTAAAAGTAACTAAACTACAATGCAGCTAATATAAAGAGTATTAAAAACGCCATGATAAAAACTTACAAAAAACACCAGATGATGATGATGATGATGATGACGCAACACTACTGAACGAAGATTCAGTAAACATAATGAATCAATAACCAGTGGTTAGAGTTACGGTGGTTACAGTTATGGTGATGACGGTAGTTGGTTACGGTGGTTGGTGACAGTGGTTCTCGACGATAGTTTCGATTATGGTGGTTAGGGTTTATCAGTTTACGAGATAAACCGAAGAAGAAGAACAAATAAAAAAATTAGATGAAAAAAACTATATATAGTTTCGGTAAAAATTATAAAAATGCCCCTGAAGTTTCTAAAATTACAAAAGTACACCATTTTTTAAAAAAAGGGGGGGACACATGGCAGCATGCGGTTCCACCTCATTTATTTTATTTTAAAATTTGTTTTATTTTACCCCAACTCACCTACAACCTATCTATATATAGGAAAAGAAAAATACTAAACTTCCAAAGGAAGCTTTCAATAAGTGAAGCCCCATGTGTTATTTCCCATCAAAGTACAAAAGTAAATAATACTTTTGACTTTCTTATTGGTTGTACAAGTAACCACTCTTGTACTCCCCATCAATATGTTCAAGTTGTATATCAAGAGATAGATGAACATCATTCAGCTTGGTTTGTCACTCCAAGCTGAACTAAAGGCAACTTCATTCAGGCCTTGTCCTTGAGGTGTTGATTCACATCAGCTACCGAAGTGAAGATTTTATCTTCAAAGTACTCTGGAAGTGCTGGTGTTGAACTGTCTTCAGCAAGATGTAATGCTGGACCTGGTGCTGAAGTGTCTTCAACAATTCCTAAAGATGTCTTTAGCAATTCTTCAAGTCTGCAGCTGCTATTTTATATTCAAATACTTGTGAGGAACAATTAGGTCAAATCTTGACCCAACAATAATATTTTTTACATTTTTACGTGCTTGTTGCTAAATGGAAATAGATACCAAATATCCTTTTATTAACCAAAAACGATTAAATCCTTGTGGGAAACTTAAGATCAATTCGACACGATTTGAGGATGATTACTATACTAAAAACTGAATATTAGATCCGTATAATTCATTGTTATGATTCTCTTTATGAATTCTCTCTAATTTGATATGATCTTTATGACTTCTTTGATACACTATGATTCATGTCCTTCATTTGCTTACCTATGCTTCGTATGTTTTGTTTTGATGATTCCTTTGATATATATGCTTTATGATTATGATATGCTTTTATTTTGCCCGAGCTATTTGAACTAGTCATGGAGGTAACATGACCATGTCATCCGATGCAACGATGGCATGACATTATCTGAGGCGGTGTGAGTAGTCTCCGACGTTCCCTTTCGTGAGCTCAAATTATATGATGCTATTATGGGTGTGTATGCTAGCCATGAGCTAGTGTACATACTATGACTTTGTTTTGCAGGGGGTGTATGGATGCATCCTAGGGTTCGTATGTTTGTGACTTAGTGAATGTGTGCTATGTGATATATCCCTATATCGCTTTCGGTGCATTAGGTTTGGTCGCCTATGTACACTTATGTGACTTTATGTGATGTGGTATGATGTTGTGTGGTGTGTATGACCTCGTAGGTACTTACATTACCTTTCTTTCATTCTCTTTTGATATTTCTTATTCCATCTCTTGTACATATCTTATTATTATCCGTAGTTCCCATTACATCTCTTCAATTTACAGTTTTATTATTATATCTGTTCATTGAGCGTTAGCTCAGCCGTGTTTTCTTTTCCCGTGGCAGGTTCTAAGCGGGAAGATGGGCATTGAGAGCTGGGTTGAGAGAGAGATTGATGCGTTCTTTGTGAGTACACAAGTTTTAAATATATACAAGGATTACCGAATAAGCTAAGAACACACGGGCAAGTATGACCCTTTCGTTTGTAGCTAGCTTTTTGTGGTAAGCCGAGGTCGTTCACTAAGATTTGGGCGTTTTCAGTTGTAGAGAATCTTAGTAACAATGTAACGCTAGTTGTAAAAATGGTTATCACTCCCAAAATTACCATGTAAGTAACAATTAACAAATAAGCAACAAGTAGCATGAATATGGTGATTAAGCTAATAAGATGAGATAACAATAATAATAAAGATACTTGTTTGGAACTAGTATCCATTCAATGGAGTGTATGGAATATCGGATAGATAGTTAAGTAATAGCACACAAATTATAAGTATACAATTCCAAGTCAATGGGTAATATCATGGAATTGCACATGACATGGTTTAGAATAAAGAACCCCTTCGACCTATGATCAATATTACAAACCGGTAGTTAAAGCCATTTGTGAGAAGTATGATTTTAGCCAACTTGTTCATTAGAGCCCTTTCGACCAATACTCTAGATTAAACCTTTATAAATTCATTTAACTTGTTTACTCAAGGTTGTCAATCATGATACACTAAACATATATGCGCATTAATATTTGGAACAAAACATAATTAGGAATCCTTTCGACCTTTAGACCCGGTTATGGTTTATCAACAAGTTATCAAGACGAATATTAATTTAACCAAACTTATAAACAAAATCATAAACAATATTGCGACATAACAAGCACTCCATATCCATGTTTACATTATTCCAAACAAGTATAAGAACACTACCCCATATTCATATTAATCAACAACCAACATTCAACATATGATATAGAGTTTAACATCATGAAAGTAACAAAAGTTTACCCAAAGTATGATTACATTAAGTAAATGGAAGGAATTAGAGCAATCTTTCGGCCTTCAATCGACTACAAGTTTCAAACCAATGGTAGGAGTTTGTGGTCTTTCGGGTTATGTATTTTGAAATTCGTGTTGAAAGTAGGTGGTGGTTTAGGAGAGGCTAGGAGATGATTGGTGGGGATTTAGGCTTCAAGAAACACTACCAATGATAAGGGTAATGATCCTTTAGAGTTTGGCAATGTTGTTTTGATGATTGGAGCTTCAATACTTTCACTTTTTGGCACACCAATATTAAATCCGGGAATTGGGGTCTTCACCAAGGTTGGGAGAATTCCCTTAGTGAATAATGGTGGTGGTAATGAGTTACCTTCAAGTGTTATGTTACAGTGACCCCATGGGTCTTATTTATAGTCGAATTAAGACCATGTATTCAATGCAAGAACTTGGAGCCAAAGCAAATAACTTGTAGCCAAAGGCTTTTACTTGTTCCCAAAGTAGTTCTAGAACTGTCCATAGAAGCTTTATGAAAGCTTGGATAAGTTGTATGCATGCAAAGGGAATAACATGCACTAAAACATGACTTGAAAGACAGCAGGAAAGGAGCCGGGCGGCTTCTTTGCACAGGCGGGCGGCTACTTGCCTGCTGTCCGCACTTGGCTTCCAGCTTCTTTGGCCAGCGGACAGCTCCTTGTCCAGTTTAGTCAAAAAGTGTAATCACGAAAGTTGTAGCCCTTTCTCATACGCACGCGTGAGCGCAATAACCAAGTCAATCGGAGTCCGTATGCTCAAGTTATGGCCAAAACGGTGAAGGTGTGTCGGTAACACAAAGCTTCCAACATCTTCGTTATAACTTCTTTTCTTGATTTCTTTCTTAATTTCGCCTTGAACATCTTCAGTTGAGTATCGCGAGCAACGAATTCATGAATCTAAGCTTCTCCAATAGTCTCCATAAGACTTGTACTTGTCGGGATTACTTCGTATATGCATAACTTCTTTTATTCTTTCTTTCTTTGTCTTTTCTTCACTTCCCATGATCTTGGCTAGCTAACAACACAAAACACAACTTCGCACATATATGAGCTATAACGCACGTTAGTTTAACAAAACACCATGCAAAATATACAGATAACGTTCAAGAAAACATGTTGGATTTAGGCGTTATCAAATCCCCTCACACTTAAGTTTTGCTCGTCCTCGAGCAAGAAAAAGAAAAACTTTGCTTGCTCGTCCTCGGCCACCAGGCTTTCTTTTTCCGATCAGCCTAACTCCTTAATTTTTTCTCTTTACTTTGCATCATATTCATTCGTATTATTAATAGTTGATCTATATCTTTCTGTTTTTTCGAATCTCTCTTGGGTAATCGTATTAAATCCACGATTAGGGTTTTCCTAAATCTTTTGATTTTGGATTAATTCTGATTTAGGTTTTTAATCGGGTATCCACTAGGGTTTGATATATTCGTTAAGACATCGATCTCCTGTTCATGATATATGATTGGTTGTGACGTTTTTTAATGAGAAATAGATTAGGGTTTTGTACTGTTCGGAATTAGGGTTTGGTTGTAATCGTTACTGCTACATCTATTAGGGCTCGGCTGTTATCATTGTGACTGCTTCATGTTTATCTTTATCTAGGGTTTCTGTGTTCTAGTTGGCTGCGGGGTGTGAGAGATGGAAAAAGGTTTCCTTAACAGTCCACGTAATTTGAATGCTGCTGTCAAACCTAAGGTGACGTTGAAGGAACTGGGCAAACAAGGTCGTAATATTGATGGTAAGATTATTGCTACATCAGGTAAATTACAGCAGGCTAGGCGTGTTCTTAATACGCCTACTTCTGATAATGTTGATACTCATCTTAAATCTGATGCTGAGCCTCATTACCCGAAACTTGTACCATTGAAGTCTATTCTAAAACGTGGTGGTAATGAGGCTACTACTCCTGGTGTAGTTGTTTCGAGTGTTTCTGATGGGAAGGAAGGGGTTTCGCAGCTTGATAAAAATGCTCACAAAGATACGTTTGTTGTTGAATCTACGTCTAGTATGGTTCAGCTTAAGTGTCTTTTTAATGATAATGTGGTATCCGGGGCTGATATTGAAATTCCAAGAGAAGTGGTCGATGAAAAAGCGGATAAACTAGCTAATACTCTTTATGGCTATTTTATTGGGAAGAGACACGCATTTCCCATTGTTGAAAACTATGTCACTAATGCTTGGGCTCGCTACGGTATCAAACGAACCATGTTTCATCATGGTTTTTTCTTTTTTCAGTTTTCATCAAAGACAGGTATGGAGCAAGTTCTTGCAAATGGTCCATGGCGGATTAGGTCGATACCTATTATGCTTAATATTTGGAATCCAACTAAAAAGCTTATTAAAGATGACATCAAGAAGGTACCAATTTGGGTCAAATTCCATGATGTTCCTGTTGTTGCTTATTCTTCCAATGGATTAAGTTTGATCTTCACTAAGGTTGGTACCCCTATTATGTTGGATGCTCATACGGCTGAAATGTGTAAGAATTCATGGGGACGTTGTGATTATGCGCGTGCACTTGTTGAGGTCAATGCGGATAGGGATCTTGTTGATTCCTTTGTTGTGGCTATTCCTATTAAAGGTGAAGAGGGGCATTCTTTTGAAACTATCACTGTCGAATACGAATGGAAGCCTCCTAGATGTAGTACATGCAATATTTTTGGGCATGTTGATATGGATTGCCCTAAAAAACCACAGGTTAGTAGTCAGGTTACAAATCTGGAGGACGATTTTGTAGAAGTCAAAAGGAAGAAAAAACAGCCGGCTAAGCCTAAGCAAATTGAAGGAATTAGGTTTACAAAACCTAAATCTGTATGGGTAATGAAACCGACATCTAAATCCTCTACGGGTAAGAATTCTACTTCGTGTTTGAAGTTAAAGAATTCTTTTGAGAAACTTAATAGTATGGATGCGGGTTTGGAAGAGGCTGAAAAGGTTGTAGCAACGAATAATGATAAGGTTGATCCAAAGAAGGTAAATGCAACATCTCCAAGTACTTCCAAGGATATTGGTGTTATGGAGAAGGTTGAGTCATCAAGTAAACAAAGTTTAGAATATTCTAATATTCTTAATCCTAGTGATTCTGATGATGATGAGGTTTTTGCATCTCCTGAGGAGTTTGCAGCTTACATGTCTTCTATGGGAGGGGGCCACCAGCATGAAGATGAATTTGACATTTTTAGTGAAGAATATGCGGACCAGATCAATGATTTGCCTGGAAAACGTAAGGAGTTCCGTGACTTTTCTCTTCAGCATAGTGGTAGGAAGTAGTTTGATAGTTGTCATAAGAGGGAGTGTCCTTTTATGTAGGTGTTTGGCTGTTAGCAGTTGTGCTTGGTAGTTGCCTATGTAATGGGCTTTGATATAGGATTCACCTATATCTTTTGTACTTAATGGTTTTTTGGCGTAATATATTTTACCGGGGTCAATTCCCCTTTACCCAAAAAAAAAAGAAAATTTTAAAAATTCTATCAAAAATTGAAAATACTATGAAAATTTGAAAATTCTATGAAAAATTAAAAGATAGTTTTGGTTTTTTATATAAGAAATCGCTAAAGCTGCAAACCCCCTCACACTTAAGAGTTTGCTTGTATTCAAGCAAGTAAAATAAAATATTTCTCACATGGTGAATGAAAATGTTTTTGAAAAATAAGATGCAAATCAACCAAGTACAAACAAGACTAATGTAAAACCCGTATTTAAAATCCTCGAATAATAAATACGCGTAGTCTCAGCTTTAACTATAATTAAACGTTAACAGTAATTACGCCGTCTAAGTTTTATTTAATATTACAAATAAATAATTACTCAGAAAATATTTATTAAGTTTCAGAATATATTACGTATGTATGAATGCATATTTTTGTTGGCCAAAGTAGATCAAATGGTGATTTCCGGCCGCCACTTTTTCTGATCGGACCACCTCAATCTTGGCTATATTAGTTAGTCTTGTGACTGTAGTGGTTAGTTTTGGTGGCTGTTTCATCTTCTTTCCAATCTTATTATTCTGGAAACCCTAAATCTGTATTTTTATTCTAGTCTGTTCGTGAATCTCTTTGAAATCGTATGTCTCAATAGGTTAGATTAATTTCGTCCTCCATCCTTGCTACTTGATTTGTGACGGCTGGTGATAATAACTAGGGTTTCATGTTTTGGTGGATGTAACCCTAAAACGTGGGATCCTTTTTATTTTTCATTACGTTATATATCTTGTGGTAGGTGTTGTTAGGGTATTCATTTCTTCCTTTGTTACTGCATTTGAAGGAGCCTTTCATTCTCGGATTAGGTTATTGTACGTTAGGGTTTATTTGTCTGCTGGTTGGGATCTATTACTGTACGTGGGTTATGAGAGATGGAGAAAGGTTTTTTGACGAACTCTTTTGCATCGCGTCTTAAAAACATCGATGGAAAGAAGATTGAAGGTGGAGCGTTACAACAGGCTATTAGGAACGCTCCTGCAAATCAGAATCACTTTGCCTTGCCATTAAATGATATGCTACCTAAGGTGCTTGTATCGGATAAGACGCTCAAGGAAGGTGCTGAGTCACAGAATTCTAATGATCAATCTTATGATCAATTAAAGGGTGCTCAAAGTGAAATACCTAAGAGGAAGGTTACGGTATCCTTGGTTGCTAGTGATGAGGTTGTTTCAGGGGCTGACGTGGCTATCCCTCTAGCTGCGATTGATGAGGTTAGGGACCAATTTGCCCATACGCTGTATGGTTATTTTGTGGGTAAACGACTAGCATTCCCGATTGTGGAACGCTATGTAAAAAATGCATGGGCTAAGTTTGGTATTCAGCGAGTTTCTATTCGTAATGGTTTTTTCTTGTTTAAGTTTGCTTCTAAGGAAGGTATGGAGCGTGTGATTGAAAATGGGCCATGGCTTATTCGTTTAGTTCCGATCATCCTTAACATTTGGAAGCCGAATACAAGATTGGTTAAAGAGGCTATTAAATCAGTGCCGATATGGGTTAAAATCCATAATGTGCCTATCTTAGCTTTTTCAGAATTAGGGTTGAGTTTGATAACATCGAAGTTGGGTAAACCAATTATGCTTGATAGTTACACAAGTGACATGTGCCTTAATCCGTGGGGACATTGTACTTATGCTCGAGCCCTTATTGAGGTTTCTTCTGAACATGAATTTTTGAAGTCTTTAGTGGTGGCCATTCCGCATGAAGACGGGTTGGGACATTCTTTGGAGGATCTAGGGGTTGAATACGAATGGCTGCCCCCTCGGTGTGATTCATGCAAAATTTTTGATCACACGAATGCGTATTGTCCAAAGGTGTCCAGGAAAGATGATCAAGGGGCACATATGGATGATGGTTTTGTGCAAGTTAATCGGAAGGATAAACAGCCTAACAAGGCTACGTACCCGCGTCATATTGAGGGTTTAAGGCTTCCTAAGCCTAAAACTAAATTTGTGTATCGGGAAAAACCGTACCATAATAAGAAGAATGGTTCAACAATTAAGCCGGTGGTTAAGCCGAATAAGAAGACAATTCACAAGCCGACTAATACTATTGAACTAAAGAATTCTTTTGCTAAACTTATCGAGGAGGATAAAGAGCTTGGTGAAGTCTCGGGGGCTGATGTGGAGGGTACGAGTACTAAGGAGCAGGTGGTTAATACTTCTCCAATGGTTGTGCAAGATAAAGGTACTAAGGAGGATGCGGCATCTTCTAGTAAACCTAATCTTTCATTTTGTCATAAAGACTTGAGTGCTTATAGTGATTCCGATGAAGATGAGGTATTTGCTTCTCAAGAGGAATATAATGATTATTTAGCTTCATGTGGAAAAGGTCATCAGGTTGATGGTGAGGAGTTTGATATTTATGATGATGATTATGCGGATCAGGTCCGTGACTTACCGGGGCAAATAGACGCGTTCCGTGATTTTCAACTCCAATCTAGTGGTGGTAGGAAGTAGATCTACTTCTTGTGGTAGTTCATAAGGAGGGGTTTGTCCTCCTTTGTAGTGTTTTTTTGTTTGTCGCAGCTTATGTGCGTGGTGGTTGCCTATGTAACGGGCTTTGATGTAGGATTTCACCTACATCCTTTGTACTTCAACGTTTTTTGGTGTAATATATCTTTTACCGGGGACAGTCCCCTTTACCCAAAAAAAAAAATATATTACGTATGTATTATTACACGGAAAATAATTATCACGATTCAGAAACTAAAATACGAGAAATAAAAACAAGTATACATGACTATTGTTAATGTCGAAAAATAAAACCAAGACATATGTAATTTATATTGGGCCGCAGCGTTTTATAAAATAACAAAAGAAAGGAGTTGGGATTTTAGGCCCGGTTTTTGGGTAAAGGGGAATCCAAACCCCGGTAAAATATATTCCCAAAAGCGTTGAAGTACAATGGAATGTAGCTGCAATGCTACGTTAACCTCAAGCAAATGCTTGAACAACCACTACATCATATGACATGCCATATGATCCTACTAAACTATTACAAAACAAATAACACCAATAGGAAAGAACCACCTAAAGGTGCATGAACAATGTAAGTAAAACATCATTACGGCTAGCACTTGGAGTGAACATCAGGCTGACGAGAACCATGCCGATCATCAATCGATAAGACTTCTTCAACCTCACTATCACTATCATTAACCACAACGTCCTTGGTTTTAAACCCGTCCTCCCAATCTGTACCATCATCCATCTTATCCCAAAGAGCACCAAAAGAGTTATGAGAACTCTTATCCTTATCATTAGTCTTAGCTAAAAAACTTGATGTTTTGTTATTCAAGAAACCCTTCTTAAGCATCAGAGCTGCCTTCTTAGGATTCTGACCCGTAGCATTTGTTTTAGAGGTTTCGTCTCTCTCAACATTACGAAACTGAAGATTAAGGGCTGGTTTAGTTAATTTAATACCTGCAACTTGTGGTTGCTTCTTCTTACCTTTATTCTTCTTGTTCTTGACCACCTCAAACCCATCATCCACCACATCCTTAGTAGCACGAACAACCACTTCCTTGTGCACTTTCAGACACATATCGCTAGTATGATCAAAGATCAAGCATGTAGAACATCTCGAAGGTCTCCATTCGTACTCAATATCAATCGTAACCAATGAATGCCCTTTATCACGACCTTTAGGGACAACAATTACCATCGAATCCAATAACTCCATATCAGCTGAAACCTCAACGAGCGCCCGAGCATATGTGCTTCGACCCCACGAGTTAACACACATATTACTCGTATAGGAATCCAACATAATAGGTGTGCCAATTTGGGTCGTGATAAGACTAAGACCAACCTCCGAATAAGCAACAATCGGCACATGATGAAGCTTAACCCAAACTGGTGCTTTCTTAATCTCCGCCTTTTTCAAATCAGTAGTAGGCGACCAAATATTCAAGATCATAGGAACTGTCCTAATCAACCACGGGCCATTTCAAAGAACTCCTTCACTACAAAAGAAAAACACGGTGTGTCAATTTAGGCCCGGTTCACTACAAAAGAAAAACAAACAGGGGTAAACCCCTTTTCCTTGGCCACGATCAGAAAACAAAAAAAATAAAATATATTAGGGTTTTGTTGTTTGAATGCCGCTAGTTCAGAAGAAAAAAAAGAGGGACGGGGTTCTATCTTCATCCCCGATTCTTGTTGGTATTGGCTGTTCGTAATCATGATGATTAGGTAATCCATTTTCTTCCTTTTCTCGTCCTTGTATTAATCACAAATTCCGTTTGTTAAGCAAGAACACATGGGTCAAATTTATTAATCATGTGTTTATAATGTGTGTGGTCGGGATTTGTTGAATACATGAAAACTGAGAGCCTCATGGCTCTCGGTGTATTGTTATTGTGATTCAACCACGACCCAAACAAGGGGGTTACGGTGGTGGTACCCGTGTGAACAGCCACATATAGGGTGGTTTTGGTTTGGGACAACAACACCAAAAGACCACCAGCAAGGGTGTGTTTGGGTTTAGATCGCCCACCAGGGGTGTTCAGGGTCTGTAAACGGTGGGAAACCACCAGCAGTCGAGGGGTAGTGGTTAGACAGCAGGTGGAACCGACGAGCAGTCGGTTGCAATGGAATGGACAGCAGGGGGAACTACTGCCAGACAGTAGCAAAGGGTTTGTTTGGGATCTCGTACATCACTAGGCTGTGGGATCTCGGACAAAAGGGGCATAGAGGGATTTTGGTGCGTTTGTATTTTTAGTTACTTTATCGTGCGACCGAGACTTTAGAAGTCTCGGTAGGCTAAAGTTTTGACCCGGGTTTCGGGTATACAATTGGAAGATATAAACGAGGATTTATTAAATTATATTTAATCATTTTTTTACCAAGTAAATTGTATCACGGTTTAACCAAAATATAAATGGTTTATTAAATTAATTAGTAAATTAATTTAAAACGATTTAATTAGTTTATTAAGTTAAAATGCTTGGTTTTATTTCAATGATTTAAATTCTCATGCAATCTATTTTGGAAACTTTCTAATTCAGGAAACGTTCTATTTTAGTAGATTACTTATCACAGTATAATTACATAAAGATACAGATTAGACACTAATCAAAGTACATAAAATACACTAACCAGAATATAGTATAATATACAAAAATCAGAATTACAAGATATATAATAACAGTAAATGTTTAAAGACAGTCAGAGTTACCAGTTTATACACAAACAGTGCAACAATACAAGAACATAATAAATCGAGTTAAGAACAATAAGAATCAGTAACAGTAACCAGTAATCAGACAACTCATATCACGTCCCTTGTTTATGTAGTAACCGCGATGTCGGAGTAGATCTTTCAGCTTTTATCCTTATCTCATTATTGGACACGAGGTACGGATTTCCGTCCTTCAGTAAGGACTTCCTTTTTATGCATGATTAGGATTCCCCGTCTACAGCCAAATGTTTTCCCTAGTATATGTTCTAAGTTTTATCAGTAATCATTTTAATAACTAAGTTAAATTGCCTGAGCTTTATATACAAGCATGACCAGTATGTACTAGTTACGGAGGTACCGTAACCATGACACTAGAGGCACCGGTGTCATGACTCTTCTGCGGGGGAGTGATTTCTCGCAGCGTCCCATTTATTTCAGCTTGGCCATTTTATCAGTATTATCAGCGGGGCGTATGGATGCATCCTAGGCTATCAGTTACAGCTTATCAGGTGAATATGGTGTGTGCTCTATATCCTTCACATTGGAGTTGATCCCTCCACCCAACACATTATTTAGAGGTCACCCCTCTAAAGCATGACGAGGTCACCCCTGCATTTATTCATGCAACAGTTGTTATAGCACATGACCTATATAAGCTCTTGGCAATTAAAATACAGTAAATGCATGTTTTCGGATTTAATAGATAACAGTTCAGCTTTATTATTTATAAATCAGACTTTTCAGATTATACACAGATTTTTGATGCAACTTTACTTATCAGTTTTACAGCTTTAGTATTTTTATCATCTACTTCATTTCAGTATTCCTTATCATGCTTTATATCCGTTCACTAGGCGTTATGCTCAGCCGTAGTTCCTTTCGTGTTCTAACGGCAGGTACACCATGACACTCTTAGGATTCTAAGAGCATGTGCATTTGGATGGAAGCTATCCAGACTTCTTACTTTATGCACTTCTTACATTATTCAGCTTATTCGGACATTGTTTAGTCCTTTCATTCAGTATTACTTTTCATGTTTTGAGCTTATGTTTGGATTACCGATGTTTGATTCAGGTATTTTTTTATGGTCAGTTAATGTTTTAGGACATTTACCTTATTCTTTGGTGACACGCCATAAATACACATAACGGTCCATTTATCCAAGTGGGGTGTTACAATTATGGTATCAGAGCGCAAGGTTCGACCTGTAGGCTCTAGAACTTGACCTGTGACTAGTGGTAGTCACCAGAAACTTCCCAGATTTTTGGCATTGTTATCTTTCATGTTCCTCATGCATTTATCAGTCAATTCTTTCATTTATCAGTCAATTTTCTTAAAGTTTTGAGTAAGTAAAAGGTTGGTACAGGACTGGCCATATTTAGTCGCATGTACTTTTCTACGAATTTTGTATTGGTGAACCGACCCATATGCGTTCACCCTTGCCCGTTTAGATTTTGTAATGGTGAACCGACCCATAGGCGTTCACCCTTACTCATGTCAGATTCATGTTTTCAGTCGAATATTACTTGGTGAACCAGCCATAGATGTTCACCGTCATTCAGGTCAAATTTCATGTTTTCAGACGATAGTTGTTTTGTGAACCGAACCAAAAGCGTTCACCTTTGTTCATATAATGGTGTTTCATTGAAGTGTTGACTAGGATGGTTTGGACTACAGCCATCCATATTTAGTCCCAGATTGTAAATTTATATACACGACAGTTTTCATTAAATTTTGACAAGTATGGATCACCCAGAATCGCCCATACTTAGTCACATGTTTTCTCCTTTGAACCCTATGGGTGGAACCATAGACATCCACATCAGTTGATGTTAAACCTCAGTTGATTATACTTTCATGTTCTTTGTAGCAATCAAGTTTTCACACTCTCACGTGGATGTTGTTTTCATGCTGATTAAGTTTCATATTCTCTTATGATGATTATGTTTTCAACAAGGTGATGATGCTTTCAGGCTAAGATAAAGAAGGATTATAGTAAAATCATATTTCATGATAAATCATGCTTGGTCTTCATCAATCATGTCTTCATTCTAACCATTGATGAAATTCCGTTTAATCATACTTTTGAGCCTCTATACAACCAGCATTTAGTCTACGCAGGAATTGTCAGCCTATCATGTTACTTGTTTCAGTTCAGTTTGCTAACCAGTTAAATCAAATTATCTTCCGTTGACTATGTCAGATGATTGACACTAGTATCGATCATCTCAAGAAATTTCCATCGGAGCCATGTACATTATTTCATGTGTACTCCATGTACAATATCTCTCTCAGATATACTACATGTACAGTATTCATTGTGTATTTCACGTACGGTATTCCAGGTGTACTCCATGTACCTTACTCCATGTGTACTGTTAATCGATCCTTAATCATCTTAGGCATTACCACTTGTCGACATTCTACCAGATGTTGATGCTGCTTGTATATTGAAGATTTTACCAGATACTGATGCTGCTAACACTTCGAAGACCTCACGAATGCTGATGCTGCTGATACTTTAGAGATTCCACAAGATGCTGATGCTGTTTATATTATGAAGACTCTTCAGAGCAAGGACATAAACTATAAATTTGAAATTTCTGACAAGAATATATGATATGAGTTAAATTACTCATATAAATTATATCATAAAACAAACAATAAATGCATAAAAAGTATAAAAATGGCCATGTATATGTTTGTTTTGTTTGTTTCATGTGTGTAGGTACCAAATTCACAAAAACCGGCAAAAACGACACGATATTGAAGAAAAATCGAGGAAGCCGAAAAACAAGTTCGATTTTGTTAGCGGATTTAAGTATTTGAAGGATTTGAGCTTTGTGGGTCCCATATTTGGTTAATGGGCTCAAAAGCCCATTTGAAGAACATATGATATTTGATAACTGTGTTAAAAACCCATCAAAGCCCAAAATACATTTAAAAGGGACGGATTGAGTACTAACATGGCCAAGCCCAAGTGATCAAACAAGAAACGAATTTAGTAAATAGGCCTTTGAAAACCCATAGGGTTTCGTCAGTTATATCACAAACGAAAGTTATTTTAACTTTTTACATTCATTTGGTCAAACGATACATTATCACACACACACACACACACCTTCCGTTACTTACTATGTAACTTTCCCTTCATCTCCTCACCCCCAAAAATAACCAGTCACATACTATTCCTTCCAAACCCTAGCCTAAAATCTAATTTGGGGCTTTATTGATTCAAAGCGCGTGATCACTCACGCTCTCTAATTAAATACCAAGTATTTTGGATCAAAAAGATGGGTAGAGATCAAGTGACGTGGCTCCTTTCTCCCATGTGATTGGATGATACACATCATCCACCTCCAATCATCCAATAAGAAGAGGCCATCTCAGCTATCAACAAGCACAAGAAACACAAATCCCATCCACGGTGGCAATCCGTGTGATGGTAAATGGATTATAGCCCTTGGATGGGAATTGAGAAGAAAGAGAATAAAGAAGATGCTAAAGGGACGATTGAGATCAAGATTTCTTCTCAACAAATCATCACCAATAACCTTGGGGGTTGGCTATAAAAACCCCCATATTTCTGTAATTTGAGATATCCCTTTTTAGCTTATTGTTATAATGTCAAATTAGTTTTAGGAAATTTCTTTTAAATCTTGTAATGTTTTTGTAATGAGTTTCAGTTTTAATAAATAAAGTTGGTTACAGTTTGTTTTAATCTTGTGTTATTTCTCTTTATTGCTCTCGAATCATTTTTTTACATGCTCCTATTTACTGATTTTGTTTATTATAATAAAAGATTGAACTTATAAGCTTTGTTGATAGCTTATTAAGTTCAATATAAGCTGAAAAATTGGGAACATATTTATCCCCATTGGATAAATAATTATTGATACTGGTTCGAGATTATGTTATGATTCGTGAAGGGTTTAATGGTGGCGTTTTGGTGTCGAGTCGTTTATAAGGTGGCTCAGCGCCATTCCTTCTTCATCAAAGGATATCTTCAATGAATGGTAAAGTTTGTTTTACTTTTTAAGAGTTAGTTTAATTTGATCGAATGCTGATTTTGTGATTATAGTTGTTGATGTTTTATGATTTTATGGAATTGTTTTTAGTTTGATAATCTGCTTATATTTCTTTGATGATTACTGTGTTAGAATTTGCGATGATATTGTTACCCTGCTGTAACCTGTTTTGAGTTGATTTTTGGAGTTGTTTTTATGGATTTGTTTTGGTATGATTATCTGATGTTTTTTTTGGTAAATGGGAAACAACCCCGGTAAAATATATTAACCAAAAAAACATTTAAGTACAAATGGAATGCGGCTGAAGTACCACATTAACCTCAAGCTAAAAGCTTGAACATCAAAGTCACATGACATACCATGCAACTAAAACAGAAACAATACAAATCCAATCACCCCAATTGGATAAAACCACCTACAAAGACACGGATGAAAAATAAACATAATCATTTGAGCATAAAATCATCCGAAATATTCCACCGCTGAAACAACCGGGAGCTAGCATTCGTCTTCTTAAAGCGACATGACATAAGTCTAGCACGAACACACGTCACAATACAATTAACAAGCTGATCAACCGACCTCTTTGACACCTTAAATAACCTGCAGTTCCGCTCCTGCCACAGAAAGTAGACACAAGCCGCAAGCACAAGATTGGATAGAAAACACTTAGAAGTCTTCCTATTGGCCACCGGCTCTAGATTGGAAACAAAGACATACAGTGAAGTATTAAAAGTTACCTCCGCCAAAGCACAAATGGCCCTCCAAACCTGAGACGAAAATGTACACTCAAAAAAGAGGTGATCATGTGAGTCGGGCTGGATATCACACAGCGGGCACATCCCACTTAATATTGGAGAAACAATCCATGCATGCAACTTATCATGGGTTTTAAGGCGTTTAAGCATGACAAGCCACAAAGTAACCGCATGCCGTGGAATGCAAGAGGAAAACCACACCACAGGCGCCCATGAAACGCTATCAGCGCTCGGCCTAAGCTCATGCCAAGCGTTCCAAACACTAAACGTAGTTTCAATACCCAGCCTAGAACGCCAAACCAACTTATCCTCCGCCAATAAAACAGGAATATTAATAGTCGTAACAAAGGGATACTTTTGCTGAATATGATCCGGCCAATGTAAACTCCCATTAGATAAAAGTTGGCTAACCTTAGATTCTGAATGCAAACCTGATCTGAATATATCACGATGGGTAATAACATTAGCTAACGGACTATCATCACACCATTTATCAAACCAAATCGAAGTCTTCGAACCATCTCTAATTTTATGCCAAAAAAGTCACGAACATAAGGACGAAGCTGAAGTAGCTTCCGCCAACTCCAAGTCATATTCCCACGAACAGGTATGCTCCAAAAATTCCGGTCCTTGAGCTTATAGCAAAAAATCCATTTCACCCATAACGATTCCTTCAAGGATAAAAGCTTCCAGATATGGGAAACCATAAGGGCTTTGTTAAAATCACCCAAACGACAAATACCAAGCCCGCCCTCGGATTTAGAAAGACACACATTATCCCAAGCGACTTTAGCCTTACCCCTACCAAGAACACTATGACAACACAGAAAACCCCTCATACGCTGCTCAATCGCCAAAAGAATACGACTGGGAAGAATAAACATCGACGCCCAGTACACATGCAACGAACCAAGAACCGATTGAATCAATTGTAATCTCCCAGCAATGGACAACGACTTATTCTTCCAATCATTGATGCGAGCATCAACCTTTTCAAGTAGTTCCTTACAATAACTATAAATAAGACGAGTAGAAATCAAAGGGACTCCAAGGTATTTAACCGGTAACCTTCCTTCATCAAAAGGCAGAATCTAAAGAATAGCAAGCTTGACATAGTTCAAAACATTACAGAAGTAAGCAGTGCTCTTAGGAAGACTAGGAGCTAAACTAGAACTACCCTTAAAAACCTCCAACGCTTCCTTAATAATAAGAGCCGAACCCACATCACCATGAGCAAAAATGAAAAGGTCACCAGCAAAACACAAATTAATTATCAAATGCGAACAATACCGATGATACGTAAAACGATCCTCCTCCTCCACTTTCCTCTGAAGAATGAGGGTTAAGATTTCCATGATCAAAGTAAATAGATACGGAGATAAAGGATCCCCTAGACGAAGACCACGCTTACCCTTAAAGAAACCATGAATAGAACCATTAAGACAAATAGAATAAGAAGTCGTCGTAACACATTCCATAATCCACAAGATCATCTTCTCATGAAACCCAAAACCACGAAGAACATTACGAAGAAAATCCCAATCTACCGTATCATAAGCTTTTTGGATGTCCACCTTAAAGGCACATCTAGGGGTACCCCGATCCAAATGATAATTATGCATAAGCTCCTTGGTCAACAAAATATTATCAGATATACTTCTACCTGGAATAAAGGCAGATTGATTGGGGCTGATAAAAAACACCAAACTCTCCTTAATGTGATTAGCAATAATTTTGCTAATACATTTAAAAAGAACGTTACAGCAGGAGATTGGACGAAAATCCGTTACACGCCAAGGATTTTTAACCTTAGGAATGAGGGCGATAAGAGTATGATTAATCTCCCGAAGTAGTTTACCATTAGAGAAAAATTCCTTCACAGCCCTAGTAACATCGCCACCAATAATATCCCATGCATTTTTAAAAAAGGCGGAAGTATATCCATCCGGACCCGGTGATTTGTGATCTCCCATAGAAAACATAGCAGATTTAACCTCCTGATCAGTAATCGGACACAGCATATTCAAGGCCTGATTGTCATCCAATTTAACTCGAAACAAAGGATCAAGATTCATAGCAGTGGTGTTACCAACCTGCCCAAGGAAAGCTTCATAATGCGTGACAAAGATATTAGCAACCTGTTCATTGGCATACACAATCCCATCAGCAGCCGTAACCACATTGATACGATTACGAGACATCCTCCCTTTAACAGCTTTATGAAAAAAGGACGTGTTAGAATCACCCTCACGTAACCACGTAACCTTAGATTTCTGCCTTAAAAAATGCTCCTCCATAATGACGGCCTCCTTAAAAGCCAACACATATCTAGCCTCCTCATCCCTAATAACAGCATTGAAAGGGTCAAGATCCAGCGCCTCCTGCACCCTATCCAACTCAGTCCGAAGAAAGATCATGTTCTTATGAAGGTTACCCCGATCATACAGCAACTTGCGCATAGGCTTCTTAAGCTGCCTAAGCTTCTTGACCACCAGAAACATGAAAAAACCACTAATTTGGTTCTCCCAAACCTTTTGAACAGTCCCATGAAAACTAGCATGCTTCTTCAGAAAGTTAGGAAACTTGAAAGGAGAATGTTTAGCCCTAAGCGCAGCAGGAATATTAAGGACCGCAGGTGTATGATCTGACAGCCTATAAGGCTTAAAGCAAACAAAAGCCCCACAGAAAACATCACAAAACTGAATATTACCAAGGATACGATCAATCTTCTTCAACAGACCATCCTGACCCGCGGGCTTCTAGTTCCAAGTATAATGTAAACCTGAATATTGTATGTCTTCCACCTCAATATCATTTAAACATTCTTTGAACTCTCTCATTGAAATATCCACCCTAGATGGACTGACACTACTATCAGCAATGTCCAACGCCGCATTGAAATCACCCAATAAGCACCACGGTCTGCTACGTATGAAAAGAGCATGAAGACCAAGATCATGCCAAAGCACCGCCTATGAGTGTAGTTATTGTGTGCATAAACAAAGGAACAAAAAAGCTCTTTACTTTCCAGCTTATGCCAAATACGAGTGTGCACGACTTGATCTGTTTGCGCAATGACAGTCACATCTACATCATTATGATTCCAGCCAATGATAATACGAGTACCCTTACTACAAAGATGACTATTAGACGTCCAATCCCAATGTTTAAAAACATACGAGCATAATTTAACCAGTTTAGAATCCACAACATGCGATTCAAGTATTGCACAAACAGAAAGGTTGTTTTCAGCAATAACTTGTCGAATTTCATTATGCTTAGGGGTGAAATTCATTCCCTTATATTCCAGGCAGCCACACTAATCATGGGAACTCGATGTAGTGGGAGTGCTTGCCCCCATATGATTATCAACACGTGTTGGTCCCTCAACAACCAATTCCTCAATATCATCATCATCACTCAAATTACAAGCCTCGTTTTTATCATTCCAAACGTCCTTAGGAACCTCATCCATCTTACTAAATGAATTCAACAACGACACAGGCCCTTTACCATTCACAGCCTTAATAGGAGACTTCTTCTGTTTATCAGCGTTCAAACTAGGCTCCAAATGCACCGTCTCCTGCGAAGAGGTCTTAGACTGCGAAGAGGTCTTAGAAGGACCCCCTTTCTCATGCCTTCGATAGAAAAAGTTAGGTGTGGATTTATGAAAACGGATGCCACCAATCCGAGTAGGCTGAACATAGACCTTCTATTTACCACGTTTGCGATTAACTTCCTGGAAACCATCATCCCCCACAGTTGTAACCGACTGAACCTTAGGCTTCAAAGGGCATTGGTCATCCGTATGATCGAAAATCAAGCATTGCTTACAACATGGCGGCTTCCATTCATATTCTACATCAGTCGTTTCAAGAGAATGCCCCGAACCATCCAAAAACGGAATCGCAACAACAACGGACTCCACTAACTCCTTATGAGTTGAAACCTCCACAAGAATTCTGGCATACGAACTCTTACCCCACGGGTCCAAGCACATGCTACTGGTATGTGGGTCAAACATAATTGGCCTACCTAACTGAGTAGCAATAAGATTGAGCCCTATTTCCGAATAAGCCACAATAGGAATATGCAACTTCAACCAAACAGGAGCAACCTTAATATCATTTTTAAGAACCTTAACAGCTGGAGTCCAAATATTAAGCATAAGGTGCATGGATCGAATTAACCAAGGTCCATCACCCATAACACGTTCCATCCCCTCATGAGTTACAAACAGAAAAAAGAAGAACCCATTCTTAAGCATAACACGTACCAAACCATACTTTGCCCAGGTGTTCTTCACATAGTTCTCCACTAAAGGAAAAGGTAAACGCTTTCCAATAAAATACCCAAATAACGTATTATCAAAATGGTTAGAAACTTCCTTAACAGCCGCTAAAGGAAGTGCAACAGCAGCCCCAGACACTTGCTCCTCATTACGTACTTCTCTCGCCTGCACAATCTTTTTATTTTCAGACTTACGTAAAACAGAAGCAAAAGACTAAGCAGAATCATCAGTCTTCAACGTCTTGCCCGAATTCCCAATGGTCTCAGCCTTATCAGGAACATTAATAGCCTCCACAGGTTGAGACATAGTACCACGAATGGGTTTACGTGCACCCAACAACGATTGTAGTAACCTAGATCCACCACCAGTACCATCAGTGTTGGATACCTTGTGATTCACCGATTCCTCCATCTCTCTCAAAACCCAAAAACCAAAAACAAAACAGGAATGAAACAGTAATTAGGGTTTCACAACGAAACCCTAAAAAGAAACCCTAATCCACTTACAACATTAAATAATAAAAAATACACCTCACAATAAAATAATCGAAACCCTAAAAAACTCTACAGCGACACTAAACCCTAAAAACGCCAACTAAATCGAATCAATAAACACGTCGAACAGCTTAATGAGAATTTAGAGGCACAAGAAATTCATAAAAACCACCAGGACTAGCTGCTCATAGCGAAAATAGGGAGTGAAAAACACAAAGCCTATCACGCTCACTACACTAGCTGTGAGTGATCTCCACAAACAACGTATACACACTAAATCAACGTTAAACAATGAATGGTGATTATTCAAAAAGATTTAGACGACGTGAAAGGAAGGGTGAAGAAAATTGCCCATAGAGAGAGAGAGAAACTAGGGTTTTCTAAATCCCAATAAGGATTATATATGATCTTTATTATCTGATGTTAGTTTGAACGGTAATGATATTAGGACTGTTTCTCTGTTTCGTTAAATTGATATGGTAGGTTATTGTTTGATAGTCTTTTGTGCAGTGATTTAGACTGCTGATTTTTAGGATCTGTTATGGTTATAATTAGGTGTAAAACGTTTTTACAATGGATTGTACTTGCTTCGATAGAGATATATTAGACTTGTTTAACCATCTGATTATTTCAGTCTTTTGCTGAATGATTTCTTTTGCTTTTACTTGAATAAGTTTTAAATCCACTATAACTGAAACTTTGATTCATTTCCCAAGCTGAGTCATTGTTTAACTGATCATTGTTTCTGAATGTTAGTTATTTGAGTGGTGTTTATAAGATGCTGATATATTGTTGTTCTACTGTGTTTGTTTTATACCATTTTTACAAGTTACTGTTAGATATAATCAAATATGCTTTCCAAAAAAAATATTCATCAAAAAATGTCTCCAATGAGACTCGAACCCTTGACCTCAAGGGTGATTGCCAAACGCACTACCATATGTTCTAGCTTGTCTTTTGAGTTTAATTACATCTTTTTATATTAAAATACTTACATAACTAGGCTGTCAACCTATTAGTTATTTAAATACATAGTTTTAATTTTTGTTTAAATTTAAATCATTTTAAATCTCTTTTATTAGTTTACAAATAAATAAATAAATAAATAAAATGTTTTATTAATTTTAGAAATTTAATTAGTTATAAAAATTAGTTTTTAAAATAATTAGATTTTAATTAAGTTAGTTTCAAATAAAATAGTTTTTAAAAAAGATTTTATTTAGTTAAAAAAATAATAGTTAATTTTTAAATAAATTTAATAAATTTTAAATTAGTTTCAATAGATTTTTTATAGTGTAAAAGTAAATTTAATTAAATAGTAAAAGTTTTAATTAATTTTAAATAGTTTAATATTTTAAATAGTTTAATTGATTTAATTTTTAATAATTGTCTTAAAATAAAAAATAGGGAGCGATTCATGCACTTTAGGATTTAATTAATTAGTTAAAAATTTGTAGGAGTAATTTTAGTTATAAAACCGATAACCCATTCGAATCAATTGTCCAAATCGAAACAAAACGTCTCAAATTCACTTGATCTTCGTGTACAACGAACTTGGATCATCAACGTGTTTAATTGAATTCGTCTTTGGCTTATTTATTGATTATTACCTTTTCCTAAGGGTAATTTCCTAAATTTGCTCTATAACGTATCTAATTAAAATACACCGACGTTTCCTCGACACATCAAAATTTTTGTTCAACTATCAGACGCTACCATCCCATTCCATGCTTTTACTTACTCAGTTAATTGTCACACGTCACTCAACTAATCTTTCAGTCTTTATAGTGATAACCAGTATCCATCTGGCCACTCAACAAAGTAGTTAATTGAATCACGGTCATGATAACGACCTTCATGAAATTGACAGACAAGGCAGTAATGACAACCACAATGCTAATAATTAACCAGTCAGTAACAATCGGAATTCCGGAACAGACGTGACCTGAAATACAGAGGTCAGCAGTGTAACCGGTCCGCCAACCCTAGCAGTTACCAAAATTTTTCTGCCTTGTTCAGATTCACCTACTAAAACACATGTCAAGACAACAGTCAAGACACAAACCTCTAGTCTCCTTTCGGAAGACACCTTTCAGGACACCAGTTACGATACATGTCATACGAATATCTTCTCAAGGCACAAGTCAAGACTCATAACTCCAGTATGTTTTATAAACCAGGCCCTCAGAAATTCAGGGTACCCTCCAAAAGGGGTATACCGCTCTATTATGCCACGCATAAATTCAGACCATTAAAAATTCAATACCACCACTGGAGTATTGTCCAGATTAGATACACAGTGTTCGTTCTGTGAGGTTACGAACGATATAAATTCAGTGAAATATGCCATATTCACTTCACGTCATATGCCATGTAACACCCCACTTGGATAAGTGGACAGTTACGTGTATTTATGGCGTGTCATCAAAGCATAAGGTAAATGTCCTAAAACATTAACTGGCCATAAAGGGAATACTGGAATCAAACATCGGTAACCCAAACATAAGCTCAACACATGAAAAGTAAATACTGAAGGCAAGGACTAAACAATGTCAAAATAAGCAGAATAATGTAAGAAGTGCAAAAAGTAAGAAGTCTGGATAGCTTCCATCCAAATGCACATGCTCTCAGAATCCTAAGAGCGTCCTGGTGTACTTGCCGTTAGAACATGAAAAGAACTACGGCTGATCATAACGGCCAGTGAACGGATATAAATCATGATAAGAAATACTGAAATGAAGCAGATGATAAAATACTGAAGCTGTAAGACTGATAAGTAAAGTTGCAGCGGAAATATGTGTATAATCTGAAAATTCTGATTTTTAAATAATAAAGCTGAACTGTTATATTTTAAATCTGAAAACATGCATTTACTGTATTTTAATTGCCAAGAGCTTATATAGGTCTTGTGCTATAACAACTGTTGCATGAATAACTAGAGGGGTGACCTCGTCATGCCGTCGAGGGGTGACCTCTAAATAATGTGCTGGGTGGAGGGATCAGCTCCAATGTGAAAGATGTAGAGCACACATCACATTCACCTGATAACTGTAAACTGATAGCCTAGGATGCATCCATACGCCCCACTGATAATACTAATAAAATGTGTAACACCCCAAAATGTGATATGCGGAAGCGGTGAAGCTCGGGGGCTGTTACGTCATTGTATCATGGTTCAAGGTACAAGAGAACGACTCTAAATGAGACGTTTTATAAAAATACCTCGTTGAATTTAAATTAAAAGCATCACAGTACAAAAGGTCTCAGTTTCAAAAGATAGTGCATCGGAATGTAAAAGTTTTAAACATCAACGAGATAATAGTTCAAAAGCATAAGTAAATAAATGTCCGAAGATAGCCAAGAAATGCATGCGGACTCCAAGTACTTCACACAGCAGATACAAATCATCATCAATTACCTGAGATAAATGCTAAATTGGGTCAACATAAAGTTGGTGAGAATATAGGTTTCAAGTAAAAATTCATAGTAATTCAATTCCAGATTTCATTTCATGTACACATGCAACTATAGGAGATATAGTGCCAAGTGTAGGATAAATTGGGTGTTCACAATATTTATGATAGCTAAGCTCGTGACATCGAAACTAGTGATCCAGTGCATACAAAAGATTGCATACATAAATTTTTTCCCCAATGGAGTACCTAGCCAAGATAACTCCGTTCATACGAATGGTACACACTCGTCTGGCGTCAGAATGCCCGAGTGGAGGTTGTCAACCCTCAATAGATCTATCCGTAACATAAGAGCTTACTCCAGCAGAGTAACTAACGATTCACGATAGTGGGGACTATGGCTAAAGCAACTTAAGCTATCTCATAAATAGTGTTCACAAAGCATTCACAGAAATCAAGTTTTACTTGCGTCCAGAAGCAAGCATCAAAGCATTTATCACATCCCAAAACATTAAACATAGAAAGCAGTTTAATAGGGATCTATAAACTCACCTCAAGCAACGATTCAAACCGCACAAGTAAGATCAAATAGTAGCGAGCAACTCTAGCAACAACCTAAATATAATACTATAGTTTAGGCGCTAGCAAATAAGTCACAATAGATCATCGCGTACGTTACTCATCAATCAAGTATATATTTTGTTGTTAAAATCGTGACTTGTAAATGTTATATCGTTATAAACATTATAGTATATATATACTAAGCAAAAATATTTATTTTTGACTCGACGAAATTTCGACAGCCTTTCGGCGTAAATTTTAATTTACCAAAATTTATCTTAACAAATTTTCCTACACGATTTCTAACGAAAATTCGGCAGCCTTTCGGCGTCACGTAAAAATTTGCCATTTTTAGTAAGTACTCAAATCTCGTCCTAAAACCCCTATTTTCAACAATTTCTCAATCACCAATATTTCAACAAGTCATTTTCCGCAATAGTATCAATTTCCACTTCCAACGTTCAAACTTTTAACGTTACACCAAGTACTCACATTTCGCGCTAATACGCTTTTACAAAACAAGTCCAACATTTATACATACCATTTAGTAACCATTTCGACACTTAAAACAACTCCGTTTAACCCGAAAATGTCGTTTCGACCACTTTAAAAATCTGGACAGCAACCATTTATAGTGTTTTTCACCAAAAATTAAGTTTTCCGACAACGAAATTTAAACGACCACTAGTAGTAACTAGTGTCAAAACAATTTTTACGAACCTCTACGTCTCTTACAAAAATCGGACAGATTGTATGTTTTTCGTAAAAACTCGTTTTCGACCATTTTCAAGCGTAACCACTAGTAGTAACACTACTAGTTCCCTCCAATTATTCATAAACATCAACAAAATCAAAGATTTATTTCAAGTTCACAAATCCAAAATATACATACTTATATTTTTCACAAATCTTTCAATTAAACCATTTTCATGTATGGATCTAATAGATCCACACATAATTTCTATAGATCTTAAAATATTTCATGAACAAAATAGTTTTTATCATTTTATTTCAAGAAAATACTTGATGAGTAACAAGCATGCATAGATCTATAAAGATTATGCATGGAAAATGAAAAGATGAAAAAGGTTTAAGAAGTAACCTTGAGTAACGATTCTACGTAATCACAACGACCCGATCTACGCTCTAACCCACTAATAATCAACAAGAACTCTACTCTACAACTTCAACCCAAAAACTACTCAAATCAATAAACCAAGAAAGACCATTCTTCTTTAGGCTTGTACAAACTCTAGGGTGATTTTGTTTTGTGTTAATTCTTGTAAAAATGAAGCTTTTAGAAATCAACAATGGTGGAAAATGTTTGTGTTTGTGTGCCATGTGTTTTGAGAGAGAAAGAGAGGTATGTGTGTTTTTTTTGAAGTGAAATGAAGTGAATAAGTGAATTATTTGAGGTGCATTTTGGTTAGTAAGTTAAAAATGTAAGATGTGTAAGTAAGTGTAAGCTTAATATGGTAAAGAGTGGAGTGTTGGTGCATTATGCACATGGGGTGACATATGGCCGGTTATGGGGGTCCCATATGGGGGTAAATTATTCAAAATTTTTACTATGGTAACTAGTTAAAAGGTTTAAGGTAAAAAGGTTAGTTCGTTGTAGGTAAATATCAAAAAGTATATAGTTAAGTTAAAAATTACGTAAAACTTAAAAATTTGACGAAATATATTAAATTTACGATTTTTCGACGAAAACTGACATTTTATAATTTATAAAGTATTTTATGCACGCTAACGACGGTTAAACGTAAAAACGACGTAAAATACGAAAACGCGATACGTTAATTAAATATTCACAGTAAATACGATTTATTACTATAAATAGCAAAAATACTAAAATACAGGCATATATAAACATATACAGAAATATTTAAATACGCTGCTCACGAAAATACGATCACGCTGTTAAAAGCTAAACAGTTAAGCACATAATTCACAGATAACGAATAATCTCATGGATTATCGTCAATTCATTGACCGTCTCAGCACTTTGGTCAGGTTCACAGAAAATGTTCAGAATAATGACTGAGCACAGTATCAGGTCATTACCCGTCATCAAACAGTTTTCAGAAAACGCGGGATAACTTCCCGGTTCCAACACAGTTAATTCACATAGTTGACTAAATAAAAAGTCAAAGGATAAAATAGTCATTTTACAAAGTAGGGAAAATTACCAGGTGTTACATCATCCCCTTGATAGAGAAGCTTTGTCCTCAAAGCTTAGGAGTGTCACGGTTTTTAGAGTTGTCAAAGAGTTGCGGATATTTCTTGCGAAATTGATCCTTACGCTCCCAAGTGAATTCAGGTCCACGTTTAGAATTCCACCTCACATTGATGATAGGAATACGACTCTGTTTCAATCGTTTGACCTCACGGTCCATGATTTCAACAGGTTCTTCGACAAATTGCATCTTGCCGTCGATTCGGAGTTCCTCCAATGGTATAGCGAGTGTCTCATCAGATAGGCACTTCTTCAAGTTCGACACATGAAAAGTGTTGTGCACGCGGCTTAACGCTTGCGGTAATTCGAGACGATAGGCTACAGTTCCAACCTTTGCCAGAATTTTGAAAGGTCCGATATAACGGGGGTTCAGCTTTCCTCGCTTGCCAAAACGTACCACACCTTTCCAAGGCGATACTTTTTGCATCACTTTGTCTCCTACTTGAAATTCGAGAGGCTTACGTCGAACGTCGGCGTAACTCTTTTGACGATCACGGGCTGCTTGAATTCGGCTCTTGATTTGAACAATCTTCTCAGTCGTTTCACGGATGAGTTTAGGGCCAGTGAGTTGACTATCCCCAACCTCACTCCAACACACAGGCGAGCGACATTTACGACCATACAACGCTTCAAACGGTGCAGCCTTAATACTGGTATGATAACTATTGTTGTAAGAGAATTCCACTAGAGGTAAATGTCTATCCCATTGCTTTCCAAAGTCAAGCACACAAGCACGCAACATGTCCTCCAGCGTTTGAATAGTTCTCTCACTCTGTCCGTCAGTCTGCGTGTGATAAGCAGTACTCATGTCCAATTGCGTACCCAACGCTTTCTGAAGTGACTTCCAGAATTCCGAAGTAAATCTACCATCTTTATCAGAAATTATCGAGATCGGTATCCCATGTTTTGCGACTACTTCCTTCAGATAAAGTCTCGTAAGCTTATCCATTGAGTCATCTTCCTTCATAGCCAAAAAGTGTGTAGATTTCGTAAGTCGATCCAAAATTACCCAAATTGTGTCGTATCCGTTGGTCATTTTAGGCAGCTTAGTTATGAAATCCATGGTTATATTTTCCCATTTCCACATAGGAATTATAGGTTGAACCAACAATCCAGATGGTTTTGGTGTTCTGTTTTCACTCTAGCACAAGCCAGACACTTCCCTACGTAAGTAGCGATTTCAGCTTTCATATTTGGCCACCAATATAGCTTCTTCATATCCTGATACATTTTGTCAGATCCTGGGTGAATCGAATACTTAGATTTATGCGACTCGCGCATAATCACGTCCCTTAGTCCTCCAAACCGTGGTAACCAACTTCTACCATTCAGACATAGCGTTCTATTAGTGCTAGTCTCCAATTTCTTAGTAACCATTCCTCCTAGTTTCTCAGCTTCTACATGTTCAGGCTTAAGGGCTTCGATTTGTGCTTCACGAATTTGCACAGGTAAGTTCGGATTGATAACCATAGCTAACGATCTAACTCTACGTGTCACCAGTTGTTCCTTTATACTTAGCGCATCCGCCACTACATTGGCCTTCCAAGGGTGGTAGCGGATTTCACAGTCATAATCACTGAGCAACTCGATCCATCGACATTGTCTCATGTTCAGTTCCTTCTGATCAAGAATATGTTGTAAACTCTTGTGATCGGTATAGACGACACACTTGGTTCCATACAAGTAGTGTCTCCATAATTTCAAGGCAAATACTACTGCTCCTAGCTCCATGTCGTGCGTAGTGTAGTTTTTCTCATGTGTTTTCAATTGTCGTGACACGTAGGCAATAACTTTCTTCCTTTGCATCAACACAGCTCCCAATCCTTTTGCTGATGCATCACAGTAGACCACAAAGTCTTCTGATCCTTCTGGTAACGATAGAATAGGCGCACTACACAACATTTGTTTCAACTTCTGGAATGCTAATTCCTCCTTATCTCCCCATTCGTATTTCACCTTCTTTTGAGTCAACTTCGTCAATGGTTTCGCGATCTTCGAGAATCCCTCGATGAACCTTCGGCAGTATCCGGCGAGTCCTAAGAATTGGCGAATTTCAGTCGGTGTCGTAGGAGCAGTCCACTCCCTAATTGATTCTGTCTTGGCAGGATCAACATGAATCCCCTTGCTACCTATAACGTGACCTAGAAATTGTACTCTTGGCAACCAAAAATCACACTTCGAGAACTTAGCGTACAATTCCTCCTTCTTAAGTAATTCCAATATTATCTTAAGATGTTCCTCATGTTCTTTCTCATTCCTTGAGTAAATCAGTATGTCATCGATGAACACAGTGACAAACTTGTCCAAATACGGTTTACACACCCGGTTCATAAGGTCCATAAACACAACAGGTGCGTTTGTCAAACCGAACGACATCACTTGGAACTCATAGTGTCCATACCTAGTCCTAAAAGCAGTCTTTGCAACATCTTCCTCACGGACTCTTAATTGGTGATAACCAGACCTAAGGTCAATCTTCGAGTAAACGCTCGATCCTTGCAACTGATCAAACAGATCATCGATCCTAGGTAACGGGTAACGGTTCTTGATGGTAAGTTTGTTCAACTCACGATAGTCGATACACATCCGAAAACTTCCATCCTTCTTCTTCACAAATAAGACTGGAGCTCCCCAGGGTGAAGAACTCGGTCTTATGATTCCTTTATCATTCAACTCTTGTAGTTGCGTCGCTAGTTCTTGTAATTCCGGCGGTGCTAAACGGTAAGGCGCTCGAGCAACAGGTGCAGCTCCCGGTATTAAATCGATCTGGAATTCAACTTGTCTAGCCGGCGGTAATCCAGGCAAATCTTCAGGAAAGACTTCCAGAAAATCCCGTACGATAGGTACATCTTCCAACCGTTTTTCTTCCGTCTGCTTTTCAGTAACACAGGCTAAAAATACGTGGCAACCTTCCGATAACAACTTCTGAGCCTTGACACGCGAGATAATGTTCAGTCGTGACTTCCCTTTTCCGTTACTTGTATCCCCTTGTACCTCCAAAACTTCATCACCAAATGGTAAACGAACGATCTTCTCGTCACATACAATCGTAGCACGATATCTCGACAACCAATCCATTCCGACAATCACGTCAAAACTCCCTAACTCAACAGGCATAAGGTCTATTACGAAAGGATGACCTAGAAGATTTAAAGTGCATCCACGAAGTATAGTGTCGGCTTCTATCAACTTCCCATTAGCTAACTCAATAGTGTACTTAGTGTCTAAGGGCGAAGGGGTCACATCAAGTAAAACACTAAAAGCAGTCGACACAAAACTCCTATCGGCTCCAGTATCAAATAAAATAGAAGCATAACGACCATTGAGAAGAAACGTACCCGTCACGACGTCGGGGTTTTGTTGCGCTTCTCCTCCTCCTATCACATAGACCCTTCCACGAGCTTCCCCAGCTTTAGCAATTTTCCCTTGGTCCTTGTTCTTTTTCTTTGGGCACTCATTGCTGTAGTGTCCCTTTTGCTGACATTCAAAGCAAGTGACGTTGGCTTTCGTGTTGGGTGGTGACTTACAATCTCTAGCAATGTGTCCAGTTTTCTTGCAGTTGTGACATTGTACATTGCATTGTCCATTATGGTGACGCTTGCATCGATTGCACAAAGGTAACGTCCCATTGTATACTCCCTTTTCCCCAGTACCAGCAGTGTACGCTTTCACGGTGTCTTGCCTCTTATTAGGATAGTTCCCATGGTTGTTCCTTTGGTTATTCCCCCATTTTCTCTTGTTGTCCGCGGCATTCCCAGCATTTGCTCGAACAACTTGTTCCATCAGACTGTGAGCCATCCTTATAGCATCACTAACTTTTGTCGGTCCAGACGATGTCACATTCCCTTGAACTCTACCCGGTAAACCCCAAATATAGCGCTTAACCTTCTTTTCTTCATCCGGAACCATTCCAGGACATAGCAAACACAATTCTTGGAACCTCCTAGTGTACGTACCAATGTCATTGTTCTTCACAGTCAGGTTCCACAATTCGATTTCCATTTTCTGAATCTCATTACGAGGACAGTACTCCTTAGTCAACAACTTCCTAAGTTCCTCCCAACTCATTCCATACTCCTCCTCTGCTCCAGCCGTCTGCACATGGGTGTTCCACCATGTCAACGCTCCAGCAGCTAAAGTACAAGTAGAATAAGTCACTTGGTTTTCAACAGCACATCCACTAACACAGAACACAACTTCCATCTTTTCGACCCAACAAGCTAATCCGACAGCTCCTTCAGTACCATTAAAAGTCAAAGGGTCACAACTCCTAAAGTCCTTGTAAGTACACGGCTTAGGCGGTCGATTGTCAACATTGTTCGGTGGTGCTTCGTTCACGTTGTTGTTAGCTTGAACGTTTGCCAGTGCAGCAGTCACTCGTTGCGTAATCAGTGCTTCCAATTGTGCGTCAGTCATTCCGTTACGTGTGTTCACCATTGTTTCTCTGCGTTAAGACAACAATGCAATTAAGGTTCAAGCACGAATATACACGTAATATATTTCATATGCTAAAATAGAATGCAGAATTTAACAGTACAACAACATAAAAAGGATAGTCACTGGTCAAGGTCATAAAGTTAAATTCCCATTCATAATCAAAATATCAAGTACATAGTCATAAAATAAGAGTATGATTACATCTAGTCTACTCCAACTAACCGAGTACTACTCTAGTTTAGTGGAGACAATACCCAAAAGATAAAGATGTCAATCTACTCTAGAATTAAGCACAATAACGATGAATCTCTAAGTGCGACGACGACGATCACACTCAGCACATCTCGGTGAATCACTCCTCGGGTCTCCATCTGCAGCTCGGTCTCCTCCTCGAACTGACTCCAACTCACGCCTCAACCTAGCAACCTCCTCAAGTGTGGTATCCAACAAGTCACGGGTATCCTCATTATCCTCTAACAATCCAAAAACCGCATCCTCAAGTAGACGAAAACGAACAGCATCTGAATCCCTAGCAGATCCTATCATAACAACACATGACCTAGGTCTAGAGGGCTCTCCAACATGATGAGTAGGTGGTGTAGAAACAGCAGTAGCAGCTCGAATCCCATGAGTAGGCGATGCCTCAGGTGTAGTGTGTGAACCAGACATACGAATCTTCTTCCGTGGGCATGACGAATCAGAATCGGACAAGGCTCGAGATCTAACACCGGATGGTCCAACTCCATCAGCAGGTGGTACAGTATCATCGGAATCAGTATAAACCTCAGCTGGTGGCGTACCCCATAAAGCTTCCCTCTCCTCTCTAAACAGCTGACATGGAACAGTAGGCTTCTTCCTTAAGTTGGATGTCTTCCTAATCTCACTCCTCCTACTAGGCTCAACTCTCTCAGGTACAGCAGTTAAAGCATCAACCCTACTATCATCATCAGCCTCAGCATCCTCGCTATCACTACTAGCCACAACCATCCTAACGTCAGTATCACTCTCAATCTCATCATCCATGTCCTCATCATCCTCACGATCTACCTCATATCCATCCATATCATCATCACCCTCACGATCTACCTCAACACCATCCATATCATCCTCATGACCTACCTCATGTCCATCCATATCCTCATCACCCTCGTGATCTACCTCAATACCATCCACGTCATCCTCACCATCCTCATCGTCCTCACTACCACTAACCCACTCGATCAAAGTACGATGCACAACATGTGGCATCCCATCAACAACATCGGAAGTATCAGACAACACATCAGGCTCACCCTCATCGTCCTCCTCCGGATCCTCGTCAGGGTCATACTCCGCACCTTCCTCCTCAGGATTAGCCTCCTCTGGGTCATTCTCCGGCTCAACATGATCTGGTACCATCTCAATCTCGTCTTCCCACTCTTCGTCGGCAGAGTCGGGCTGGTAAGAAACAGTAGATGACGACATAACCTGCAACAACCAAAATGCGTATTAAAGCAGTTGTAGGGTATGCATGAAATAATCATGTATAGAAATTAAAGTATGCAAATCAGCGAAATGCATATGTATATAATACATATTACGTATTACATAATATATATTACATATTACTTATAGTGTTATCCTACGTAATACATTACGTAGTACACATATATATACAGAGTAACAAGTAGCCACATCGGTTATAGTCTAGGCCTAAGGTGCAAACCTCGTTCTCTATAACCAAGGCTCTGATACCAATTCTGTAACACCCCAAAATGTGATACGCGGAAGCGGTGAAGCTCGGGGGCTGTTACGTCATTGTATCATAGTTCAAGGTACAAGAGAACGACTCTAAATGAGATGTTTTATAAAAATACGTCGTTGAATTTAAATTAAAAGCATCACAGTACAAAAGGTCTCAGTTTCAAAAGATAGTGCAACGGAATGTAAAAGTTTTAAACATCAACGAGATAATAGTTCAAAAGCATATGTAAATAAATGTTCGAAGATAGCCAAGAAATGCATGCGGACTCCAAGTACTTCACACAGCAAATACAAATCATCATCAATTACCTAAGATAAATGCTAAATTGGGTCAACATAAAGTTGGTGAGAATATAGGTTTCAAGTAAAAATTCATAGTAATTCAATTCCAGATTTCATTTCATGTACACATGCAACTATAGGAGATATAGTGCCAAGTGTAGGATAAATTGGGTGTTCACAATATTTATTATAGCTAAGCTCGTGACATCGAAACTAGTGATCCAGTGCATACAAAAGATTGCATACATAAATTTTTGCCCCAATGGAGTACCTAGCCAAGATAACTCCGTTCATACAAATGGTACACTGTAACACCCCACTTGGATAAATGGACCGTTACATGTATTTATGGCGTGTCATCAAAGCATGCAAGGCAATGTATTAAACATTTACTGACCATACGGAAATACCGGAATCAAACATCGGTAGTCCAACATAAGCTCAAAATATAAAGATTAAGTATTGAAAGAAAAAGGACGAAACAGTGTCCAAACAACCAAAGTAATGTAATGTGTGCATAAAATAAAGGAGTCTGGATAGCTCCCATCCAAATGCACGTACTCTCTTAGAAGTCCTAAGATCGTCCCTGTGTACCTGCCGTTTGGAAACATGAAAGGAAACTACGGCTGAGCATAACGCTCAGTGGACGGATATAGCATGATAAGAATGCACTGAAAGTAATGGAATAGAAGACAACAAAGAAGCTATAAGACTGATATGCAACATGTGGTAGAACTCTGCATAAAATCTAAGAAACCTGGTTCATATATACTGAAACTGAAATATAACTATTAATTCTGAAAACATGCATTTACTGTATTTTAATTTCCAGAGCTTATATAGTTCACGTGCTGTAACAACCGTGCATGAATAACTGGAGGGGTGACCTCGTCATGCTGTAGAGGGGTGACCTCTAAATAACTGTGCTGGGTGGAGGGATCAACTCCAATGTGAAGGATGTAGACCACACACCACATTCACCCTGATAACTTGTAAACTGATAAGCCTAGGATGCATCCATACACCCCACTAAACATACATATAAAAATGGCCAACCTGAACATGAGTGGGACGATGCAGGATATCACTCTCCTGCATGTGAGTCACGACACCGGTGCCTCTAGTGCCGTGGTTACGGTACCTCCGTAACTAGTACATAAACTGGTCGTGCTTGTATATAATGCTCAGGCAATTTATTTAATTATTAACATGATTACTGATAAGCTTAAACATATACTGAGGAAAAACATTTGGCTGAAGACGGGGAATCCTAATCATGCATAGAAAGGAAGTCCTTACTGAAAGGACGGAAATCCGTACCTCGTGTCCAGTAACCGACCGAGATCAACTGACAGGAAGTCTACTCTGATTTCACGCAAGCTACATGAATAAGGGACGTGAATAAGTAAACTGCTATTCGCTTATTTAATTCCATGTTCTTATTGGCCTTTCATTTATTTATTTTATTTCTGAATTTCCGTACGTATATTAACTGATAAATCTGACCTTGTAATAATTCATTTTAATGTATTATCTTTCTACTATTAGTTATGGTACAACGTATTTCTGACGCTATAGTAATACTATATTAAGTATCCCGCTAAAATAGAAAGTTTTCTTAAATTAGAAAGTTCCCAAATAATTTAATTCATTTCATAAAATTATACCCTTTTAAATATTAAAGAACTATTTTTAATTTAATACATTTAAAATATATTTTAAACATTTATAAACTAATTTGATTAAAAAGGTATAATATAAAAATATTCATTTTATTTATAATAATAATGTCCCGAGCCTACCGAGATACCCCCATCTCGGTCGCACTAAACAATTCAACAACATAAGCTTAAATCTGTCAATAAGAATCTGCGACAGAAAACTGAGTCACTAAAACTGTCGCTAAAACTGTTCTTTTTAAAAACTGTATACATATAACAGTTCTGCGACAGAAAAACTGTCGCAAAACTGTCGCTAATGTTATTTACTATTTATGTTTTCCTGTCCCATTTCTTTCCACTGATTAACCACTTAGTTCCCACTGTTAGGTTATGTTTTCCCACTGTTATATAAACCAAACGCACCCTTATTTTAGGAACAGCCCATTTGGGCTTGTTTCGAATATTTTGGCCGATCTCAGCCCGAACCGCCCCTGTGTGGGTCACGGCTGGGCAAACAAAGGAAGGACCACCGAGACCTTAGGGTCTCGGTTTCATTAACCCACACAGCCCCGTTAATACAGCCTAAACAAACACCCCCTTTGGGTTTTCTGGCCCTTGGTCGACCCACAGCAGCACCCCCACCGAGACTGTGATGTCTCGGTTATGTGCAGCCCCAAACCGAAACCCCTTTATTTTTATTTAAATCGTGTATAACCTGAAACCTCCTTTCTATTTAAATTAAACCCCATATTTCGTGTGTTAAGTAAATCAAAAGAGAAAGATTAATTTACCTTGTTTGATTTCTAATAAATGATGAACATACATAAGCTTCTTGAAGAATTTTGACCCGAAAATCCCTTCTTTCTTTTCTATGGGTGGCGGCACATAAAGGTTTCCAAAACCCTAATATATTTTTTTTGTTCGACTGTGAGGAAGGGAGGGTTAAAGTCCCGTTTTATTTTCTTAAGATGGGCTTGGCCCAAAATTTTTCTTTCCTTTTTTTTAAACACACCGGCCCCCTTTTACTTTCTTATTTTTTTAAAAATACTTGTATATATAATTTCTCGCGTTTGTTTTCGTCGATAATTACTATGTAAAAAAAGTGTAATTAATTAAACTGCATATTTACATTTCCCGATTTAAATACGGGTTTTACAATTCTTCCCCTCTAAAAGAATAATTCGTCCCCGAATTAAGGATACGGTCGTACTGGGTTTACAATTCTTTCCCTCTAAAAAGAATTCGTCCCCGAATTATATGGTATTTAAGCTGACTGGTGTAAAAGCCGAAAATGCTAATAAGCTGGAAGACATAAAAACTGAAAAGACATACCCGAATCAAAACTGAAAGTAAGGATACGAAGTCCGTATAGACTCCTCTGTTTCCCAAGTGGCCTCCCGCTCGGTATGGTTCCTCCACAAGATTTTGACGAAAGGAATGGTCTTCCTTCTCATAACTCGATCCTGGCGATCTAAAACTGCTTCGGGTTCCTCAATATAAGATAGATCCTCTCGAATCTGATCGAGTGGATAATTCACTTTGTGAAGCTCATGATAGTTGTACCCTCTGAGTAATGATACATGAAACACGTTGTGGACGTGTGAAAGCTGAGGTGGTAACGCCAATCGATATGACACTTCACTAATACGTTCAAGAATTTCGAACGGTCCGATGTAACGAGGGCTGAGCTTGCCTTTGAGGCCAAAACGTCTGACACCGCGTGCGGGTGATACTTTGAGGAACACACGATCCCCAGTCTGAAATGATAGATCTCTGCGATGCTTGTCGGCGTAACTCTTCTGGCGAGTACGCGCTTCTTGCAGTTTTGCCCTAGCAATGGCGACCTTTTCATTGGTCAGTTCTATCAATTCTGGTCCTTCAATCAAACGTTCTCCAACCTGATCCCAACAAATAGGAGCACGGCATTTCCTGCCGTATAACATCTCGAATGGAGCACGCTTGATACTAGCATGCCAACTGTTGTTGTAGGCAAACTCGACCAAGCAAATATAGTCATCCCAGTGTCCTGTCCATTCTAATGCACAGGCGCGTAGCATGTCCTCCAAGGTCTAGATGGTACGCTCTGACTGACCGTCTGTTTGTGGATGGAAAGTTGTGCTGAGCTTGAGCCTAGTTCCCGAAGCTTTATGCAAACCTTTCCAGAAATGAGAAGTGAACCGTGGATCCCTATCTAATATAATTTCTGAGGGTGTACCATGTAACCGTACAATTTCCTTGGTGAACAGTTCTGCTAATTTACTGACTGCGAAATCTTTACGGATAGGAATGAAATGTGCCGACTTGGTCAAACGATCGACAACAACCCAGATTGCATCATGTCTCCGCTGAGTCTGTGGTAGTCCGGTGACAAAATCCATAGAGATCTTATCCCATTTCCACATTGGAATATCTAATGGCTGGAGAAGACCACTGGAACGCTGGTGCTCTATCTTAACCTGCTGGCAGGTTAAGATTTTGACACAAAAGTTGCGACATCCTGTTTCATGCCGCTCCACCAGAAATGCTGCTTAAGATCGTGGTACATTTTTGTGGAACCTGGATGGATAGAGAACGGAGAGATGTGAGCCTCAGTCATTAAGGCTTCTCTGAGAGCAGGGTCTTCTGGAACGCAGAGTTTGGTACCCTGCCATACGATACCATCGTCATCGATGCGAAATTCGGTCTGCTGGTCAATGTTCTGGACAATCGCCCAGATTTCACCATCATCCTTTTGTGCGGCTTTAATCCTAGAGAGTAAATCCGGTTCTACCCTCAGACTAGCCCAGTATCCCCTCTGTCCGTGTACTAAGAGCTCAATATCATACCGCTCTAAGTCTCGAATAATTTCTTCCTAAACTTTGATGCCATTTATCATACCTGACTTTCTGCTAAGGGCATCTGCTACTACATTTGCTTTACCTGGGTGATACTGGATATTAGTGTCATAGTCTTTAAGTAGTTCTAACAATCGCCGCTGTCTCATGTTCAGCTCCCGTTGGGTAAATATGTACTTGAGACTTTTGTGATCGGTGAAGATATCACACGACTCACCGTATAAATAATGCCTCCAGATTTTAAGGGCGAAAACGACTGCTGCGAGCTCTAGATCATGAGTAGGATAATTTTTCTCATACGGCTTCAGTTGACGCGAAGCATAAGCAATGACTTTCCCATGCTGCATAAGAACATAGCCTAAGCCCTTTCCTGAAGCGTCACTGTAAATCTGATAACCACCTGTACCGGATGGAAGAGTAAGTATCGGTGCTGAGATCAATCGATGCTTGAGTTCCTCAAAACTCTTTTCTCTCTCCTTGGTCCATATAAACTTCTCACCTTTTCGCATAAGTTGGGTCAATGGTAACGCCAAACGTGAGACGTTTTCCACAAACCTGCGGTAATAACCCGCCAACCCAAGAAAACTACGTATCTCTGTGACAGATGTCGGTCTTGGCCATTTGGTGATAGCCTCCACCTTTGCAGGATCCATAGTGATTCCTTCTGCAGAAACAATATGACCTAGAAACGCCACTGTATTCAGCCAAAACTCGCACTTCAAAAATTTAGCATATAGCTTTTCTCGTCTGAGAATCTGCAAAACTGTACGGAGATGATTCTCATGTTCGTCTTTGGATTTGGAGAAAATGAGGATATCATCGATGAATACGATCACAAACTTGTCTAAAAATTCGTGGAAGACTCTGTTCATCAAGTCTATAAATACTGCAGGCGCATTCGTGAGACAGAATGGCATAACAACAAACTCGTAATGACCGTACCTCGTGCGAAAAGCAGTTTTGGATATATCCTGCTCTTTCACACGCAGCTGATGGTAGCCTGATTGTAGATCGATCTTTGAGAAGTGCTTGGCACCCTGAAGCTGATCGAATAAATCGTCAATACGAGGAAGTGGATAACGGTTACGAATAGTAAGCTTATTCAACTCACGGTAGTCAATACACAATCGCATACTACCATCCTTATTTTTGACAAATAAAACTGGAGCGCCCCAAGGTGACACGCTTGGACGAATGAAACCCCTTTCTAGAAGTTCCTGAAGTTGATCTTTCAGTTCCTTAAGCTCTACAGGAGCCATACGGTAAGGAGCTTTAGATACTGGTTCTGCACCTGGAATGAGATCGATACCAAATTCTACCTCTCGCAAGGGAGGTAAACCTAGGAGTTCCTCTAGAAAGATATCTGGAAAATCTGACACCACTGGCTGATCATGAATTGAAGGTGCCTCAGAAGTCGTGTCATGAACTGTAACTAGGAAACCCTCACAACCATGATATAATAAGGTACGAGCCTGTAAAGCTGAAATGATCTGGACATATTTTCCTGGTAGGAAGCCCCGGTGAATATACTCTGGTGTCTGGACATCACCAAATATAACCCGGTGAGCATGACAATCTATGGTGGCACGATGAACCGACAACCAATCCATACCCAGAACAATATCGAATTCGCACATATCTAGAGGAAGGGCACTGACTGGACGGATTTTATCATCAAACTCAAGAGGGAGATCCTTATACACCTGGGTAATGAGTACAGAGTCTCGCATGGGGGTAGATATACTAAGTACACTGTCTAGTGGCGTAGGGATCATGTTTATTCTAACAACATATGAAGTAGATATAACTGAGTGCGTGGCGCCTGTATCGAAAAGCACGCATGCAGACTGTCCGTGCATAAACAAAATGCCAGTAATGGTACCTGTGGTCTTATTTGCTTGCTCACGGGTAGTAGTGTAGACACGACCAGTGGTCGGTGGTATTGGTGGTGGTGGAGGTAAAATCTGAGGAATCTGGCCTGAGGTACCGGCCGCATCCCCGCTCTTGCAATCCCTCTTCAAATGGCCCGGTTGACCACACTTGTAACAATTACCCGTACCACGATGACAAGGTCCCGTGTGTTTCTTTCCACATGTGATGCAAGTGGGATAAGAATACCCGGTAGAAGCAGCTCTGGTTTGCTGAGAACCTGATTTACGATGATAAACACGTGTCACGATTCTGATAACTTAACTGAAATAAGGCTGATTGACTGAAATTTAAAATTACCAGAATTTGCCGGTCGGGCAACCTGCTGACCTCTGTTGTTTTGGTCACGCCCCTGTCCAGCATCTCTGTTGGAATTTACAAAAATGTAACATCTGTTTTACACGATAGTTTAGTATTTCTGGAGCTTAAAGAATCATCTGTAGTTGCCAGATGAGTTTGAGCTGCCGCGGTAGTTATCACCACCGCTCCTCTTATCTGATCGATTACGGTCATATGACAGACCGTGGTTCCTGTAGTTCTGATGTGGAGTAGCCGATTGGGATCGGTCTCCTCCTCTGTGTCTGTAAGATTATAATTGGATAAGTCATAACATATAAGTTGACAAGCAATAATGGGAGCTAAATTGTTTAAGTCTGTTGGGTGAGATGTACCTCTTCTCCGGACGCTCTACATTCTCGAGCTCATCCCTCTCGAAAATCATCTCAATATCACGAGCTGCATTAGCTACTTGTGACACATTAGTAAATGTGGCACTCACCAGCCTATCTGCAGTCCTAGAGTGAAGAGCCCAGCGAAATTGCTTTGCTTGCTCCTCTGCGGTACCCGCAACATCTCCTAAGAATCCAGCCATCCTGAGGTATCGGTGCATGAACTCTATACTGTTCTCGCCATGATTCTGACGAATGACGTGGAAGTCCCTCTTCAGTTTAGCTTGCTCCGCATGCGGGAAAAACTGGTCATAGAACATCGTCTTGAAACGTGCCCAGGTCAATGTAAGCTCCCAAGCATCTCCCCCATTGGACAGCTTCTGAGACCTCCACCAATGCAGAGCAGGACCCTCCAATTTGTAAACTGCAAGCCTAACCTTGAAAGTATCACCACAACCATATCTCCAAAAATTTTCTCTACATGATAGATCCAGTCTTCCGCGTCAGTTGGAGCTACAGTCTGCTCAAAAAGTCGGGGTTTTTGTTTGTTAAACAAATCTAGCCAAGCGGGTAAAGTGGCAGGTGGTGGAACAGGAGGGTTGTTATTCTGCTGAGGTCCATTTTGATATTCAGCTCGGATCTCATCACGAATTTGGGGTAACATGGCTTGTATAGCAGCCTGAACAGCAGCAGCAATGGCTGCCGCGTTAGGATCATTCTCGGTTTCGCGTCTGGGTGGCATCTGTAATAACATAGGATAAGTTGGTAAAACTGCCAAAACCTGGAGTAATAAATCTGAATATGCATAGTGTAACTCATGAAGGCATAGTCAACAAAATATGACATGAATACTGGTGAACGCCTAGGGTCAGTTCACAAAATGACAATTTACTGAAACATAAATCTGACATGAGTAAGGATGAACGCCTATGGTCAGTTCATCTATACAAAATTAAAACGGGCAAGGGTGAACGCCTATGGTCAGTTCACCAAAACGAAAAGTTCGCTGGAAAAACACATGCGATTAAGTATGGCCAGTCCTGTACCAACCGTTTACTTACTCAAAATTTTGAAAATCCGACTGATAAAATACATGAATAGCATGGAAGATAACAACGCCAAAATACAGGAAGTTCTTGGTGACTACCCACTAGTCACAGGTCAAGTTTTTAGAGCCTACAGGTCGAGCCGTGCGCTCTGATACCATAATTGTAACACCCTACTTGGATAAATGGACCGTTACATGTATTTATGGCGTGTCATCAAAGCATGCAAGGCAATGTATTAAACATTTACTGACCATACGGAAATACCGGAATCAAACATCGGTAGTCAAACATAAGCTCAAAATATAAAGATTAAGTATTGAAAGAAAAAGGACGAAACAGTGTCCAAACAACCAAAGTAATGTAATGTGTGCATAAAATAAAGGAGTCCGGATAGCTCCCATCCAAATGCACGTACTCTCTTAGAAGTCCTAAGATCGTCCCTGTGTACCTGCCGTTTGGGAACATGAAAGGAAACTACGGCTGAGCATAACGCTCAGTGGACGGATATAGCATGATAAGAATGCACTGAAAGTAATGGAATAGAAGACAACAAAGAAGATATAAGACTGATATGCAACATGTGGTAGAACTCTGCATAAAATATGAGAAACCTGGTTCATATATACTAAAACTGAAATATAACTATTAATTCTGAAAACATGCATTTACTGTATTTTAATTGCCAGAGCTTATATAGGTCACGTGCTGTAACAACCGTGCATGAATAACTGGAGGGGTGACCTCGTCATGCTGTAGAGGGGTGACCTCTAAATAACTGTGCAGGGTGGAGGGATCAGCTCCAATGTGAAGGATGTAGAGCACACACCACATTCACCCTGATAACTTGTAAACTGATAAGCCTAGGATGCATCCATACGCCCCATTAAACATACATATAAAAATGGCCAACCTGAACATGAGTGGGACGATGCAGGATATCACTCTCCTGCATGTGAGTCACGACACCGGTGCCTCTAGTGCCGTGGTTACGGTACCTCCGTAACTAGTACATAAACTGGTCGTGCTTGTATATAATGCTCAGGCAATTTATTTAATTATTAACATGATTACTGATAAGCTTAAACATATACTGAGGAAAAACATTTGGCTGAAGACGGGGAATCCTAATCATGCATAGAAAGGAAGTCCTTACTGAAAGGACGGAAATCCGTACCTCGTGTCCAGTAACCGACCGAGATCAACTGACAGGAAGTCTACTCTGATTTCACGCGAGCTACATGAATAAGGGACGTGAATAAGTAAACTGCTATTCGCTTATTTAATTCCATGTTCTTATTGGCCTTTCATTTATTTATTTTATTTCTGAATTTCCGTACGTATATTAACTGATAAATCTGACCTTGTAATAATTCATTTTAATGTATTATCTTTCTACTATTAGTTATGGTACAACGTATTTCTGACGCTATAGTAATACTATATTAAGTATCCCGCTAAAATAGAAAGTTTTCTTAAATTAGAAAGTTCCCAAATAATTTAATTCATTTCATAAAATTATACCCTTTTAAATATTAAAGAACTATTGTTAATTTAATACATTTAAAATATATTTTAAACATTTATAAACTAATTTGATTAAAAAGGTATAATATAAAAATATTCATTTTATTTATAATAATAATGTCCCGAGCCTACCGAGATACCCCCATCTCGGTCGCACTAAACAATTCAACAACATAAGCTTAAATCTGTCAATAAGAATCTGCGACAGAAAACTGAGTCACTAAAACTGTCGCTAAAACTGTTCTTTTTAAAAACTGTATACATATAACAGTTCTGCGACAGAAAAACTGTCGCAAAACTGTCGCTAATGTTATTTACTATTTATGTTTTCCTGTCCCATTTCTTTCCACTGATTAACCACTTAGTTCCCACTGTTAGGTTATGTTTTCCCACTGTTTTATAAACCAAACGCACCCTTATTTCAGGAACAGCCCATTTGGGCTTGTTTCGAATATTTTGGCCGATCTCAGCCCGAACCGCCCCTGTGTGGGTCACGGCTGGGCAAACAAAGGAAGGACCACCGAGACCTTAGGGTCTCGGTTTCATTAACCCACACAGCCCCGTTAATACAGCCTAAACAAACACCCCCTTTGGGTTTTCTGGCCCTTGGTCGACCCACAGCAGCACCCCCACCGAGACTGTGATGTCTCGGTTATGTGCAGCCCCAAACCGAAACCCCTTTATTTTTATTTAAATCGTGTATAACCTGAAACCTCCTTTCTATTTAAATTAAACCCCATATTTCGTGTGTTAAGTAAATCAAAAGAGAAAGATTAATTTACCTTGTTTGATTTCTAATAAATGATGAACATACATAAGCTTCTTGAAGAATTTTGACCCGAAAATCCCTTCTTTCTTTTCTATGGGTGGCGGCACATAAAGGTTTCCAAAACCCTAATATATATTTTTTTTTGTTCGACTGTGAGGAAGGGAGGGTTAAAGTCCCGTTTTATTTTCTTAAGATGGGCTTGGCCCAAAATTTTTCTTTCCTTTTTTTTTAAACACACCGGCCCCCTTTTACTTTCTTATTTTATTTATTTACTTTTTTAAATACTTGTATATATAATTTCTCGCGTTTGTTTTCGTCGATAATTACTATGTAAAAAAAGTGTAATTAATTAAACTGCGTATTTACATTTCCCGATTTAAATACGGGTTTTACATACACACTCATCCGGCGTCAGAATGCCCGAGTGGAGGTTGTCAACCCTCAATAGATCTATCCGTAACATAAGAGCTTACTCCAGCAGAGTAACTAACGATTCACGATAGTGGGGACTATGGCTAAAACAACTTAAGCTATCTCATAAATAGTGTTCACAAAGCGTTCACAGAAATCAAGTTTTACTTGCGTCCAGAAGCAAGCATCAAAGCATTTATCACATCCCAAAACATTAAACATAGAAAGCAGTTTAATAGGGATCTATAAACTCACCTCAAGCAACGATTTAAACCGCACAAGTAAGATCAAATAGTAGCGAGCAACTCTAGAACAACCTAAATGTAATACTATAGTTTAGGCGCTAGCAAATAAGTCACAATAGATCATCGCGTACGTTACTCATCAATCAAGTATATATTTTGTTGTTTAAATCGTGACTTGTAAATGTTATATCGTTATAAACATTATAGTATATATATATACTTAGGCAAAAATATTTATTTTTGACTCGACGAAATTTCGACAGCCTTTCGGCGTAAATTTTAATTTAACAAAATTTATCTTAACAAATTTTCCTACATGATTTCTAACGAAAATTCGGCAGCCTTTCGGCGTCACGTAAAAATTTGCCATTTTTAGTAAGTACTTAAATCTCGTCCTAAAACCCCTATTTTCAACAATTTCTCAATCACCAATATTTCAACAAGTCATTTTCCGCAATAGTATCAATTTCCACTTCCAACGTTCAAACTTTTAACGTTACACCAAGTACTCACATTTCGCGCTAATACGCTTTTACAAAACAAGTCCAACATTTATACATACCATTTAGTAACCATTTCGACACTTAAAACAACTCCGTTTAACCCGAAAATGTCGTTTCGACCACTTTAAAAATCTGGACAGCAACCACTTATAGTGTTTTTCACCAAAAATTAAGTTTTCCGACAACGAAATTTAAACGACCATATCTTACTCATTTTAGCTCCGTTTTTAGTCCATAATATATCGGAACGAAGGTATTAACTTATATTTTCATAATATCGTAGTAAACTAGTGTCAAAACAATTTTTACGACCCTCTACGCCTCTTACAAAAATCGGACATATTGTATGTTTTTCGTAAAAACTCGTTTTCGACCATTTTCAAGCGTAACCAATAGTAGTATCACTACTAGTTCCCTCCAATTATTCATAAACATCAACAAAATCAAAGATTTTACTTCAAGTTCACAAATCCAAAATATACATACTTATATTTTTCACAAATCTTTCAATTAAACCATTTTCATGTATGGATCTAATAGATTCACACATAATTTCCATAGATCTTAAAATATTTCATGAACAAAATAGTTTTTATCATTTTATTTCAAGAAAATACTTGATGAGTAACATGCATGCATAGATCTATAAAGATTATGCATGGAAAATGAAAAGATGAAAAAGGTTTAAGAAGTAACCTTGAGTAACGATTCTACGTAATCACAACGACCCGATCTACGCTCTAACCCACTAATAATCAACAAGAACTCTACTCTACAACTTCGACTCAAAAACTACTCAAATCAATAAACCAAGAAAGACCATTCTTCTTTAGGCTTGTACAAACTCTAGGGTGATTTAGTTTTGTGTTAATTCTTGTAAAAATGAAGCTTTTAGAAATCAACAATGGTGGAAAATGTTTGTGTTTATGTGCCGTGTGTTTTGAGAGAGAAAGAGAGGTATGTGTGTTTTTTTTGAAGTGGAATGAAGTGAATAAGTGAATTATTTGAGGTGCATTTTGGTTAGTAAGTTAAAAATGTAAGATGTGTAAGTAGGTGTAAGCTTAATATGGTAAAGAGTGGAGTGTTGGTGCATTATGCACATGGGGTGACATATGGCCGGTTATGGGGGTCCCATATGGGGGTAAATTATTCAAAATTTTTACTATGGTAACTAGTTAAAAGATTTAAGGTAAAAAGGTTAGTTAGTTGTAGGTAAATATCAAAAAGTATATAGTTAAGTTAAAAATTACGTAAAACTTAAAAATTTGACGAAATATATTAAATTTACGATTTTTCGACGAAAACTGACATTTTATAATTTATAAAGTATTTTATGCACGCTAACGACGGCTAAACGTAAAAACGACGTAAAATACGAAAACGCGATACGTTAATTAAATATTCACAGTAAATACGATTTATTACTATAAATAGAAAAAATACTAAAATACAGGCATATATAAACATATACAGAAATATTTAAATACGCTGCTCACGAAAATACGATCACGCTGTTAAAAACTAAACAGTTAAGCACATAATTCACAGATAACGAATAATCTCATGGATTATCGTCAATTCATTGACCGTCTCAGCACTTTGGTCAGGTTCACAAAAAATGTTCATAATAATGACTGAGCACAGTGTCAGGTCATTACCTGTTATCAAACAGTTTTTCAGAAAACGCGGGATAACTTCCCGGTTCCAACACAGTTAAATCACATAGTTGACTAAATAAAAAGTCAAAGGGTAAAATAGTCATTTTACAAAGTAGGGAAAATTACCAGGTGTTACAAAATGGCCAAGCTGAATAAATGGGACGCTGTGAGAAATCACTCCCTCGCTGAGGAGTCATGACACCAGTGCCTCTAGTGTCATGGTTACGGTACCTCCATAACTAGTACATAAACTGGTCATGCTTGTATATAAAGCTCGTGCAATCTGTTAGTTATTAAAGTGATTACTGATAAGCTTAAAACATAAACTAGGGAAAACATTTGGCTGCAGACGGGGAATCCTAATCATGCATAGAAGGAAGTCCTTACTAAAGGACGGAAAATCCATACCTCGTGTCAAGTAATGAAGTAATCTTTAAAGCTGAAGGATCTACTCCGACTTCACGGTTACTACATAAATAAGGGATGCGAAATGAGTTGTCTGATATCGGTTAATTTTTACTGATTTTAATTGTTCTCAGTTTGATTTATTTTATACGTGTATTATTAATAACAAGATTTTTACTCGTTGAAAAGTTCGTTCTCGGTGTCTAATCGAATTGATTTCTGGTTAATTGTGTGAGATTAGTTGTTCTTGGTGAAACAAATATTTTTGGTTATGGAAAATAAATGAGCAAGACTTAATAATAAATGACAAGAAATTAAGACAAGTTAAAATGTAAACGGTGCGATATTTAAAACTTTAAAATTAAATGACGAGAAATGAAAGGACGTAGAATTAAAACTTAACAAAAAGTAAATGAAAGGTAAATAAAGTAAATGACACGAAATTAAACTTGAATAAAAGGAAAGCAAATAAAAGTGCACATAAATAAAAAGACGGGAAAAATAATCTTAAAAATAAAAGACAAGAACTTAAAAGGAAAAACAAACAAAAACAAATTTGACAAAAACCTTCATTCGGAAGTTTTAAACTTCCGAATGAAGAGTCCTTGATCCGGAACTCTCAAAGTTCCGAATGAAGCACCTTTGATCCGGAAGTTTTTAGACTTCCGAATGAGCACCCCTTGATCCGGAACTTCAGACTTCCGAATGAGCACCCCTTGATCCGGAACTTCAAACTTCCGAATGAGCATCCCTTGATCCGGAACTTTCAAAGTTCCGGATGAAGCACTTGACCCGGAAGTTTTTAGACTTCCGAACGAGCACTTGATCCGGAAGTTTTTAGACTTCCGAATGAAGGAATGTTCACACGGAACTTCAATGTTCCGAATGAAGGATCATTGATCCAGAACTTCTGGGAATGATAAAATACAGAAACACCAAGCGAAGAACAGGGGAATGTACAGTAACACGATCCAATCCACAAATTAATCAAAATCAAACGAAAGATTAACCCAAAACAACCAATAAGCATCAACTAACAATAATCAATCAAAACAAATCATCAAAACTAACAAACATAACCAAATCAATCAAAACCCACTTGATCAAAATCATAAAAAAACTCAAGAACATGAACAATCAAAATAAAGAACAAATCAAACAAGAAAGGTAGAAGGATATTGGCTATAAGATAAAGATTAACAACAATTAAAGGTAAACTTACTTGGTATTAAAAGAAGATTAAAGGTGCGATACATAGAGATTAAGATGCATAAATTTAAAGAACAAGAGAAATGAAAAATGGGGAAGGGAGGCTTGTCAAGCCTCCAACAACACTAAACAAAAAATGAAGGAGAACTATATATAGGGGAATTAGGGAGGAGCTTAGGAAGCTTCCTCCCTCTTTCTTCTTTCTCTTAATTGCACTCTTAAGTCCTTGATCTTCTTAATCTTTTGTTAATCTCTTAATACTTGGACTTTGTCTTGGGATTTCTTCAAACTCGTCTTGTATTCTTCAATAAATTAGACTTGAGTTATTTGGCTTTTGGTAAACTTCCGTCTTTTGACTTTTTCTTTGATAAATCTTCCGAATTGGTCTTGGACTTCCGTTCTTTTTCCACTCTTGATCTTTCGACTCCATCTTTTGTCTTTTTCTTCAATAAACGGCCGTGAAAGCCGTGTTTTCTCCTCTTTTCACCATCTAGACCCTGAAACATAATAAAAACACAAACCACGCATAATTCCGCCATTTACGACATAAAATATACGTTTAGGTCCCGTTTTAATGTAATTAAGTGGTAGAAAAGATGGGTGTTTTCACACCTATCAAATCCCCTACACTTAACCATTGCAATGCCCTCATGCAATGCTTAGTGATAAAGCAAGGTTTACACTTTCCATCATAATCAACCTACCTTGGCCTTTATTAAAAAAAAGATAGAAAATAACAAGATGCAATCAAGGAAGAAACATGTAAAGAAATCTAAGACTTACATTAGGGCTTGTGTGTCATGAATGTTTATCACCCTCAAGTTTCACGTTCCCCATGCCAAGCTTAAAATCAAGATCATTGTTAGTACAAGTTAGCATAACAAACATTTACTCATGCGGTTCAATTAATCACTTAAACTCCCTTATTCCTATGGGTAACTCTTATGTTTTATTGATGTCTTGAATGATCACGAGGATGCATTGTTGACTTATTTCGATAATTTATTTAAGCAGAAAGCAAAGTAGGACGATTTGATCAATAGTTAGCTAAAGGACAAAATCTCTTAAAACTGCTTCTCGGGATATCAAAAAGTTCATATCTTGGCATAACTTGGTTCACGATTTGAGACCTTTCTCGGGCCGATATTTGGCATGTACTTCATACTTCATATCTTGAGAGACGTGCTTGAGATAATGGTCTTCTCATCGTTCATAGAGTTTCTTCACTTGGAGACTTTTGAGAGGTACTCCAACTTTGTTGACCACGACTTCATGATTATTTCTTCAATCTCTATTTGGGATTTTGAGATACAACGATCCGCCTCCTTTTCGGACTTGGATCTATTTATCCTCATACCTTGTCAGGGTCCTTTCGGATAGATTTCTCCATGATCTTTATGGGAGTTGATTGCTTTTCGTCGTGAGTCTTGATCCTTCATATTGATTTCGGGAATAATGCTTTTCACATCACTTTGGATCTTCAACAATAAAATTGAATCCTCATGCCTTGTTAGGGCCTTTTTGGACTCGCCAATCTTCGCGCCCCGCTTCATAAGTTATGCCTTGGCTATGAACTCTCGTCATTACCGAGCAACTTTTAAACGATCTTGGGCTAGAAGCTAAGTAACTTTTCAAATCGTACGACCTTACTTATTGTAGATAATTTATTAGCAAGTGATGGGAGAAAAAGATCATAACTAACTCACATAAGTTAATGAGAGAATACCAAACTTGTAACCAACTCTATCATATCTTGTTCTCCACAATTTAAAATCTCAAGGAATGAGACTCGTGGATGCTTAGCCTAATAAACCAATTAAGGTCTACATGGTTAAGGATACTAGCTAGAGTGAACTTGGATAAGTAAACTCGGGTTGAGTCAAAATATTCACAACGGGCCTAATATATCTAAGATATCTAAACTTGCTAAAACCATTTTATTAAAAGGCTAGAAAGTAACAAAAATAAAGGGGACTACAACTAGGCCAAAATAGATTAAAAATTTTGAAAAATGTCGAAAAACTGATTTTCTAGTTAAAATGAGGACAAATACAAGGAAAAGGCCACTAAACTTTGATAGAAGTCCCCCCTACACTTAATATAAACATTGTCCTCAATGTTTAAGCATGTGGGAGTAAACTCCCCTACACTTAGGACATTGTGCACGTTGTTTAAATCTCGCTAAGGAAGAGACAACTAAAAAGATTCCTATTTTAATATTGAGAAATATAAAATAGTGAATCGAAAAGAGTTTAGGATAGAACCGGGAAGAAGGGAACACGGAGTCACGGTTCGTCAAAAGTCATCAAGAGTGTGTCTTTGAAGCTCTAATCCCTGCATATGATAAGAAAGAGAACAAGAAACACCAACGGGGCTCCCCCTACACTTATGATGAAAATAGATAGGTAATTGGGTTGCCTCCCAAAAAGCGCTTGTTTTTGTTGACCGAGTCATGAGCCTGACTCGTCCCCGAATTAAATGGTCCATGGGGAAACCTCGAATGTGATACCGGGATCAAAGACCTTGTCCTCGTTCCCGGTTGACATCAACAAAGGAGAGGCGGGGGGATAAGTCTTGAAAGGGAGAAAGGTCCTTTCAACATACGTATAGCATGTAAATTCAAGATCCACGGGAGGTGGGTTGGGTATAGTAAGCATATTGTCATCCCCCAAAGACAATGGATGATGAGCAAACGGCAAAGCCGTATTGTTATCAATCATAGCATAATCAATGTCACCTCCCGGGTGCAAGCACTCATCCTCCGTGATAGTGGCTAAACGGGAGGATGGAAGGTGCTCGGGAGGGGGACTTGGGTCAATATTTTCCTACAGCAAATTATCAAAAATAATGTCCCCCTCCGTGTCAGAGTCATCAATACCTGGAGGGATGGAGTGGATATCGATTTCTTTCTGCAATGGGTCATTATCTTCAACGGGAGGAATAGATGGAGGTAAAGACTTGGAAAGAGAAGGAGAAGTCAACGCTTCGATTTGAGCAATAAGAAGGTGCACTTTCCGTAATCCATCGCGAAGAAGCACGTCTTCCACCTCATCCACAAGATCATGTTCATCGGTGAACTGCTCGTAAACCGGAGAGAATAAATCGTCATCGTCTGCACCTCCCGGTGGAGATTGAGAAATTTCAAAAGTGAAATTCTCATAGCAGAGAGAAGAATCGTCATCACTAGGATCGACCTCTTCTGTAAGAGCAACGTCGTCCTCAGGCTCCATAGCAGGTAAGTCACAAACCTCATCATCCAATACTTTGTCGAGACCAACATCACTAAGCTCATGCAACGAATCTAGATCCTTAGACGCAGTAGGAACATCGAGAGTAGGAGCAGCAACTTCAGAAGATGAGTTGAAAGTGCATACAGCATCATCGTCATCATCATCATAATAGTATTGACGCACAAGCGGAGGGGTATAATCACTAAGATTAGATACTTGCTCTTGTTGCAGTCGCTTTTCCTCGTTCCGAAGTTCTTTAAGCAAAACAACGGCCTCTTGAAGTTGCAAAACAATGGAGTGTGTTTCTTCATTCAAGGTAGTGAGTTGTGGGTCAAGATGAATTTGCTGAGAGGATTGATGATTGAGGGTGTGATGTGGGGGCTCATAGTGTTGAAAACCTGAATTATAGTAAGGTTGTGGCTCATAGTTGTTCATCGGTTGGGAATAATTAAAAACCGGGTTTGGTTCATAATAATCCATAGGTGAAGAAAACTGAGGACACGGATTTGGCTCATAATAATTCATTGGTTGACAATAATAGGTATCGTGAGGACCCCCACAGTTGTTGCAAACCGGGTATGGAGAAAAATCAGGTGCGTCTTGTGGATAGCTATTATCATTGTCATGATTGTACCCCGGTTCTTGCCCGTGACCAGACGGGTATCGAACCGGGCACGAAACATGCCAATGAGAATCGCTTCCACAATAGATGCACGGGGGAACAGGAGGTAGGTTCAAAAAGTACGAATTAGTCGAGTTGCACAAAGGACAAAATCCGGATTGTGTGTAGTCGATATCGTTTCCGCATTGCTCACATGTACACCATTGACAAGAGTTGTTCCCAGATAATTGTTTCCCACACCGGACGCAATGGACATAAAAATCCATAAAGAAAGATAGATAAGCAAGAAGAATATTTTTGGTGCAAAACTTTGAAAAAGAAATGCTTTTTTATGATTTTTCAAATGTTTTTGGATTTTTGAAAATTTTTGACAAGAAAAATAACGTTCACAAGTGAACGGATCCCAAAAGCCAACGCGTCACTCACAAAAAACCTTCGATCTTCACGAAAAGAGCCGGCAGCGGCGCCATTTTAATAACAAGATTTTTACTCGTTGAAAAGTTCGTTCTCGGTATCTAATCGAATTGATTTCCGGTTAATTGTGTGAGATTAGTTGTTCTTGGTGAAACAAATATTTTTGGTTATGGAAAATAAATGAGCAAGACTTAATAATAAATGACAAGAAATTAAGACAAGTTAAAATGTAAACGGTGCGATATTTAAAACTTTAAAATTAAATGACGAGAAATGAAAGGACGTAGAATTAAAACTTAACAAAAAGTAAATGAAAGGTAAATAAAGTAAATGACACGAAATTAAACTTGAATAAAGGAAAGCAAATAAAAGTGCACATAAATAAAAAGACGGGAAAAATAATCTTAAAAATAAAAGACAAGAACTTAAAAGGAAAAACAAACAAAAACAAATTTGACAAAAACCTTCATTCGGAAGTTTTAAACTTCCGAATGAAGAGTCCTTGATCCGGAACTCTCAAAGTTCCGAATGAAGCACCTTTGATCCGGAAGTTTTTAGACTTCCGAATGAGCACCCCTTGATCCGGAACTTCAGACTTCCGAATGAGCACCCCTTGATCCGGAACTTCAAACTTCCGAATGAGCATCCCTTGATCCGGAACTTTCAAAGTTCCGGATGAAGCACTTGACCCGGAAGTTTTTAGACTTCCGAACGAGCACTTGATCCAGAAGTTTTTAGACTTTCGAATGAAGGAATGTTGACACGGAACTTCAATGTTCCGAATGAAGGATCATTGATCCGGAACTTCTGGGAATGATAAAATACAGAAACACCAAGCGAAGAACAGGGGAATGTACAATAACACGATCCAATCCACAAATTAATCAAAATCAAACGAAAGATTAACCCAAAACAACCAATAAGCATCAACTAACAATAATCAATCAAAACAAATCATCAAAACTAACAAACATAACCAAATCAATCAAAACCCACTTGATCAAAATCATAAAAAAAACTCAAGAACATGAACAATCAAAATAAAGAACAAATCAAACAAGAAAGGTAGAAGGAGATTGGCTATAAGATAAAGATTAACAACAATTAAAGGTAAACTTACTTGGTATTAAAAGAAGATTAAAGGTGCGATACATAGAGATTAAGATGCATAAATTTAAAGAACAAGAGAAATGAAAAATGGGGAAGGGAGGCTTGTCAAGCCTCCAACAACACTAAACAAAAAATGAAGGAGAACTATATATAGGGGAATTAGGGAGGAGCTTAGGAAGCTTCCTCCCTCTTTCTTCTTTCTCTTAATTGCACTCTTAAGTCCTTGATCTTCTTAATCTTTTGTTAATCTCTTAATACTTGGACTTTGTCTTGGGATTTCTTCAAAGTCGTCTTGTATTCTTCAATAAATTAGACTTGAGTTCTTTGGCTTTTGGTAAACTTCCGTCTTTTGACTTTTTCTTCGATAAATCTTTAGAATTGGTCTTGGACTTCCGTTCTTTTTCCACTCTTGATCTTTCGACTCCATCTTTTGTCTTTTTCTTCAATAAACGCCCGTGAAAGCCGTGTTTTCTCCTCTTTTCACCATCTAGACCCTGAAACACAATAAAAACACAAACCACGCATAATTCCGCCATTTACGACATAAAATATACGTTTAGGTCCCGTTTTAATGTAATTAAGTGGTAGAAAAGATGGGTGTTTTCACACCTATCAATTATTGTTGGTATATAATCTGATAAGTTCTGACTGTTCTTTAATATTACTGATTAGTGTAATCTCCTGTACTCTGATTAGTATATTTTACTGTATTCTGATTAATGTATAACTTGTATTCTTATAAAGTCGTACTGTTATAAATAATCTACTAAAAATAGAAAGTTTTCTGAAATAGAATGTTTCCTAAAATAAACGTTTCAAGAAATGGTTTCATAAATAAATAAATTATTTCATCGAAATCAATTATTTAAATAATAACTAATATATCATCATTATTTAATAAAAGTTTAACTAAATTAAAATAAATGCTTTATACTTGGTTATTTATTAAAACATACTTTTATAATCGTTTAAAAACGTCCGCGTCTTGTTAATTTTTCGTGACACCCGGACCCAAGTCAAAACCAAACCCCGGGGCACCCATGCCTCGGGTTAGCCCAAAACCGAGCCTACCACAGCCCTTGGCTGTGGTTTCCCCTGTTGCCGACAATAAACAGTAGCCACCGACCTTGTGTCGGTTGCCACTGTTGGCTAAAGGAACCCCACGGTTCCCACTGTTTTCATAAATTCCCACCATTTCATATAGTTCCCACTGTTTTTGCTTCTGTGTTAAAATTCCCACCGCCTTTTTTTGGTTCTCACTGTTTTATGTACGGTTCCCACTACTCGTAGTCCCAAACACTCCTGTTGGAACTGCAGCCCTAACGCACCTGCTGGAACTGTAGTCCCAAACACACCTGTTGGAACTACAGCCCCAAACGCTCCTGCTGGTCAACAAACACCTCTGACTGGTCAACAAACACCCCTGTGTGGTTTCGTAGGCTGTGGCTGTTTAACAAAAGCACAACCGAGCCCTAGGAGGGTCACGACTGGCCACAACCATACACACCGAGACCTTATGGTCTCGGTTTTCATGACTCAAGCAGAAACACGAAACCCCTTTTCTTGATTAATATTTTATGTAGATTCACGACATGCAATTCGTGATAGAAACATGGTAATAAAAAGGTAATGGGTGATACCGTGTAAGATTAATATTGGGTGACTAACATACACAACCAATTGATGAAAAATTGAGCCTGAACCCCTTCCTTTTTGTTTTTTCAGTCGGCAGCCACAAGAACCCTAGATCCCTTCTTTCTTTTTTTGTTCGATACTATTAAATGAAAGAGGGGTTTCCCGTTTGTTTCTTGTTTAGTAGTGAAGTCGGCTCAAGCCCATGTTCTTTCTCTCTTTTTTTAAATGGACCAAAGCCCATATATGTGTTGTATATGTTTTGGTTTTTGCTTTGTTTATAACATTTACTTGCGTTTTCGTGTTTTAAAAATCCCGTCATGTATTTGCTTATTTTCCCTGAATAAAATAATACTTACGTGATACATATATAATTAAAATTAATTATTATTCCGAATAACTAATTACGTAACATTTTTAAATAAAACTAGGACTGCGTGAACTTAATACTTGTGGTTTAAAACATTGTTTACATGTTCATATATTAATTCTCGTGATATGTTTTGACAATTATTTTTATTTTCTGAATAATTAATAATTGCACTCAAATTACTTCTGTTATTAATTATATGAAATAAATAGTTACGCAACATTTTATTTAAAGCTATGACTGTACGTAATTAATGATCGTGGACTTTTAAAGCGGGTTTTACAATTCTTCCCCTCTAAAAAAATAATTCATCCTCGAATTAGAGACACGATAATGCTGTGGTTTTACAATTCTTCCCCTCTAACAAGGAGAAATTCGTCCTCGAATTAGAGGTAATAAGCTGATGAAGTTATAAAAAACTGAAAGGACACATCGGCTGAAAGATTATGAAAGCTGAAAAGACATATAAGCTGAAAGGTAATTCGCCTCGAATAGAACATAATGCTGCTAAAGGTATAACGTGACATGACTGAAGTGGACATGCAACTTGACATGACTGAAAGGACTTAACTGAATCTATTGAAGGAAAAAGGATGAGAGGTCCGGATGGACTCCTCCGTTTCAAGTGGCCTCCCGCTCGAAACGATTCCTTCAAAGGTCTAAACATAATGAAAATATTGGTCCTGATGACGTTGTCCTGACGATTCTGAATAGTTTCTGGTTCCATATTTAAGATGGATATTCTGAATTTGATAGAATGAAAAGGCTATAACATGTAGTATACATGAAATGGTGCGTATAAATATCCTGAAATGATAACATTTATATCTTTGAACGAGCTACCGAAAATATATAGGGACGAACTACGAGAACAATTGTGAACGTGTTACGTGAGCAATTGTGAACGTGATTCGCGATTATATAAGGAACGATGCGCATGAAGTATATCGAAAATGTGATACGTGAAACCTACTGTGAACGTGATACTAGAACATATCATGAACGTATGCTGGCTGAGGGAGAATACCAAACGATACAGCCTAAGATGTGAAATGTCTGCCTGGTTATGGAGTAGCTGTGCTATACTTGAGTCTGAAACTATCTTTAATAACAAGCTATCTTTAATAACAAGCTATGAAATGCGTATCGCGAGATGGAACATGAAACTGAACGTAGACAATGTCATGAATACGGATGTGAACCTAAATCAATAGATAGCACCATTATGGACTGAAATAATATCATAGTGTGAGAGTGAGACACAAACGTGAAGATGAACGTAACCATAAAGTGAACGTGAACGTACACGTGATTGTGTACATAAACGTGAGCGTGAGCGTGAATTCTATCTGACATGATTGTTGATGGGATACCTTAAAATTATACGATTTACTGCTAAATTTCCTGTAGACCCGTTACTACGCAATCCTTTCGGATGAAAGAAAACGTGTAGGCTGGTTAACTGGTTGACAGTGACTTAGATGGTATCCTACTTCTTCGGAGCCGTGGTAACTGATAACAACCTTCAAGAAATTTTGTCTCACTTTTGTTACGAATTTCTAATGGTTGTAATCAGTCACTTAGCATGACAGTGTTCTATCTTGAACCTGCGGTGTGTCAGGCATTTAGATATGAACACAGCTGCATCCCTGCGTTATACTGCTTCTTTCAAAATTCTGTCTGAGATTTTGGTACATTCTGGTGGAATCTGGATGAATAGTCATGGAATAGTGAGAACTAACAGTAATTTCTACGGTAGTAGTCAACTGAGTTCTAGAAAAATTTATACTTTAGTCATAGACATTGGTCTTGACCATCTGGTGATGGTCTTCACCTTTGCAGGGTTTCTAAAATATCTTACTGTTGAAATAATATGGTCGAGAAATGCCACCTTGTTCTACTGGGATTCATATTTGGAAAGCTGCGTATATAATTTTTTTCTCATATCGGAGAATCTATACAACCGTGAGAAGATGTTTCTCGTGTTCTTCTCCAAAATTTAGCAGTTCATAAAGTTATTAATGAATATACTGACTATTTTGTCCGAGAATCCATGGAAAAATTTTATTCATCAATTTCTTACTATAGCTGGAGCATTTGGGAGCTCAGAAGTATAATCAAAATTTGGAGAGACCATAACATGTGCAAAACTAGTCTTGGAAACATTATGTTCTTTCTCTCACCACGGATGGTAACATGATCGGAAATTTTTCTAAAAAATGTTTAAGACATCACAGCAAATCAGATAAGATTTCTATACGTGGAATGCAACATCGATTAAGAATGGTGATCTGGTAAATTTTTCGGTGGTCGATACATGATCTCATGTCACCGACCTTCTTTCTGATAGACAGGAACGGTGTACCTCCGAGTGGTGTGTTAGGGCGACTAAATTCTTGTTCCGGTAACTCTCGCAGCAATTGCTGCAACTCTTTAAACTCAGTTGAAGCCCTGCGATAAAGAGTTCTAAAAACAGGTTCTGTACTTGAGACAAGCTCTATGTTAAACCCTGTCTCGTGGTTAGGAAGGAATTTATGGAAAACCTCCTGGAATGACATCTGGAAACTTTGGGATAATCTGGTGATCACGAATTTAAGGATTTCAGAAGTCGCATCATGAATGGTGACTAGAAGTCTTCGCAGCTATAAGATAATAATTCACGTGCTGGTAAAGCTGAAACAATTTGTACTGATTTTTCTGGCAGAAGTAAAATGAATATGTTCAGGAGTTAGTAAGACGGATATCGTCGTTAACTGAAAAGAAAACTTTAATAACTATTGGTGATACTGTGGAGTCTTTTCTGGCTGGAAGGTAGGTAAATACATGATTTAAAATAAAGCTGTCATCAGAATACATGAGGTAAACATGGCGATTTTTTACTGAATGTGTTCGTCTGTAACCTCACCGAATGAATACTACGTGTCTAACCTAAATAATCCACCAGTGGTGGTGATTGAATTTTTAATGGTCTGATTTATGCATGGTATGACACAACGGGGAGGGTACCCTGAATTTCCGAGGGCCTGGTTTAGAAGACAATACTGATATTATGAGTCTTGACTCGTGCTCTGAGAAGATATTCGTATGACGTGTACCCTGACTGGTGTCCTGACAAGTGTCTTTCGAAATGATACTTGAGACCTGTGTCTTGACTGTTGTCTGGACATGTATTTTAATGGGAGAGTCTGAATAATGTTAAGAATTTCTGGTACCTATTAGGGTTGGCAGACCGGTTAGACTACTGACCTTTGTATTTCTGGTCACGTCCGATTCCGGAGTTCCGATGGCTACTGAATGATAATATAAGCACTGTGGTTGTCATTACCGCTTTGTCTGTCAGTTTTACGACGATCATTATTACGACCGTGATTCCTGTAATTATTCTGCTGAGTGGCCGGCTGGGTACCGGTTCCTGCTCCTCTGAATGAAGGTTAGCTGAGTGAAGTGTGACATCTAGCTGAGAAAGTAAAAGCATGGAACAGAATGGTAGTGTCTGATGGTTGAAGTTTATTCTTGTCAGAAATTTCAATTATAGTTTTCGTCCTTGTTCTGCAGAGTCTTCATAGTATAAACAGCATCAGCATCTTGAGAAATCTCCAAAGTATCAGCAGCATCAGCATTTGTGAGGTCTTCAAAGTGTTAACAGTATCAGTATCTGGTAAAATCTTCAACTCACGAGCAACATCAGCATCTGGTAGAATATCGACAAGTGGAACAGGATGATTGAGGATCGATTATCAATATCCATGGAGTAGGGTATATGGAGTACACCTGGACTACTGCACATGGAGCATATCTGAGACACTGTACGTGGAGTACACATAAAATACTGTACATGGAGTATAACTGAGACACTGTACATAGAGAATATAAAATACTATACATGGCACTGGTGGAAATTTTATGGGATGATCGATACTGGTGTCAATCGTCTGACATGGTCAACGAAAGAAAATTTGATTTAACTGATTAGTAAACTGAACTGAAACAAGTAACATGATAGGCTGATGATTCCTGCGTAGACTTAATGCTGGTTGTATAGAGGCTCAAGAATATAATTAAACGGAATTTCAACAATGGTCAGCATGAAGACATGATTGATGAAGACCAAACATGATTTATCATGAAAACAAAATTTTACTATAGTCCTTATGTATCTTAGTATGAAAAATCATCACGTTGTTGATAACATAACCTTCTTAAGGAGACATGAAACTTAATCAGCATGAAAATGACATCCACGCGAGAGCATGAAACTTGACTGTTACAAAGAAGATAAAAGTATGATCAATTGAAGTTTAACATCAACTGATGTGGATGGCTATGGTTCAATCCATGGAATTCAACGAAGGAAACATGTGACTAAGTATGGGCGATTCCAGTTAGATCCATACTTGTCAAAAAATTTATGAGAACTGTCATGTATAGAAATTTACAATCTGGGACAAAATATGGTTGGCTGTAGTCCAAACTATACTTGTCAGAAATTTTAAAATGTCATGATATGACAAAGGTGAACAACTATGGATCGGTTCACAAAACAACATTGGACTGATAAGCATGAAATTTGACCTGAGAAATGGTGAACGCATATGGGTTAGTTCACCTAATAACATTCGACTGAAAACATGAATCTATCATGATTAAGGGTAAACGCCTATGCATAACCCCACAAGAGGTAGAGTAAGGAAAAACCCTAAAAATGGTGGAAATTTTCTCTCTAGCCGCCGCTGCCTAAGATTATCTTTTTTGTTCTTTGATTCTGATTTTACTTTTCTTATCATATAACGTGATTGTTGAGTAACTAATTCATTGAATTCTGTTGCTTTCACGATTATGATTGTGTGATTGGAGGACGAATTAGGTCAAAACGAATTAGGGTTTTCTAGGGTTTGTACGGCTGTTGAGTTTTTGCGCTCTTAATTCCTATCGTGGTTTCTTGATTACGATCTGATTTTTTATGTTGGTTGTTCGTGTTATGGAGGTGTTCTAGGGTGATTGGGTGTGACGGCACTGTTTTCTTTTTAGGGTTTTGCAGTATTAGGGTTTGTTTTTTCTTTTTCATGGATAATAGGGAAACTGATGGTATTAAAGGGCATTCACACATTGATGTTAATGCGTTATCTGTACGAATGCAACGTTTGAGGGAGACCATGGCAGAGTCTACGGCTGTTAGGGTTTCGGCATATGGTGGTGCTGGAATAGCGAATCCAATTAATGATGGTTCGAGGGGTGTTGCATACCCTAAATCAGATGGTGGCGACCTGGTACAAATTCAAGCTGATCATGGGATTCATCAACGAGTGGAGGATGCCAATGTTCATCCTACAACGTCAATCAATGTTGCTGATGCGCAGACGGAGAAAGGATTGCTGAGGGATGAGGTACATGTTGATGAGACACCTACTGCTGAAGATGGTGATGTTGTTAATGCGGAAAAGGTGAGGGGTTCGCTGAATCAGGGTTGTGTTAAGCAGCATGTAAATGCAAATGTTACACAGGTGGATTCGTTTGCCTCAATACTTCAAAACAAGGGCGGTCTGAAACAATCGAATCCTAAGTTGGTGAAGATCTCAGAATTACGGTGTGATGAGCATGTTGAAGGTGCACGAGTTGCACTTCCGTATGCTGCTGTTGAGGAGGTTGAATCCCGATTTGTGCACACGTTGTACGGGCAGTTTGTTGGTAAGCGTTTAGCTTTCCCACTGGTGGAAAACTATGTTAAAAATACGTGGGCAAGGTTTGGTTTGATACGCGTTCAATTGCATGAGGATTTCTTCCTTTTCCAATTCAATACGAAGGAAGGAATGGAAGGAGTTCTTGGAAATGGCCCGTGGTTGATTAGGACAGTTCCTTTGATCCTGAATATTTGGTCCCCTACCACTGATTTGAAAAAGGCAGAGATCAAGAAAGCACCTGTTTGGGTTAAGCTTCATCATGTGCCGATTGTTGCTTATTCGGAGGTTGGTCTTAGTCTTATCACGACCCAAATTGGCACACCTATTATGTTGGATTCCTACACGAGCAATATGTGTGTTAACTCGTGGGGTCGTAGTACATATGCTCGGGCGCTCGTTGAGGTTTCAGCTGATATGGAGTTATTGGATTCAATGGTAATTGCTGTCCCTAAAGGTCGTGATAATGGGCATTCATTGGTTACGATTGATATTGAGTACGAATGGAGACCTCCAAGATGTTCTACATGCTTGATCTTTGATCATACTAGTGATATGTGTCCGAAAGTGCACAAGGAAGTGGTTGTTCCTGCTACTAAGGATGCGGTGGATGATGGGTTTGAGGTGGTCAAGAACAAGAAGAATAAAGGTAAGAAGAAGCAACCACAAGTTGCAGGTATTAAATTAACAAAACCATCCCTTAATCTTCAGTTTCGTAATGTTGAGCGAGGAGAAACCTCTAAAACAAATGCTACGGGTCAGAATCCTAAGAAGGCAGCCCCGATGCTTAAAAAGGGTTTCTTGAATAACAAAACATCGAGTTTTGTAACTAAGACGAATGATAAGGATAAGAGTTCTCATAACTCTTTTGGTGCTCTTTGGGATAAGATGGATGATGGTACAGATTGGGAGGATGGTTTTAAAACCAAGAAAGATGTGGTTAATGATAGTGATAGTGAGGTTGAAGAAGTCATATCGATTGATGATCGGCATGGTTCTCGTCAGCCTGATGTTCGCTCCAAGTGCTAACCGCGATGATGTTTTACTTACATTGTTCATGCACCTTTAGGTGGTTCTTTCCTATTGGTGTTCTTTGTTTTGTAATAGTTTATTAGGATCGTATGGCATGTCATATGATGTAGTGGTTGTTCAGGCATTTGCTTGAGGTTAATGTAGCATTGCAGCTACATTCCATTGTACTTCAACGCTTTTGGGAATATATTTTACCGGGGTTTGGATTCCCCTTTACCCAAAAAAAAAAAAAAAAAAAAGGGTAAACGCCTATAGGTCGGTTTACCAATACAAAATATGAAGGGCAAGGGTGAACGCCTGTGGGTCGGTTCACCAATACGAAATTCGCAGAAAAGCACATGCGACTAAATATTGTCAGTCCTGTACCAACCTTTTACTTAGTCAATAACTTTAAGAAAACTGACTGATAACTGAATAAAACTGAGTAATAATTGCATGAGAAATATGAAAGATAACAACGCCAAAATCTGGGAAGTTCCTGGTGACTACCCACTAGTCACAGGTCAAGTTTTAGAGCCTACAGGTCGAACCTTGCGCTCTGATACCATAATTGTAACACCCCACTTGGATAAGTGGACCGTTACGTGTATTTATGGCGTGTCATAAAAGCATAAGGTAAATGTCCTAAAACATTAACTGACCATAAAGGGAATACCGGAATCAAACATCGGTAACCCAAACATAAGCTCAACATATGAAAAGTAAATACTGAAGGCAAGGACTAAAAAATGTCCAAATAAGAAGAATAATGTAAGAAGTGCATAAAGTAAGAAGTCTGGATAGCTTCCATCCAAATGCACATGCTCTCAGAATCCTAAGAGCATCCTGGTGTACCTACCGTTAGAATATGAAAAGAACTACGGCTGAGCATAACGCCCAGTGAACGGATATAAAGCATGATAAGAAATACTGAAATGAAGCAGTTGAGAAAATACTGAAGCTGTAAGATTGATAAGTAAAGTTGCAGCGGAAATCTGTGTATAATTTGAAAAGTCTGATTTATAAATAATAAAGCTGAACTGTTATCTGTTAAATATGAAAACGTGCATTTACTGTATTTTAATTGCCAAGAGCTTATATAGGTAATGTGCTATAACAACTGTTGCATGAATAACTGTAGGGGTGACCTCTAAATAATGTGCTGGCTGGAGGGATCAGCTCCAATGTGAAGGATGTAGAGCACACATCACATTCACCTGATAACTATAAACTGATAGCCTAGGATGCATCCATACGCCCCGTTGATAATATTGATAAAATGGCCAAGCTGAATAAATGGGACGCTGCGAGAAATCACTCCCTCATAGAGGAGTCATGACAACGGTGCCTCTAGTGTCATGGTTACGGTACCTCCGTAACAAGTACATAAACTGGTCATGATTGTATATAAAGCTCAGGCAATCTATTAGTTATTAAAGTGATTACTGATAAGCTTAAAACATAAACTGGGGAAAACATTTGGCTGCAGACGGGGAATCCTAATCATGCATAAAGGGAAGTCCTTACTGAAGGACGGAAAATCCGTACCTCGTGTCCAGTAATGAAGTAAGAACAAAAGCTGAAGGATCTACTCCGACTTCACGGTTACTACATAAATAAGGGACGCGAAATGAGTTGTCTGATATCGGTTAATTTTTACGGATCTTAACTGTTCTCAGTTTGATTTATTTTATACGTGTATTATTGTTGGTATATAATCTGATAAGTTCTGACTGTTCTTTAATATTACTGATTAGTGTAATCTTCTGTACTATGATTAGTATATTTTACTGTATTCTGATTAATGTATAACTTGTATTCTTATAAAGTCGTACTGTTATAAATAACCTACTAAAAATAGAAAGTTTCTTGAAATAGAATGTTTCCTAAAATAAACGTTTCAAGAAATGGTTTCATAAATAAATAAATCATTTAATTGAAATCAAGTATTTAAATAATAACTAATATATCATGATTAATTTAATAAAAGTTTAATTAAATTAAAATAAATGCTTTTTATACTTGATTATTTATTAAAACAATTTAATTAAAACATACTTTTATAATCGTTTAAAAACGTCCGCGTCTTGTTAATTTTTCGTGACACCCGGACCCAAGTCAAAACCAAACCCCGAGGCACCCATGCCTCGGGTTAGCCCAAAACCGAGCCTACCACAACCCTTGGATGTGGTTTCCCCTGTTGCAGACAACAAACAGTAGCCACCGACCTTGTGTCGGTTGCTACTCTTGGCTAAAGGAACCCCACGGTTCCCACTGTTTTCATAAAATTCCCACCGTTTTCATATAGTTCCCACTGTTTTCGCTTCTGTGTAAAAATTCCCACTGCCTTTGTTTGGTTCTCACTGTTTTATGTAGGGTTCCCACTGCTCGCAGTCCCAAACACCTCTGCTGGAACTGCAACCCCAAACACACATGCTGGAACTACAGTCCCAAACGCACCTGCTGGAACTACAGCCCCAAACGCACCTGCTGGTTAACAAACACCCCTGACTGGTCAACAAACACCCCTGACTGGTTTCTTAGGCTGCAGGTGTTTAACAAAAGCACAACCGAGCCCTTGGAGGGTCACGGCTGGCCACAACGACACACACCGAGACCTTATGGTCTCGGTTTTCATGACTCAAGCAGAAACACGACACCCCTTTTCTTGATTATTATTTTATGTAGATTCACGACAAGCAATTCGTGATAGAAACATGGAAATAAAAAGGTAATGGGTGATACCATGTAAGATTAATAATGGGTGACTAACATACACAACCAATTGATGAAAAATGGAGCCCGAACCCCTTCCTTTTTGTCTTTTCAGTCGGCAGCCACAAGAACCCTAGATCCCTTCTGTCTTTTTTTTGTTCGATACTGTTAAGTGAAAGAGGGGTTTCCCCGTTTGTTTCTTGTTTATTAGTGAAGTGGGCTTAAGCCCATCTTCTTTCTCTTTTTTTAAATGGACCAAAGCCCATATATGTGTTGTATATGTTTTGGTTTTTGCTTCGTTTATAACATTTACTTGCGTTTTCGTGTTTTATAATTCCCGTCATGTATTTACTTATTTTTCCCTAAATAAAATAATACTTACGTGATACATATATAATTAAAATTAATTATTATTCTGAATAATTAATTACGTAACATTTTTAAATAAAACTAGGACTGTGTGAACTTAATACTTGTGGTTTAAAACATTGTGTACATGTTCGTATATTAATTCTCGTGATATGTTCTGACAATTATTTTTTTATTTCCTGAATAATTAATAATTGCGTAATACTCAAATTACTTCTGTTATTTATTATATGAAATAAATAGTTACGCAACGTTTTATTTAAAGCTATGACTGTATGTAATTAATGTTCGTGGACTTTTAAAGCGGGTTTTACATGCCAGCTTCATCTTAAGTCAGGTACTACCTACTTCTCAGCCAGAAAAGACTCCACAGTATCACCATATTTATAAAGGCTTTTCCTTCCTATTGAAGACAAGATTCGTCTTACTAAATCCTGAAATGTTCATTATATTTCCTGCCAGAAAAATATCAGTACAAATTGTTCCTACTATACCGGTGCGTGACTTATCAGTCCAAAGCTACAAAGACTTTTAGCTACCAGTTATGGATCAACTTCTGAAGCTCTTTAAATTCATGATCAACAGATTTTCCAGAGTTTTCCAGATGTATTTGCAGACGGGTTTCTAGAAATCCCTCCCTAACCACGAGACAGAGTTTAACATCGAGCTTGTCTCAAGGACAGAACCTGTTTTCAAAACTCTTTATTACAGGGCTTCAACTAAGTTAACAGAGTTGCAACGATTGTTGCAAGAATTACCGGAACGAGACTATATTCGCCCTAGCGCACACCAGGAAGTGCATCGTTTCTGTTTGTCAAAGAAGAAGGCCGGTAACAAGAGATCATTTATCGACCACCGAAAAATTTACCAGATCACCATTCTTACTCGATATTCATTCCACGTATAGAAGGTTTATATGATTTGCTACGATGTCTTAAACATTTTCCAAAACAATTCACGATCTTGCCACCGTCAGTGGTGAGAGAAAGAACATCTTGTTTCCAAGACTGCCTTTACACACGTTATGGTCTCTCTAAAATTTTGATTTATATTTCTGAGCTCCCAAATGCTCCAGCTATAGTATGAAATTGATGAATAAATTTTTTCCATGAATTCTCAGATAAAATCGTCTGTATATTCATTGATAACATCCTGACCTGCTAAATTCTAGAGAAGAACACGAGAATCATCTTCTCACAGTTGTACAGATTATCTGATAGGAGAAAATTATATACGCAACTTTCTAGATATGAGTTTCAGTTGAACAAGGTGGCATTCCTAAGCCACATTATTGCAGCAGGAAGAAATTTCAGAAATCCTGCGAAGGTGAAGGCCATCACCAGATGGTCAAGACCAACGCTTGTGATCGAAGTACGAAAATTTACCAGAACTCAGTTGACTACTACCGCATAAATTCTGACAGTTCTCACGATTAACTTTCCATGACTAAGCTTACGCCTAAAGGAGAGGACATACACTAAAATTTTGTATTCCCTAAGATCATACTCTAGGAGAGATCTAAATTACCGAGACTCATAATTCTTTCACGACTATTCACTGAGATTCCACCAGAATGTACCATAATCCCAGGCAGAAATTTTGATAGAGGCAGTATAACACATTGATGTAGCTATGTTCATATCTTGATGCCTGACGACCAGCGGGTTTAATATAGAACACCGTCATGCTAGTGAGTTATTACAACCATTAGAAATTTTGAACAGAAATGAGACAAGATTTCATGAAGATTTTTATCAGTTACCACAGAAGTGAGAAAAGTATAATGTTATCTAAGTCATTGTCGACCATTTAAACCAGCCTATACATGTTCTTCCATCCGAAAGGATTACATAGTAGCAGATCTGCAGGAAATTCAGCAATAGATCGTACAATTTCACGGTATCCCACCAACAATCATGTCAGATATAAATTCATGTTCATAATCACGTGTACGTTCACGTTCACGTTACGTTTACATTCACGTCTACGTCGCACGTCCATATTGTGATGTGGTTTCAATCCATATTTTTGTGTTATCTCATGATTAAGTTCACGTCCGCATTCATGACATTGTTCACATTCAAATTCGTGTTCCATCTCACGATATACGTTTCTCAGTTTATTATCGAATACGGTTACCGAAAGCTTGAGAAACCAGACTCAAGTTTAGCACAACTATTTCTTAACTAGGGAGACGTTTCACATCTCAGGCCGTATCGTTTGGCATTCCTTCTTTAGTCAACATACGTTCATGTTATGTTCTAGTATCACGTCCACAATATGTTTCACGTATCACATTCATGATATATTTTATGCACAGCGTTCCGTTTATGATCGCGAACCACATTCACAATTGCTCACATAGCACGTTCACAATTGTTCACATAGTTCGTCCCTATATATTTTCAGCAGCCAGCCTAGAGATATAATTGTTATCTCTTCAGGATAATTGTACGTAACTTTTCATGCTATGGCTTGTTCATTCTATCAGATTCAGGAAATCCATCTTAAGTATGGAACCAGAAACTATTCAGCATCGTTAGGACAGGGTCATCAGGACCAAGATTTTTATTGTGTTTAGAACTTTGAATGAGTCGTTTCAAGTGGGAAGCCACTCGGAACGGAGGAGTCCATCCGGACCTCTCATCCTTTTTCCTTCAATAATTCAGTTAAGTTCTTCCAGACATGCTACGTTCCATGTCCTCTTCAGCCATGTCACGTTCCATGTTCACTTCAGTCATGTCACGTTATACCCTTTCAGCAGCAGTATGTTCTAAATCAAGGAAAAATGGTTTTTCAGCTTATATGTCTTTCAGCTTTCATGTTCTTTCAGTCTATGTGTCTTTTAGCTTATATAAACCTCATCAGCTTAAATTACTTTTAATTCGAAGACGAATTCCCTTTTTAGAGAGGGAGAATTGTAAAACCGCAACATAATCGCATCCTTAATTCGAGGACGAATTATTTTTTTAGAGGGTAAGGATTTAAAACTCGTATTTAAAATCCTCGAATATTAAATACGCGTAGTATCAGTTTTAATTATAATTAAACGTTAACAGTAATTACACAGTCTCAATTTTATTTAATATTACAAATAAATAATTATTCAGAAAATAATTATTAAGTTTCAGAATATATTAAGTATGTATTATTACACGGAAAATAATTATCACGATTCAGAAACTAAAATACGAGAAATAAAAACATGTATACACGACTATTGTTAGTGTCGAAACATAAAACCAAGACATATGTAATTTATATTGGACCGCAGCTTTTTTATAAAATAACAAGAGAAAGGAGTTGGGCTTTTAGGCCCGGTTTACTACAAAAGAAAAACAAACAGGAGTAAACCCCTTTTCCTTGGCCACGATCAGAAAAAAATATAAAATATATTAGTGTTTTGTTGTTTGTATGCCGCCAGTTTAGAAGAAAAAAAAGGGGGACGGGTTCTATCTTCATCCTTGATTCTTGTTGGTGTTGGCTGTTCGTAATCATGATGATTAGGTAAACCATATTCTTCCTCTTCTCGTCCTGGTATTAATCACAAATCCGTTTGTTAAGCAAGAACACATGGGTCGAATTTATTAATCCTATGTTTATAATGTGCGTGGTCGGGATTTGTTGAATACATGAAAACCGAGAGCCTCATGGCTCTCGGTGTATTGTTATTGTGATTCAACCACGACCCAAACAAGGGAGTTACGGTGGTTGTAGCCTTATGTGAACAGCCACAGATAGGGTGGTTTTGGTTTGGGACATCAGCATCAAAAGACCACCAGCAAGGGTGTGTTTGGGTTTAGATCGCCCACCAGGGGTGTTTGGGTCTATAAACGGTGGGAACCACCAGCAGTCGGGGGGGTGGGGGGGGGGGGGGTGGGGTAGTGGTCAGACAACAGGGGGAACCGACGAGCAGTCGGTGGGAATGGAATGGACAACATAGGGAACTACTGCCAGGCAGTAGCAAAGAGTTTGTCTGGGATCTCAGACAGCACTAGGCTGTGGGATCTCGGACAGAAGGGGTAGTAAGGGATTTTGGTGCGTTTGTTTTGTTAGTTACTTTCTCGTGCGACCGAGACTTTAGAAGTCTCGGTAGGCTAAAGTTTTGACCCGGGTTTCGGGAATACAATTGGAAGATATAAACGAGGATTTATTAAATTATATTTAATCTTTTTTTACAAGTAAATTGTATCACGGTTTAACCAAAATATAAATGTTTTATTAAATTAATTTGTAAATGAATTTAAAACCATTTAATTAGTTTATTAAGTTAAAATGCTTGGTTTTATTTAAATGATTTAAATTCTCATGGAATCTATTTTGGAAACTTTCTAATTCACGAAACGTTCTATTTTAGTAGATTACTTATCACAGTATAATTACATAAAGATACAGATTAGACACTAATCAAAGTACAGAAAATACACTAACCAAAATATAGTATAATATACAAAAATCAGAAGTACAAGATATACAATAATCAGTAAATGTTTAAAGACAGTCAGAGTTACCAGTTTATACACAAACAGTGCAACAATACAAGAACATAATAAAGCGAGTTAAGAACAATAAGAATCAGTAACAATAACCAGTAATCAGACAACTCATACCACGTCCCTTATTTATGTCGTAACCGCGAAGTCGGAGTAGATCTTTCAGCTTTTATCCTTATCTCATTACTGGACACGAGGTACGGATTTCCGTCCTTCAGTAAGGACTTCCTTTTTATGCATGATTAGGATTCCCCGTCTACAGCCAAATGTTTTCCCCAATATATGTTCTAAGTTTTATCAGTAATCATTTTTAATAACTAAGTTAAATTGTCTGAGCTTTATATACAAGCATGACCAGTATGTACTAGTTACGGAGGTACCGTAACCATGACACTAGAGGCACCCGTGTCATGACTCTTTTGCAGGGGAGTGATTTCTCGCAGCGTCCCATTTATTTCAGATCGGCCATTTTATCAGTATTATCAACGGGGCGTATGGATGCATCCTAGGCTATCAGTTACAGCTTATCAGGTGAATGTGGTATGTGCTCTACATCCTTCACATTGGAGTTGATCCCTCCACCCATCACCTTATTTAGAGGTCACCCCTCTAAAGCATGACGAGGTCACCCTCCATTTATTCATGCAACAGTTGTTACAGCACATGACCTATATAAGCTCTTGGCAATTAAAATACAGTAAATGCATGTTTTCAGATTTAACAGATAGTAGTTCAGCTTTATTATTTATAAATTAGACTTTTCAGATTATACACAGATTTCCGCTGCAACTTTACTTATCAGTTTTACAGCTTCAATATTTTTATCATCTGCTTCATTTCAGTATTCCTTATCATGCTTTATATCCGTTCACTGGGCGTTATGCTCAGCTGTAGTTCCTTTCATGTTCTAACGGTAGGTACACCAGGACGCTCTTAGGATTCTGAGAGCATGTGCATTTGAGTGGAAGCTATCCAGACTTCTTACTTTATGCACTTCTTACATTATTCTGCTTATTTGGACACTGTTTAGTCCTTTCCATCAGTATTTACTTTTCATGTTTTGAGCCTATGGTTGGATTACCGATGTTTGATTCTGGTATTTCCTTTATGGTCAGTTAATGTTTTAGGACATTTACCTTATGCTTTGATGACACGCCATAAATACATGTAACGGTGCACTTATCCAAGTGAGGTGTTACAACTAAACCGAATGGCGTGAGTACCAAGTGTACACATCTAAAGAGGACTTTTATTTGGTTTACAAGGCTAAGGCTTCGGTTAAATAGGGTATGGATAAGGCATGGGATATTTTATGAGAGTGGTGTATCATGAATATTCAAGTTAAAAGTATAAGTCCCATGTTACTAGTTACCAAACATATCACAAGCCCAAAAATGATTATTGTTACGAGCTTTATTCATCACATATCAATCAACACATACATATATCACGTCTTAGCACATTGGTGAATCGATATCCAAACATACTTCATCTTCCTTCATCTTCACAATATAGCTCATTGGCTATTTTTTAATCGCTTTTTTTTTGATGACTTTTTTCTTTTTTTTTTTTTGGGTAAAGGGGACTGTCCCCGGTAAAAGATATATTACACCAAAAAACGTTGAAGTACAAAGGATGTAGGTGAAATCCTACATCAAAGCCCGTTACATAGGCAACCACCACGCACATAAGCTGCGACAAACAAAAAAAAAAAAAAAAAAAAAAAAACACTACAAAGGAGGACAAACCCCTCCTTATGAACTACCACAAGAAGTAGATCTACTTCCTACCACCACTAGATTGGAGTTGAAAATCACGGAACGCGTCTATTTGCCCCGGTAAGTCACGGACCTGATCCGCATAATCATCATCATAAATATCAAACTCCTCACCATCAACCTGATGACCTTTTCCACATGAAGCTAAATAATCATTATATTCCTCTTGAGAAGCAAATACCTCATCTTCATCGGAATCACTATAAGCACTCAAGTCTTTATGACAAAATGAAAGATTAGGTTTACTAGAAGATGCCGCATCCTCCTTAGTACCTTTATCTTGCACAACCATTGGAGAAGTATTAACCACCTGCTCCTTAGTACTCGTACCCTCCACATCAGCCCCCGAGACTTCACCAAGCTCTTTATCCTCCTCGATAAGTTTAGCAAAAGAATTCTTTAGTTCAATAGTATTAGTCGGCTTGTGAATTGTCTTCTTATTCGGCTTAACCACCGGCTTAATTGTTGAACCATTCTTCTTATTATGGTACGGTTTTTCCCGATACACAAATTTAGTTTTAGGCTTAGGAAGCCTTAAACCCTCAATATGACGCGGGTACGTAGCCTTGTTAGGCTGTTTATCCTTCCGATTAACTTGCACAAAACCATCATCCATATGTGCCCCTTGATCATCTTTCCTGGACACCTTTGGACAATACGCATTCGTGTGATCAAAAATTTTGCATGAATCACACCGAGGGGGCAGCCATTCGTATTCAACCCCTAGATCCTCCAAAGAATGTCCCAACCCGTCTTCATGCGGAATGGCCACCACTAAAGACTTCAAAAATTCATGTTCAGAAGAAACCTCAATAAGGGCTCGAGCATAAGTACAATGTCCCCACGGATTAAGGCACATGTCACTTGTGTAACTATCAAGCATAATTGGTTTACCCAACTTCGATGTTATCAAACTCAACCCTAATTCTGAAAAAGCTAAGATAGGCACATTATGGATTTTAACCCATATCGGCACTGATTTAATAGCCTCTTTAACCAATCTTGTATTCGGCTTCCAAATGTTAAGGATGATCGGAACTAAACGAATAAGCCATGGCCCATTTTCAATCACACGCTCCATACCTTCCTTAGAAGCAAACTTAAACAAGAAAAAACCATTACGAATAGAAATTCGCTGAATACCAAACTTAGCCCATGCATTTTTTACATAGCGTTCCACAATCGGGAATGCTAGTCGTTTACCCACAAAATAACCATACAGCGTATGGGCAAATTGGTCCCTAACCTCATCAATCGCAGCTAGAGGGATAGCCACGTCAGCCCCTGAAACAACCTCATCACTAGCAACCAAAGATACCGTAACCTTCCTCTTAGGTATTTCACTTTGAGCACCCTTTAATTGATCATAAGATTGATCATTAGAATTCTGTGACTCAGCACCTTCCTTGAGCGTCTTATCCGATACAAGCACCTTAGGTAGCATATCATTTAATGGCAAGGCAAAGTGATTCTGATTTGCAGGAGCGTTCCTAATAGCCTGTTGTAACGCTCCACCTTCAATCTTCTTTCCATCGATGTTTTTAAGACGCGATGCAAAAGAGTTCGTCAAAAAACCTTTCTCCATCTCTCATAACCCACGTACAGTAATAGATCCCAACCAGCAGACAAATAAACCCTAACGTACAATAACCTAATCCGAGAATGAAAGGCTCCTTCAAATGCAGTAACAAAGGAAGAAATGAATACCCTAACAACACCTACCACAAGATATATAACGTAATGAAAAATAAAAAGGATCCCACGTTTTAGGGTTACATCCACCAAAACATGAAACCCTAGTTATTATCACCAGCCGTCACAAATCAAGTAGCAAGGATGGAGGACGAAATTAATCTAACCTATTGAGACATACGATTTCAAAGAGATTCACGAACAGACTAGAATAAAAATACAGATTTAGGGTTTCCAGAATAATAAGATTGGAAAGAAGATGAAACAGCCACCAAAACTAACCACTACAGTCACAAGACTAACTAATATAGCCAAGATTGAGGTGGTCCGATCAGAAAAAGTGGCGGCCGGAAATCACCATTTGAGAGAGTTCTCTTTTTCATCTTCCTCTTTTTTTCATCATTTCTTTTCAACATACATCACATGCTCCCCTCACACTTCGCATAAACATACACCACAAAAAGTACAAATATAAAGGTGATCAGTCTCCATCTTTGTCGGAAAGACACATACAAATGTGAAGTGTGGCATAACTAATTATCATAAAAAACGGTCCACCATACCAAGCAACTAGCAACCCACCATTTGGAGTTTTACAATGGTTAGGCTAAGGTTTAAGGTTAGATATCTTTTTTCTTTTCAGTGTATTTAACAAAAACGAAAAGAATGGCTCAATGGGTGTTCTAAGGGTATCTAGCACTAGACAAGAGTGCTAACAAAAGGGTTAATATGGGCGATTAGCTAACCGATGCAACTAGCTAAGAAGAAAATGGAAAAGTCTATTTGGGTTTTATTCCTAAGGTTCCATCTTTGTCGCGCATATACACTTATATCACACAAGTGTGATCTCACTTCATTTTTTTTACCATGGGAATATATTTATTTTTAAACATTTGACAAAACAAATCTAAATCCTAAGGGCAAACAAGTACACAACTCTTTTATTCTTTTTTTAATTAGTCCAAAATTTTAGATATTAAAACTTGGTTTCGTTTTCCCATTAATTCCCCTCACACTTAAGTTTTAGATTGGACTCAATGTTAAAAATAAACTTCAAAGCATGAAAAGTGAGGAAAATAAATAAATAGACAAAGAGAAACGAAACTTCCCGGGCTAAGAAATTGCAATTGATCTCCATGTGATAAAATGCTACACCATAAGCTTGCGAGATCAATCGATTCTTGATACTTCCATCTTCTTCATGCATCCTCCTCCATTACATATTGCTGCATTTATTCAAACAACACATACAAACAAAACAAACAAAACCAAAAAACTAACACACAAGCACACAATAATATATATTAAACACTAACAGCAAAGTACACCCCTCACACTTAAGATTTTCCAACTTAGAAAAATATTTTTGGGATGTACATATTTATTCTAAGTACACAAACTAATAAAGCATGGGTTGTCTCCCGAGAAGCGCTTAATTTATTATTATGTCGTTAGATAGACTCTTCCCTTCGATGTTAGGATTCTTTGACGATACGACACAGATGGGAAACTCCGTTTGAGTTCCATTGATTTTGATAGTTGTCTACATTGAAAGGAAGCAATTCGTCATTCATATTCTAAACTTTGAAAGGCTTCTTTGGCACATCATTGTTATCCTTCTTAATCATCCTTACTTCCAACGCCATTCATTGATTTTAACTCCACGTCATGACTTGATAAAATATCATGTTCAAACGTCTTCTCCTTTTTGTGTGGGATATGCACGGTGTAATACTTTGGAAAAAAGGTGACTTGGAAATGATAGGGTTCGGTTTTGGCACAGTTGGAATAGGTTCAACTTCTTTTTCCTCGATAAAAGCAACATCACCCTTATCACTCTCGTTTCAGATAGATTGTAGTTTATATCTCGATTTGGTGTTGGTGAGTTGAGGAAGGGACTTGGTTTGTTGGATATGATTTTCGAGACGATTGAATTGTCTCTCCAAGTACTCGATCATGGCTTGGTTGTTCAGTAACCCTATATACATTTGAGTCTTCAATTCAACCAAGTCGTTCTTAAGACATTCGTTTTCTTTTTTTTTTTGGGTAAAGGGGATATTCCCCGGTAAAATATATTACGCCAAAAAACATTGAAGTACAAACGGATGTAGGAGAGTCCTAACACCACGGCCCGTTACATAGGCACCAGCAAACACAAAAAAAAATGTGTAACAAACAAAACCCCACATAAGAAGACACCCCCTCTTATGAACTAACAAAATCAAGAATTACTTCCTAACTCGATGATGGAGCTGAATATCACGTAAAGCTTGAATTTCTCCAGGTAAATCACGTATCTGATCCGCATAATCGTCATATTCATCATAATCCTCCATTTCAAGTGAATTACCACCCCCGATCGATGACATATACGCATTAAATTCATCTTGAGATGCAAACACCTCATCCTCATCGGAGTCACTAACATTACTGAGATCAAGATGTCCAAATGACAATTTAGGTTTACTAGACGAAGCTACATCAGCCCCTTCGTTTACATTGTTACCATTGTTCACCTCATGTACATTTGAAACATCACTAGTCACCGTCGTATCGTGGTGACTAGTATCAACCATATCAGCCCCATTAGCCGCATCTAAAACCTTATCCTTTTCACTAAGTTTAGCAAACGAGTTTTTTAATTCCATTCCATTGATATTGTCCTTAACATATTTCGGTTTAGAATTAGTAGTGGAATTTGTTGACTTAGGTTTAGAAACAGCTCTATAGAACCAATTTGTTTTAGGTTTAGGAAGTCGAATACCATCAATAGGACGTGATTGATTAACCGTAGGCTTGCTGGTCTTCTTCCTCATAACCTGAACAAAGCCCTCCTCGTCGGCCGATGTATGCTTAGGTTCACATTTCCTCTTTGGACATTGCTTATCATCATGATCAAACGTCTTGCACACATTACACCTAGGAGGCTGCCATTCGTATTCAACCTCAAGCGTTTCCATTGAGTGTCCCGAGCCATCACTAAATGGAATAGCTACTACTAAATTTTTAAGTAACGGTACTTCAGCCGATACCTCAACAAGCGCTCTTGCATAATCACGAGTACCCCACGGGTTAAGACACATGTCACTTGTGTATGTATCTAACATAATAGGGCGTCCTAGCTCAGTCGTGATCAAGCTAAGACCAATTTCTGAATAGGCTACAATAGGTACCTCATGAATTTTCACCCACACCGGTACAGCTTTGATTTCCTCTTTGTGAAGCCGTGAGTTTGGACTCCAAACATTCAGAAATAATGGAACTGAACGGATCAGCCACGGACCTCCTTCAAGTACTTTATTCATACCCTCATTAGATCGGAACTTGAAAAGAAATAGGCCCTTCCTTAATACCACACGCTCCAGCCCATATTTTGCCCACACATTCTTAACGTACATATCAACGATAGGAAACGCAAGACGTTTGCCAATGAAGTACCCACAGATAGTGTTTGCAAACAAGTCACAAACTTCTTGAACAGCAGCCAACGGGATCTCCACATTACAACCCAAAACCTTGTTATCATTCTTTAAAACAGAAAGCGAAACCTTCTTTATATCCTTGCTGACGAATGATGCAGGCTCTGTCTGTGCGTTTACCACAACCACCTTAGGTGCTGCTCGAATTTCAGCATCCACCTTTGAACAAACAGTGTTTTCAACAACATCTGCAACATCAAGCTGCAAACACCCCTCATTCTCATTGTTTCCAGGCGATGAGCTCGTCTTAGTCCTTCCATCCTCCACAATCCCATGTTGTTTAAGTATAGACTTCAAAGGCTGACCTTTTGGATTATGGACAATAACATTGGCAGGACCATCAGCAACAGCAAACGTAGCCTTATGTTCACTGATTACCTCCCCACGTTTAGCTTGAAGACGTGTACCATCTTTCCCAATAACCTTTCCTTCAATATTACGAATTTTCTTCACAAGGTCCTTACCAATATCCTCTGACTTAGTGTGATCAGCAGCAGCGGCTTTAGGACTATTGAGGAACCCTTTCTCCATCTCTCTAAAAAACCCACAATCAATAGCACCAAAAGAATCCCAAACGGCACCAGAAGAAACCCTTTCTTCCATTTGCCTAGCCACAAATTCTCTCATCATCTCCTCTGTTGAGATTTAAGGTTTTTGGTGTGATGGGTATGGCGTCACATCTCGCAGTCAAGATTGAGGATATTAACGGTTCGGGTTTTGGTTAGGATAGGAATAGAAATTTCTCTAATTTTGGTCGTGATATCCTTCGTGATATTCTTCGACATAATTCGCTTCATGAGGTTCACACATGAGCGTGTCATCCTTCATGGTGGTTTGTGAATCATAATCGTCTCTACGATCGTCTCGCATCTCTTTAATCTCTTTCTTTAAGATTAGAATTTGGGAATTCATAAGTCTAGTGAGAGCTTCGAATTTCTCCATCAACACGGTGTGATCGGAGATGACGTTATTTGAACGAAGGAAACAAAGGTCTTCGGTTAAGGTTCGACATGTGAATCCTTCGAAAATTCGAGCATGAGAATGACCTTGTCCTCGAGGATTTGGAAAGCTTCGTTAGGAGTATTGTAGAGGAAGATTCCTCCGGCGTCGAGATTTACTTGTGTTGGATTGTCTAAATTACGATAAAATATTTCAATTATCGTTCTCTTGGTTAGATCATGTCCATAACAAGCGCGAAACATTTCTTTCATTCGGAGCCAAGCTTCAACGAGAGTCTCGTCTTCGAATTAGTGAAAGTCGTGAATATCGTTTAGGTTACGTTTAAACTTTGCGGTTGAAAAGAATCGGCTAATAAAAGCTTCTCTTAATTCGTTCCACGAAGTAATTGTTCCTTCACTTAGTTCATTCAACTAAGTCTTAGCTAATCCAGTTAATGAGAATTTAAATGTCTTCAAGTTAACCGCTTCCTCTTGATTTTCACCATATTAGAATAGGCTACTAATCTCAAGAAAATCACAACATTTTGGTGAGGATATGATAAGAATTGTTCATCAGATTGGTTCTCCCAAATCATTTGAATGTGGCTACCCTTGATAGTGAAATCATTCAAAAAGGGGTATTTGAAAAACAGAGGAACTAGGTTGGAGCAACAATCTTAGTGTTTGACCGCATCGGTTGATTATCGGGATCAATGATAATAACTGTTGAGGAATCGGATTCGGTTTCATAGGATGAGATTCCTTGGGTATCGGATGGATTTTCAAGTTTCGACTCAAGTATGTCGATTATGACAACACGTTCCTCGGTGAACGGTTCGGGTGACTCGATATCAAATATTGTTTTATCGAGTTCACGAGTCTTCTTTTTGAACTTATGTTTAAGCTCATAGAATTATTAACAAAGCTTTTACCTCTATGACGTGGATTTATTAAAAACAAAAATGATTCAAAAAATTTCTTAAAGACTAAAAATAAGAATAAAAAGATAAATAATATAAAAATAAACTCAAACAAAAAATATTTTTGTATTTTTTAGAAACTAAATAAAACAAATAAAGAAACAATTGAAAATAAAAAATGAAAAAGTAAAAAAATTATTGTACCAATCAATCAAACCGGACAGTTCATTAGGTTTGGCCGCCTATATATACTTATGTGACTTTATGTGATGTGGTATGATGTTGTGTGGTGTGTATGAGCTCTTGGGCACTTACATTACCTTTCTTTCATTCTCTTTTGATATTTCTTATTCCATCTATTGTACATCTCTTATTATTATCCGTAGTTTCCATTACATCTCTTCACTTCACAATTTTATTATTATATCTGTTCACTGAGTGTTAGCTCAGCCGCGTTTTCTTTTCTTGTAGCAGGTTTTAAGCGGGAAGATGGGCATTGAGAGCTGGGTTGAGAGAGCGGTTGATGCGTTCTTTGTGAGTATGTGACAAATCTAACATTTTCAGGTAGTGAAATATTTTCTCGTATAATATTTTGAAACTTATTTTTGTGTTGGTTGACGAACTCACAATTTACGGATTTAAATTTGGGCTTACGTGCATAATTTGGCGTCTTTTACGACTAAACCAGAAACCTTAGGATTACGTATTTACGTTTTTGAACTCCGTTTTTGATGAGACAATTTTTATTGGATTCGTTTTGTGACGGTGATTCCTAATTTATAAAAACGTGTTTCGTAAAACGACCCGAGGGCACGCAAATCGAGAAAACTAGAATCGAGAAATACCCGTAAACTAGTGAGATGGGACAAAACACATTGTCCCACCCCACTAGCAATATGGGTCGGCTACACTTGACACCACAACACCAATGTGGCATCAAGTTAAGTAGCTTACAACAAGTGTAAGCATATGCTTACACATTAAGCTAACCTTTACCACTTACTAGCTAAACTAGCAACTTGTTTCATTTACACCATTTCTCACATGCAACTCAACACCAAAACTCTCTCAACCCTCTCCTTTGTGCCGTCCCAAATAAGCCAACAAACACCATCTTTGATCTTTTCTAGCCATAAACCACATGTTTACTAGTTTTATTAAGGTGTTCTCTTGAAGCCTTGATCATTTGGTGGTCATATTAACATCTTTGGAGGTGATTTGCTTGTGTCCTATGGGCTGATTTTCCAACCTATGTTCTTGATAGTTGATGGTCTTGGAGATACTTGTTGTGTTCATCAAGTTCTTGTCTTCCTAAAACAAGAAATCCACTTGGATTGGTAAAGAAGATCATCCTCTCCATTTTTCTCTTGTTATTTTGTAAAGAAAAATGTATTTTCTTTCATTTTTTATATGTATATGATGTATATATGATGATAAAAATGTTGTGTGGGGATCAAGTGTTGATAAATATGCTTAAAAATGATGATAACTATAAGAAATGAAGCTAAAATCTTGACTATTTAGTTGGCTGTATAAAAACAGTAGATAACTAAAAGATGAACTGATAAAATTGCATGGTTTGATCCATTTACAGTAAGTAGATGATGTTATAAACATGTGAGAGTTGGCCATGCAATGGAATCAAAATAATGAGTGAGATATGATCAAAACAAGTTAGGTGGTATAATCTGAATAAGCAGTTTTGTAGGGACTGTTAAGGCAACTTAGACTCAAAATGGGCAGTAGCTATAACTAAGTTATATGTAGCACATATTATGAAGAACTTGTCGTCCAAAAATGAGCTTCTAAGTCATTATAGAACTCTAGATATGTTAAAAATGGTGAACATGAAGTTAAAAATCAGATTTTTGGAAATAATGTTTATTATTATTATATAAGCACTCACATTATAATGTATAAAATATAAAAATATAAACCCACTAACTTATAAAACTTATTTATATAAATGTATAAAAGGTTAATAAAATGGGTAAATTATATAAATGGTGGTAAAAATAATATTTATAAGTAATAAAAACTATAAACTTGATTTTTACGACTTTTTCGGCTATCGTCGTAAAATTAACGTTTTTCGCCAAATAAAACTTAGACGACCAAACCCGTCTAATGTAAAGTTTATAAAAGTCATATACTGATGTATAGATAACTAAGACAAGTAAAAACCGATAAAACCCGAACTATAAGAATTACGGACATTTACGAGCTAACTAAACACATTAGACTAATAATTGGACTTAATAAGATAAAAACTTATAAAAAGAGCTTATTGGGCTTAACCCATTTGGGCCCAACATGAAAAGTATATATACTGATAATATAGGTATAAAATAGATAAAAACAAGTTAAAGAACTTATAAAAGACTTAATGGACTTAAATTAGGTAAAATCAGTTAAACTAGTGAACTAGTAAGACGTTACCAAAACGTAAACACTAAATTGAGTAAACAAGGATGTATAAACCCACTTGATCATCATCATATGTACAAAATCATCATATGTATATTGTTATTTTGATAAAAGTCATTGGACCGAGTCTAAGACCGATTATTATTTATATAGGTTTCCGTGACCGAAGCACGCCCGTAGCCGATAATCCGCCTTTCATTAACAACGTGAGTTCATAGCCTCGTACTCTTTTAAATGTTTTATAAAATGATTTGTAAACCCGCGAGGGAGATAACATGCTAGATTTTTATAAAAATAGAACACAAGTAGTCCCGATTGTATGCTTAATGATATGGACCCGAATGATGCTATGACCCTATATTCGAGACTAAAAGGATTATTAGTAGTTAGGTTATGTCACTTAAAGTCCCATTAGCATGAATTTGAACTACCGGGATTTGGTAGACGCTTATGCATTTGATAGTACTATTTGGGGACGATCACCCCAGTTCGCGCCTTGACGGTTGATCCCCGTCGTACCACATTGATTGGTAAGCGAATTTATGTATGAGAAGATTCCATAGCGTGATTTTTTGACGACACGCTAACTTAGATGGGCAAATTGTTTGTCGGGTTCGCGGCCCGCTGTTTTCATAGTAAGGTAACAATGTCATGCGGCTAATAATAATCCTACAAAGTATGCAATAAAACATAAATAATAAACGATATGATACGACGCTATTAACGATGAATATATTACCTATCATGGTAATATAGAGACTACGGTCTCATGGACGGTTTAAGATGTATGCTTGAATTATATATTGCCTGACTAGCAATATGAGGACTTACTTCCGATATTATGCTTGTGTTCTGATTTTAAATGATTGTTTTATATAACGGTTTTCATTAAACTCTATGAATTCACTCGGCATTCGCTGATATGATTTTTGCATGTTTTTATCTCAGGTGCTTGAAGGTAATCCGGATGGAGATCGACTCTTGATTAAATGATAAAGAAAGGTAAAGACAAGAATTTAAAGAACACAAATCAAAAACTTACTTGGAATTAAAAGTAATTAAAGTGCAAAACATGTATTTAAAAGTGCAAGTAATTAAAGGTGCATTAAAAGTAAATGTGGAAGAACTAGTGTCACTCTAGCCAACAAAACTAAATGAAATGAAAATGAGAGTATTTATAGGTGATTAGGGGAGAGGTTAGAGGAAGCTTCCTCTCTCCTTCCTTTCTTGTTAATTGCACCATCAAGTCCTTCCTTCTCAATCTTTTTGTTAATCTTGGAATGTGATGACTTTTGGCTCGGGATTTCTTTGGACTCGTCTTTTAATTCTTCGATAAATAAGACTTGAGTTCCTTAGCTTTAAGTAAACTTCCGTCTTTTGACTTTTTCTTCGATAAATCTTCAGAATTGGTCTTGGACTTCCGTTCTTTATCCACTTTTGACTTCTTGACTTCGTCTTTCATCCTTTTCTTCAATAAAAGTCCGTAAATGCCCGTGAATTCCCGTGTTTTCTCCACTTTTCACCTTTTCGTCCTAAATCACAACAAAAACATAAACCACGCATAATTCCGACATAAAAGACATAAAATACACGTTTTGGTCCGGTTATTATTGTAATTAAGTGGTAGAAAAGATGGGTGTTTACACACCTATCAAATCCCCTACACTTGACCATTGCAATGTCCTCATGCAATGCATTAGTTACAAAGCATGTTTACACTTTTCATCATAATCAATCCACATTGGCCTTTATTAAAGAGATAGAAAATTATAAAAATGCAAAGCAAAGAAATTAAAAGCATACCTTGGGTTTTGAAAATGTCATGAATAATCATCATCCTCAACTTTTCACTTTCTCCAAACCAAGCTTAAAAACGAGATCATTGTTATTATAAGTTAGTAGACTAACACGAACTCATGTGGGCCAATTACTCACTTAGACTCCCTTATTCCTAGGGGTATCTCTTATATTTTACTGTTGTCTTGAATGATCACGAAGATGCATTGTTTGACTTATTTCGATAATTATTTAGTCTGAAAATAAAGTGCAAGATTTAATCAATAGTTAGCTAAAGGACCATATCTTTTAAAACTGCTTCTCGGGATATCAAAAAGTTCATATCTTGGCATAACTTGGTTCGCGATTTGAGACCTTTCTCGGGCCGATATTTGGCAGCGACTTCATACTTCAAATCTTGAGAGACGTTCATGAAATAATGGTCTTCTCTTCATAATTGGAATTTCTTCACTTGGAATTTTTGAGAGATTCTTCATATACGGACCACGAGTTCTTCATTTTTCTCCAATCTTTATTTTGGATTTTGATATACAACGATCCGCCTCCTTTATTGACTTGGATCTATTTATCCTCATACCTTGTAAGGGTCTTTTCGGATACACTTCTCCATGACTTTTTGGGAGTTTCTGCTTTTCGTCGTGTGTCTCGATCCTTCATATTGATCTTCGATAAATGATTCTTCACATCACTTTTGGATCTTTAGCAACAAAATATAGCCCTCATGCCTTGTTAGGGCCTTTTCGGACTCGCCAATCTTCGCGCCCCGCTTCATAAGTTATGCCTTGGCTATGAACTCTCGTCATTACCGAGCAACTTTTAAACGATCTGGGGCTAGAAGCTAAGTAACTTTTCAAATCGTACAACCTTATTTATTAGCAGATAAATTTATTAGCAAGCGATGGGAGAATAGGCTTATAATTAACTCACATAAATTCACGAAAGAATACCGAACTTATAATTGGCTCTATCATCTCTCGTTCTCCACAGTTTAAAATCTCAAGTAATGAGGCTCGTGGATACTTAGCCTATTAAATCAAAGTTTTGGGTTTTCGAGTCACCTATAGGATCTTGCAAATTCTTAGACTTTTTCAAGTTTAGAAATCGCATCTTAAAGTTCCCTTGATAAACGACTCTCTAGGATCAATTATAGGAACTTGCGAAAAGTTCTTGTTCTTAACCCGTGAGAGTTAAGACTTTCGCGTTTTATAGCTCCCTATATAAAAGCCTAGCAAAACTTGACTTAAACACGTTAAGGATACTAGCTAGAGTAAACTCGGATTGAGTCAAAAGATTCACAACGTTTGAAAATTAAAACCACTTATTAAACATTTATTCTAGCAAAGGAAGAAAATAACTATACAAAGATAACAACTAATAGGCCAAAATAGATCAAAAATTTTGAAAAATGTCGAAAAATTGATTTTCCGGTTAAAATGAGGACAAATACAAGGAAAAGACCACTTAACTTCGATAGAAGTCCCCCCTACACTTAAGATAAACATTGTCCTCAATGTTTAAGCATGTGGGAGTAAGCTCCCCTACACTTAAGACATTGTGCACGTTGTTTAAATCTTGCTAAGGAAAAGACAACTAAAGAGATTCCTATTTTAATATTGAGAATATAAAATAGTGAATCGAAAAGAGTTTAGGATAGAACCGGGACGAAGTAGAACACGGAATCACGGGTCGTCAAGAATCATCAAGAGTGGATCATTGAAGCTCGAATCCCTGATTAAGAAGTGAGGAGAGGAAATAGCAATCCAAAGGGGTCCCCCCTACACTTATGGTAAAGAAAGCGAAAAGATAGATGCATGGGTTGCCTCCCAAGAAGCGCTTGGTTTTTGTTAACCGAGTCGTGAGCCTGACTCGACCTTGATCATTAACAGAAGAAGCATAAGACATATCCACCAGGATCAAAGACATAGTTTTCATCCATCAATAAGCACGAGCTTAAGGCGAACAAGGCAAGCCAAAAGAGAAATGGCAGGGTTCCCTTAAGCAGTGATGGAGCACAGTAGAAGTAAGGATGAAGTGGTGCAAGCATGTCTTCAAGATTTCCAAAGATTTTTCCTTTTATTTCATCAGGTGGATACTGAGATGGCTTAAAGACTTCAATACCGGGGTCGAACACCTTTTCCTTTAGGGGAAAATAGCACTCAGGCTCAGCCGAGTGTGAAGAAGATCCGCAAAGAAGCACAACCTCGTCCTCAGAAGTGGGACAAAGAGGTGTCAAATCATAAGTGCAACGGATTTCGGTGTCAACCGGTTTCTTCTCCTTGGACAAAATGCGCTTCAAATCCAAAGTAGGATCAAGACGATAATCTTCAAAGTCCAAAGGAGGTGCATCACTCTCATGAGGGAAGTATGTGTTAAGAAATTCAGAGAAATCTTCCTCGAATGAGTAATCGTCCAAAGTAGGATCGAGTGATGGCGGAGGATCTTCATCATGTGAAGAATCGCTCGAGAGAGTATCAGCCTCATCAAAATCATCGAAAGTGGGCAGCTCGGGATACTCAGAGGTACAAGCAAATTCATCCGAATCTGAGCTAGAATCATCATCATCATAAGCGTCAAAGACCGGTGACGAATCATAAATGGGAGAACCGTCCAAAGTAGGGAGAGAATCATCCACATCATCATGAAAAAGTGGATTATCGATGCAAGAGTCGAATAGAGGATTTTCGTAGACGGTAAAGTCATCTAGCACATTAATCATATTCACTGATTCTCGGCCTCCAAAAGTTAAACTAGTAAGCTTCCCCATTTTGAAAACTTTTGCATCATCCCCGACTCGTAAGATTAACTCACCTTCGGCCACATCTACTAAAGCACGTCCGGTTCTCAAGAATGGCCGACCAAGTATTAAAGGAATACGAGGGTCCATTTCATAATCAACTACGACAAAATCGACCGGGAAAGTAAATGTGCCAACTTTAATGAACACGTCTTCGGCTATACCAACAGGGTAAGCGAGAGTGCGATTTGCAAGTTCAAGAGTCATCTTTGTTGGAGTGAGGTCGGGCAATGATAGTGTTTTCCAAACACTCAAAGGCATCAAATTAATACTAGCCCCGAGATCAGCAAGGGCAGTAAATTCTGCAGTTTTGTTGAACACGCAAGGCAACACAAAACGACCGGGATCTCCAAGTTTTTCCGGAAGTTCTTTAAGAATAACTGCAGAGCAGTTTTCATTTAAGCGTGTGTTGGCGAGTTCAATCAGCTTCTCCTTCTTGTTAAGCAATTCCTTAAATGCTTTAACAAATTTGGGCATGTGGACAAGTGCTTCAAGAAAGCTAATGTTGAAGTTCATTTGAGAAATCATCTTGATATAGCTAGTCACTTGAGCGTCCTCCTTGTTTAGCATTTTGTTCTTGCCCAAGCGAGAAGGATAAGGGATATTGGGTTTGGGTGGTGAAGGTGCAGGTGTAGGTAAAGGTTGAGATGTTGAAGGATCATTGGTGGGAACTTCATCACGTCGAGGCGGAGACGGTAATGGTGCACTAATACTAGGTGTAGGAGGAGTAGGGATACATGGTGGTGGAGGAGGTGTAGATGATGGTGGTGGGATTGGTGGTCCTACGATGGTGACTCCACTACGAGTAGTAATAGCACTCACATTGGCTCGCGGGTTAGTGACGGTGTTTGAAGGTAGAGAACTTGAAGAAGAAGGTTGAGCGGCTGGCAAGAAACTAGCAAGCATATTCTTCAAATCATTGGTTTGATTGCTGAAAGAGGATTGAATATCATTTCGAAGCTCGGATCTTATCTCATTTCCTTGCTTTGTGATATCTCCTTTAAGATTGATAATTTGGCTCTGCAGATTCTTGATTTGCTCACCTTGGGTTCTCATGATGGCCTCAACATCCGGATTACTGGGTGGGTTTTGTTGGGCGGGTGGGTGATAAGGATTAGAAGCTCTTGGTGGGATTTGGTTGCTTCTAGTGTAGTTGTTGGCGGGGTTTTGGTTTTGAGGAGAAAAACCGGGTGAAAGGTAATTGTTGGATCGGTAGCTCAGCAGATTTCTATCCCCTTGAGGTCGAGCTTGGTAATTTTCCGGTGAATAATTACCATAAGCTGCATACACCTTTTCCGGATTTCCTTGTGTTGAAGGACAATCGGTGTATGAGTGAGGACCGCCACATGTTTCACAAAGATTAGCAACCGCTTTAACTTGTTGTTGTTGTTGGTTTGAAGCGAGAAGCGTAATACTTTTGCTCATTTCAGTCATCATGCGGGTGAGTTCGGTCATCTCAGGGTTTGCTGAGGTTGAGGAAACATTGACTCTCGGGTTGTTTCTAGAAGAAGCAGAGGAATCCCAGTTCTTGTGATGAGTAGTCATGTTCTCAATTAACTCTCTACACTCCTCGGGTCTCCTTTTCATGAATGTGCCACCGGCGGCTGCATTAATCGTATCACGATCACGAAAAGTCAATCCGTTGTAGAAAGTATCGATCAAGGTGACCGGAAGCATGTTGTGGTTTGGACAACGGTCGATCAAGACATTATATCTCTCCCATGCATCAAAAAGAGATTCATCAGGATCTTGCATGAAACCGCTGATCTGATTGCGAAGGCTTGTGACCATGGATGGTGGAAAGTAGCGCGAAAGAAAGCGTTGAGTCATGTCATCCCAAGTGTGAATAGAATTCTTCGGGAGACGATCAAACCATTTCTCGGCATGATGTAATAGAGTGTGTGGAAAGAGTTGTAGGCGAAGCTCATCCATTGTGGCACCAGCCAACTTCATGCTCTGAGTGATAGTAATGAACTTGTCGAGGTGTTTGTTGGCATCATCATCAGGCAATCCTCTAAATGGGTTTGTTTGTACTTGCTGAATCATGTGGTGCTTCAACGAAAACTCAGGAGCGTTGATTTGCATCGGCGCAATCGGTCCTCCTCGTCCAAACATTGTTGGTTGACAAAGTTCTTCCATGGTCCGAAGATCGGGCTGTGGAAGAGCATTGTTGTTATTGTTATTATTCAGGTTCGGTGGAATGTTGTTGTTAACACCTGCCATATCTAAATCTTCTTAAGGCTCGGGCTCTTGATAATTAGAAGATCTAGTACGCATACACCTGAAAATGCAAAAGAAAACAAAACCAAAAACAAAGACAATATATATACACAAGAAAGATAAAATCTTTTTGGATTTTTGAAATTTTTAATTTTTATGATTTTTTATTTTTGTATGCAAAAAAAAATAACGTTCACAAGTGAACGGATCCCAAAAAGCAACGTGTCTCTCACAAAAAACTGTTGATCTTTACGAAAAGAGCCGGCAGCGGCGCCATTTGATAACTTGAATTTACTAGGTTCAATTGTTGTTCTCGGTATCTTAACGAATTGATCTTAGCTCTCTATGTGTGACTTAGTTGATCTTTAGTGAAAAAGAATATTTTTAGGTGATTTTAAATTTAAATGCAAAGACTTAAAAAAGTGCTCTTAAAGTAGATCTAAGTCTAATTAAAGTAAAGTGCGAGTATTTTAAAACGTGACTAAAATTAAAGGGCACTAAAGTAAAATGACGTAAACTTAAATCTATCTAAGGCAAACTTAAAGTGCAACTAAAACTAAGGAAAATAATCTAAAAGTGCAATTAAATAAAAGGCAAGTAAAATAAAGCTTGAAGATAAAAATTAAAGATAAAAGCTAATAAGAACCTGAATACAGCTCAATCGGAATAAACCTTCGTTTGGAACAATCACTCGTCCGAAATGTCACCTTTGGTTGAAATGATTCCTCTTCACTTGGAATATTACCAAAATCCTTGATCCGGAACAAACTTGTCTGAATATGTCACTTATCCAAAACAATCTTTCATTCGGAACTTGCTGATTCGGAATCTTGTAAATCTTGCCTTGATTCGGAAGTTTTGGTCATCCCTTGATTCGGAACTTTCCGGATGAAGCTCCCTTATTCGGAACTTTTAAAGTTCCGAATGAAGGCTCTTGGTTCGGAACTGTTGGAATTGGTTCGGAAGTTACTGACTCGGAAGGTTCCGAATGAAGAATCCTGGTTCGGAAGTTTTGACTTCCGAATGAACAAGTTCGGTTCGGAACTTTTGAAGTTCCGAATGAGGCTCCTTTATTCGGAACTTTTGAAGTTCCGAATGAGTTTCCTTGATTCGGAACTTTTTGAGTTCCGAATGAACAACCTTGGTTCGGAAGTTTTGACTTCCGAATGAAGCCTCAATCCTTTCCTTGGTCCGGAACTAAATCTGGGAAGATCAGAAACAAGCAAAACTCTTCCGAAGAACAAGGAAGATGAGTACCAGCAGATATAAACAAAAAGTAAGCAAAATCAAACACACGTATTAATAAAAACAGTAACGATCAAACAAATAAGCATCAACAAACAATCAAAAACATGAAATTAAACAACTTTAACCATAATAATCAAAAACTTACTTGGAATTAAAAGTAATTAAAGTGCAAAACATGTATTTAAAAGTGCAAGTAATTAAAGGTGCATTAAAAGTAAATGTGGAAGAACTAGTGTCACTCTAGCCAACAAAACTAAATGAAATGAAAATGAGAGTATTTATAGGTGATTAGGGGAGAGGTTAGAGGAAGCTTCCTCTCTCCTTCCTTTCTTGTTAATTGCACCATCAAGTCCTTCCTTCTCAATCTTTTTGTTAATCTTGGAATGTGATGACTTTTGGCTCGGGATTTCTTTGGACTCGTCTTTTAATTCTTCGATAAATAAGACTTGAGTTCCTCAGCTTTAAGTAAACTTTCGTCTTTTGACTTTTTCTTCGATAAATCTTCAGAATTGGTCTTGGACTTCCGTTCTTTATCCACTTTTGACTTCTTGACTTCGTCTTTCATCCTTTTCTTCAATAAAAGTCCGTAAATGCCCGTGAATTCCCGTGTTTTCTCCACTTTTCACCTTTTCGTCCTAATCACAACAAAAACACAAACCACGCATAATTCCGACATAAAATACACGTTTTGGTCCGGTTATTATTGTAATTAAGTGGTAGAAAAGATGGGTGTTTACACACCTATCAACTCTGAAGGCCCACTTAATATTAAAAATGTTCATTCGATCTGTGTTTTGTAAACTTAATGACCTGTATAATTTGGGACATGTTGTACGCTTTTAAACTTTTTATCGAATGAATGTTTGTTAAACCTTGTACAACCATTTTTATGTGTTGTCTATGATTGGAGTTATTGTGCTATCCCGTAACACTCTGAAAGACCCTTCCGTTGTACCGATACGAAAAATGAGAGTGTTACAGTTTGGTACCAGAGCTCTCGTTGTAGAGAACAAAAGATTTTAAAAACCAAGATTTTGAACAAAACTTTTCAAAATCTTTTGACAATGAACATTTGAGAAAATATTTGAAAAATCTTTTGACTATAACGGTGCCAGAGATCTCCCACGTTTCCAACAAGCCCTATTGAGAAGATATATATTTTGATATATATAATTTAATTTATATATATGTATATATCGTGATTTCATTATGTAATTGTTTAACTAGTATGTTATCCTAATACGAGATATATATATAAATGCAGATTGTCATGGCTGACCCTAATATTCCTGTAGAAAACCATGCTATTCCCGAACCTAATATAGAAGATGATCCTTATTTAGACTTAGTAGATTATGATATAGATGATGAGGAGGAACCATTTGAGGATCCCGAGCCCGAGTTAGGACTAGGAGATCAGATTGCCCCTCAGGTTGACTTAGTAGAGAATGAGATTGAGAATGTGGATATTGAGAATGTTGATATTGAGAACGATGATGAGATTGGGTTAGATGAGTTAGATGACGAGATTGACGACGAGGATGTCGAGGAGGATGTAGGTATAGATGTTGAGGTTGATGACGATGAGGAAGCTGAGCTTATTTATCCGTATGATGTTCCAGAGGGCGAGCCTTTGCCCCCACCAGTTTATTTGTCTGATTCTGAGGATGAGTTACCTAGGGACGAAATGTCTGAATCATCTGAATCTGATTCTAAATCAGAGGAGGATGAGGATGATGATGCACCTGACGGTACCGATGGTATTGCTACTCGTAGACGTGAGATAGGAGAGTCGTCTAGTACTCGAGAGGCTACTCATATTGATGGTCTTGCACCATGGGCCTTGAGACGTGATCTAGATGCTTCCCGTGTTAAGAGTTGTATGACAGTGGTTGGATTAGGTGTTGTTCAGACTCAGGTTGCTTATTTGGAGTCGAAGGCTAAGGTTGGCGAGAAAGAGCGAGAATTGCTTAGTTTGGATTTAAGTGATGTAGAACGTGGTTTGAATGAGGCTTTTAGGAGGTTATCGGTATTGGAAAGTGGTGAGTATGCTGAAATGAAGAGAAAGGTGAATTCTATGGAGATTCAGTTGAGTGTAGCTCGTGCGATGCGTGAGAAAGCCGAAAAGGAGTTGAATATATCTGTGGGATGGAATAGTAGATTTTATGCTGACATGGTTGAAAGAGGAGTAATCCGTAAGCGCCCAGCTGAAGATGTGTCTAGTGATCATCCGACGAAGATTCAGAAGACGATGGATGATGGACCATCTAGCGGTTCTCAGTAGACCAGTCTATATTTAGTAGTGACCTTTATATCTTTTGTGCTTTTGTAGCTTTGACTGAACCGACTTGTTAGTAATAGACTTGGCACGAATTTTGAGTGTATATAGTGCTAGAACTTTGATATGGGATGTACTAAGACAATACTTTTGTTTCAGATCGAATGAAATATGTATCTTGTCTTGAATTCCATATTGTGCCTTATTTGTATCTTGATTATGAATTCGATCCATATTATATGAATCCTTTGTTGGATGAATGCTTAATACTTTGAAATTGTGGAATTATAGAACTATGCCGCCCAAGAAGGTTGTGACTGAGGATGATGTACGTAGGATTATTACGGAGCAAGTTACCGCATCTATGACTGAATTTATGGCAAATGCTAGAAATGAAGTTGGCGGTAGTAGAGCTGGCGGTAGTGGAGCTGGCGGTAGTGGAGCTGGCGGTAGTGGAGCTGGCGGTAGTGGAGCTGGCGGTAGTGGAATTGGCGGTACTAATGTGAATGTGAATGCTAATAATGTGAATGCTAATGCTGGAGGAAATGTAGGAGGACTTGGAACTAATGCACCTGAAGTTGGTGGCTGTACTTATGTGACGTTCATGAAGTGTGAACCTCTACCTTTTAATGGAACTGAAGGTGCTGTAGGATTAAGCCAATGGATTGAGAAGATGGAATCGGTGTTTAGGATTAGTAAGTGTAAGGAGGAAGATAAGGTGACTTTTGCTATGGCTACTCTTAAAGGTCGTGCGTTGACTTGGTGGAACGGGAGAATTGCTTTCATGGGTCTTGATGCTGCTAATGCTACTCCTTGGGCTGAAATTAAGAAGTGGATGACTTTGGAGTTTTGTCCTCGTAGTGTGATCATTAGGTTAGAACATGAGTTGATTCATCTGAGAATGAAAGGTGTGGACATTGATAGTTACACGAATCGATTCCATGAGTTGGCCTTGTTATGTCCTCGATTGGTTGAACCCGAAGAGATCCGAATCGAGCAATATGTGAAAGGGTTGACCAGGAATATCCGGGGGGACGTAACATCATCGAAACCACTGACCATTGATGATGCTGTTCGAATGGCTTACCAACTCATTGGACAGATAATTCAGGATAAGGAAGATGAAGCCCGTGTAGGTGAGAAAAGAAAGGGAGACGGTGATCGTGTAGATAGAGGTGATAATAGGAAGAATTTCAATCGCCGTCAGAACAAGAGAAAGGGGAATGCAAATGCTCTTACCAACAATGCACCGCGCAACGATGATAGATGTCCTAAGTGTGGCAACAAGAGGCATGCTGGCGACTGCTGGAAGTGCCGAAATTGCGGAAAGCTTGGACACAAGGTTGAAAGGTGTAAGAAGGGAACCATTTGCTTCAACTGTAATGAAGAAGGTCATAGGAAATCGGAATGCCCCAAGTTGAAAGCGATTGTACCTGGAAGAAACCCCTAGGGTGGTATCTACCAACTTGGAACAATTGAGGTGAAGAAAGAGGATCCGAATGTCGTTACCGGTACGTTTTTACTCAACAATCATTATGCTGTTGCTTTATTCGATTCGGGTGCCGATAGGAGCTTTGTATCCACTAAATTTAGTGCCCTTATTGACATTGAACCTGTTGAGATAAGTACCAGTTACGAGGTGGAATTGGCTGATGGTAAATTAGTGAAAACTAATAAACTATTAGAAGGATGCTCTCTTAAATCTCTTGAACCATTCCTTTCCGATTGATTTGATGTTGATAGAATTAGGTAGTTTTGATATTATTATTGGTATGGATTGGTTGTCGTTGAATAATGCTACTATTTTATGTGGAGAGAAGAAGGTTAAGATTCCTCTTAGGAATAGGACGTTAGTAATTGATGGTAGTCGAGGTGAATCCCGTTTGAAAATCGTTTCATGTATTAAAGTCCAAAAGTACATCAGGAACGGTTGTGAGTTATTCTTAGCTCAAGTGACCGGGAATGAGTCTAGGGAGAAACGATTGGAAGATGTACCTATTATTTGTGAATTTCCTGAGGTATTTCCTAAAGATTTACCCGTACTTCCACCGATAAGGCAAGTAGAGTTTCGAATCGATTTAATTCCTGGTGCTGCACCGGTGGCACGTGCGCCTTACCGATTAGCCCCTTCTGAATTAAAGGAGTTATCTGAGCAACTTAAGGAGTTGTCCGATAAAGGTTTTATTCGACCGAGCTCATCGCCTTGGGGAGCTCCAGTCTTGTTCGTTAAGAAGAAGGATGGATCTTTTCGTATGTGCATTGATTATAGGGAACTGAATAAGTTGACAATTAAAAATCGATATCCTTTACCTAGGATTGATGATTTGTTTGATCAACTGCAAGGATCTAGTGTGTATTCTAAGATAGATTTACGGTCAGGATATCACCAACTTCGCGTCCGTGAAGAAGATATTCCTATAACTGCATTTAGAATTCGTTATGGACACTATGAATTTCAAGTAATGCCATTTGGGTTAACTAACGCACCTGCGGTTTTCATGGATTTAATGAATCGAGTGTGCAAGCCCTACTTGGATAAATTTGTGATTGTGTTTATTGACGATATTCTAATCTATTCTAAGAATGAAGATGAGCATAGAGAACATTTGAGGATTGTTTTGAATTTGTTGAAGGATGAAAAGTTGTATGCTAAGTTTTCGAAGTGTGATTTCTGGTTAGATTCTGTGCAATTTCTTGGTCATGTGATTAACAGAGATGGAATTCATGTTGATCCTGCAAAGGTTGAAGCTATTAAGAATTGGTCTGCACCGACAACGCCAACGGAAGTGCGACAGTTCTTAGGATTGGCTGGCTATTATAGACGATTCATTAAAGAATTTTCTTTGATAGCTAAACCCTTGACTAAGCTTACCCAGAAGAATAAACCTTTTGTTTGGGGAAGTGATGAAGATGGAGCATTTCAGACATTGAAGCAAAAATTATGTAGTGCGCCAATCTTATCATTACCCTACGGGAGTGAAGATTTTGTAGTATATTGTGATGCATCTCTTAGAGGTTATGGAGCTGTTTTGATGCAGCGAGAGAAAGTGATAGCTTATGCTTCTAGGCAATTAAGGAAGAATGAGGAGAATTATACTACTCATGATCTTGAGTTAGGAGCTGTAGTCTTTGCTCTTAGGTTGTGGAGACATTATCTGTATGGCACCAAGTGTACGGTATTCACCGATCACAAAAGCCTACAGTATATTCTCGACCAGAAGGAATTGAACATGAGGCAACGAAGATGGATAGAGTTGTTAAGTGATTATGATTGTGATATAAAATATCACCCAGGAAAAGCCAATGTTGTTGCTGATGCGTTGAGTACGAAAGATAGAGAGCCTATAAGAGTGCGTTCTCTAGTCTTGACCGTGCACAATAATTTGCCTGAGCAAATTAGAAATGCGCAAATAGAAGCTTGTAAGAAGGAGAATTTTGTTAATGAAGGGTTCCGAGAAGAAGGAGATCCTTTAGAGGTTAGAGCTGATGGAGTGAAATGTTTAAGAGGTCGTATGTGGATACCTAAGTTTGGAGGCTTAAGAGACTTGATTATGTTAGAATCCCATAAATCTAAGTATTCCATTCATCCGGGATCTGATAAGATGTACCATGATTTGAAGAAGTTGTACTGGTGGCCGAATATGAAAGCTGACATAGCTATGTATGTTCTTCAATGCTTGACTTGTGCTAGAGTTAAAGCTGAACATCAAAAGCCATCAGGACTACTTTAACAGCCAAAGATTCCTGAATGGAAGTGGGAGCGTATTACGATGGACTTTATCACCAAGCTTCCTAGAACATCATCTGGAAACAATTCGATTTGGGTTATTGTCGATAGACTGACCAAATCAGCACACTTCATTCCGGTTAAGGAGCAGTTCTCACTAGAGAAGCTGACTCGAATATACCTTGATAATATTGTATGCAAGCATGGAGTGCCTGTATCGATCATTTCAGATCGAGATCCTAGATTCGCATCGAATTTTTGGAAATCTCTCCAAAGATCTTTGGGAACGAATCTCGACATGAGCACTGCTTATCACCCCAGACTGATGGGCAGAGTGAAAGGACGATACAAACACTGGAAGATATGTTGAGAGCTTGTGTGTTAGACTTTGGTAAGAATTGGGATAAACATTTGTCGTTAGCAGAGTTTTCGTATAGCAATAGTTACCATTCTTGTATTAAGGCTGCACCGTTTGAAGCTTTGTATGGTAGGAAGTGTAGATCTCCTGTATGTTGGAGTGAAGTTGGGGATACCCAGCTCACGGGACCGGAATTGATCCGGGAGACTACGGAGATGATAGTTCAGATTAAAAAGAGGTTGTTGACTGCCCGTAGTAGACAGAAAAGTTACGCGAATGTGCGGCGGAAGCCAATGGAGTTTGAAGTGGGTGACCGAGTAATGTTGAAAGTATCACCATGTAAAGGCGTTATAAGATTTGGGAAACGAGGAAAATTGAATCCCCGTTATATTGGACCCTTTAAGATTTTATCTATAGTAGGTCCGGTGGCTTACAAACTAGAGTTACCCCCAGAACTTCATGGTGTTCACAACACATTCCATGTATCTAATCTGAAGAAATGTCTAGCAGTGAGTGATGAGAAAATTCCGTTAGGTAAGGTTCGAATAGATGGGAAGTTGCATTTTATCGAAGAGCCCGTAGAAGTTATGGACCGTGAGGTAAAGCAACTGAAACAAAGTCGGATACCTATTGTCAAGATCCGATGGAATTCAAAGCATGGACCAGAGTATACTTGGGAACGAGAGGATGAAATGTGGAAGAAATATCCGCACCTCTTCGATTTCAATAAGAAACGGACATCCAAATGAAATGGATCACGAGGACGTTGATCCCTTTTAGGAGGAAAAGCTGTGACAAATCTAACATTTTCAGGTAGTGAAATATTTTCTCGTATAATATTTTGAAACTTATTTTTGTGTTGGTTGACGAACTCACAATTTACGGATTTAAATTTGGGCTTACGTGCATAATTTGGCGTCTTTTACGACTAAACCGGAAACCTTAGGATTACGTATTTACGTTTTTGAACTCCGTTTTTGATGAGACAATTTTTATTGGATTCGTTTTGTGACGGTGATTCATAATTTATAAAAACGTTTTCCGTAAAACGACCCGAGGGCACGCAAATCGAGAAAACTAGAATCGAGAAATACCCGTAAACTAGTGAGATGGGACAAAACACATTGTCCCACCCCACTAGCAATATGGGACGGCTACACTTGACACCACAACACCAATGTGGCATCAAGTTAAGTAGCTTACAACAAGTGTAAGCATATGCTTACACATTAAGCTAACCTTTACCACTTACTAGCTAAACTAGCAACTTGTTTCATTTACACCATTTCTCACATGCAACTCAACACCAAAACTCTCTCAACCCTCTCCATTGTGCCGTCCCAAATAAGCCAACAAACACCATCTTTGATCTTTTCTAGCCATAAACCACATGTTTACTAGTTTTATTAAGGTGTTCTCTTGAAGCCTTGATCATTTGGTGGCCATATTAACATCTTTAGAGGTGATTTGCTTGTGTCCTAGGGCTGATTTTTCAACCTATGTTCTTGATAGTTGATGGTCTTGGAGATACTTGTTGTGTTCATCAAGTTCTTGTCTTCCTAAAACAAGAAATCCACTTGGATTGGTAAAGAAGATCATCCTCTCCATTTTTCTCTTGTTATTTTGTAAAGAACAAATGTATTTTCTTTCATTTTTTATATGTATATGATGTATATATGATGATAAAAATGTTGTGTGGGGATCAAGTGTTGATAAATATGCTTAAAAATGATGATAACTATAAGAAATGAAGCTAAAATCTTGACTATTTAGTTGGCTGTATAAAAACAGTAGATAACTAAAAGATGAACTGATAAAATTGCATGGTTTGATCCATTTACAGTAAGTAGATGATGTTATACACATGTGAGAGTTGACCATGCAATGGAATCAAAATAATGAGAGAGATATGATCAAAACAAGTTAGGTGGTATAATCTGAATAAGCAGTTTTGTAGGGACTGTTAAGGCAACTTAGACTCAAAATGGGCAGTAGCTATAACTAAGTTATATGTAGCACATATTATGAAGAACTTTTCATCCAAAAATGAGCTTCTAAGTCATTATAGAACGCTAGATATGTTAAAAATGGTGAACATGAAGTTAAAAATCAGATTTTTGGAAATAATGTTTATTATTATTATATAAGCACTCACATTATAATGTATAAAATGTAAAAATATAAACCCACTAACTTATAAAACTTATTTATATAAATGTATAAAAGGTTAATAAAATGGGTAAATTATATAAATGGTGGTAAAAATAATATTTATAAGTAATAAAAACTATAAACTTGATTTTTACGACTTTTTCGGCTATCGCCGTAAAATTAACGTTTTTCGCCAAATAAAACTTAGACGACCAAACCCTTCTAATGTAAAGTTTATAAAAGTCATATACTGATGTATAGATAACTAAGACAAGTAAAAACTGATAAAACCCGAACTATAAGAATTACGGACATTTACGAGCTAACTAAACACATTAGACTAATAATTGGACTTAATAAGATAAAAACTTATAAAAAGAGCTTATTGGGCTTAACCCATTTGGGCCCAACATGAAAAGTATATATACTGATAATAGGGGTATAAAATGGATAAAAACAAGTTAAAGAACTTATAAAAGACTTAATGGACTTAAATTAGGTAAAATCGGTAAAACTAGTGAACTAGTAAGACGTTACCAAAACGTAAACACTAAATTGAGTAAACAAGGATGTATAAACCCACTTGATCATCATCATATGTACAAAATCATCATATGTATATTGTTATTTTGATAAAAGTCATTGGACCGAGTCTAAGACCGATTATTATTTATATAGGTTTCCGTGACCGAAGCACGCCCGTAGCCGATAATCCGCCTTTCATTAACAACGTGAGTTCATAGCCTCGCACTCTTTTAAATGTTTTATAAAATGATTTGTAAACCCGCGAGGGAGATAACATGCTAGATTTTTATAAAAATAGAACACAAGTAGTCCCAATTGTATGCTTAATGATATGGACCCGAATGATGCTATGACCCTATATTCGAGACTAAAAGGATTATTAGTAGTTAGGTTATGTCACTTAAAGTCCCATTAGCATGAATTGTGAACTACCGGGATTTGGTAGACGCTTATGCATTTGATAGTACTATTTGGGGACGATCACCCCAGTTCGCGCCTTGACGGTTGATCCCCGTCGTACCACATTGATTGGTAAGCGAATTTATGTATGAGAAGATTCCATAGCGTGATTTTTGTGACGACACGCTAACTTAGATGGGCAAATTGTTTGTCGGGTTCGCGGCCCGCTGTTTTCATAGTAAGGTAACAATGTCATGCGACTAATAATAATCCTACAAAGTATGCTATAAAACATAAATAATAAACGATATGATACGACGCTATTAACGATGAATATATTACCTATCATGGTAATATAGAGACTACGGTCTCATGGACGGTTTAAGATGTATGCTTGAATTATATATTGCCTGACCAGCAATATGAGGACTTACTTCCGATATTATGCTTGTGTTCTGATTTTAAATGATTGTTTTATATAACGGTTTTCATTAAACTCTATGAATTCACTCGGCATTCGTTGATATGATTTTTGCATGTTTTTATCTCAGGTGCTTGAAGGTAATCCGGATGGAGATCGACTCTGATGGCCCACTTAATATTAAAAATGTTCATTCGATCTGTGTTTTGTAAACTTAATGACCTGTATAATTTGGGACCTGTTGTACGCTTTTAAACTTTTTATCGAATGAATGTTTGTTAAACCTTGTACAACCATTTTTATGTGTTGTCTATGATTGGAGTTATTGTGCTATCCCGTAACACTTTGAAAGACCCTTCCGCTGTACCGATACGAAAAATGAGAGTGTTACAGAGTACACATGTTTTAAATTTATACAAGGATTACCGAATAAGCTAAGAACACACAGGCAAGTATGACCCTTTCGTTTGTAGCCAACTTTTTGTGGTAAGCCGAGGTCGTTTACTGGGATTTGGGTGTTTTCGGTTGTAGAGAATCTTAGTAACAATGTAACGCTAGTGGTAAAAATGGTTGTTACTCTAAAAATTACCATGTAAGTAACAATTAACAATTAAGTAACAAGTAGCACGAATATGGTGATTAAGCTAATAAGATGAGATAACAATAATAATAAATATACTTGTTTGGAACTAGTATCCATTTCAATGGAGTGTATGGAATATCGGATATATAGTTAAGCAATAGCAGACAAATTATAAGTATACAATTTCAAGTCAATGGGTAATATCTTGGAATTACACATGACACGGTTTAGAATAAAGAACCCTTTCGACCTATGATCAATTTACAAACCGGTAGTTAAAGCCATTTGTGAGAAGTATGATTGTAGCCAACTTATTCGTTAGAGCCCTTTCGACCTATACTATAGATTAAACCTTTATAAATCCATTTAACTTGTTTACTCATGGTTGTCAATCATGATACACCAAACATATACACGCATTAACATTTGGAACAAAACATATCTAGGAATGCTTTCGACCTTTAGACCCGGTTATGGTTTATCGACAAGATATCAAGACAAATATTAATTTAGGCAAACTTATAAACAAAATTGATGACGTATAGTCCCCAACCGGGTCATGGACCCGGCCCATCACGAATGGGTTGGATTGATCAATTAAGCTTACGGGCTTGGATGCACAGTAGCCGCATAAAGTGTGTGTGGCCCACGGCCCGGTACAGCCGGGACAGGGTTAGACAGAATCACAATCCTATTAGGATTGGGATTTACCTTCAAGTATAGGATATACACTAACCATAATTAGAAGATAACAATCAAGCTAATTATGGTGATTATCTTATGCTTGGGGCCGAAGTAAACAGTGAGCCCATTAGGGTTTCACTGCCTATATAAGGAACTCCCAAGGGTTCCACAAAGGTATTACATTCTACATACTCTAAACCTCACATCCGATTCTTAACCCTAACCGATTACTTACTCTCACGCCGGAGTCTAATCATGGGATACATTCCCACAGTAAGCCTAACGCGTGTTGCTTTAGTGTGCAGGATCTCAGCAACACTATTCACTTGGTGCAAGAGCCGGAGCCCAACCAACCCGAATTAAGCCTAATTCGGGTCTAACAAGGATAATCCAACTTTTGTATCAACAAGTTGGTGCCATCCGTGGGACCCATACACTAAGCTAGAGAAAACTTTCATCTCGATCTCTTTCAATGACGAAAGGACATCCGCAAGGAAATCCCAGGAACACGAATCCTGCGAATCGGAAATCCACAGGGGACGGGATACTCATCCCCACCCAGTCCCCTGTCAACCAAACAGGTGGACCGAATAACCGAAGTGGTTTTCAGTCTGTGGGTGGGACAGGCACGTCCGCTAATACCCCACAACCAACCATGACTATGGACAACCCTGACCCAGGGAGTGCACCTCCTCCCCCTAACAAGGAGCCACACAGGCCATCAATTGAAGAAGAAGTGGAAGTCGAACCACTTAGTGATGAAGACCTCGCTCATGTTCTCACGCAGAATTTGAGAGGATCGTCCCGGGTATCGCGTCAAGGTTAAGCCTAGGTAGGAACCTCCAATCTAGGCTCAACGTTGGTAGGGCTGTATCCGGAGCCTCTCCTCAAACTCAAAAGAAGAGGAAGGCGCGCCCATAAGGACGAAACCACTTGGAGGAAAACTCGCGACGCCGGAATGTGTTCGAGCGCATAGGGGATCGCGTTATGTAGGAACTGCTACAATCTCATGAGGAAGGAGACCGGTCCGACGGCTCTGCCGAACGCCCGGTGTTGGAATCAACAAGGAATGATCGTCGCACCAGCGTTTGGGATAGGGTGGACAGTGGGAAGAAGGCTCTTAGCTCTTCTCACAAAAGGGGTCCTCAACCGAGGAGTGGAGCACCACCCCCTTCTCCCGGCCCCTCGGGGTCGGATTCGGATGACCATCCCCCCAAGCGTCGCCGACCTAGGCGTACTCCTCCACCACCATCAGATGATGAGGGATACTACGGTGGCCCTTACTATCGTGAGGTGGAAGGGGAAGATCTCTCCCGCCCATGGTGTGATCTTAGGGAAGATCCCTTCACCCTTCGCATACGGAATTACTCCAAGGATAAGAAGCGCCGCATGCTAGCGTGCGTCAAAACCTATGACGGGTCTGGTGATCCGGATGATCACCTAAAGATATTCGACACACAGGCAAAGATCGAACGATGGACCATGCCTACATGGTGCCAGATGTTCAATTCGACCTTGATTGGCAATGCCCGTGATTGGTCCGAGGGACTCCCTCCCCGAAGCATCGATAGCTTCAGTGAGCTGCGCACTGCGTTCAAAAACAATTATACTCAGCGAAAGAAGTATAATATGGATCCAGTCTCATTGGCAACCGTCAAGCAACGGCCCGGAGAATCTACGGAGGATTTCACGGAACGTTGTAATGATGAATGCACGCGCACAAAGACGATGCCCGAGCTCCTAAAAATTTCTGATTATATGCATGCTATAACGAACAAGGATTATTTAGGCGCCTCAATGACAAGCGACCGGAGAAGTATGACGACCTCATGGAAAGGGTCAGGAACTTTGTAGAAAGAGAAACCGCGGTAGTCGCGACCTATCCTACAAAGGGAAACCACAACTATCGATCGAACGACCAGCCTAGGAGGCAGTCGGGTGGTCAAAGCAACCAAGGCAATGGAAGGGGCTCGGACTACAAGAGCCAAAATAAAGGAGGGCGGTCGGATGACAAATTCACCCCTCTAAAGATGACTTACCGAGACATCTTGTTGACAGAAGGGGCGAACTTCCCAAGGCCTCCCCCAATGACAACTCCGGTGGACCGTCGTCAAGGAAATCGCTTCTACGAATTCCACAACGACAAGGGCCACGGCACGGAGGAATGCATCCAGCTCAAGAAGCACATTGAGTCACTGATCAAGTCAGTCAAACTCAAACATTTGGTCAAGGATTGGAAGGATGGAAAGGATAACAAAAAGCACGATAAGAAGGATCCCAAAAGGACAAACCTTCGACTATATACATGATCCAATCTTGGCAGCGCCGCACAAAGCAGAAAATTAGTCAAAAATTTTCACGCGGCAGAGAAATCTCATTACCTCCCATTACGGCAAGTGACGTGGCTAATGCACCACTCACGATTGAGGTAAGCATTGGAACACACAATGTTCGCCGTATGTATGTGGATGGAGGGTCATCGGCGGAAGTACTCTACGAACACTGCTTCGTACAGCTGCGACCAGAGATAAGAAGCCAATTAGCACCGGCCACGTCACCACTCATTGACTTTAGTGGAGACACTATATGGCCAATAGGACAACTACGTCTGCTAGTAACCATTGGGAATGAAGAGCATTCCACCACGGCGTGGATGAACTTTATGGTGATACGCTCACACTCTCCATACAATGGGATTATTGGAAGACCAGGCATCCTGGCCATACGGGCAGTTCCGTCCACGGCTCACGGTATGATTAAGTTCCTTGTTGAGGGAGGAATTGTTACTATTTACAATTCAATCATGCCAGCATCCGAATGCCACGCCGTGACAACACTAGTTGTCACACCTCACCATGGCGGAATATGGGGCGCGACGTATGGATATCATCACAACATGGCGTGTCTATAGAGATAACTATATGAAATAAGAAATGTCATAAAATGGAGACACAAAGTCATGACAATATCTCATCAGACTCAGGAGTCTAGGTAAGTAGGTAACAGTCCTACCGCTTACCCAAGACAAACAAATAACATAACCAAACAAATATATGTGTGTCACAGTATCACTTATTAAAAGAACAAATAAAAACTAAGAAGGAAACGGGGATTCTCCTTCTATATGCATTCCTACGCTCTCCAAATCCTAGCCACTTAAGTTCTCATGCTTAACCATAGTATCACCTGAAAGAGACACTAAAACACGTCAACATAAAGTTGGTGAGAGTCATAGGTTTAGACTCCAACGCTAAATCAGTTACAAACTGTGAATAACAACCATCAACACAATAACATATGGACAATGCGCTACAATTATGTATTAACAACTAGCATTCAAGATCAATCATTCCAAACCAAAATCCAAGGCTCCTACCTTGCCAAACAACATGGTACCATAGATGATCACACTATGTACATATCCCAAGGCCACTACCTTGTCAAACCACAAGGCCACTACCTTGTCAAACCACAAGAACTGAGACGGCACGTGTCCCCCGATCCAAATCATACACAATAAAAAATCACATAGCAGTTAATCACATAATGTACACACAAGTCCATCTCAAATCACAAACACATTCACAGCATCAATTTAGAAAATAACCTCAACACAGTGTCTCTTCCATCCCATCTGGAAGTCAAAATCGATATTAAACATGGGACTATGAAACTCACCTGATAGCTTCTTCACAAATCCTCGCACTAGCAACAAGCTAACAAACTAAAAACACGAAATCAATACACGAACCAATCACTAAGATGGTTCATCAACCTATGATGTACATCTAGTCTATTCCCGTATAATTACCTCATTGTTAAGCTCTAATCACCCCATTACCCTTCCTTAACAAGTCCCTAACTTGGTTAAGTTTAATAGCTATCCCGTTCATAATTTTACACAAAACAGTCCCAGTTTTAGGTCTCAAAACTTTAAGTCAAACGTCCATTTAAATATACCCATGGTTTCTTTTTTTTGGGTAAAAGGGATTCAACCCCGGTAAAATATATTACACCAAAAAACATTGAAGTACAATCGGATGTAGGTGAATCCTAACATCACGGCCCGTTACATGGGCTATAATCAGCACAAAAACATTGTGCGAGAACCAAAAATCCTACATAAGAATGACATGCCATCCCTATGACTACCAACGTTAACAACCTTTCCGTCTAAATATAAGAATGAAATACTGTACGTACTAGATATGTTAACCATACAGGAGACTTCTTGGATCTACCAAGTCAGCTCCTACCTCCACGATAGACACCACATTATTCATCCGAAGCTAAGTACCCGACACGACGCGTACTATAGGAATTCACGAATAACACTGGTTGATAACACCTGCCAACCCGTGTACTATCAGTATCAGTGTCTAAACGACACATATAAGAACTTGCAGACTCACAAGTCCAACTTCCCAAATGGTTAAACCACATCAGGGTGTAGAATGGACACCCTATTTAACCAAAAAACAACCTCCTTTGCCCTTCTAAATACCTCCCCATGAAGACACAAACACCTCGGCAAAGAACCTGCATAACACCAATCGTAGTACCACTCCCCTTAACCCACAGCAGAAAAAGAACCAGTCGTGTAACCTTACAAAAGTTACGGATGCCCTATACGCAGCATACCTGCACAGCCAAAAGTACACCCATAAACGTGCCCTAGAACACCCAACGTCATGCTGACCAGATACAGGAAGCATTCAAATTCGGATCAGTCATCAATGCTCTTAATACTGAAACCCTTACATATGAATCATAATGCGAAATCCTAACCTAGGGTTTATAGGGTGACCAAGTATTACCAGAGACAAAAACAACAACATATATACAATGCTATCATTACGTTAGGAAAAAACACACCACCACCCAAATATAGCGAGATCAGAAAAAATGGAACATTTACACGTAAAAAACCCTAAAATGAGTTTTCTTGATCGCACCATATATAACCAATGCTCGAATCATCACCACAAGCAGATTCAAACATAGTCGGCATCAAATATAACACCCACTAGGATGTAACCATCAGATCCCAAGCCAAAATACACCAAGATCCCCAACAGATAAGCATGTAAAAGACGGATCTAAACCCAAGACCACCACCGTGATACCCACCAGAGATTTACAAGAAAAACAAAACCCTAGAAAATTAGGGTTTTCGGTTAATCACGGCTGATAACAGCGACAACCGCAAAAAATAAGAAATAAGATTACCCCGCCCCTCCCTAGTAAAATCAATCCCCTAAATCGATTGCATACCAACTAGATTAAAAGATGTCGTTAATCTGTTCAGAGTTCGAAAGGATCCCACGAAGGAAATCCCATAAATCTTAAATCAGAAAATAACCATCTAATAAATTGTAGATGATGAGAGACGATATTAGAAGAAAGATTGATCAGAAAGTGATGAGGGAGGGGCGGCCGGAAATCGCCCCTAGAGGGGAGAGAAAATTTACCCCCCACTTGCCCTAACCTTAAAGCTACTGTTAAGGCCCAGATATATGTGTATATATTGCTACCTATCCAGAATTCACTGATTTTAAACGTATGAAAAGTTCATTACCATTAGAGGGTCTTACCCTAAACCACAATCTTAGCCCAAGTGCAGATCCTTAATAAAATATATAAACCATCTCTCATGTTCGTGAAAAGATCCCAATGCAACCCTAAGTACCCCAAACAACCCAAAACTTAAAAAGAAAACAGGCTGAATTCAAAACTGTTTTGACCTCCGACTGTTGTAACCTGTTTTTGACCCACTTCCCGACCTCCAATTTAGTTCTCGTTTCTTGATTTAGAAATCCAACTCAATTACCTATCCAGGGCTAGTTTGATCGCATCTTGAATGTTCCTAGAACTCGAGATATGATCAAAACAATAGACTCAAAATTCTGCCCAGTTTTTAAAAACGGGTTTTAAACAAATTGATCTAATTAATCACCTATAACCCTTCTAATACAAGCCCTAGATTATTTAATCATTAAAATATGATTAATATACTGTTTTTAATTAAACCCTAACCTAAATCCATCAAAATATGATCATAGAAAACATTAAAAACAATTAATATGAAAAGGGTTAAGAAGGTTTTACCTTTAATTTAATGGAAGATGAGAAAAACCCAATTTTTGAAGAACCCTAATTTTCTCTTTTTTTTTGTGTCGACTATAACTCCAGAGGAGATAAGAATTTCGTTTGTTTTAGTGTGGGGGGTTTCTTATATAGCAAAACAATCCTTGTCCAAGTATAACACTTGTTTCCTTTTTCCCTCTTTTCCTTTTTTTTTCTTCTTCTTTGGTGCGTCTAAACCGACCCAAACACCCCTAAATTCGTTTTTTTATTTTTATTATTTAATATTATGTTATTAATATTACTTTAATTTTCCTTAATTTATTTCAGCTCCTAAAGCTTCCAAAACCACAAAACCGTAAAACTAGTCAAATTTACGCGTTTTATCGTAAAAGACGTAAAATATACACTTTTAAAAAAAATCTCAAATTTTGAAATAAACTTTATAACTAAGTCCTAAATGACTTAAAACCATCCTGAAAAATATTCATATGACTAATTACCTCATTCGAGACCTCTAAATGCTAAACCGTAAATCCTAAAAAAATACACTATTACTATAATACTTATACGTATACGTAAACACCAAAATATCACTATTTCATTTCATAGTCACCACTTGTGAGCTCATGAACATGAAATAACCGTTCCTCGATTTACTTATGAGTACTCTATACTCATAAACGATAACCACACAAACCTCGTTCACACAAAATAAACACGTAAACACAAAAATCAAGTAAGCACACATCAAATAATCTAAAAGTAAGACCAAGTGACAAACCCAAAACCACGGTTGTCACACCAGTCCAGCCTGTTCCCATTAAGGAAGGATCACCGCCCCCCAATTGGAAGGTGGAAATCCATCCCGACTACCCAGAACAAGAGGTGTCCATAGGAGGAACGCTCTCGGATAACGGCAAGAGGGCCATGTGCTCTCTCCTAAAAGCGAACCTGGATGTATTTGCATGGGAGCCTAAGCACATGACAGGTGCGCCGCGCTCGATAGTAGAACACAAACTTCAAATCCGCCAGGGATATCCTCCTGTTAAACAAAAGAAGCGTGGTCAAGCACCAGAGCGTAGTCAGGTAATACTAGATGAGGTACGAAAATTAGTAGACGCAGGAATCATGCAAGAGGTATACTACCACGAGTGGTTATCCAACCCAGTCATGGTCAAGAAGCATGACGGGAGTTGGCGCATGTGTGTGTACTTCATGGACTTGAACAAAGCTTGTCCACAAGACTGCTATCCGTAACCAGAAATTGATCAGAAGGTGGAATCCTATGTGGATACCCTTTCAAGTGTTTCTTAGATGCATACACAGGATACCATCAGATCCAGATGGCGGAAGAAGGTGAGGAGAAAATGACGTTTCATACTAGTCAGGGCGTGTATTGTTACACAAAAAATGCCGTTCTGACTAAAGAACGCCGGAGCGACATATCAGCGACTTGTTGATAAAGCCTTCGATTCCCAGATAGGCCGCAACCTTGAGGTCTATGTTGACGATCTGGTCATCAAGAGTCATACGGAGGAAGCACTTCTCCGTGATATCAAGGAGACGTTTGACACGTTGAGGAGAATCAACATGAAACTGAATCCAAAAAAGTGCACGTTTGGGGCCACGGAAGGGATGTTCCTTGGATATATGATTGATCCAAACGGCATCAAACCTTGTCCGGAAAAGACGGACGCGGTGATATAGTTACCATCCCCTCGGACACGAAAGGAGGTACAATCACTAAATGGAAAGCTGGTCGGGCTAAATAGGTTCTTGTCGAAGTCCGCGGAGAAATCACTACCTCTATTAAAAACACTCAAGAAGTGTATCAAGAAAGGAGATTTCCGTTGGACAAAGGAGGCAGAGGAAGCTTTTGATCAGCTTAAACAGCATCTCGCAGCTCTTCCCATGCTAGTGGCTCCCCGGCCTAAGGAAGAGCTCATTATGTATCTGTCTGCTACACACGGAGAAATAAGTGCAGTACTCATGACGGATAGGGATACAGTCCAGACTCCGGTCTACTTCATAAGTAGAACACTACAAGGGCTGGAGTTGAACTATTCCTCTATGGAGAAGTTGGTTTTGTCATTGGTATACGCCACGAAAAGGTTACGCCGGTACTTTCAGGCGCACCCAATTGTGGTTATCACTGATCAGCCAATAAAACAAATCATCTCCAAGCCAGACGTGGCCGGTAGGGTACAGAAGTGGAGCATTCTACTAGGAGAGCATAACATCTCCTATAGACCAAGGACATCGGTCAAAGGCCAAATCTTGGCAGATTTCCTAATTGAGAAGCCAGAGGAGGACGGACCAGTGATACAACGAGAGGAAGTTCCAGCAGAACCATGGGTTTTGTTTACTGACGGATCTTCGTGCACGGACGGGTCAGGAGCTGGCCTCATCCTTACGAATCCGGAAGGAATGAAGTTTACCTACGCCCACTGCGTTTTGAATTCACAGCCACTAATAATGAGGCAGAATATGAAGCGTTGTTTGCGGGTTTAAAAATCACCGCTAGAATGGGAGTCCGCAACCTTCAGGCTTACTTGGACTCACGGCTTGTCGCGAACCACATTCTAGGAGGTTACATAGCCAAGGAGGATAACATGGTTCGATACCTGGAGAAAGTCAAGTCACTCATAGCTACTTTTGGGAAGTTTTCTATCAAGCAGGTACCATGAGGTGAAAACAAGAAGGCGGACGCTCTTAGCAAGATTACGTCTACAAGTTTCGCCCACTTATCCAAGCAAGTCTTGGTAGCAATACTAAAGGAAAAATCTATAACGGGAGGGGAAATCAAAACTATAGTTGAGGAAGATGGACCTACATGGATGACCCCGATCATCAGCTATTTAACCGATGAAACCCTTCCGGATGATGAAAAGGCGGCCCGACGTATCAGAAGAAAGTCGCAGCACTTTGAGCTCCGAGAAGGTATTCTATACAAGCGCTTCTTCTTACAGCCGTGGTTTCGGTGTGTCAGACCACGCCAGGCTACCTATGTGATCAGTGAGATACATGAAGGGTCATGCGGTATGCACGCAGGCCCCCGATCCGTAGTAGCACGAGCTTTACGCACAGGATATTATTGTCCTACTATGCATAGGGATGCACGTGACATGATTCGTAAATGCAGTGATTGCCAAGTACACAGACCAGTACCGCAACATCCGCAACAAGAACTGACACCCATCACATCCCCATGGCCATTTTATAAGTGGGGGATCGACATCGCAGGACCTTTTCCCGTTGCGGCAGGGGGAGTTAAGTTCTTGATCGTTGCAATGGACTACTTTACACGCTGGATAGAAGCCAAGGCGGTTAAATCCATTACGGGCAAGCAAGTCAAAAAGTTTGTTTGGAAAAATATTGTGTGCCGCTTTGGCTTGCCAGGAGAAACCATCTCGGATAACGGGAAGCAGTTCGCGGATAATCCATTCAAGGATTGGTGCGCGGCATTGAATATCACGTGACGCTTCGCATCTGTTAAGCACCCACAGACTAATGGTCTTGTGGAGCGGGCAAACAGAAGCTTAGGCGAAGGCATCAAGGCACGCTTGGATGAACGAAGTGCCAAGTGGGTAGATAAGTTTCCGCATGTTCTATGGGCGCATAGGACTATGATTAAAACAACCAATGGGGACACTCCATTCGCGCTGGCCTACGGGACCGAGGCTGTTATACCAACAGAAATTGGAATGCCAACCATCCGCACGACGGAGGTTAATGTCGTCACGAACGATGAGCAACTCCGAATTAATCTGGACTTGTTGGAGGAAAAAAGAGAAATAGAGGCCATCACTGAGGCCAAGTCCAAGGCACAAATGAAGGCTTACTACGATGCCAAGGTTAAAGGTGTTTCCTTTCGACCGGGAGATTTTGTTTATCGTGCTAACGAGGCAAGTCGCGCGGAGAATATAGGAAAGCTGGGCCCCAAGTGTGAAGGACCGTATGAGGTTACGGAAGCCTTAGGATTGGGCGCGTAGAAGTTGCGTGATATGGATGGCCATGACCTGGAACGTACATGGAATATCTGCAACCTTAAAAAATGCTATCTTTCAAAGGGTACGACCTCCGCATGGACACTTCGCTATGGTTGGCCTCAATGAAGATCCATGTATTTTTTTGTTTTCATGCTTTCTAGATTCTATTTGTTTTAGGATTTTCATTCTTGTCAAAAAATCGTAAACGTTCTAATAAAATGTCGTGGTGCCTAGCTAGCTCCACGGTCTGTTCTTGTGCAAATTATTGTCATGTCTTTTATATTTCTTTATTATTATTATAATATGCCATTTCTTGTTCATATGCATTCATTCAAACCATACATGTACTATTCGCTCCCAGGTGGGGTAAGAGGATTAAGTGAACATAATAATTCAACTTGTCGCATAAGAGGGATGCAACCCCAGTGACGCGGATCATGTATCCTTACTAGACACCTTATTTACAAGACGTTGTAATAAGTTTCCACATGCCGCACTTACATAATGCTGGACATGGTAAAGACGCACGCTGCACGTCTAGTGAAATATAGACTTAGTTTTATTCTAAGTAAGACGTGACATGTCATGCGACACAGATATATAATATCTAAAGAATATAAGTAAGTTTCCAACTATCAAAATTTCCGTGATACCACAGACTCATAAATATTATGTTCTAAATGTTTAGATAATGTTACAAAAGATAAAAGCGCCGTGGACATCCACGGATGAATGTTTGTTACAAACCAGATTGTTCAGAAATTACATCAATAAAGGAACGCCCTACATTGGGGGGGGGGGGGGAGAAACTTACCTATCTCCCGCTGTTCTTCAGCTACTCGAGGCAATGCTTCACCATGGTCTTTCCTGTTCAGAGCCCGAGCCGCGTTCACTTCCAACACTTCACTTAATAATTGCTCACCAACTACGATCTTGGTGACGTCCTCATAAATGGGAAGAGTGAGTTGGCTGGGGGAGGGTGTGAAGTGAGTCCGGGAGTGTCCCTCGCCCTGCGAGAATGCGCCTACGCTTAGCTTCTCCATGATTTCCTTGTTGGACGCATCCTTCGTAGACTCGAGCTCAGCCAAGAAGGGGTACTCTAGATCCCGCATGGCAGCCATGGACGCGGTCATCTTCTCTACGGCTCCAGTGTTAAAGTAAGCATGTTTAGTAAAATTTTGCTTCTTACTTATTAACTCTGCGGCCATAACCATACCCACATGACGGCCGTGGTCGATGCCATCTGATACAAGATCTGCAAATTGCTGCATGAATTGGGGGCCTCCAACACTTTCGTAACGGCCAGGCGCGCCCCATGACCTACCATCCACCTACGGCCGGCAATGGCTGCTAGTAGTTGGGGGTACAGTACTTCATCGCGGTCTGCGGCAAGGGCGTTCAGCTATATATCCTTTTGTGTGGAAGCCTCCATCAACTGTTCCACCACGGCCCTTTCTTTGGCAAGCTCCTCTTTCAACATCTCCTCGCCTTGGATCAAAGCCTGTGCGTCTTCAAGCTCCTTCATAAGGGTGGACACTTGGTCAGAGGAGGTCTTCGCCAAAGCTTCTGTCGCGGTCACCTGCATGTGATACCTTAAGGTTAGAATAAAGAATAATGTAGACGTAGGTGTAATGTTATACGGATATATACATTCGGGGTTGCAGTCTCAAGTTGGGTTTCCAGCTCGGCTACACGTTGATCATGAGCATTGGCATGCACGGCTTGTTCTTTAATGGTGGCTTCAGCAGTGGCGAGTTGGGACTGAAGGGTGGCAATCTGGGATTCATGATCTTCAATCATTTTCTCTCTTCGGCCATTCTTCCTTTTCAGAGAGTCAACATGCTCTAGGGCGGCCTCAAATCTCACCCGCATGGAAGTACCCATCGCCATCTGGTGCACCAAGGCACCATTATATTCATCTACTAAGTCTGCATGACTTAGTGAATTTATATCCTTTACCAGGCCGGGGTGCCTCAGTTATGAGGTCCCCGACACCAGGGAGAGAAGGATGAAGGTTGCTAGGAATGAAGAAATCAGAGCAAAAGTGCCCTAGTTTCTCTTCCGTCATTATATTAAGCACGAATCTGATGTAAGGGTTGTTTCTATGAGCCATAATTAACTAAGCAAGATGAGGACGTGGTATTCTAACTTGTGTAAGGGAGGATCCGTGCGAAAGAAGGTGGTGATAAGGAAGAAAGCGTTAATGGCAGAAATTGGAAAAAGACTGTGTGTCACACACAGCCGTATGGGCAACCTATTAATAGGGTTGCCTTGATGGTCATGGTTCGTTGGATTCATGACACGTGTCTTCCACTAACCTAAATCTTGGGGTTGGGAAGAGAGTTGCAAATGAGTAGTCAAGTGGGACCCACGAATCACTTCTGACTCAGAAAATTGCGTCGCTCGAGGTACTGACTGTTTTCACTTTGTTAGTCAAAATGGCAGAGGAACAGTCACTTGTGTCGGGATATGCGGTCATACGTAAGACCATATTCACTGTTTCATTTAATATGTCTTGGTCGTCACGTGCGGCTGGGGTACTATAGGAATAAATTCCTAATAAAGTTACCACGTGCGGCCGAAACATGGTTTTCAAAGTTCAGCATTTCAAAATGTTCTTTTTTGGTACATCTGGGGGCATCTTGTTAGTCTAGATATTCCGCCTACGGTTGTAACAATTAGACTAGGGGGACATGATGACGTATAGTCCCCAACCAGGTCATGGACCCGGCCCATGGGTACTACCCGCATCCGGCCAATCACGAATGGGTTGGATTGATCAGTTAAGCTTACGGGCTTGGATGCACAGTGGCCGCATAAAGTGTGTGTGGCCCATGATCCGGTACAGCCAGGACAGGGTTAGAAGAATCACAATCCTATTAGGATTGGGATTTACCTTCAAGTATAGGATATACACTAACCATAATTAGAAGATAACAATCAAGCTAATTATGGTGATTATCTTATGCTTGAGGCCGAAGTAAACAGTGAGCCCATTAGGGTTTCACTACCTATATAAGGAACTCCCAAGGGTTCCACAAAGGTATTACATTATACATACTCTAAACCTCACATCCGATTCTTAACCCTAACCGATTACTTACTCTCACGCCGGAGTCTAATTGTGGGATACATTCCCATGGTAAGCCTAACGCGTGTTGCTTTAGTGTGCAGGATCTCAGCAAGACTATTCACTTGGTGCAAGAGCAGGAGCCCAGCCAACCCGAATTAAGCCTAATTCGGGTCTAGCAAGGATCATCCAACTTTTGTATCAACAAAAATCATAAACAATATTGCAACATAACAAATACTCCATATCCATGTTTACATTATTCCAAACAAGTATAAGAACACTACTCCATATTCATATTAATCAAAAACCAACATTCAACATATGATATAGAATTTAACATCATGAAAGTAACAAAAGTTTACCCATAGTATGATTACAATAAGTAAATACAAGGAATTAGAGCAATCCTTAGGCCTCCAATCGACTTCAAGTTTTGAACCGATGGTAGGAGTTTGTGATCTTTCGGTTTATGTTTTTTGATATTCGTATTTGAAAATTGATGGTGGTTTAGGAGAGGCTAGGAGATGATTGGTGGTGATTTAGGCTTCAAGAAACACTACTATTATTTTGGTAAAGGTTTGCCCCGGTAAATATATTAACCAAAAAAACGTTGAAGTACAAAGGAATGTGGCTAAGATACCTCATTAACCGCAAGCTACAGGCAGCTTGTTAACAAAAGGAAATGAAACACCAAAACCTAATACATACTTCTACTAATAGACATAAATGCAACATTAGCAAATGCCAACAAGAAAAATTCTTGAAACCATGCGACCAACTCACCATACCAGCAGCAACATAAAGAGAGCAAAAGATCCAAGTAAGGCCGCCTCCTTAAAAAACCTTTACGAGAAAAACCCAATGGGAAAAACCCCGCAAAGGGAAAAAGAGTACGGCCCTTACCCAACACTCCCATCAGGATCAATACACACCTTAGGGATTTTCCAATCTTCAAGAATCACTAGAGACAATGAAGAAATCTTCTTGAATTTAAAAGTGAGAAGCTTGAGCCGAACCATATCACAAACTGAAGTCACAAGCTTATTCAATGATAAGGGTAATGATCCCTTAGAGTTTGGCAATGTTATTTTGATGATTAGAGCTTCAAAACTGTCACTTTTTGGTTTTCGAATTGTATTCCCCGCCATGCTTACCATTTGTGGCTCGTAGTGAAGAAGCGGCTTAGGACGTAAGACATAATTTTTCATGGGGATGGTTTGTTATGTTGTTTGTTATGTGATGCCCAGACGGATTCTCATGAGCATCTGTTTTTCGAATGTAATTTTTCTTTACAAGTTTGGAATTCGCTTAAGGATAGTGCAGGTATGGCCTCTATTTCAGCGAGGTTTCAAGATGTTATGGCGTTTATCCTTCCTTTTGCTCAGCGTCGGCAAGCGAGGAGTCTTATAGCTAAGCTGATGGTTGCAGCGGCTACGTATTTTATTTGGCAAGAAAGGAAATATCGGTTATTCAAAAACACGAAAAGATCGGCTGCCCAAATTGTGGAGTGTGTTAAGTCGTCGGTTCGTTTGAAGTTGATGTCATGCAAGTTTAAGAAGGCAAATGCGAGTAAGGCTTTGCTTAATCGTTGGAATATCTCGGATTCTATTATCTTAAGATGATGTTCATGTTGAAGGTTTTTATATTGTCGTATGGTGTAGTTCTTTGTTGCATCAAATGGTTCTTTCCAATTGGGGTTATTGGTGATGTAATTAGGTTTGCCGAGTGGCATGTCACTTTTGACAATTAGTAGTTCAAGCTTTGCTTGAGGTTAATGTGGTACTCCAGCCACATTCCATTGTTCTTAACGGTTTTTTGGTGTAATATATTTTACCGGGGTGAATCCCCTTTACCAAAAAAAAAATTGTCACTTTTTGGCACACTAATATTAAATCCGGGAATTGGGGTCTTCACCAAGATTGGGAGAATTCCCTTAGTGAATAATGGTGGTGGTAATGAGTTACCTTCAAGTGTTATGTTATAATGACCCCATGGGTCTTATTTATAGTGAAATTAAGACCATGTCTTCAATGCAAGAACTTGGAGCCAAAGCAAATAACTTGTAGCCAAAGGCTTTTCCTTGTTCCCATAGTAGTTCTAGAACTGTCCATAGAAGCTTCATGAAGGCTTGGATAAGTTGTATGCATGCAAAGGGAACATAAAATGCACTAAAACATGACTTGAAAGACAACAGGAAAGGAGCCGGGCGGCTTCTTTGCACAGGCGGGCGGCTACTTGCCTGTTGTCCGCACTTGGCTATCAGCTTCTTTGGCCGGCGGGCAGCTTCTCGTCCAGTTTAGTCAAAAAGTGTAAACACGAAAGTTGTAGCCCTTTCTCATACGCACGCGTGAGCACAAAAACCAAGTCAATCGGAGTCCTTATGCTCAGGTTATGGCAAAAACGGTGAAGGTGTATCGGTAACACAAAGCTTCCAACATCTTCGTTATAACTTCTTTTCTTGATTTATTTCTTAATTTCCGCCATGAACATCTTCATTTGAGTATCGTGAGCAACGAATTCATGAATCTAAGCTTCTCCAATAGTGTGCATAAGACTTGTACTTGTCGGGATTCCATCGTATATGCATAAACTTCTTTTATTCTTTCTTTCTTTGTCTTTTCTTCACTTACCATGATCTTGCCTAGCTAACAACACAAAACACAACTTCACACATATATAAGCTATAAAGCACGTTAGTTTAACCAAAAACCATGCAAAATATACGGATAACGCTCAAGAAAACATGTTAGATTTGGGTGTTATCAGCGGTTTAGAGTTGGCCTTTGAGTTGATAGATACTGAAGGTATTATGTTTCAATACTTTACATTTGAACCCCTTTGTTTTTAAGTTATTGTTTTGCGAAAGATTTTTTTATCATAATAAATAGTTATTGTTTTGAAGTTTATTATATTATATTTCTGATATGAAAACATAACGTAGCACTTAGTCTCTTTATCAAAGCGGGTGTTACAATTATGGTATCAGAGACCTACGACCTAGGATTTGACATGTGAGGATTAGGTAGATATTAGACTTCCGTGCGTATTTTGATAATATCGTTATTTTCGTATTCTTAATCGTTTTCGCGGTTTCGTTTGCTGAGTATTCGAATTGGAGACGACAAGAAAGCTTCTAAAGAGAGACGTGATTTTGGATAGTGCTTCAAGTACCATTTTCAAAATATTCCTTATATATTCGATCATGATTTTCTTGTTCCTTATTTTGATTCGGTTTGGGCGCGACGCGTTCGTTGTTTTTCTTTCGTTTGACATATGAAGAAGGATCTAGAACATGTCATGTTAGTAGGGAGCTTCGTATTTAGATATTTCATCTAGATATATTACGTTATGGCTTTGTGGTTAGGTTTACGATTGATTTAAAGTGCCCTCGCTCCCCAAACATTAATAGAATGGCTTTTAAACTATGATGGCCCGAACAATGATATCTTTATTAATCGTTCCAAGGTGTCCAACATCCTCGATTTAGCGGCTGATATCTTAATATCCGACTTTTGATTTCGTTAATTCTGTGACTATTCTATGTGCGTTACGTGGTTAGTATATCGTTATGCGATGATTTCATCTGTCTTCGATTCGTGCGTTTCATATTCGTTTGATCCAATTCGTACGTTTTCGTATTCGTTTAATCTTATTAATACAATTTCGTGGCCGAAATTTTCTTTTAGAGGGGAAGAATTATAAAACCCATAATGCCTACTTTAATTTCGAGGATGAAATTTCTTTTTAGAGGAGAAGAGTTGTAAAATCCAAATTTTGAAAATGTGAAATTGTCATTTCATTTCATTTTAAAAGTATGGATTTTTAACTTACATTTGATATAAGAGAAAGTATGGTTTTTAAATTAATTAGGAAAGTTTAAATAGTTATAATATATGTTATGATTTTTGAAAAATTATAAGGAAATAACCTAAGTATTTATTTTAAAAGGAAAAAAATTATATATGTACTTAATTTTTAAAAAAAATTCGTTTTTCCTTTATATATATTTAGTATGTTATACTTTTTTGGTAATTTACTTCGAATCTGCATCAAAATCTTTTATTTTTGAAGTTTTGGTTAAGTTTGTAAAAGAGTGTAGTTTGTTAAGACATGTTTTTGTTAAATAAATGTGTTATCGTTTAAAGAGGTAAATAATATATTTTGTCCCCGCATATATTTTATATTTAGATGGTTTAGGACAAAATATAACAAAAAATATATAATTTCTATTTAACTTGTATTATTTTGAGAAATTATGTATAGCATATTAAACAAGTTTCCCTTAAATTTAAAACATGCTAAAATTGATGAAATATCTCCCCCTATATAAACAATGGGGCATGTGAATGAAAATCATAAACCAAAAATCTTCAAAATTATTAAAGCTCTTATCTTATTCCTTCATTGTTGACACCTTGAAGTTTTAAGGTTTTCTCGTAGTGTTCTTGTTCGTCCTTCCTCCATCTTGGTAGTTCTTGTGTTTTGGATGTTGTGGTGATCCTCTCATCATCAACACCATCTTTTTATGTAATTTTATTCAGCTCCTAATCCATGTGTCACCATGGAGTGATTCTATGTATTATTTTTATGAATTTTTTTTTGGGTAAAGGGGAATCCAAACCCTGGTAAAATATATTCCCAAAAGCGTTGAAGTACAATGGAATGTAGCTGCAATGCTACATTAACCTCAAGCAAATGCCTGAACAACCACTACATCATATGACATGCCATATGATCCTACTAAACTATTACAAAACAAATAACACCAATAGGAAAGAACCACCTAAAGGTGCATGAACAATGTAAGTAAAACGTCATCACGGCTAGCACTTCGAGCGAACATCAGGCTGACGAGAACCATGCCGATCATCAATCGATATGACTTCTTCAACCTCACTATCACTATCATTAACCACATCTTTCTTGGTTTTAAAACCATCCTCCCAATCTGTACCATCATCCATCTTATCCCAAAGAGCACCAAAAGAGTTATGAGAACTCTTATCCTTATCATTCGTCTTAGCTACAAAACTCGAAGTTTTGTTATTCAAGAAACCCTTTTTAAGCATCGGGGCTGCCTTCTTAGGATTCTGACCCGTAGCAATTGTTTTAGAGGTTTCGCCTTGCTCAACATTACGAAACTGAAGATTAAGGGATGGTTTTGTTAATTTAATACCTGCAACTTGTGGTTGCTTCTTCTTACCTTTATTCTTCTTGTTCTTGACCACCTCAAACCCATCATCCACCACATCCTTATTAGTATGAGCAACCACTTCCTTGTGCACTTTCAGACACATATCACTAGTATGATCAAAGATCAAGCATGTAGAACATCTTGGAGGTATCCATTCGTACTCAATATCAATCGTAACCAATGAATGCCCTTTATCACGACCTTTAGGGACAACAATTACCATTGAATCCAATAACTCCATATTAGCTGAAACCTCAACGAGCGCCCGAGCATATGTACTTCGACCCCACGAGTTACACACATATTGCTCGTGTAGGAATCCAACATAATAGGTGTGCCAATTTGGGCCGTGATAAGACTAAGACCAACCTCCGAATAAGCAACAATCGACACATGATGAAGCTTAACCCAAACTGGTGCTTTCTTGATCTCCGCCTTTTTCAACTTAGTAGTAGGGGACCAAATATTCAAGATCAAAGGAATTGTCCTAATCAACCATGGGCCATTTCCAATAACTCCTTCCATTCCTTCCTTCGTATTGAATTAGAAAAGGAAGAAATCCTCATGCAATTGAACGCGTATCAAACCAAATCGTGCCCACGTATTTTTAACATAGTTTTCCACCAGTGGGAAAGCTAAACGCTTACCAATAAACTGCATGTACAACGTGTGCACAAATCGGGATTCAACCTCTTCAACAGCAGCATACGGAAGTGCAACTCGTGCTCCTTCAACATGCTCATCACACCGTAATTCTGAGATCTTCACCAACTTAGGATTCGATTGTTTCAGACCACCCTTGTTTTGAAGTATTGAGGAAAACAAACCCACCTGTGTAACATTTGCATTTACATGCTGATTAGCACAACCCTGATTCAGCGAACCCCTCACCTTTTCCGCATTAACAACACCATCTTCAGCAGTAGGTGTCGCATCAACATGTACCTCATCCCTCAGCAATCCTTTCTCCGTCTGCGCATCAACAATATTGATTGACGTTGTAGGCTGAACATTGGCAGCCTCCACTCGTTGATGAATCCCATGATCAACTTGAATATGTACCAGGTCATCACCATCTGATTTAGGGTATTAAACATCCCTCGAATCATCATTAATTAGATTCGCTATTCCAGCACCACCATATGCCGAAACCCTAACAGCCGTAGACTCTACCATGGTCTCCCTCAAACGCTGCATTCGTTCAGATAACGCATTAACATCAATATGCGTATGCCCTTTATTACCATCAGTTCCCCTATTATCCATGAAAAAACAAACCCTAATACTGCAAAACCCTAAAAAAACAGTGCCGTCACACCCAGTCACCCTAGAACACCTCCAAAACACGAACAACCAACAGAAAAAATCAGATCGTAATCAAGAAACCACGATAGGAACTTAGAGCGTAGTAACTCAACAACCGTACAAACCCTAGAAAACCCTAATTCGTTTTGACCTAATTCTCCCTCCAATCACACAAACATAAACGTAAAAGCAACAGAATTCAGTGAATTAGTTACTCAACAATCACGTTATATGATAAAAAAGGTAAAATCAGAATCAAAAAACAAACAAAGATGATCTTAGGCAGCGGCGGCTAGAGAGAAAGACCAATTTTATGTTTATGGTGGTTGATTAGTTTTGAAAAGTAATAATTGTTTAGCTATATGTGTAAACAGCCCTTAGGGGTTTTATATGAGTTCTTATAACATATTAATCAAGACCTAGACACCCTAAGGTGGCCTAGATAGGTAAAACACACTTTTTAAAACAAGGGTTTTGGGCAGTATGGAAAAAGGGTGATCTTAAAACGACTTTTACTAAACCTTTTGACATGATTTTTGGGTCTAACATTAACTACTCCGAGTCTAGTTTTTTAAACAATTGGCCTTTTATTTTTGTGAAGCTTATAGATACGAATTTTTGATTTTACAAGTTAAGGTGTCAGAAACTGATTTTTGAGACTAAAAATTTTAGATCCACCATAAAATATATCTCCTTAACTATAATGAATTAAATCAAGTCAGTTCTTGGGGATGATCTTCATATGTTGGGACATCTACTAGATTTTTTATAAAAATTAATAATGTGTTTAGATGGGTCAATATCATCACTATTTTTTGTATGTTTTGACAAGAATTGATTTTAGGCTAGTTTTGGGCTTTTAGGTCATACCATGGGTTGGGTATCAAATGGGCTTAAACCCTTTCACAGAGGCCTTATAGACCCATAAGGTAACCTCTCTGATTTTTATAGATATTATGGAAATTTATTTATGGGGTAACTATGTAGTGATACTTACCTTAAATATTGGCATAATGTTTTAAATATGGAAAATATGATTTTTAGTATGTCAACCACCTATTATTGGTAACCGTGTAGTATGATTTATTTTATATCATATGATGTGTATGTACATATACTTTGTAGTTCCAGTGACTCTTGGTTAGTCTTTTTAGCATTTGAGTGTGGTTCCTTGTGTAAGTGATTGCTAAACGTACATATATTCCGTCCTCTCAGCAATGACCGTCCTATCTCTTTTGATTAGATTTGTATGATCCCTATTGTGTAGTCGATGGATCGTTAGATTCAATGGTTGAAACCCATTTATCTGGGATTATCAATTGTACTTACGTGATTAACATAGCGGAATAGCACAATTGATCATAACAAGATGTTTAGAAAAACAAGATGAATTTCTCCCCAATGTTACTTGTATTAATCAATAAACACAAATAACTCTAGGCATGTATGTGACAATCCTAAAATTTCACTTATGTGCTATAAGCTACGACTATCTCAATATGAAAGTTTCGCTAGAAATTTTTGCTTTTTGTACCTTACTTGGTAAGATGAACTGCTTCTCACAACCTGAACTGCCATTACAACATATTACTATATGTTGTCAATACAATGTATATATCAAGTCTAAGATCTAAAAGTGATCTAACAAGTTCAATATTAATAAGAACACCTCAAATATAACCATGATGCCCTAAATTTCCTAAGAAACCATAGAATCCTATAAATGAGTTGTAAACTCAAGAGTGGTAAGCTATGAATGGAAAACACATATGAATAAGACATTATGGAATATTAACAAGTTGTAAACTATACTTTGAAGACATAATAATACCTAAGAATGGCAAGAACAAACCATACAGAGGTAAGTACAAATAATTGTACATAATAGTCTAGATCACCACCTAAAACCCTTGGTAAACAATATTTCAAGCAATTAATTGCATAATATCAATTCACAAGTATAAAAAACAATATACTAATTATAATCTATCATATAAAGGGAAGTTAATTGATCACAAAATGCTAATATTCACTAATTTAAGGCTAATTACAAATTAATACCTAGTAACCAAGATTAGCATATAAAATCCATTTCACATTGAATTAGAGTCTAATCTTTTGCCATAAATTATAAAACTCAACTATATATCATATTAAGAATATACATTTATTTCAAGTCAAGTTACAAGTTGGTAAAGCATAAAGTGCAAGTTATCAAAGCATAGGATCTTAAGCTCCCATAATTGTCCCTAGAATATGATCAACCTATACAAATCCTTAAACAAAAAATGTAGAATCTCTAGAAGTTATAAAAATACTATATAAGCCCTAGTATAAGTGTCTATAAAGGTACAAACACTAATTACCCAAGATAGAAAATCATTAGGATTAATGACCTAAAAACCCTTATATTAAGAAATCTACATGGAATCATCACCTAGTTCTTTTTGGACAAGTCTATTAATATTTATAGGACTTCATTAAGGTTATAAGATTATGTTAAGACAATGTAAAAGTACCCTAATGCACAAGGTACAAGATTTCAATGCATGGCTTGTAAATTAGGTCAAATTGGGTATTTTCACTCTTTAGACATGTTTACCTAAACTAAACTATTAAACCAAGTTTGAGAACTCATTGGACACTTAAAACAAAATATCTAGGACCTAAATTAAGTTTACATCAGTAGCTAATGAATGATAAATCCTTTTTCTAAGATTAAACCCTAGATCATTAGAAAACCCTAATCTACAAAAGTATACTTTCCATTTTCACATCAAACCTTTGTTAACCTTCAAACCAAGGACCCAAATCTATTAAATAGAATTTATAAACCCTAATTAAGACTTAATAATTCACTAATCACTTTCCTAAGTCTCTAATCACCAAAAACACAAACCATAAGTTACAAGCCCTAGTTTTGAAACCCGGTTTTACTATTTCCCTCTAAAACTTATTTTAAACTCTTTCCCTCCCATTCCAAGTTTGAAACAGATATTTTGAGTATCCTAAGATATTTTAGGCTATGTTTAAGTAGGTGGGTAAGCTACTTGGTTGCTATACATCATAGATCTTATCCCTATCCTTACCGTGACCATTTCTAGCCACAAACCATAGATTGGATGGAATCTAGCTTCTACAAACTTGCATAGACCTTACCTAGGAACCCTTAGTCACTAAGTTATCCATCATACACGTCCATATCTAGAAATTGGAGCCTAAGGCTTGGAATTTCTATAAATAGAGGCGAAATGAACACATAGAGACTTGTACCCCATTTCCTTTGTATCTCCATACCCATTCTGATTTCCACTTCTATATATGTCCTAGGACATGTCCCAAGACCAAAAACAAGGTCTATAATCTAGCCATTGAAGCTCTTTAAGCTTTGATAGCAAGTTGTGTTCATAAGAAGCCATAAGGAGACTTTTGGAGCTACCTAGGTAAATATAAGTTAACCAAGGCTTTGATCTTGTAATAATGTTTATTTAGACTTTTTATAATGCCAAAATTAAGTTATAAAGATAATGTAAAAGAAACTAAGTCATTTCATCATTTTAAATGAAAGTTATAAGTTAAAGATGTCTTAAAACCCTAGTTTTGTAATTTACATAAAATTATGAGAAAAAACTCATTTCAAAAGCTATAAATCTGTCGAAATGTTGTTATTAGGATTATAAACTTGTTTTGAAACTTTGTTTCCAAATCCTAGATCATTTGGTCCATTTTTGAGGTTGTTATGTGATTTTTACAAGTGTAGGGACTAAAACTGTCATTTTTGAGACTACTCAACATTTTGGACCAAAAGTGTCATTTTATAAAAGTATAAGGTATAAGAATAAATGTTGGAAAGTTTGAGGACCTAAGGTTAAATATTGAATGTTTAAAATGCAACTACTAAAACTATACACTTTAAGGGTTAAAAGTGTAATTATAGCAAAGTGTAACCAAAAGGACTAATTTTCCAATTTTGAAACTAAAAAAGATTAATTATGAATGTAAGGAAGTAACGAAAGTATCATGTTAGTAGGGAGCTTTGTACAAATATGTTCCATCTCGATATTACGTTTTGACTGAGTGGTTGGGTATACGATTTAAAGTGCCCTCGTTCTTCAAACGTTTATAGAATGACTTCTAAGTATGATGGCCCGAACAATGGTTCTAGAATTACCACCAAAATATTAATAAAGAAATTATAACCAACACTTAACAAGATTGAACAAAAGATTAAAGACTTGATACTATACACAATGTATTAATCCAGGTTTGTGTGAGATCAAGTTGTTGTTTATGAGACCAAGTTGTGGTTTGTATGATTAAGCTGTTTATCCGTGAATAAAATATATCTGATCATAGCTCGGATTCTATGGACATAAGGTGAGTTCATAGCCTCACTTTTAAATGCTTTCTAAATGATTTCAAAACCCGTGGGGGGATATATGCTAAAACTAAAATACAAGTGCTTTTAAAACTGTATGGTATGATTATTGACACTATGTTTACTAGTGTCATTAAGTCCCTTTTTAATCGTGAACCGCTAATCATTTTGTGAAAATGAGCGCTAATATTATGAATAGTACTATTTGGGGTTTGACATCCCATATCTGGTCAAGACGCGCTTGCTAGCAGCTGAAGGTTCCTACCTAGGCAAAACAGATACTCTCTATTTTGCTTGACTCAGGAGTTTAGCAAAGGGAAATTTGTTGGTTTCTGTATGTCAAGTAGCGGTGCATGAGCATAGTGCAGTATGATGACTATTTTATGTGGGTGTATAACAACGTAGCCTGGATGACATACTTGTATTCAAAACTGTTAATACAAACCTATGAATTCACTCAACCTTTGTGTTGACTTTGAGCATATATCTTAGATAAATGGTGACTAATAGCATAAAGCAACACAAGGATGACATGAAGAGGCACAAGACTGAAATTATTCTAGATTTTGGGAACCTCATATTGTAAAACTCTGATTTTTTAATGAAATATAAAGAAAGTTTATTTCATCACTCTTTTGAGTTGTTTTCTATTATTATGACTTTTGTTCTATGAAGTAATACCCCAGATCAATGTTCCGCTGCGTAAAGGTAAAATGGGGGTGTTACAGATTGGTACTCAAAGTCATGGTTATAGAGAACAAGTAAAATCTTGACTATAACTACTTTTAAAATAATTTCAAGAAAGTCCTCCGTGCCAATGCCAGTGCTACTACAAGAATGAGGCAATATTATACCAATACTAGGACTTCTACCCTGTAGAACAATGTGTAAATGATACCATGCTTATGTGTAAGTATTTATGAGCAATCAATAAGTTAGGATTTATAGACGTCTCTAAAAATAGGTATCCCTATCTCCCTCCTATTATCATCTTATCGGATTCTCAAGAATAGCGTTTTGCAAGTGTTCCTAATAACTTATCAAAGTATATTTCCACTCTCCCGATGAATAATCCTTATGATACTTTAGCAAATACATCCAAAGACCAGAAAACCCCAAAATCCGTCATACCCTTTGATGACGACCTCTATATGCAAGTTATACAAGCATATAATGAAGAAGTAAATTTTACATCTCGACACCAAGATTTTCCATCACCCTACCCTATTAATATACCATCACCTATATCTGAAACCTTACCTAAAAATACCTATGAACAATAACTTATAGATGTCCTACCCTATATGAAAGAATTTCCTCCCGAGCGTATTGAAGATCTTGAAGATAAAGTTGAAGGGCTTATGAAAGACGGAAGAATTATACAACGAGATTTTGAAAAGTTAGAAGGAGATTTAGAAGAAGCTAAAGCCAAGTTCCAGAAAAGACAAATGATACATGATGAAGAAATCGTTCAAGCTCGAGTGAAGATTTCTACTCTTGAGTTAGTCATTGAGGACATTCAAATTAGACATCGAGCCAATATACGAAGTCTTTTTGATGCCATCAAAGAACTTAAGAGGGAAAGATTAGAACATTATACTATTAAGTTGTAAATACTTTCAACTTTATGTCTTTACTTTTATATTAACAAGAGAAGCTTGTCCTGTAAGTTTAAACAAGACAAGTTATTAATAAATAAAAGTTGTGTTTCTCATCTTGTCGTTTCGTACTTATTTTTGAGAAATAAGAAACCCCTATTTCTTGGTTTTCTCACAAGTAAAATTGCGTTAATCCTAAGAAAAGCATATACTTGATAAAGTATATATTCTTTAGAAATTCTGTTATCTTCTATGATAATGATAATTATCAAGTTGAACATAACCCTCAAGTTTGAAGAAAGAAAACTTCCTAAGTTTTCTAGAAATATTATATTCTCGGATTTTGTCTATCAAAAGGTTCTTTTTGGAAAATATATATGAAATGTAAAAGAGAAGCTTGTTCTGTAAGACGAGTTTTTACATTTTTCGTTATATTCCTCTATTCCATATCAAAGAAAAAATATGTTACGATTATGCATGAGTCATATCTTTATAAATCCGCTGTAAACTTTGGAACTATGTTTCATAGTTTGATTTGTTATCCTCTTATATGAATGATAATCAACATATTAACTATCCCCTACACCCTACCAAATAAACCAAAAAAGATATACCTTGTGTTCGATAAACATTTATATGTATTCATATACATATGTGACGAATGTTTTCTGACATAAGTATACCTTGGATTCTGAATTATTTCTATTCTTTCCCATCATTCTAAACCCTAAAAGTATTTGACGAAGAATTGACGATAACATGGCTGCAATCCTGCAATTACAAACTGTCAATAAGAAGTAGTCTCGATGACTAGTTAGTTTTTGATATCCAAGGAAGAAAAGATGCTATCAGTATCACCCGTTGGATTGAAGAAGCCAAATTAATCAGTTTTCTATCGTAGTAATCATATTTGGAATTCAGAAATGAAGCTTGCTATAAGTGAGATATCACTTCATCAGTTATCTTGATGAATTATTTATATTGAGATAAAAGAAGTTCGTGAGATCACTTGGTTAAATTTCAATTATCTTTTATAAAAATGATCGAGAAGGAGAAAGGAGAATTCCACTATCTAGCGATGAAAGGAAATAACCTCGGGACATACACGAGGGAATTTCAAGAATTGGTAGAGTTAAATCCTATTCCGTAGAATGAGAAAAGCCTTCCTCAAAAGATTTTATCATGGAATTATGTCATGGAATTTCATCTGAAATTCTATTAAGGAGACTCCATCAGAAGATTTTGTTAGGAATTTTATCGAAGATTTTGAAGAAAGATTACCACTTCCAAAATCCCAATATATTGGAAAAAGTCATTTACCTCTACCAAAAGAGTAAATGGACAAGGTAACTAAGCACAATCCTGTGCAAACATCGGAAAAATATTAAGCGTAAACTCGGCAGTGAATGAACGTCCGTAAATTATAATGAAACAAGAAACTACCATAACTGGAATTACTAAACCAATCTACGGTTAATATAATGGAAATTTTCTTCTGTGTAAGAAATGCACCCTGCATCACACAGAAATTTGCACCATCTGGTGTCAGATTTTCAACATAGTGGGATTTGTAAGGGCAAGTGGCCTTATAAATCATATGCTTAGTAAGAATATTCTGTATTTTATTGGGAATAAAATACCATCTTCTATTTTTCAACATCGTTCTTCTTTAGAAAATCGTATTCTTAGATTTTATACACAGGACATCTTACCTAAGCAGAAGTAAGAAGGATATCTAGGAATATAATGCTAGAATATTTGTTTATATTCGTGTTATGTCGGAAATTTCTAAGTTAATGATTTACATTCTGTTTATTTGATTGAATTGGGACGCTTCTTCAGTCAAATAAATAAATTTAAATCACTAAATTTATAATTTTTTCCTTGCATAAAGTTGGACGCATCTTTATGTTAGTAACAATTTATAAATAGACTTAAGGAGATTCGATATAAGACAAGTATAGACCTAATAACTGGAATACTTGTGTTCATAAACTATATGCTTTTACTGAAATATGCTATTGTATGCGTGCCCAAACTATTACTTGTTTCCAAATTTCATGAATCATTAAACACATCCGTGTGCGCTAATGGGGTGAATAGATCTATTGGGTTTAACGAATCCTGTTTGTGTTACCTATACATGGGGTAATCAGGCATACTTTATTAAGAACTAAGGGGTAATCTGTGCCTACAGATTACTTGTCATGACAACCTGTCATGACAGTCACTTCGGTAAATTCTGTTAGTTTTGAGGTCATGAACTTAGTATAACAAAACATAGATTTATGTGAACGAATAGTAACTCAAAGTGGTAGACATGATGCCATATGGATCATTGTCACCTATCTTATTAGAGCTGCAGGATCTATTCCTATCTAGGAAATTGATAATATGGAAACTCTGACGAGATTACACCAGAAATAATCTGTCGACATAGAGAACAATATCTATCACCTAAGATCGTGACAAGTGTTTCACATGTTGATCCTAAAATTATACTCAAAATTTGTGTGTTATACTAATGTGTTAAGTGGAAGAACTACCCAAATACAAAACTACATACTCCATGTATGTGTTATAAGATTTGGAAAGAACACTTACAATTGGTAAAATTATCCCGTTTAACAATAGTTTTGATGCTAGAATTAAAGCAATACTATTTGAATCACTCTATCGAAAGAAGTGCCATTTACATATTTGCTAGGCTAAAATTAGAGATTTTCAACTTATGAGACCCAAAATAGTTCATGAAACTGTTATATTAGAATGAAGCTTCCTAGAACGTTGAATTATGTTAAGAATCTGCGGAATTATAATGGTGATTTAAGATAATCCAAGAGATTATTTTGATGAATATTTCTCACGATAAATAAGAAACTACACCATATTAAACAGTATCTAGTTGAAAAGGATCTTTTCTCTATCAATTACCCAAATTGATTGTGAAAAATGCGATAACCAATTCAAGATTTTGAATTGAGCAGTGACATATTGACTTGAGTTTCCTAAAGAACTCAGTAATAATTACAATCCTTTTCGTATTTTGGAATTTAAGGACCACTTATGTGATTAACTGGCATGTTTTCTATATTCCATTTGGTATTAAACTAAATACCGATAGTAAAGTTGTATTCTTGATATGTGAATAAAATTCTAAGAAAGAATTTGAGCACCTAAGAGCTATGTTTGCCCTTGATAAGCTATGTTACCCTTATAGTCTCAGGACGAGATTTCTTTAAGGGGGAGAGACTATGACAATCCTCAAATTTCACTTATGTGCTATAAGCTATGATTATCTCAATATGAAAATTTGGCTAGAAATTTTTACTTTTTATACCTTACTTGGTAAGATGAACTGCTTCTCACAACCTGAACTACCATTGCAACATATTCCTATATGTTGTCAATACAATGTATATGTCAAGTCTAAGATCTATAAGTGATCTAACAAGTTCAATATTAATAAGAACACCTCAAATATAACCATGATGCCCTAAATTCCTTTAGAAACCCTAGAATCTCTATAAATGAGTTGTAAACTCAAGAATGGTAAGCTATGAATGGAAAACACATATGAATAAGACATTATGGAATATAAACAAGTTGTAAACTATACTTTGAAGACATAATAATACCTAAAAATGGCAAGAACAAACCATAAAAAGCTAAGTACAAATAATTGTACATAATAGTCTAGATCACCACCTAAAACCCTTGGTAAACAATATTTCAAGCAATGTAATTACATAATATCAACACAAAAGTATCAAAAACAATATACTAATTACAATCTATCATATAAAGGGAAGTTAATTGATCACAAAATGCTAATATTCACTAATCCAAGGCTAATTACAAGTTAAGACCTAGTAACCAAGATTAGCATATAAAATCCATTTCACATTGAATTAGAGTCTAATCTTTTGCCATAAATTATAATACTCAACTATATATCATATTAATAATATACATTTATGTCAAGTCAAGTTACAAGTTGGTAAAGAATAAAGTACAAGTTATCAAAGCATAGAATCTTAAGCTCCCATAATTGTCCCTAGAATATGATCAACCTATACAAACCCTTAAACTAAAAATGTAGAATTCCTAGAACTCGTAAACATACTATATAAGACATAGAATAAGTGTCTATAAAGGTACAAACACTAATTACCCAAGATAGAAAATCATTAGGATTAATGACCTAAAAACCCTAAGAAATCTACATGGAATCATCACTTAGTTCTTTTTGGACAAGTCTATAAATATTTATAGGACATCATTAAGGTTATAAGATTATGTTAAGACAATGTACTAGTACCCTAATGCACAAGGTACAAGATTTCATTGCATGGCTTGTAAATTAGGTCAAAATGGGTATTTTCACTCTTTAGACTTGTTTACCTTAACTAAGCTATTAAACCAAGTGTGAGAAGTCACTGAACACTTAAAACACATTGTATAGGACCTAAATTAAGTATACATCAGTACCTAATTGAAGGATAAATCCTTATAATAATACTAAACCCTAGCTCATTAGAAAACCCTAATCTACAAAAGTATACTTCCCATTTTCACATCAAACCTTTGTTAACCTTCAAACCAAGGACCCAAATCTCTTAAATAGAATGTATAAACCCTAACTAAGCATTAATCATTAACTAATAACTTTCCTAAGTCCCTAATCACCAAAAACACAAACCATAAGTTACAAGCCCTAGTTTTGAAACTTGGTTTTACTATTTCCCTCCTAAACTCGTTTTAAACTCTTTCCCTCTCATTACAAGTTTGAAACAGATATTTTGAGTATCCTAAGATATTTTAGGCTGTTTTTAAGTAGGTGGGTAAGCTACTTGGTTGCTACACATCATAGATATTATCCCTATCCTTACCGTGACCATTTCTATCCACAAACCATAGATTGGATGGAATCTAGCTTCTACAAACTTGCATAGACCTTCCCTAGGCACCCTTAGTCACTAAGTTATCCATCATACACGTCCATATCCAGAACTTGGAGCCTAAGGCTTAGAATTGCTATAAATAGAGGCAAAATAAACACATAGAGACTTGTACATCCTAGGACATGTCCCAAGACCAAAAACCAGGTCTAGAAGCTATCCATTAAAGCTCTTGAAGCTTTGATAGCAAGTTGTGTTCATAAGAAGATATAAGGAGCCATTTTGGAGCTACCTAGGTAAATCTATGTTAACCAAGGCTTTGATCTTGTAATAATGTTTATTTAGACTTTTTATAATGCCAAAGTTATGTTAGAATAATCTAAAAGAAACCAAGTCATTTCATCATTTTAAATGAAAGTTATAAGTTAAAAATGTCTTAAAACCCTAGTTTTGTAATTGACATAAAATAATGAGCAAAAACCCATTTCAAAAGCTATAATTCTGAAGAAATGTTTTTTTATTATTATTATAAACTTGTTTTGAAACTTTGTTTCCAAATCCTAGATCATTTGGTCCATTTTTTAGGTTGTTATGTGATTTTTACAAGTGTAGGGACTAAAACTGTCATTTTTTAGACTATTCAACATTTTGGACCAAAAGTATCATTTTATGAAAGTATCAGCTATAAGAATAAATGTTAAAAAGTTTAAGGACCTAAGGTTAAATATTGAATGTTTAAAATGCAAATACTAAAACTATACGCTTTAAGGGTTAAAAGTGTAATTATACCAAAGTGTAACCAAAAGGACTATATCTGCCAATTTTGAAACTAAAGAAGATTAATTATGAATGTAAGGAAGTAATGAAAGTATCATGTTAGTAGGGAGCTTTGTTCAAAGATGTTCCATCTCGATATTACGTTCTGACTGAGTGGTTGGATATACGATTTAAAGTGCCCTCGCTCCTCAAATGTTTATAGAATGGCTTCTAAGTATGATGGCCCGAACAATGGTGCTAGAATTACCACCAAAATATTAATAAAGAAAATATAACCAACACTTAACAAGATTTAATAAAAGATTAAAGACATGATACTATACACAATGTATTAATCCAGGTTTGTGTGAGATCAAGCTGTTGTTTATGGGACCAAGTTGTGGTTTGCATGATCAAGCTGTTTATCCGTGAATGAAATATATCTGATCATAGCTCGGATTCTATGGACATAAGGTGAGTTCATAGCCTCACTTTTAAATGCTTTCTAAATGATTTTAAAACCCGTGAGGGGGATATATGCTAAAGCTGGAATACAAGTGCTTTTAAAACTGTATGGTATGATTATTGACACTATGTTTACTAGTGTCATTAAGTCCCTTTTTAATCGTGAACCTCTAATCATTTCTTGAAAATGAGTGCTAATATTGTGAATAACACTATTTGGGGTTTGACATCCCCTATCTGGGCAAGTCGCGCTTGCTAGCAGCTGAAGGTTCCTACCTAGGCTAAACATATAAACTTTATTTTGCTTAACTCAGGAGTTTGGAAAGCTGCCTGCATAAGGACAATTTCTTGGTTTGTGTATATCAAGTAGCGGTGCATGAGCATAGTGCAGTATGATGACTATTTAATGTGGGTGTATAACAACGTAGTCTGATGACATACTTGTATTCAAAACAGTTAATACAAACCTATGAATTCACTCAACCTTTGTGTTGACTTTAAGCATATATTTGAGGTAAATGGTGACTGATAGCATGAAGCAGCACAAGGATGGCATGAAGAGGCATAAGACTAAAATTATTCTAGATTTTGGGAACCTCATATTGTAAAACTCTGTTTTTTCAGTGACATATAAAGAAAGTTGATTTCATCACTCTTTTGAGTTGTTTTCTATTATTATGACTTATGTTCTATGAAGTAATAACTGAACGCTTTCCAAAAGGAAACAACAGGAGTCTTAAAGGAACCAAAGCATTGGTGACTGTAGATGGAGTGGTGAACTGGGCTGAAGATCAAGAAGAAGAAGACATTGGTTTAATGGCTCTCTCACATGAAGATACTATGGTACATCCTTGTTCTAAAGACTGTGTTCTTAAATTTAATAGCTTAAAAGTAGAACTAGAGGAACAGTATCAAAAAGTCAACACATGCACTGTAGAACTAAATGCTTTTAAACAGGGTGTTGCTAAGTTAGAAGAAAATGTAGTTTTGTATAAAAACGGTCAAAAAACTATGAAGTGAAAATAAGAATTTTAACTCTTCAAATGAGGGAAAAAGATGTGGAAATTAAAGCCTTTGAAAGACAACTTTTGAAAGTGTCAGCAGAAAATGAAGCTTTAAAAGCCAGTCTTTATAATGGAAGGGAAGTGATTAATCATTGGTAAAAGTCCTCTAAAGGATTGGGAAAACTGATTAATTCACAAATGAGGTATTAATATAAGTCAGACCTAGGATATATTGAGGACCAACCTGGGATAACTTTAACTGACAAGGACTTATCAAAGGGTATTTTGATAGTTCTAGTGAGTCAGATAGTCCACCTGAGAGTGATAGATATGCTGAATGAATGAAGGCAGTTCCTCCACCATTATCAGGAAGTTTCATGCCCCTAGTAATGATACAAGTATAGAGTTAGAAGAACCAAAGGTTAAAAATACCTCAAACTCTAGTACTTTGTCCCAAGATAAGACTGTTGTGACCAAGAACATTGTTTATCCACCTCTAGTACTTAAGTGTGTAGGTCCCACAAGATCCGAGCCAAATGTGGCTTGGGTCCCTGTTAAAAACTAATAAGTTTTGTTTGTGTGCAGGGGCATCTAATTGATGAATTGAAAGACAAAGGTATAGTAGATAGTAGATGCTCAAGACACATGACAGGGAACAAAGATTTCCTTGCTGAATTTGAAGAATTCAGAGGAGGACCAGTAGCTTTTGAAGGTAGCAAAGGTAGAATGAAAGAATTGAATGAATTCAATCTCATTTCTATATCACAATTGTATGATAAGAAGAACAAGGTGTTGTTCATAGACAAAGACTGCTTGGTGCTATCTAAAGACTTTGAGATGCCTAAAGAATCTCAAGTACTACTTAAAGTATCCAGGCAAGAAAATATGTACACCTTTAATCTTCATACTATTACTCCAACAGGTGGTATTACATGTTTGCTAGCTAAGGCTTCTTATGATGAGTCTAATTTATGGCATAGAAGGTTTTTTTTTGGTAAAAGGGTAACAATGACCCTGGTAAATAGAACCAAAAAAACGTTGAAGTACAATGAATGTGGCTGAAATACCACATTAACCGCAAGCTACAGGCAGCTTGTTAAACAAATGTTTATGACAGACCATAAACATTAACTAGTCTAGAATGATGAAAAATATAAGCTAGACAAAAACCAAGACGAAAACATAAAATTACGAAGAAAATAATAAACCATCAACATAGGATCAACCAGTTGGAGTGCTTGCCCCAATATGAGTGTTGAGAAGGTTTACTGATTCATCATAGACAATCTCGACTTCCTCCTCATTATCTTCTTCGCTAACTTGAACCACTTCTTCCATTCCAAACTTGGACAAAGTTGAAAATTTATTAGAGGTAGAAACAATGCTCATTGGATCCATACCTTTATTCAGACCACTAGGGTTGCTAGACTGCTGTGACTAACTAAATTTAGTATTCAATTTTTACCATTATCACCACTCTTACTTGTAGCATCCAAGTGATTTTTTGGACGAAAAGCAACAGACTTACCTGTTTGAAAACCCTTGCTCAATGGAACACCTCTTGGGATTTGATTCCCTAAGTTACCTTTGTTCTTCTTCCCCTTGCTTTGCACTTGTTGGAAACCATCACTATCAACATGAGTTGTCACATTTTCAACCATTTTAGGTTTAACATTTTTCGGACAAGTATCAAATGAATGGCCAAAAATACTACAAGTAGGGCATCTAGGAGGTTTCCATTCATACTCAACGCGAATAGTTTCCTTAGTGAATCCAGGGCCTTCAAGATCGCGTACACCAATAGTAATGTTTTCCATGAACTCCGAATTAGCATTCATTTCAATTAGACACCGGGCGAAACTACTACGTCCCCAAGACTCTTTACACATAGTATTAGTATAAGTGTCCATCATGATAAGCTTACCAAGACACGAAGCAATTAAACTAATACCTTCATCTTCAAACACCTGTAGCAGTACATCATGAAACTTAACCCATACCGGAATACGAGTTAGTTCCTCTTTTAGAAGGTTCGTATTCATAGTCCATTTCTTAAGAAAGATAGGCGAATTCCTTACCATCCACGGACCACCTTCAAGAACCGCATTAAGCCCCTCACAAGTCCCAAATTGAAAAAAGAAAAATCCTTTTTCATTCATCATAATACGCTTCAGACCATGTTTGGCCCAGTTATTCTTAGCAAAATACTCCACCACAGGAAACGCTATCCTTTTACCAAGAAAATAACCATATAAAGTATTGTGGTAACGAGTATTTACTTTCTCAACAACCTTCCTAGGGATCGAGATATTAACCCCTTCACAAACACTGTCACTAACACAATGAAAATTAGATGAAGATGAGACTCCATCAGAGTTAATACCTTGATTAGTGGATGTAACCATTCCAGCATCAAACTTGCAAAGTAGATCCAAAATTTCTTTAGCACGATCTTGAGAAAGCAATGCCCATAATGGATATTTATCCATCTTTAGTTTATGCATAAATACACCTGCATCACAAACCGTACGAATCGTAACACCAAATAACTCCGAAACATCATGTAGATTACACGGATGCATTCCATTAATGATGGCAGCTTTTTCAATCAAGTCAATGAAACCATCACTAGAAGAGGTTGCCTTAACCACATGGGGAAAAGCAATCATATCAGTTTCAAGTTTACACAATAATGCCACAATTTCCTTGGAACGCTCTTTAGAAATCAGTGCACACACAGGATCCTTTCTATCCTTAATTTCTTGCCCAACAGCACGAATATCTTGAATCTTGGTGATAACAACCCCAAGCAATCCAAGCACCTTTTTAATGTCAAGTGGCTGCATAGCATTAATCTTAGATGCAATAGACTCAATTACCTCAACACTTGGTTTTGAAGACATGATGAATCTTAGACAAAATCGCACTAACAGCCGATCAGTTCAACAAATAGCCAAAACTGAGAAGAGGACGTCTTTAATGCGAACTGATCCTTAAACAAGAATTAATGCGAACTGCGCAATTAAACCTTAAAACAATTGCTGCAATGATTGCTGCAAGACTTAAGTGTTAACCGCCAAGAAATTATAGGGTCAACCGAATATCTTATAGGGTCAGCCGCCACAACCTTGAAGAGTCAGCCGACACAACCTTAATTAATTCAACCTTGAAGAGTCAGCCGCCACAAGCTTCCTTTGATTGGTGGGTCCGGTTGAAGGGTCAGCCGACAATGCAACCTTAAACAATCAATCAATGCAACCTTAAATCCAAAGGGTCAGCCGACAAGATTTAATTAATGCAACAATGACTTGAATGATGATTAAATTCAATTCGCTCAAAACAAAACCACCGAAACCCTAAAAATAATAAATGCTAATCCTTGTTTAAACAAACAAAACGAAACAAACAACTTGCCCAGGAAACGTGACGATCTAAAAAAGGACAAGAACCCCCAACGAGAGAAATAATACACTCGCAAAAGACAATAACGGAAAAAAAACGAAAATTAAAACCAATTTAATTTACCCTAAAATCAATCAACCAAATAAAGACTTTGTTAACTCAAGAATAATCAGTGATTATTCGAGAAACCAGCATCATTATAAGGTATTCGGATTAAAGGAAAAAGAAAATTAGGTTATGAGAAGAAGGGATTTTTTGGCAGCCATTGATGTTTTTTAAGGTTTTGGTGGCATAGAAGGTTAGGTCATGTGAATTTCAAGAATCTTAACAGATTAGTAAATAGGAATTTGGTTAGAGGGTTACCTAACAAATCTTTTCAAAATGATTTCACATGTGCTGCTTGTCAAAAGGGTTAACAACATAGAGCCTCTTGTAAGACCAAGACTGTCAATACTATGACAAAGCCTTTGCAACTCTTGCATATGGATTTGTTTGGTCTAGTTTCTGTAAGAAGCATTAGTCATGAGACCTTTTGTCTAGTCATAACTGATGATTATAGTAGATTCAGTTGGGTTTTCTTTTTAGCTCTTAATAGTGAAACCAATGAATTACTTAAGGATTTTATTACTTTAGTTGAAAATCAGTTCACTAAACAAGTTTTAATCATTAGGACAGATAATGGGACAGAATTCAAGAATGCCGAATTTGATGAATTCTGTAGGTCTAAAGGCATTAAGAGACAATTTAGTAATCTTAGGACTGCACAACAAAATGGAGTAGCTGAAAGGAAGAATAGGACACTAATTAAGACTGCTAGAACTATGCTGGCTGATTCTCTTTTGCCAAATACCTTTTGGGCAGAAGCAATCAACACTGCATGTTATGTGTTAAATAGAGTCTTAGTGACCAAGCCTCAAAACAAAACACCTTATGAAATTTTGACTGGTTTTAAGCCAACCATAATTCATTTAAGACCTTTTGGGTGTCATGTGTCTATACTAAATACTCTTGATCATTTGGGAAAGTTTGATGGAAAGTCTGATCCAGGATATCTCGTAGGATATTCATTGCAAAGTAAAGCATATAGGGTTTATAATTTGGCATCTAAAAAGGTCGAAGAAAATGCCCATGTTAATTTCTTAGAAAATAAACCCAATGTCCCAGGAATAGGTTATGTGTGGATGTTTGATTTAGATTATCTAACTAACTCCATGGATTACTATTCTGTGCAAAAGGATTGTCAATTTAACAATGCAGGTGAGGAGTCTAGTGCAATTAATACATGTACTCAAGAAGAAGTTTCTTCATCAGATGATGATATTCATATCTGTGTACCCAGTATGCCTACTGTTACTCCCATGTCTGCTACTCCCAAGAAGCAAACCATGCCATCAACAGATGATCAAGCCTCCTAAGAGCTTCAGAGGCTTCAAGATTAAGAAAAGAATGCTACATCTACTAATAAGCATTCAGGAGAAGAATCTTTTGAGTCACAACACTCAGCAGTACATACTACACCTAGTGGTACTTCATCTACAAGTACTGCTAAGTCAAAATCTGCAAAGTCTGCTGATTCATTAGAAGATATATTACAAGCTATGGACGATGAAGACGTGTATGCTAGTCCAGCTGAAGGAATCTTCTCCAAAGCTTCCTATGATGAGCAGGGTGCAGTAACTAATTTCAACAATTTGGAAACTGAAATTCCAGTCAGTTCTATTCCTACTCATAGAGTCAACAACAACCATCCTACTACACAGATTATTGGAAATCCCAAGTCTGTTGTACAAACCAGAAGACAACTTCAAACCAATACTGAAACTCATGCACTTGTGAGTTATGTCAAACAACAGTAGAGAACTAATTATAATGATACTTAGCATTGTTTGTTTGCCTATTTCTTATCACAAGTAGAGCCCAAAAACATTTCTCAGGCTCTTGATGAAGAAAGTCGGTAGATGCCATGCAAGAAGAATTAACACAATTTGATCTACAAAAGGTTTGGATTCTTGTAGATCTTCTCTCAGGTAAGAGAGTAATTGGTACTAGATGGGTTTTCAGGAACAAGAAGGATGAGAGAGGAGTTGTTGTGAGAAATAAGGCAAGACTTGTTGCTGAAGGCTATAGACAGGAAGAAGGGATAGACTATGATGAGGTTTTTGCACCAGTGGCAAGGATAGAAGCCATTAGTTTTTTTTTTGCCTTTGCATCATATATAGGTTTTATAGTCTATAAGATGGATGTGAAAAGTGCCTTTCTTTATGGTACTATTTCAGAGGAGGTATATGTCTCACAACCTCCAGGTTTTGTAGATCCTAAATTCCCCAACAGAGTCTACAAGGTTATCAAAGCACTTTATGGTCTGCATCAAGCAACAAGTATACAACTTTATTCAATTTTCTGTTAGAGCATGGATATAGGAGAGGGACCATTGACAAAACTCTATTCATCAAGAAGAATGCTAAGGATATTATTCTAGTTCAAGTCTATGTTGATGACATCATTTTTGGTTCTACCAAGAAGTCATGGTGTGAAGAGTTTGAGGCTTTGATGAAAGGAAGATTTCAGATGAGTTCTATAGGAGAACTAACTTTCTTTTTGGGACTGTAAGTCAAACAAAGGAAAGATGGAGTATTTATTAGCCAAGATAAGTATGTTGCTGAAATCTTGAAGAAATTTTCATGTATGGATACAAGGAGTACAAGCACACCTTTTGAAGCTAAGAAGTCTTTATCAAAAGATGAACATTGAGAAAATGTTGATATTCATCTATACAGATCAATGATTGGTTCATTGATGTATCTCATTACTTTAAGGCCAGATATTATGTTTGCTGTGTGTGCCTGTTCAAGGTTCCAAGTCAATCCAAAGGTGTCACGTCTACATGCTGTGAAGAAGATTTTTAAGTATCTTAAAAGTCAACCTAATTTAGGATTATGGTATCCTAGAGATTCCACCACTAAATTGGAAGCTTACTCAGACAGTGATTATGCTGGAGCTAATCATGATAGGAAATCCACAACAGGAGGTTGTCAATTCCTAGGCAGAAGACTCATATCATGGCAGTGTAAGAAGCAAACCATTGTTGCTACTTCTACAACTGAAGCTGAATATGTAGCTGCTGCTCATTGCTGTGGACAAGTACTTTGGATTCAAAATCAATTGTTAGATTATGGGTTTAACTTCATGAACACCAAGATTTACATTGATAATGAAAGTACTATATGCATTGTCAAGAGTTCAGTATTTCACTCTAAGACCAAGCATATTGAAATAAGACATCACTTCATAAGAGATGCATATGACAAGAAGCTTATTCAAGTCTTGAAGATTCATATAGACAACAATGTAGCTGATTTGTTGACCAAAGCATTTGATGCAAAGAGATTTGAATTCTTGGTGACACATATTGGTATGCTCAACTAATAAACTGATGCATATGTTAAGGGGAGGTAACAGCTGTACAATTTTCATACTAATTTTTATTGTATAGTCTATGTTTTGTGTTTTTGATGTGATTGCACGTTGTTAGAAAAAGATAAAAGAGGTTATAATGATAGTGGAATGCATGAACTGGTCAAAATTGTGAGGTACCGTTATAACTCCAAGTAGCGCTAGCACAAGTTCAAGTACCGAGTATGTTTTATGTACTGCTACATGTCCGTTGTACCGTTAAGGGTCTCTTTTTTAAATTTGGCTGTTTCTTCGCGCTTGAGTTTGTTATTTACTTGAATACTTACTCCAATTACACAATTGATTCACCTAATCTTTTATTCTTATCTCTTGATTCTATAACCTTCTCTCTAATTTTTCGATCATCAAAAATACTAATGGCTGCTTTACAAGTGATCTCTAAGCATAATTTGGTTGCAAATCTTGCTGTGAATGATGACTCTCCTGGATTCCATGAGATTCATGGTTTCTTATCTCGAAGTCATGTTCGTTTTGCACTCACTGTAAGTCCCATTATCTCTGTTTTCATTGTTGAACAATTTTGGAACACTGTCGTGTTAGGTACTCAGTTTGATCAACCTTACATTAAGGCTAGGGAGAATCATAGAAATATATATGTAACTGAGGTACTGCTAAGGGCAAGTTTGAGATTAAATGATGAAAATGGACTTAGTATGCTTAATAACATAAAGATTCATGATGGCCTTGCAGCCATGGGCTATGAGGGTGGTAGGGAAAGTCTTACTTTCTTTAAAGCTTTATTTTCACCTCAATGGAAATTGCTTTTTCATGCTATTATTCACTGTTTAAGCTCTAAAAGTACATCTTTTGATCAAATTCCTGCTGCATTGGCATCAGCTGGTATTTGTCTAGCAAATAACAGGGTTTTTAATTTTTCAAGATTAATTTTTGAAGGCATGACTAGGAATTTGGAAGGAACTAAAACGTTTTTGATGTATCCTAGATTCTTTCAGACTTAGTTAGTGACCAGATACCTAACCTACCAGAGTTAACTGATACATGAGGTGTTCCTACATTCACAAAGAGAACTTTCTCTTTCTTGACCAAACAAGGCAATGCCTTTACAGGAATAGTTACACCATTGTTTGCTCATATGTTAGCCCAACCTGCCAACCAAAAAGGCGAGGAATCTAGCAATGCTAGTGCTTCTCAGCAAACTCCTTGTCACCAGAGTTCCCATTCCTTAGAAGATTCACAATCTTCTTCTCACAATGTTGGTGCTCCACCAAATACTGATGAGATGATCAATACACCTGCTGCTTCTATTGCTTCTAGTGGTTCACCACCAGCACAAGCACCACAGGTAGTGGATGTTGCAAATTTAACTGCTTTGTGTACTAGTTTGTCCCAACAGGTACAGGTGTTGCAAAAAGAAAAACTTGTTCAAGACAAGAAAATTGCTAAATTGGAAGGTAGCCTAATCAAGTTGAGGAACAAAGTATCACCTTGGATGAGGAAACATAGATCTATTCAGAAGGCTGCACTTCAAAAGCAAAGATTCAGAAACCACAAGAAAAGGCAACTGAATGCAACCAAACAGGGGAGGAATTATGAAGAACAACCACCTTCTTTTGATAATCAAACAAGGATCTCTGGAAATGACATCAATTTTGAGCTGGATGAAGATGTCATTGGGACTTATGAAGATGGAACTAGTTTAGAGACTGGTGCGGATGAACCTACAAACATGGAGTTTCAACAGGAAGAACCACAGCCTACTCACGAGGAGCCACAAGTTGAAGAAATGATGGTAACTCAGCCAGCACCAACACCTCAATCACCACTTCAAGTGAATTGGAGTACTTTCTATGAGAGGTTGGAGGAAATAAATGTTCAATTTCCTGTATCTTCAACTCCACCACCACAAAGACAAATTTGGTTTCATAAGAAACAGTCTTTGCAAGTACTGTCCAAATCAAGAATGAGTATTGGATCAGACAAGACTAAAGAGGTGCAAGTTGAAAAGATAGCTTCAGTGGAAGAAAGAGTATCTGAAGATACACAAGTGATTGAAGAAACAAATGTGTCTAATACTGGTGATGTCAACATTGTTGAAGATCCAAGTACTGCTAAGCCAACTAAGCCGACTGCAAGTACTACTGACATTGTTGAAGACCCAAGTACTACTAAGCCAACTAAGCTGATTGCAAGTACCGTTGGTGATCATCATTCAATAGAAAGTCAAACTCCTTTTGGAGAGGATGAGACTTTAGCCCAAATACTGCTTGACTTAAGAGAGAAGAATTCAGCTGCGAAAGCAAGACAATCAGAGGCAGAGAAGAAGACACAACAAGAAGTTCTTGCCAAAAAGGATCAAACTAAAGGTAAGAAAGTTCAAGCTTCACACCCTACTAAAGGTATAGTTATTCAACAACAAGCTCATGAGGAAAGACCTTCCAAGCTGAAGAAGAAGCTACCTAAGATTAATCCAAAGGATAAGGGGAAGAAGCAAATAATATCAAAATCTGAATATGAAAGTAATTCAGATGAAGATATAAGCAAATTCATGTATAGATTTAATCAATTAGACCATAATGAGTAATATGCTCTTAGGATGCAAGCACAGATTCGTGAAGAAGACTTACAAGAAGAACTTGAAGCTAAGCAGCATTTTCTAGAAGCTAAGAGAATCCAGCAAGAATGAAACATACAAGAGTATGATAGGATTCAAGCTGAATTACATGCAAGTGAGCTTCTTGCAGACTCATTGATAGCTGAAGAGATAGATGCTTATGATGATGAAGAGAAACCAAAACTGATTAATGATCTGGTAAGGGAGCAACAAAGATTCTTTGTTGAGAAGAGAAGAAGAGAAAAGATTAAGACTCCAACTACCATGTAGATTAGGAATCAAATGATGAACTTTCTCAAGAAAGTTAAGGGTTTCACACATATTCAGCTGGTCAAGAAGAATTTTGAAGAAATCAGGACCTTGTATGAGCAACATAATAGAAATGAATTGAATTTTGTTGAGATTGGATATGAAGCAAGATAGAATGGCTATTGAAAGACATAGAAGACATCTGCAACAACAAAAGCAATTTGGAAGTACTCCTAGAATCGAGCCAAGTACTGCTGAACCTATAAATACATCTCCAACTATCAAGACTACTTATGTGAGGAAGAATAGAAAGGAGAAGGTAAGTTCAAAGGAGGAAGAGACTGCTCAAAGAATGAATGAAGGAGATAAAGCTCAAGATATTGCTCAGACTGAAAATGTACAAGCAATACATACACAGTCAACAGTACATCTGAAGAAACGGTACATACAAACTTGGAAGAGGGTTCAACAGAATTTGAAGGAATCTCCAAGGGTGTTAAAAGAAAAAGATCAACTAAGAGAAAACAGAAAGCCAAGAGGGCTAAGTCAACAGCAGAAGATAGTGATGATGAGAGCTTGAAGAAGTACTTGAAGATAGTAAAATTTGAAGATCAATGTATTGATACAGAGATTTTTGGAAAAAGATCATCTATTGCTTGATGGATAGTCTATGGATCAAGGACTGGAAGCTCATGGAATTCAAAGAACTGATGGCACAACAAGAATATTCAGACTTTTGGAAGATATTCTTCACATTCTTGACAGACCAGATAATCAGGATCTTTTCGATTTAGTTCAAGAAGCCAGTGCAGGTAAAACTGAAGTATCACTATTATATAGGGAAATGCTCTTCATGTATGAACCACACAACTGTGATCAAGAAGCCTAAAAAAAAACCCTAATTTTTTCTCTCTACACTAGGTGATTTCCAGCCGTCACCTATCTTATTTCCGTCCTTCCATTCTCTTTCTATTTCGTATCTCATCTTTCTATCGTCTGGTCACGTAATCTCTAGAAACAAAACTGATCACTTCGTTGGTTTTTTGTATTCTAGGGTTTATTGTTACTGACGATTTGGGGATTGGGGTTTGAATTTAGATTAGGGTTTTGTGATTGGTATCTAGGGTTTGGTGTCGGCTGTTTCAATTATTATCATTTGAAATCATCTGGTTTTTTTATAATCCTCTTGTGTAGGGATTATTCTGTGTCCTACATTACCCAAATCGTTTCCTAAATCTAGTTTTGGGATCGAGTGTGGTGTTTGGGTCTGGTTGTACTTATTATTAAAATCCTTTTTTTAGGGTTTTTTCTATACCAGTGGTATTGCTGCGTGTTGTGGTTGGGAAGTGGGTTACGTAGAGATGGAACAAGGCTTTCTGAATAAGAAAACCAGGGCAATGAATCAGAATACTGATTCGAAGAAGTCGGGGTCAGGGTTCAGTCAACTTGCCAGTAAAATTAAGAGTATTGATGGTAGAATATTGGGCAAAGATGGAAAACCGTTGATTACCCGTAGATGTGTCCGTTTTACGGATACAGTTGGTGACAAGGGAGATGATCGATTGGTGGTTACTAAGGATACATTTGAGGTTTCTAAACCTCAAAACGATGCATCATCATCGACTCTAGAGACTTTGGACGTTCATCAGTCGAGTAAGGGTATAGATGTTATGACAGAATTGATTGGTGTCAAGCCGACTAGTTCTAAGGAGGGGGCCCACGTGCATAAGGTTCACGATAATAATGCGAGAATGGCTGCTGTTGTTTCTTTGCCAAAGGAAGCAATGATGGAAATAAGTGAACGATTCGTGGATACGTTGTATGGCTACTTTGTAGGTAAACGTTTGGCCTTTCCGTTAGTTGAAAATTATGTCAAGTATGCATGGGCTAAGTACGGATTGAAGCGCGTTAAGATGTATGATGGGTTTTTTCTTTTTCAATTCGAGTCTAGTTCAGGTATGGAAAAGGTTGTTAAGGGTGGTCCTTGGCATATTAAACAAGTTCCATTATTGCTGGATATTTGGAAACCGGACATGCTACTTAAGAAGGAGATGGTTTATGCGCTTCCTTTATGGGTGAAAATGATTAATGTTCCTATAGTAGCTTATTCGAAGGTGGGGCTTGAGTTGATTACTGCGAAGGTTGGTAAGCTTATGAGATTTGATGCTCATACTAGTAATTTATGTCTTCATTCGTGGGGGCGTAGTAGCTATGCAAGAGCGCTTGTGGAAGTATCAGCTGAATTTCCTCTTGTTCATTCGGTTGATGTGGAGATTCCACTTGTACATGGGGAAGGACACATAATGGCTACTGTGGATATTGTATACGAATGGCAGCCACCACGATGTGCATTCTGCAAAATCTTTGACCATGTGGGGGCTGAGTGTCCTAAGCATAAGGCGAAATCAGCTGTTAAGCTGATTAATAAACCTGTTAGAGATGCAAGTAGGAAGGGAAATGATACAAAGGCTGGCATTAAACGTCATATTAAAGGTATTCAACTTACGAAACCTAAAGCCAATTTTGTGTATCGTGCTATTGAGAAGAAGACTCAGGCTGTTGGTTCTAATGGTAAGTCCTCTAAGGTTGCAACTAACAAAACTTTTCCTTCGGATTCTAAGGCTAAGTCGAACAAAGATTTTGTCGACAAACTTAGGGAGGAAGATAAGGTACTTGATGTTAATACTGATTCTGGTCAGGATAGTTGTAATTCTAAGGAAGGTGTAAAGGATGAGAAATGTAAGCACCGTGATGGTGCTGTTTTGAGTTCTAAATCATCTGTGGTGCACACGGATTATGGGGGTACTAGTTCATTTGGTTACCCTAGTTCATCTAATGAGGTACTTAATCCCTCAGATTCAGATGAAGATGTTGATTTCCCACACGATGAGGGAATGTTGAAGCCTAGATTGAAGGAAGATATTCCCTATAATTATGATGGTTATGATGATCAAATTGCAGAATATCCGGGACAGTTTCAAGAATTTTGTGATCAATTTGATTTTAATCTTAAAAATCGTGGTAGGAAGTAGTTTTAATTTCTGTTTACATAGGATCGGCATGTCGATCTTATAGTATGAAAAGGAAAGTAGCATTTATATGCTTTTTGTTTGTGCCTATGTAACGGGCTGAGATGAGGGATTTCACCCTCATCCGTTGTACTTCAACGTTTTTTTGGAGTAATGCATTTTACCGGGGTATAAATTCCCTTTTACCCAAAAAAACTGTGATCAAGAAATGTTGAAGGAATTAGAGAATCAGGTTCCTAGTTACTGGAGATATTATAGGTCATGTGAATTGCATATTTTGGATATAGATGATGTTACCTACAATATGTGTGACAATCCGTCAATTTGAGGTCGTTATTTTATTCTCAAGTATTATTTATAATCATTATTTTATTGTTATATTATGAACTCACTCATTTTTGGGAAGAAATTAGGGTTTACATCTTAAAGTAGCATCGACTACGTCTAAACTGGAGAACTCTACGTTACGTGTTTACGTTTACATACACCGTTTTTGTAACAGTCTGACATTTTCAGATAATAAATTTATTCTTGTATATTATTTTGAAATCTTAGTTTGTGTTGGTTTATAAACTCACAAATTTACGAGAAGAAATTAGGACTTACGTGCATAATTTAACGTCTTTTACGATTAAACCAGGAACCCTAGGTTTACGTATTTACGCTTTTGTGCTCCGTTTGTGATGAGACAAATTTTATTAGAATCGTTTTGTGCCGTAGATTCATAATTTATAAAAACGTTTTTCGTAAATCGACCAGAGGGCACGTAAATCGAGGAAACTAGAATCGAGGAGTACCCGTAAATTAGTGGAGATGAGACAAGTGGGACACTTGTCCCACCCCCACTATAAGCTATACACAACAATGCCACACCATCCCTTTGTTGTCAAAACTTTAGGCTTACATGAGACACTTATCTCATAATCTCACTAAACACAAAACTCCATTTTCTCTCACACATAACAAATACATGCAATCTTAACCAAAAAGTTTTCATCAAACTCTCTTCTCTCTCTCTCTCTCTTGGACGTCCCACATCACCACCAAAACACCATGTTCATCAACTTTTAACCATAAACATCATCCATAATCAACATGAGGTGGTCATAACATGTGAAAAGGAGTTTACATGGAGTCCAAGGGCTGATTTTAAAGAAGGTGATCATACAATTGAAGGTCTCCAAAAAGTGGTCTTTCTAAGCTAAAGATTTGGTTTCAAAAACCAAGCCTTGTTCATAAAAACCTCAACCTTTTCATCATCTTGGTTGGTATAGAGATCATCTTCTTCCTATCACCCTAGTATTTTTGTAAAAATTCTTGTATATTTATTTCCAAATGTATATGTAATAGATCAATGAATGATGATCAAGTGATTGAATGGGGATTTTGTGACAATCCGTCAATTTCAGGTCGTTATTTTAATCTCGAATATTACGTATTACGTGTTTATTTAATGAGAATTTTAAATTATCGACTAACCGGGAAGGTTATGACATGAAACTAGTGTAAGAATGTCGATTAGATGAAAACCAGCACGGAATATGTTAGGTATCGATATTATATTCTCAATTTATCACAAAAATTATTTTTATTTTATTTAATCTTTATTTCTCGTGTTTTACGTTTTAACGAATGACGAGAACTATTAGTGATCACGATACCGACGGATGCCCAAATATTTATGTTTTATTATCGATTGTCTCGATATTTTATATTTTCGATGTTTTCGATTTAATTACGTTTTAAGTCGTGTCGAATCTTTATTATTTTATTTATGAAGCGTTTTAACTCTCGAAAAATATTTTTACGAAACCCGAGCCCCGTAAATATTTTCAAAATTTACAATTTACATTTTCTACCTTGTAAACTATTTAATTACTTTTTGGTCCAAAACTATGCAACTTTGGCAAATTTAGTCCCTCCACTACCTAGTATAAAAAGAAAATTTTCCACACATCTTTCCACTAACTTATTTTAAAAAAATAAAATTCATAAATCTCTCTCTCTTTCCCTTTGTTGGCCGTCCACCCTCAAACCAAATACCCTTCAAAAAATTTTGATCCACTTTGATTAATCCAATTCTAAACAAAGACCCATTCTAGAAATTCAAAGAGCTTCATATTGGTATAAAAATTTCCCACATGCATACACTTTAATTTTCTTTCAAGATTTTGGTGAAGAACATGTGTTTGATCCATTTCTATGGTTATAATTGTTGTTATTATTATTATATTTGAAGTGGATTGTTGTTGCATGCAAGATTTTTAAATATTTGATTTTTGTTAGATTACATTTGAGGTTGTTAGGAGTTAGTTAAATATGTAATGGTAATATTAGGATGATAATATGAATATGTAAATTGTTGAAATGGGTCAAAATGGTGTTTTGGTATGATTTTTAGATGACCATTTTAGACCAGTAGGTAAAAGGCTATTTTTGAATTACTTAATGTAATAAAATTGATAAACTATTAAGATATGGTCGTAGAGAATTTCGTTAGCTTCGATTTGAGCTAAAGTAGAGCTTCTAGCTCCAAAAGAGCGAGAAGTTACGCCAATTTTAGTATTCGTGTACCGGGAGACGGGTATCGGCATAATCCGAAAATTGTGGTCGATATTTGGATCGAATCTCGGGGACTATAAAATGAGTTTTAAAAATGTTCAAGGACTGATGTAAGTTTCTAAACCTCAGGTCATGAGTCTATTTTCAAACTTGAGTGTCGGTTTTATAAATGGAGTCGTTTAGATATATGAAAATGGTTTTACGAGTTGAAGGCGTAAAACTGTCCGGTTTTTGCAACTCATAGATGTGTCGGGCAGAAGGTCTTAAAAGTAATATTTTTGAATGAAATTTAAACTGAGTCTTATTCATATTATATGTGAGTTTGTGACCAAGTTTCATCGAAAACGGAATAGTTTAAGTAAGGCAAATGAGGTTGTACTTTCGGTAAGTACCGGCAGATTTTTATAAATGATATAGTCTAATAAAGTTGACATGTAAAGAGTATAGAAGTACACTTGTACTTAATTATTTTGAGAATTTTTCATGGTTTTGTATTTTGATTTTGGTATTGTTTAAGTATTATTTATACTTGAGTCATTTATTAACGAACACGCCTTATTTGGTAGGTTGCGGTCTTCGTATTTAACGGGCATCACGTGTCGTCGGCGATCGTCGCATTACTACTATTATACCAAGGTGAGTCTATAGCCTCGCTTTTATACTATCTTGTAAAGATTTTTAAAACCCGCGAGGGGGATAACATTCTTGTTTTAAAATAGAACACAAAGGACCCGATTGTATGCTAGATGAAAGTTATTTTCATAAGTTTGCTACTAGCCTTAAAAGACCCACCGAATCATGAATTGTTAATCGAATGAACGCTAATACTATGGATAGATCTATCGGGGTGACGCCCAGTCCGGTCGCGACTAGCTATCGCGTAGTGTTGTGATGCACTAGTAATGAAACATCGGATGCAATTGTATAAGAGAAATATACGCACTTGGCTAGGTGTGTTGGGCTGAAATAATATATGTTAACGTTCAATGTCGTGAGACTTATGTAATAACAACGATGATTATGTCTGATCCATATGATTGTCAACCATTGAAGGTTTATTCAGAATACTTGTGTTCGTTTATTTAATTTAAACTCTATAGATTCACGCAACATTTTTGTTGACTTTATAGCATGTTTTATCTCAGGTCCATGAAGAAGGCACTCAAAGGAAGGCGGTTTCGTGTAGCTTGCTTGTGAAATGATTTGGCCCGCTTTTCTAAACTATGTCCATTCAAAGAAACTTTTGTTGTGTATTATGTTGTGTAAACTTGAAAACAATTTGGGACCGTGTGTGAACTATTTTACCTTTTAATAATGAATGGATGTATGTTTTATTAAAACGACTCATTTTGAGGCGTTTTCTATGATATTGAGATTGAACCATACCAGTAACACCCAATGATCCTTCCGCTGCTATGACATGAAATTGGGGGTGTTACAGTTTGGCATCAGAGCTCAAGTTATAGAGAACGAAAAGATTTTCCAAAAATAAAATTTTGAAATCCTTTAACTATAACATCTGCAAGCGAAACCTCCGAGTTGCCAATGGACGAGAATAAGAAAAGTATTTATATGTTATAAATATTTAATTATTATTTATGCTTAAAGCATAATGGATTACATTTATTTATTTATAAATGTTTATTATTTGATTATTATAATACTAATACGTAATTTAAAAACGACGATGATTGTCACAGTAGAAATTCTTGTCTTTTGACTCATTCCTCGTGAATCTTCGTTCCTTGTCTTAATTCTATTCTTTGTTCTATCATCCTTTCTTTTTTCTCTTCTAGTCTATTTATTCTTATTATGTGTTATTCATGTTTTGTTATCACGAGCGTTAAATGAATACTCATTTTGATGTGAATTGTGTAACAGGATCATGCCGCCAAAACAATTGACTGAGACTCAGTTACGTGCTATAGTAGCTGATCAATTTGAGGTGTCTATGAATGCGTTTATGGCAAATATGAATAATGGAGCTGGTGGATCCGGTGGAGCTGGAGGATCCGGTGGAGCTGGTGGATCCGGTGGAGCTGGTGGATCTGGTGGAGCTGGCAATACTGAAGCTGGCAATACTGGAGCTGGCAATACTGGAGCTGGCAATACTGGAGCTGGCAATACTGGAGCTGGAAATACTGAAGCTGACAATGCTGGTGCTGGAACTGGTGATGCTGATAGACCAGTGATTCCTGAAAACAAGAAGTGTACTTATACCTCGTTCATGAAATGTAAACCTCCGACTTTTAAGGGTACTGAAGGTGCTGTTGGTTTAATGCAACGGTTTGAAAGATTAGAATCCGTGTTTCGATTTAGTGGAAGTGAGGAAGGAGACAAGGTGATGTTTGCCTCTGCTACTCTTCAAAGGCGAGCATTGACTTGGTGGAATGGAAGAATGGTGTCTGTAGGGATGAATGCTGCTTATGCTACACCTTGGGTTGAAGTGAGAAGATGGATGACCGAGGAATTCTGTCCAAGGAGTGTTATTCAAAGGTTAGAACAGGAACTGTATCAGCTGAGACTGACGGGTACTGATATCGATGGATACACAAATAGATTCCATGAACTTGCTCTACTTTGTCCAAACAAAGTTAACCCGGAATATCTGAAGGTGGAGCAGTATATTCGAGGCTTACCTGCCAACATCCGTGGTGATGTGACCTCGTCTAAACCTGCCAATATTGATGAAGCCGTCCGTATGGCCTACCAACTGATGGGATATATTATCCAAGATAAGGCTGATGCTATTGTTGAAGGTAGTAAAAGAAAGGCTGAAGTGGAAAGTGAGGATCGAGGTGATAACCGTAAATCTCACAATAGGAATCAGAACCGAAGGAGGAGCAATCCTAATGCAATGACTGAAACTGCAACTGCTGATAAGGGAACCCGATGTCAACGCTACAAAAGGATTCATACTGGTGAATGTACTAAGTGTGGAAAGTGTAACAAGCTGGGTCACAAGACTGAAGACTGTTGGGGACCAGGAAGGAAAGGAATGACTTGTTTTAATTGTCAAGGTAAAGGACACATAAAGAATCAATGCCCCAAGCCGCAGAAGAATGTACGTGGTGGTGATAATCAAGGAAAGGCCTATCAACTAAGAGAAGCTGATGCTAAGTAAAACCCGAAAGTTGTTACCGGTACGTTTTTACTGAATAACCGTTACGCTACAGCTTTATTTGATTCTAGTGCGGACAAAAGCTTTGTGTCTACAAGTTTTAGTACCTTAATTGATATCAAACCGGTCGAATTAGACGCGAGTTGTGAAGTAGAACTAGCTGATGGTAAATTAGTGAGTACCAATCGTGCGCTCTTAGGATGTTCTCTTAATCTTCTGAACCGTATTTTTAAGATAGACTTGATGATCGTCGAATTGGGAAGTTTTGATATAATTATCGGAATGGATTGGTTGTCCAAGTATAATGCGTCTATTCTGTGTGGAGAAAAGAAAGTTAGTATTCCTTTAGATGACAAGACCATAGTTATCGAAGGTGATAAATGTAATTCTCGGCTGAAAATCGTTTCGTGCATTAAAGCTCGTAAGTATATCGAAAGAGGTTGTGAGTTATTTCTAGCTCATGTATCGGAGAAGGAATCGAAGGAGAATCGTATCGAAAATGTTCCAGTCATTCATGACTTTCCTGAAGTGTTTCCGGAAGATTTGCCAGGGCTTCCGCCTCCAAGGCAAGTAGAATTCCAAATCGACCTAATCCCTGGTGCTGCACCCGTGGCTCGTGCGCCATATTGTTTAGCACCATCCGAGCTGAAGGAGTTGTCTATGCAATTGCAAGAACTATCTGATAAAGGTTTTATACGACCGAGTTCGTCACCTTGTGGAGCTCCTGTTTTATTCGTTAAGAAGAAAGATGGTTCGTTCCGTATGTGTATCGATTACCGAGAGCTGAATAAGCTGACGATCAAGAATCGTTATCCGCTTCCAAGAACTGATGATCTATTCGATCAACTTCAAGGTTCTCGTGTTTTCTCCAAGATTGATCTTCGTTCTGGTTACCATCAACTTCGTGTACGCGAGGAAGATATTCCTATTACGGCGTTTAGGACTCGTTATGGTCATTATGAGTTTCGAGTTATGCCTTTTGGTTTGACTAATGCACCTGCTGTATTCATGGACTTAATGAATCGCATTTGTAAGCCGTATCTTGATAAATTCGTGATCGTTTTCATCGATGATATTCTAATCTACTCCAAGAGCAAGGAAGAGCATGCCGAACACTTAAGAATTATCTTGAACTTGTTAAAGGACGAAAAGTTGTACGCTAAATTCTCAACGTTTGATTTTTGGCTTAATTCTGTACAATTTCTTGGACACGTGATTGATAAAAGTGGGGTACATGTTGATCCTCTGAAGATTGAAGCAATTAAGAATTGGAGTGCTCCAACTACTCCAACTGAAGTGCGACAATTTCTAGGTTTGGCTGGTTACTACCGAAGGTTTATTGAAGGATTCTCTTTGATATCGAAACCATTAACTAAGCTGACTCAGAAGAATAAACCGTTTGTGTGGGGCGATGAAGAAGAAGAAGCTTTCAAAACCCCGAAGAAGAAACTCTGTAGTGCGCCGATCTTATCGTTACCGGAAAGAAGTGAATACTTTGTTGTTTTTTGTGATGCATCTCTTCAAGGATACGGTGCTGTTCTCATGCAACGTGAAAAGGTGATCGCCTATGCCTCTAGACAATTAAGGAAAAATGAGGAGAACTACACTACCTAAGACTTGGAATTGGGCGCTGTGGTTTTTGCTCTGCGACTTTGGAGACATTATCGGTATGGTACGAAGTGTACAGTATTCACTGATCACAAAAGCCTACAATACATATTGGATCAAAAGGAGCTGAATATGAGGCAACGTCGATGGGTTGAACTCTTGAGTGATTACGACTATGAAATTCGTTATCATCCAGGAAAGGCGAATGTGGTAGCTGACGCGTTAAGTCGAAAGGAAAGGGAGAAACCGATTCGAGTGCGTGCTTTGGTGGTGACAGTTTATAATAACTTACCTGAGCAGATTCGAAACACAAAATTGAAGCGTGTAAGAAGGAAAATATTGCAGCCGAAAGATTTAGAGGAGATGGTGAAACATTTGAGACGCGATCTGATGGTATCAAATGTTTGAGAGGTAGAATTTGGTTACCATTCTTTGGTGGACTGAGAGACTTGATCATGTTAGAATCTCATAAGTCCAAGTATTCTATTCATCCTGGATTGGACAAAATGTACCAAGACTTGAAAAAGTTATACTAGTGGCCGAATATGAAAGCTGATATTGCATAATACGTCGCGAAATGCTTAACGTGTGCAAAAGTGAAAGCTGAATATCAGAAGCCGTCAGGATTACTTGTCCAACCTGAAATTCCAATCTGGAAATGGGAGCGAATTACGATGGACTTCATCACAAAACTTCCAAGGACACCGTCTGGGTTCGATGCAATCTGGGTTATTGTCGATCGTTTAACTAAATCCGCTCATTTCATTCCAATCAACGAGTGGTTCGGTTTGGAGAAACTTGCCGACCTTTATCTGAAGAATATCGTGTGTAAGCATGGTGTTCCTATTTCAATCATTTCCGATAGAGACAGTCGTTTTGCTTCTGGATTTTGGAGATCACTTCAGAAATCTTTAGGAACCAATTTGGATATGAGCACAGCCTATCATCCGCAAACCGATGGGCAAAGCGAAAGAACTATTTAGACTTTGGAGGATATGTTGCGTGCTTGTGTGATTGACTTTGGAAGTAGCTGGGATAAGCACTTACCTTTGGCCGAATTCTCGTACAATAACAGTTATCACGCGAGTATTAAAGCTGCACCTTTTGAAGCACTTTATGGGAGAAAATGTAGATCGCCCGTGAGCTGGAGTGAGGTTGGTGATGCTCAACTCACTGGACCAGAGATGATTAGAGATACGACGGACATGATTGTGCAAATCAAGAATAGGCTGTTGTCTGCGCGAAGCCGACAGAAGAGTTATGCGGATGTGAGAAGAAAACCATTGGAGTTTGATGTGGGAGATAAGGTTATGCTAATGGTATCACCATGGAAAGGTGTTGTACGATTTGGAAAACGTGGGAAGTTAAGTCCTCGTTATATCGGACCATTCAAGATTACATCTAGAGTAGGACCCGTAGCATACCAACTTGAACTACCACAAGAACTGTATGGGATTCATAACACTTTTCATGTGTCGAATCTGAAGAAGTGTTTATCCGATGAAGAACTCGTTATACCGTGGGACGAAGTTAAGGTTGATGAAAAGTTGCACTTTATTGAAAAACCAATCGAGATCATAGATCGTGAGGTCAAGCAACTGAAACAAAGCCGAATTCCTATCGTCAAAGTTCGATGGAACTCTCGGAGAGGACCGGAGTATACTTGGGAACGAGAAGACCAAATGTGGAAGAATTAACCTCATCACTTTGATTTCAACAAGCGATCGGACAAGAACGCAAGTTGATCTTCGACGGCGAAGATCCTAATTTGGTGGGGATAATGTGACAATCCGTCAATTTCAGGTCGTTATTTTAATCTCGACTATTACGTATTACGTGTTTATTTAATGAGAATTTTAAATTATCGACTAACCGGGAAGCTTATGACATGAAACTAGCGTAAGAATGTCGATTAGATGAAAACCGGCAAGGAATATGTTAGGTATCGATATTATATTCTCAATTGATCATAAAAATGATTTTTATTTTATTTAATCTTTATTTCTCGTGTTTTACGTTTTAACGAATGACGAGAACTATTAGTGATCGCGATACCGACGGATGCCCAAATATTTATGTTTTATTATCGATTGTCTCGATATTTTATATTTTCGATGTTTTCGATTTAATTACGTTTTAAGTCGTGTCGAAGCTTTATTATTTTATTTATGAAGCGTTTTAACTTTCGAAAAATATTTTTACGAAACCCGAGCCCCGTAAATATTTTCGAAATTTATAATTTACATTTTCTACCTTGTAAACTATTTAATTACTTTTTGGTCCAAAACTGTGCAACTTTGGCAAATTTAGTCCCTCCACTACCTAGTATAAAAAGAAAATTTTCCACAAATCTTTCCACTAACTCATTTAAAAAAAATAAAAAATTCACAAATCTCTCTCTCTTTCCCTTTGTTGGCCGTCCACCCTCAAACCAAATACCCTTCAAAATTTTTTGATCCACTTTGATTCATCCAATTCTAAACAAAGACCTATTCTAGAAATTCAAAGAGCTTCACATTGGTATAAAAATTTCCCACATGCATACACTTTAATTTTCTTTCAAGATTTTGGTGAAGAACATGTGTTTGATCCATTTCTATGGTTATAATTGTTGTTATTATTATTATATTTGAAGTGGATTGTTGTTGCATGCAAGATTTTTAAATATTTGATTTTTGTTAGATTGAATTTGAGGTTGTTAGAAGTTATTTAAATATGTAATGGTAATATTAGGATGATAATATGAATATGTAAATTGTTGAAATGGGTCAAAATGGTATTTTGGTATGATTTTTAGATGACCATTTTAGACCAGTAGGTAAAAGACTATTTTTGAATTACTTACTGTAATAAACTTGGTAAACTAATAAGATAGGGTCGTAGAAAATTTTGTTAGCTTCGATTTGAGCTAAAGTAGAGCTTCTAGCTCCAAACGAGCGAGAAGTTACGCCAATTTTAGTATTCGTGTACCGGGAGACGGGTATCGGCACAATCCGAAAATTGTGTTGTCGATATTTGGATCGAATCTAGGGGACTATAAAATGAGTTTTAAAAATGTTCAGGGACTGATGTAAGTTTCTAAACCTCAGGTCATGAGTCTATTTTCAAACCCAAGTGTCGGTTTTATAAATGGAGTCGTTTAGATATGTCAAAATGGTTTTACGAGTTGAAGGCGTAAAACTGTCCGGTTTTTGCAACTCATAGATGTGTCGGGCAGAAGGTCTTAAAAGTAATATTTTTGAATGAAATTTAAACTGAGTCTTATTAATATTATATGTGAGTTTGTGACCAAGTTTCGTCGAAAACGGAATAGTTTAAGTAAGGCAAATGAGCTTTTACTTTCGGTAAGTACCGGCAGATCTTTATAAATGATATAGTCTAATAAAGTTGACATGTAAAGAGTATAGAAGTACACTTGTACTTAATTATTTTGGGAATTTTTCATGGTTTTGTATTTTGAGTTTGGTATTGTTTAAGTATTATTTATACTTGAGTCATTTATTAACGAACGCGCCTTATTTGGTAGGTTGCGGTCTTCGTATTTAACGGGCATCACGTGTCGTCGGCGATCGTCGCATTACTACTACTGTACCAAGGTGAGTCTATAGCCTCGCTTTTATACTATCTCGTAAAGATTTTTAAAACCCGCGAGGGGGATAACATGCTTGTTTTAAAATAGAACACAAAGGACCCGATTGTATGCTAGATGAAAGTTATTTTCATAAGTTTGCTACTAGCCTTAAAAGACCCACTGAATCATAAATTGTTAATCGAATGAAAGCTAATACTATGGATAGATCTATCGGGGTGACGCCCAGTCCGGTCGCGACTAGCTATCGCGTAGTGTTGTGATGCACTAGTAATGAAACATCGGATGCAATTGTATAAGAGAAATATACGCACTTGGCTAGGTGTGTTGGGCTGAAATAATATGTGTTAACGTTCAATGTCATGAGACTTATGTAATAACAACGATGATTATGTCTGATCCACATGATTGTCAACCATTGAAGGTTTATTCAGAATACTTGTGTTCGTTTATTTAATTTAAACTCTATAGATTCACTCAGCATTTTTGTTGACTTTATAACATGTTTTATCTCAGGTCCATGAAGAAGGCACTCAAAGGAAGGCGGTTTCGTGTAGCTTGCTTGTGAAATGATTTGGCCCGCTTTTCTAAACTATGTCCATTCAAATAAACTTTTGTTGTGTATTATGTTGTGTAAACTTGAAAACAATTTGGGACCGTGTGTGAACTATTTTACCTTTTAATAATGAATGGATGTATGTTTTATTAAAACGACTCATTTTGAGGCGTTTTCTATGATATTGAGATTGAACCATACCAGTAACACCCAATGATCCTTCCGCTGCTATGACATGAAATTGGGGGTGTTACAGATTTTATGTCATTAGATTAAGCTAACAAGGCTAAATCTACAAGTAAAACATGATGAAATCTTGACTAATCATATAGGCTGTTTAAAACAGTAGGTTTCAATAATTTTACTTGGTTAAATGGATGATATTATTGGATATAGAGATAGATAATTGATTTTTACATAACTTGTGAGTTGGCCATACAATGGAATGTTAAAAATGACCAAGATATGGCCAAAACACTTTTGTAGTCAAATATGTATGGTTTGTTTTGGAAGAATTATTAAAAATACTTAGAAGCTGTTTGAGTAGTAGCTATAAAAGAGTTATTTGTAGCACACATCATGTAGTTTATTCTGTTTAAATTTGATGTTCTATCTCCTTGTAAAACTCAAGATATGACAAAAATGGTGGACTTGACTTTAGAAATCAGATTTCTTAATAAACTATATAATATAAAAATTGCACTCAAAGTAAATACTATTATTAAATAAGTATATAAAAGCCACTAAATAATAATAACTATTATAAAATAAGTTTATAAACTATAGTGCATAAATATTACATTTTAAAAACATGATACACAACTAGTTTTTCTAAACTACTAACTATATAAAATTTTTACGTCTTTTCGGCTAAAACCGAAATTTAACGTTTTCGCCGAATAGAACTTAGATGGTCGGACCCGTCTAATATAACATTTTTATAAACCATATACTGATATGTAAACATATTTGACAAGTAAAAATCGACAAAACCGAAATTTGTAACTAATGGACCATAATGGGCCAAATTAGCCTTGTTCACTAGGCCCAACTAGTTTGGTTTAATGTTATTGGACTTACTCATGGGCTTAACCCACTTGGGCCCAACATGTGAGTATGGGCCTGATCTTAAAAAGATAAATATACTAATAAAATGATATTGGACTCTTAATGGGCTTATTGGGCCTTAACATATACATGGGCTAAACTTAGTATGATTAGACTAAGTTAACTAATACCTAACAACTAGTAATGTTGTATAAGGTAATAAAACCCCACTTGATCATCATGTTATGACATCATTACATATACATAACAACTTTTATAAAGTTATTTGACGGTAGTCTAAGACCGAGTATTATATGTTTAGGTTTCCGTGATCAAGGCATGTACCATACATCCTAATTGCCGATAACCCGCCTTCCCACACCAAAGTGAGTTCATAGCCTCACACTCTTTTAAATGTGTTATGAAATGTTTTATAAACCCGCGAGGGAGATAACATGCTAGTTTTTATAAAAATAGAACACAAGTAGTCCCGATTGTATGCTTATTGATATGGACCCGAATGATTATATGACCCAATGAATAAAACGAAATGGATTATTATTAGTTAGGTTATGTCATTAAAAGTCCCATTAGCATGAATTGTGAACTACCGGGATTTGGTAGACGCTTATGCATATAATAGTACTATCTTGGGAAGATCACCCCAGTTCGCACCTTAACGGTTGATCCCCGTCGTGCCACATTGATTGGTAAGTGAATTTATGTATGAGAGGATTTATATAAGCGTGATTATTGTGACGACATGTTGTTTTAGATGGGCAAATGAATTCGGGGCTAACTACCTGAAATATATTATAGAAAGGTAACAGTGTCATGAGGCTTGTAATAATCCGACAATAATAATGATAAATGTAACACTGAGGCTACGGTCTCAGGAATATTGTATGATAAATAATTTGAATTACAATATATTGCCTGACTAGCAATATGGGGTCTTTTTTATATTTATACATGTGTTCTGATTTTACATAACGGTTTTATATAACGGTTTTTACTATACTTTAAACAACGTTATAAAACGTATTGTATGATTTACGACAATGGTTCGTATAATGGTTTTGAAAGGGCAAAGGCCTATATTATGATTTACGACAAAGATTCATATAAAAATGCCTTTGGCCTATTTTATGGCCTACGACAAAGAAATGTACAAAATGATTTTCGGTAATGATTATATACCGGTGATATGTATTAATGGTTTTTATTAAACTCTATGGATTCACTCGGCGTTTCGCTGACTTTTAACATGTTTTATCTCGGGTACTTGAAGGTAATTCTCGGGAAGACAACAAGAATTTATGGCTTCGCATTCAAATAAAAAATTTCCATTCAAATGTTTTGTAAATTTGTATGACATTCTATGACTTGAGGACCGATGTAATTTGATATTCATGAATGGAAAATGCTTTATTATTAAACGACGCGATTTTTAAGCGTTGTCTATGATTTGAGTAATGTGATATCCCGTAACACCAACGAGTCTTCCGCTGATTTGAAACATGAATATTTGGGGGTGTTACAGTTTGGTACCAGAGCTCTCGTTATAGAGAACGAAAGATTTTTAAAACCAAGGTTTTGAATAAAACATTTCAAAAACCTTTTAACTATAAATATTTTTAATAAATATTTTGAGTAAAATGTTTAAAAATCTTTTGACTATAACGGTGCCGAAGAATTCCTGAGTTACCGACAAGGCGAGACTGAGAAGTGTTATTTTAATATATATATATATATATATATATATATATATATATATATATATATATATATATATATATATATATATATATATATATATATATATATATATATATATATATATATATATATATATATATATATATATATATATATATATATATATATATATATATATATATATATATATATATATATATATATATATATATATATATATATATATATATATATATATATATATATATATATATATATAACTTGGATTATATGTATATATGTTGTAATTTGATTACATGATTGTTTGATGATCATTTTAATACTTATACGAGGTATTTATACGACGTAGATTGTCACAAGGAACCCTAACTCCCCTAGTAAATCAATCGAAGCTATTTATATAGGATTGTAGCTATTCCAGATCTAAACCAAGTTGTGGATATTTATGATCCCAACAAAATGGTTGATATTCACAGAGATGTTGATATTAGTTGAATGTGATATTGGAGAAGAATTGTCGAGATTGAATCTGATACCGATGTCATGACGATCTTTCCTTATAGAGTGGAGTTTGACAAAACCTAACCACCTAGAAATGTGTCATCTGAATCGGTGTCACCCAATTCTTAAATTTGAAATCGAAAAGGTGAATGTTGCACTTGAGGCTGTCATTGGAGCCTTTACCCAAAAGCCTTATGCCACTTGTACCTTTCCGAGAAGTCTAATTGAATGTGTGAGTCATTTCATACTAGTGACTCATTTGATAGTTATTGTTATAAGAGATATAGAATTGGAAATTAAGTGTTGTTCATATCGAGCTTTTATTACCCTTTCAAGGTTTAAGAATAAGGTTGCAAGTATTGGAGAATGAGGTAGGATGTCGCATTGAGTATGAGTTGGTTGAAACTTGAATAGAGTCAAGTTTAACTAGTATGGAATACGAGATTGTTAAGAGGAAGTCGTTAAGTCCTGTGGTTGAATTATAAGGTTTTAAATGATTGTTGGTTCTTGTTAAGGGTTGTTCCTAGGCCATTGTCCAATGACGAGGATGCCCAGTGTCCAAGAAATAAATTGAAGAAATCTTCTTCTAAATTGGGACCGATGGATCTTCCAGGACAGGTGGAACACCTAATGACTCAGGAAGATTAGTATTCATTGTAGTATCTTTTAAAATCCCTGACTTAACTAAGATATCAGTTGGTAGGACGAGTCCTTGGAATTGTATGACATGGCGACACGTAATGTGTGACGGTACAATGTTTGACTTGTTTGTGATTAATCAAAAGACTACCTTTGATTACTAAATCCTACATGTATCGATGTTATCTATCTTTTCTTGCTTCTTCCTAATGTTCGCATAGGTGATGCAACCATTGAACAAGTACTCATTTCAGATAGAGTTGCGTTGTAGATTCTTCTCTTTGTATTTCTGAGTGCCATCGAGGTCATGAACCTCATGAATATTTGGCTAAGCTCATTTCCTATCATATCGTAGTTAGTTCTTGGTGACAACTCTTTATCACTCTTTTGCAGATCACTCATTGTTTTTGTAAGTTAAAACAGTGTCCCTTGAGAAAAAATTGAATTTTCATCACCATATGGATTATTCAAAGTGAGACTTATAAGTAATCGTTATCGAAATAAAGTTGTTTATGAAATACCTTGGAAAACTTAATTGCTTCCATAACGAAGAACATCTTTGTAAATTTATTTTGATTCTTATTCCAGAATTAAGCATGAAAATATTTTTATTTTAAACATGATGACAAAATTTTGACGAACTGAGTATTGCATCGTTAATCCTAAAATTGTACATAGTTGCGCGCCTACGTACAATTTAGAAGGGACCATACAAGGCTGATTAGTAGTCACCATGAAATTGTTAATAAACATTACATTTTTCTTTGTAATTGTGAAAGATTAAATGTTTTATGAGATCTGCAAGAAGTGCAAAATAGGGACATATTGTTAGGGACACCTACATATGTGCCCGTACCATTTATTTTTCCGAATCGGATTTACTCATCTGCGGATGTTGTCTTATTTGACAATTGACGTCCCCTTCTTGTTCAATTCTTTCATGGCAAGATTCTTTGGAAACTTTTCTAATTATCGAGTGTTGATACTCGACTGGGTGTTTCAATGTTCTTATCATCTCTTTGATTAGATTCCATTTGAGTGGCATGGGTAACGATCCGAGGTGCTTTCGAATGCGTACTCAATTCATGAAAACATGGGATAGATCCATATTTGTTAATATTTTCGTCTTTATCTGATTTGAAATTCTCTCGTGTAAATCATGCGTTGACCTTACTCTTTTAATGTTATCTATGTCTCCAGATATCCTTGATTTGTGAAGGGCTACAAGTTATTCTTAGTCTTTTGAGAAGTTCTCGATAATGAAATTGGAAAGTTGGTAGTGCCATTAGAATGGATTGGTTAATTATGACATGATGTCATTGTCTTAATTGATGGGAACTCGAGTAGAATTCCCCTAAAAGATAAGATGTCGATTATCAAGATTGATCTAAATAATTCCTGATGGGTGACTGTATCTTGCATTTAGGCTTGAAATTATACCATGAATGGTTGTGAACTAGTCATAGATCTTGTAATCTAGAAAGAACTTAAAGTAAATTTATTAAAAGATGTTCCTGTTATCTGGGACTTTCTAAGGTATTCGTTGATGAATTACCTAGACTTCCGCCAATAAGGCAAGTTGAATTTGGTATTGATTATATTCTCGGTGCTACACCTGTGGCATGTGCACTGTACGTCAGCACCATTTGAATCAAAAGAGTTACCGTGCAACTGAGAGAGTTGTCGGAGAAAGCTTTTATTCTACCAAGCTTGTCATCATGAAGAGCTATGGTGTTATCATTCCTTATATTTAATGATTACCGTGAGCTGAATAAATTGACGATCAAAGTTTATATCCATTACCCAAGATGAAAGATTTGTTCGATCATTTACAAGGTTCTAGCGTATATTCAAAAATTTGATCTACGGCATGGTTATCATCAACTTCGCATCCGCCAAGAAGATTATCTATTCCAATCACTACATCCAGAACTCGTAATGAACTTTATGAGTTTCATGTTATGTCGTTTGGATTGACCAATGCACATGTAGCATTCATAAATATGGTGAATCACGTGTGTAGGCTGTAATTTGATAAATTCATGCTTGTGATCATTAAGGACCATCTGTTTGTTTCTAAGAATAAGAAGGAGTTAGTAATCATCTATAAACTACCCTAAGCTAGCCGAGAGGCGAAAACCTGTACCCTGAGTATTTATTAAGTGATTTAAGGCTTGATCCTTTATATTCTTTGACCGTGTGATTAATGGTAGTGGAATCTATGTTGACTCTTCAAAGATTAGAGCCATTAAGGCTTTGGGTTATACCAAAAAGGATGTGCGAAGATGTTTTGACAGATATTTATCGAAGGATTATTGAGGAATCATTCCCTCATACCCAGATCATTTAACTAAACTCCATTAGGAGTAGATGTTTGTGTATACCTCAAGACAACCTAAGAGGGATTGAGGAAATCATATAACCCATGACATGGAATTTGGAACGACAATTTTTGCTCTTCAACTAAGAAAAAATTGACCAAATTATAAACAAAGATTTTTAGAACATTTACAGATCTTATTAATTATTTATGATAAATCGACAAAAAATGTGTTAATTAAATTCAAATTTATTTTGAACATTTTTCTATAATTGGACGAACTGAGAAATTTAAAATTTTTTACGTTTACGTTTCATAAATTAAATATATATTATTTATTTACATGTAATATTTATCGACGCTTTAAACGTCGGACTGGGAAAAAATAATAAAGATAATAGTTGAGACGGAACTAAAACTTAGAAAATATGAAGAAAAAAAATTCTGAGTGATTATGGTCATGATATTTATTTCATCGGGGAAGGTGAATGTAGTTACTAACACATTATGTAGAAAGGATAAAGAACCAATTAGGATGTGTTCCTTAGTAATGACCGTGCAAAATAATTTGCCCGAGCAATTTAGAAATAGCCGATGCTTGTAAAAAGGATAATATATATGATGAAGGGTTTCGCGGCTAATGAGAACCATTAGAGATGGGAGCCGATGGCGTTAAGTGTTTAAAAGGTCGTTTCTGGTGGCCTAAATAGGGAGGATTTTGAGATTTAGTCATGTTGGAATCTCATAAGTTTAAGTATTCTATTCATGCCATTTCTGATAAAATGTATCTTTACCTGAAGAAGTTGTATTGATGGCCAAATGTGAAAGCAGACATCGCAACATATGTTAGTAAATGTTTAACTTTTGCGAAGGTCGAGGCTGAACACCAAAATCCATCAGTATTGCTTTTACAGCTTATTATTCCTGTTTGGAAGTGGGATAGAATCACCATGAATTTTATCACAAATCTTCCAAGGTCATCATTTGGATTTGATTTGATTTGGGTCATCGTCTACATACTAACCATATCCGCTCATATCATTCCAATTAATGATAGGTTCTCGATGGAGAGGTTGGCTCATTTGTATTTAAAGGAGTTGTGTAAACATAGTGCGACTGTATCAATCATCTCTATCAAGATCCTCGCTTCGCATCGAATTTCTGGTGATTCCTTTAGAGGTCATTAGGAACGAATCTTGATATGATTACTGTTTACCACCCCCCAATCGGAAGGGCAAGGTGAAGGAACGATACAGACATTAGAAATCTTGATTTGTGCTTGTATGATTGACATTTGGTAGTGTCAAGGATGAGCATTTACCTTTGGATAGGTTATCATCGATAATTACCGCTTTAGGATTGAGACCGAACCTTGCGAGGATCTATATAAAGAAAAATATAAGAACACCTGTAGGTGGGAGTTTGGATGAAGATACCTGACCCCGCGAGACCTAAAATGATTGTGGAAACTAGGATCTGATTATTGACTGCCAGTAGTGGGCAGGAGGTTATGTGAATATGAAATGTAGATCTTGAAGTGCAGGATGGGTAGCAAAGCTATGCCGAGAATTTTTCATCATGGAAAGATGAATGTATGATCTGAAAGATCATGGGAATCTAAGTCCCTGTTGTATGGGACCATTGAGATAATGTAAAGATTTGGTCTGAGAGGCATATAAGCTAGATCTACCCTAGGACTTCAAGGGATGCATGAATTATGTTTCGTATAACGAACTTGATAAAATGTCTATCAAGTAAAACAAAATCTGATTATTTCTTAATGGAGTTAGATCAGCGAGAAGTTGCATTCATCAAAAACCCATGGACATCATGGATAGAGAAAGTAAGTCAACTTAAGCATGATCGTATTCCCATAGTTATGTTTGATGAAACTCGCATAATTGTAATGAATTACACTTGAGAGAAATGATTGAATGTGGAGGAAATGCCCACGTGTCTTTAACTCTATAAGAACCGAGTAGTAAGATGAATTGATCTTTGAGGACAAAGATCCTCTTTAGGGGAAACTGCTCTGACAATCCGTCAATTTGAGGTCGTTATTTTATTCTCAAGTATTATTTATAATCATTATTTTATTGTTATATTATGAACTCACTCATTTTGGGAAGAAATTAGGGTTTACGTCTTAAAGTAGCATCGACTACGTCTAAACCGGAGAACTCTATGTTACGTGTTTACGTTTACATACTCCGGTTTTGTAACAGTCTGACATTTTCAGATAATAAATTTATTCTTGTATATTATTTTGAAATCTTAGTTTGTGTTGGTTTATAAACTCACAAATTTACGAGAATAAATTAGGAATTACGTGCATAATTTAACGTCTTTTACGATTAAACCGGGAACCCTAGGTTTACATATTTACGCTTTTGTGCTCCGTTTGTGATGAGACGAATTTTATTAGAATCGTTTTGTGGCGTAGATTCATAATTTATCAAAACGTTTTTCGTAAATCGACCCGAGGGCACGTAAATCGAGGAAACTAGAATCGAGGAGTACCCGTAAATTAGTGGAGATGAGACAAGTGGGACACTTGTCCCACCCCCACTATAAGCTATACGCAACAATGCCACACCATCCCTTTGTTGTCAAAACTTTAGGCTTACTTGAGACACTTGTCTCATAATCTCACTAAACACAAAACTCCATTTTCTCTCACACATAACACATACATGCAATCTTAACCAAAAAGTTTTCATCAAACTATCTTCTCTCTCTCTCATGGATGTCCCACATCACCACCAAAACACCATCTTCATCAACTTTTAACCATAAACATCATCCATAATCAACATATATTGATCACTACTTGGAAGGATGATGATTTGAGGTGGTCATAACATGTGAAAAAGAGTTTACATGGAGTCCAAGGGCTGATTTTCAAGAAGGTGATCATACAATTGAAGGTCTCCAAAAAGTGGTCTTGCTAAGCTAAAGATTTGGTTACAAAAACCAAGCCTTGTTCATCAAAACCTCAACCTTTTCATCATCTTGGTTGGTATAGAGATCATCTTCTTCCTATCACCCTAGTATTTTTGTAAAAATTCTTGTATATTTATTTCCAAATGTATATGTAATAGATCTATGAATGATGATCAAGTGATTGCATGGGGATTTTATGTCATTAGATTAAGCTAACAAGGCTAAATCTACAAGTAAAACATGATGAAATCTTGACTAATCATATAGGCTGTTTAAAACAGTAGGTTTCAATAATTTTACTTGGTTAAATGGATGAGATTATTGGATATACAGATAGATAATTGATTTTTACATAAGTGGTGAGTTGGCCACACAATGGAATGTTAAAAATTACCAAGATATGGCCAAAACACTTTTGTAGTACAAATCTGTATGGTCTGTTTTGGAAGAATTATTAAAAATGTTTAGAGGCCGTTTGAGCAGTAGCTATAAAAGAGTTATTTATATTACACCTCATGTAGTTTATGCTGTTTAAATTTCAGGTTCTATCTCCTTGTAGAACTCAAGATATGACAAAAATGGTGGACTTGACTTTAGAAATCAGATTTCTGAATAAACTATATAATATAAAAAGAGCACTCAAAGTAAATACTAATATTAAATAAGTATATAAAAGCCACTAAATAATAATAACTATTATAAAATAAGTTTATAAACTATAGTGCATAAATATTACATTTTATAAACATGATACACAACTAGTTTTTCTAAACTACTAACTATATAAATTTTTTACGTCTTTTCGGCTAAATCCGAAATATTAACGTTTTCGCCAAATAAAACTTAGATGGTTGGACCCGTCTAATGTAACATTTTTATAAACCATATACTGATATGTAAACACATTTGATAAGTAAAAATCGACAAAACCGAACTTTGTAACTAATGGGCCATAATGGGCCAAATTAGCCTTGTTGGACCACTAGGCCCAACTAGTTTGGTTTAATGTTATTGGACTTACTCATGGGCTTAACCCACTTGGGCCCAACATATGAGTATGGGCCTGGTATTAAAAAGATAAATAGACTAATAAAATGATATTGGACTCTTAATGGGCTTATTGGGCCTTAACAAATACATGGGCTAAACTTAGTATAATTGGACTAAGTTAACTAATACCTAACAACTAGTAATGTTGTATAAGGTAATAAAACCCCACTTGATCATCATGTTATGACATCATTACATATACATAACAACTTTTATAAAGTTATTTGACGGTAGTCTAAGACCGAGTATTATATGTTTAGGTTTCCGTGATCAAGGCACGTACCATACATCCTAATTGCCGATAACCCGCCTTCCCACACCAAAGTGAGTTCATAGCCTCACACTCTTTTAAATGTCTTATGAAATGTTTTATTAACCCGCGAGGGAGATAACATGCTAGTTTTTATAAAAATAGAACACAATTAGTCCCGATTGTATGCTTATTGATATGGACCCGAATGATTATATGACCTAATGAATGAAACAAAATGGATTATCATTAGTTAGGTTATGTCACTAAAAGTCCCATTAGCATGAATTGTGAACTACCGGGATTTGGTAGACGCTTATGCATATAATAGTACTATTTGGGGAAGATCACCCCAGTTCGCGCATTGACGGTTGATCCCCGTCGTGCCACATTGATTGGTAAGCGAAATTATGTATGACAGGATTTATATAAGCGTGATTATAATGACAACACGCTGTTTTAGATGGAAAAATGAATTCCGGGCTAGCTACCTGAAATATATTATAGAAAGGTAACAATGTCATGCGGCTTGTAATAATCCGACAACAATAATGATAAAGGTAACACTGAGGCTATGGTCTCAGGAATAGTGTATGATAAATGATTTGAATTACAATATATTGCCTGACTAGCAATATGGGGTCTTATTTATATTTATACTTGTGTTCTGGTTTTACATAACCGTTTTATATAACGGTTTTTACTATACTTTAAACAATGTTATAAAACGTATTGTATTATTTACGACAATGGCTCGTATAATGGTTTTGAAGGCAAAGGCCTATATTATGATTTACGACAAAGATTCGTATAAAAATGTCTTTGGCCTATTTTATGGCCCACGACAAAGAATTGTACAAAATGATTTTCGGTAATGATTATATACCGGTGATATGTATTAATGGTTTTTATTAAACTCTATGGATTCACTCGGCTTTTCGCTGACTTTTAACATGTTTTATCTCAATTACTTGAAGGTAATTCTCGGGAAGACGACTAGAATTTATGGCCCACATTCAAATAAAAATTTTCCATTCAAATGTTTTGTAAATTTGTATCACATACTGACCTGAGGACCTATGTAATTTGATATTCATGAATGGAAAATGATTTATTATTAAACGACGCGATTTTTAAGCGTTCTCTATGATTTGAGTAATGTGCTATCCCGTAACACCAACGACTCTTCCGCTGATTTGAAACATGAATAATTGGGGGTGTTACAATATACTACAAGAGAAGAGTTATCCATTCAAAAGAAGATTGTTGGAAAGAATGTTGGAACAACAATTGGAAGTTACAAAAGGATCTGTTGATGCTTTGGAGTTGATCAGAATGGTTAAACAACAAATCAAGGATTTGAAAGATGAGGAAGAAGCTGAGAAAGAGCCTTAAGTGTTTGACTTTCAGTCACGCTTCACAAATGGTTCTCTCACCATGTCTAACACACATAAGAACTAGCTAGTCCATAAGCAAACGGTTTGTGGTAAAGACTTCTCAAATCCGTTGAAAGCTGGTAGTTTGCTAAAAACTATATGGTTCTGACTCACCTTGTTTAGAGACAAAGAATTGGCTAGTCCTAGACAAACGATACTAGGTAAAGACTTCATCAAATCCGTTGAAGGTTGACAATTTACCAAAAATTGTAGGGTTATCAGTACACCTTATTCTTCATGAATAAAGTATTGGCTATTCCAGAGTGTACGACTAACTGGTAAAGAATATATCAAATCCGTTGATAGTTGGTGATTTGCTAAAAATAATGAAGCCAATACAGATTGGTTTTTATTGTTAACTGTTTTATTTCAGGAATGAAGATTGCAAGCAAAGAAGTATTCAAGAAGAAAATACTTAGAAGGTTTTGTCTAATCAAATCAAGACTGAAGTTCATGATTCAGAGTTCATTGATTTAACTCAAGATAGCAATTACTGATGCTGCAAATACAAATGAATGTTTACAAGACATAAGAAGATCATAGTTTGAAGACAAAGACGATGTTCATGCTGTTTGAAGATTATCTTATCAGAAGAAGAACTACATTGAAGTGTTTGGCTACATTCAGTTGGATACAAATACAAATTACCAAGTTCAATCCAAGGATGAAGGAAAGACTGAAGACATGTATTTTAAATACATCCAGTACAAAAGAAACAAGAAGATAACAAGTTATCATTCTTTTTTAGGGGAGGATTGTTGGGATTTATTTGTTAAGTGTCAAGTACCGTTAGTATTATTCAAGTACTGTTAATTATCTTTCAAGTACTGTTAGTGTCAACGCGGTACATAATAAGTACTGCTACTTATAAAGTAAGTACTGCTATATTGATTAGGACGAATATATCTTTGTATAAGATATGTCATAGTTATAGTTAGAGTATATCTTATGTGATATACTTAAATAGTTAGAATACTGATAATATATCGTATGTGATATAGTTATCTTTATAGAATATCCTAAGGTTTCTAGGGTTCCTTACTCTATAAAAGGAACATAGGTACAATGTCATTCATGTACCTCATTCAAGTCGATTAATAAGAGAATCGAATAGTTAAAAGTAATTATGTTCTTCTGTGCTTTATAAATTAGATTCCGCATAAGTTATTTACTTTGAGTAAGAGTTCTCAAAGTGTTTTAGTTTGATTACAAACTACTATACTAGTTCTTAACAGAATATAGATCCAATCAAAGGGATCGACAATATGAGCCATAACAAGATGTTGATATTGAAAACAATGGTAATATGTCCCATGATGTATGAAATTATCATGTGAGGGAGGAAGAACACAAAAGGGTGGTGGGGGAAAAGAAGAAGTTCCACAATCAATATTCTTAGAAGAAGAAGAAATATGATCTTGAGTGTTCTTGGGTGAATTCAGATTGAAAGAGATTGGGTAAAATGAAGGAGAATCAAGGCTTTCATTTGGTGAATAAGATATTTTGATTTAAGAAATGATGCAAAATGCTTAGGGTTAAATAGAGAAGGTACAAGATTATTTTGGGGTGGTAAAAGGTTTTAAATAGGGATTCCAAATAGTGTTGGAGCAAATTTGGAGTAGCAGGAATCTCGAAATTTGCAGTCTCTAGCCGTGGTTCTTTATCTCCACCTGCGGTTCCATATATATATGAAGTCGTGGGTTATTTGGAGAACCGGCTACAAAGGGTTGGTTTTGGGGGATGATGAGACTACATTTATACATAGTCTCATCATCCAAATCGGGCTTAAAATGCTATAAAATATCATAAAATACCGGAAAATATGCTTGTGTTTGTACTTTGTGTATTTTAGGTACGGATATCGTGAATTTAACAAAAGAGAAGAAGAATCAAGCAAAAAACGAACACGGGAAACGAAGCCGTACAAAGAACCGGACCCGAATCATGAATTTCCAAAGAAGTCCTTGAAGTTTGAAGATTTATTAAGAATGGTCCCTCAACTATTGATGACTTGTCACTTTTAGCCCTTGTAAATCTCAAATATTACAATTAGGTCCCTTAAGTTTCAATATTATACAATATGAGCCCTAGAAGAATCTCAAAATTGCGTGAATAGTCCTTGATGCAAGATTGAAAAGTTTATGTAATTTGCCCAAACTATATAACAAAGGGAATATGATTGATAGGCTGATGATACTTTGTTTGCACACAAATTGAAGATCAAAGGGTTGTTTTGTACACATATCAAACCCAAATCAAACCTTAACCCGAAATAAGCCCACACCAACACACAAGCCCACCAACAAACAAACCCATTACCCCTAACCCGTCCTTTGCCCGGTTTAATTTATAAATCTGGTCAGATAGTCAAACAAGCCTTAAAAACGTGCTAAACACACAATTAAGTTCCCAAACAGATCATATACCACTGTTTATCATCCCTCACCCCTATAACCCTAGAGGACATAATTACCCTAAACCAAAGAGGTAATTAAAAGTACTTCTACCTTTGTGCTATTCACCCATTACCAAACATTACCACATACCCAGAAAACGACATCTCAATACCTTATCCCCCCACAACCACATACTTTCACGTGATACTGTACACCATTGACCCCTTGACCCAATCAATGTTTCTAGTGCAATTTCGTGCGCCCAGAGTTTTTATGAACGCCCAAGATCTTTTCAAAACAGATGGCCAGCACATTCCATCACATGGGTTTGTTTCTTACTAAAAATTCAAAAATCTTTAAAGGGTAGTTAAGGAATTTCATGACTACGGTTTTACTTTGTTTATGTAATATAGAATTTTCATTTTAGCAATATATAAGGATAAGTCGACATGTAACTATCCTTTGTTCTAGTTCTCACTTTGTAATTTTTTAATAAAAAAAATAGTTAAAGTTTTCTTTTAATATTTTCAAGTGATACTGAGTTCCACTTTTATTTTATCTTAAGTTTAATCATTTCCATTTTTATGAAATTTAGTTAATCTTATCAAATATCAACTGTTGGTTCAAGGACACTTGACCAAGAGTTGTGTTTTTAGCAATAGCTTATAGGAGCTTGGTTTGGTTCATTGGTTGACACCCAAGGAATAAGACTAAGTTTGTATATGTTGCATTTGTTCCAAAGTATTTTCAAGTTGTGTGGTTCACATATTTTTCTTAAAATATCTTTTTGTTTTCTTCCTAACTTGCAAGCCACTGTTTCAAAAGCCCTAGTCAAAGCTCTTGACAAAGCCTTTGACTGACCTATTGAAGCTTTTGGTTTGCCTTGTGTTGTGTCTTAATTGTAGGTACTCAAGATATAACCATCATTCATTCATTCATTTGTGCCCTCTTGGTGGACTGTTGTAGTCCATCAAGAGGTCTTGCATCATTTACATCTTCACAAGCTCTCAATAACCCCTACATTTCAGAAACTTAAGGGCATTTAAGCTTGATGTGTAAATGGACTGAACAAGTCCATTTGTGCTAACCCATTTGATTTTCCTTTTTTATGAGATTTTGTGGAAATTTTGCTTTAGTTGTTCTTGGTATAAATTATAGTTTAGTTTGTGTTTTTTATAAGTTTGATGCATGCTAGAATAGGTCTTGTTGGTTTTCAAGTTGATTTGATCTAAGTTAGTTTGAAAAATTTATTAAATAGTAAGTAAAGGGGGTTTGGGATTAGGCAGTATGAGCATGTGGTTGACAACACATGCTTGTTTTTTACCCTTTACTTCTTTGGTGTGTTAGGTTTAGTGTAATTTTCATTGGAGTTTTAAAGCAAAAGTCTAGTTTTCAAGTTATTCCAAAAAAATCTGTCATATAGCATACCAATAGATTGTAGGCTGTGAATTTGTGTTTTAGTTTGTTAAATTTGGGTAACAACTAGGTTTGGTATAGGCCTAGGATTATGTGTTGATATTTCATGGTTAGGTAACTCCATTTATAAGGATTGGTGGTTTAAATCTCATCTTTAGGTAAAAAATATCAGCAAAAACACCCATTCTTTTGTCTGTCCACATCAATAAGTGTGTTTTTGAGTTCTTTTAGTTTCATTTTTGGTTCAACACTAGTGATTAGGTTAGGTATAAGTGTGCAATAGCTGGTATCTAAGTTTTGTGGGCTTTTGGTAGCTCAAATGTGTATGTGTAGCCTATTATTATAGCAACCCACCACCAGACCTCACTTGTTGCCTTTTTTTTATTTTCTTTAATTGTTCATGAAATTTGTGGATTAAGTGTTGCTTGTTTTTGTGTTTTTTGTGCTATACTTGAGACCCTACAACCCACTGGTTGTAGGGGTGCCCTTGTGGCCCATCAAAACTAATCATTCCCCAAAGACAGGCTCCCAAAATACCCACAACAAGTTTACTGTGCAAACTATCCGATATCTTTCTTTTTCTTTAACACCAAACATCGGACAACATGTGCATCGTTTTCTGATAGGTTTATCGGACAAAACATACAGTAACTTTTGGCTTATTCTTGTTAATTACCTTATTTGTTTTGTCTTATTCGGATTATTTTCAACTTAATTTTCATTTTCCATTTTTCCTTTATTCTTTAGCGTACAATAAACTTTTAGAAAAAGATTTTAGATTTTACCCCTTTTTATTTAATTTCTTATCACTAATTTAATTTTAAATTATTTTTTAGGCATTTAAAAATAGGAAATTAGTTTTAAAAGTTCTAGAAAAATACTTTTTAGCATTAAAATATATAAGTGAAGTTTTCATTTTATAAAATCTTAGTTTGGACTTTTTGTTAATTTTATTTAATTTTAGGGCTTTAATTAGCATTTAAAATTAAATATTAAATTAATAATAAGTTTAAAAATATTTTTATTGAACTTTTATTCTTATTTATATTATTTAGGACTTAATTTTGATTTTTAATTAATTTTTAGTTTAAATCTTTAATTTCGTCACATCTTTACATTTTAATTTACGTCGTAGTTTAATATTAGCGTAATCGTCTTTTAATTTTCTTTCTTCTCAGATCCAAAAACTTTAGTAATCCAAAGACGTAATTATATTATTGGCATTAAACACACACAACTCCTTTGAGGAACGAACTCGCAATATCGGTCTTCACGTTTTCCTAAACGCGTTGACTTAATACTTGTCATTTATACTTGCTTTTCCTAAAGTAAGTGATACATGCGTTTTCATTGGGTTCGGATTTCTCGGAATCCTCTCGAATTGATCACGGCTCTAAGTGGAATGATTTGTTCTTGGTTAATAAAAAGGTGTTGGTTTGTTTATCTATTTAAAACTAATGACAAATAAGTAAGTGTCGAAGAGTAAAATTAAAGTTTGGAAAGATTAAACTAGATTGACAAGTTAAAAGTAAATGCTTGAAAACGTAAAGAAAAGATTAGACAAATACTTTGAAAACTTAATTGAATTAATACTTAAAAACTTGTTCTATCGGAATATGGAAAATTATTTCTATCGGAATGCATTAAAATCAAAAGCATCGGAATGTAACTACAACGACCCATCGGAATGTCAAAGTAGAGTCCATCGGAATGTCAAGGTAAACTTCTATCGGAATATGGTCTATCGCAAAGTGCAGCTTATCGGAATGATCTAGATCGGAATGTATGAAATCTAAGCACACCTATCGCAATATTATTCAGATCGGAATGTTGTACCAGATCGGAATGTAGCTGTCGAGAATTGGGCAGAGTTTCGACTTAAAAAGGACCTTAGTCCCGTCGGAATGTGCGATCGCAATAAGCGATCGCAATCCAGATCGGAATAGGGGGAATTACTACCCGATCGCAAAGTAGAACCCTTAAGGTTTATTGCGATCTAATCCACTGAAACCGTCAGAATATACAAAACCCCAATATTGCGATGGAGTGCAAAACTAATCCGAAAATGGTGAAAAGCTGAAATCTCAATAAACATATACAATAAGCTATTTTAACCGGGACTTTAAATAACTTAAAAAGCTAAAATTTGACAACTTTTAAAAACGAGAAATCATAAACTTAATAAACGAAGCTTTTGAATGACTAAAAACTTGATGAAATCCGAAAACAATAAGCTTAAACAAGAGTTAAGCCAATAAGCATGGAAGGCCTATAGCTTATCCGTGTGAGAGCTTAAAAAGAAACAAGAAAGATTAAACTTTGATCACAAACTCATCCACAAATCCAAACCGTATGAAATTAAACAATCGGATCAAGGATTTAGGTGAAATAAGAAAAGTAGAAGAAGATTAAATAACTTAAAAGCTTAACTTGAATGAGATTAATGAAATTCAAAGTAAAAAGATTAAAGAAAGCTTAAATTTGAAAGATGAAAACAAAGAAAAAGTTTAGTGAGAGAATGTTTGGAACTTTCTCTCTCTAAAACTAGAGAAATGAAAAAAACTAAAACTAAGACTAACTAAGTAACTAAGTGCTCTAAAATTGTGAAGTGGGATCTTTATATAGGCGTGTGATATGGGCTTGTGTATGGGCTTTGGTATCAGGCTTCTTTTCTTCTTTCTTCTTTTGTATTTACGTTTCTTTAAATAAACGTTTCCGACTTTGGATTTTGCGAAGTGTCGGTGAATAATTCCAACTCGTCTTATAATCTTTTGTTTAATAGACTCGAGTTCTTCGACATATATGAATCTTCCATCTTTGGCTCTATTCTTCGATAAATCTTTAAATAGGCACAATGACTTCAAATCTTTTGCATCTCTTGGACAATAGACTTCGTCTTGAGTCTTTTTTCTTCAATAAAACCCGTGCAATCCCATGTTTTCTTCAATATTCATCCGGTTGACTCTGAAAACACAATAAACACAAAAACCACGAATAATTCCAAACAAATGATATTAAATACGTGTTTTGGTCTTGTTTTAGCCAGAATTAAGTGGTAAAAGGATGGGTGTTTACACACCTATCAAATCCCCTACACTTAACCATTGCCATGCCCTCATGCAATGCTTAGTGATAAAGCAAATTTACACTTTCCTCATAATCAATCAACCTTGGCCTTATTAAAATACTACTAAACAAAAATTAAAATACTAAGAGAAATCAAAACTTCAAAGTAAACAAAAGGATGGAAATAACTTGCAAAGAGATCAAGGACTTACATTAGGGCTTTGGTGCTGCGAAGATTTATCACCCTCAAGTTTCACGTTCCCCAAACTAAGCTTAAAAACGAGATCATTGTTATTATAAGTTAGCAATTCAAACACTTACACACATGGCTTAATTATATGCTTAAACTCCCTTATTCCTAGTTGTATCTCTTATATTTTATTTTTGTCTTAGAATGATCATGAAGATGCATTTTTGGACTTATTTCGATAGTTTATTTAGGCTGAAAGCAAAGTAGGACGATTAGATCAATAGTTAGCTAAAGGACAAATCTCTTAAAACTGCTTCTCGGGATATCAAAAAGTTCATATCTTGGCATAACTCGGTTCACGATTTGAGACCTTTCTCGGGCCGATATTTGGCATGTACTTCATACTTCATATTTTCGAGAGACGTTCTTGAGATAATGGTCTTCTCATTGTAATAGAGTTTCTTCACTTGGAGACTTTTGAGGGGTACTCCAACTTTGTTGACCACGACTTCATGATTATTTCTTCAATCTCTAATTGGGATTTTGAGATACAACGATCCGCCTCCTTTTCGGACTTGGATCTATTTATCCTCATACCTTGTTAGGGTCTTTTCGGATAGACTTCTCCATGATCTTTATAGGAGTTGATTGCTTTTCATCGTGAGTCTTGATCCTTCATATTGATTTTGGGAATAATGCTTTTCACATCACTTTTGGATCTTCAACAATAAAATGGAATCCTCATGCCTTGTTAGGGCCTTTTCGGACTCGCCAATCTTCGCGCCCCGCTTCATAAGTTATGCCTTGGCTATGAACTCTTATCATTACCGAGCAACTTTCAAACGATCTTAGGCTAGAAGCTAAGTAACTTTTCAAATCGTACGACCTTACTTATTGCAGATAAATTATTAGCAAGTGATGGGAGAATAGGGAAATAATTACACCAAGTGAGCTTGTGCAAGAATACCGACTTATAATTGACTCTATCATTTCTCGTCCTCCACAATTTAAAATCTCAAGTAATGAGACTCGTGGATACTTAGCCTAATAAACCAATTAAGGTCTACATGGTTAAGGATACTAGCTAGAATAAACTTGGATAAGTCTATTCGGGTTGAGTCAAAATAATCGCAACGGGCCTAATATGTCAAAGATTTCAAAACTAGCTACACCACTTTATTAATATTTTTGACTTTATTGCAGGATATATACATATGAAAGCAACGATAAAAATTTAAAAATTACGACTAAATGGCCAAAGTTAATAAAAAATTTAAAAAATGTTGAAAAATATGATTTTCCGGTTAAATGAAGGCATTTTCAGGGAAAAGTCCACTTAAAACTTCGATAGAAATCCCCCCTACACTTAAGATAAACATTATCCTCAATGTTTAAGCATGTGGAAAAAATCTCCCCTACACGTAGGACATTGTGCACGTTGGTTAAATCAAGTTAAGGAAGAGACGACTAACGTGTGATCAATTTCAAATGTGAGTATGAAGAAAATTGAATCACGATAGTTGAGAGATAGAACCGGATTTCGGATAACACGGGAGCATGGTTCTTCGGAGATTCCAAAAGTGCATTCATCCCTGTAATCACATCACCACACAAATACAAACACCTATATAGGTCCCCCTACACTTAGGAGGTTAAAACATAAAGGGATAGATACTCGGGTTGCCTCCCGATGAGCGCTTGTTTTTGATAACCGAGTCACGAGCCTGACTCGACCCAAAGTTAGTTCATGGGGAACGTGGTGAGGGATGGAATCATCTCCTGAGAGATGTCTTCACCAAAGTACAACTTCACTCGTTGGCCATTCACCTTAAAATTCGGTCCATTAGGTTGAGCGAGCTCGAGAGTACCATATGGAAAAATTTGGGCAATGGTGAATGGGCCGGACCAACGAGATTTCAGCTTGCCCGAAAAGATTTTCAATCGAGAGTTAAAGAGTAAAACTTTGTCTCGAACTTGGAACTCTCGGTTCTTAATCTTAGAGTCGTGAATGAGCTTAGTCTTTTCCTTATAGATCAAAGAATTTTCATAAGCCTCATTCCGGAGTTCATTCAGCTCATTGAGTTGGATCTTGCGTAGGTCACTGGCTTTGTTGATATCAAAATTAGCCCATTTCAAGGCCCAGTAAGCCTTGTGCTCCAACTCAATGGGGAGGTGGCACGCCTTTCCGTACACGAGACGATATGGTGTACAACCAATCGGAGTCTTGTATGCGGTACGGAAAGCCCACAAAGCATCATCAAGTTTATCAGCCCATGAGGCACGATGCTCTCCCAAGGTTCTTTCAAGAATTCGCTTTAATCCTCGGTTAGAGATTTCAGCCTGGCCATTAGTTTGTGGGTGGTAGGCGGTGGAAAGACGATGATTTACACCGTACTTAGCCATGACTCTAGCAAATTGGTCATTGCAAAAATGAGTCCCGCGATCACTAATAATGGCACGAGGCATACCGAATCTAGCGAATAGCGATTTTAAAAAGTTACAAACCACCCTTGCGTCATTAGTAGGTAAAGCTTTGGCTTCAACCCACTTTGAAACGTAGTCAACGGCTACAAGGATGTATTTGTTTCCTTTAGAGGAAGGGAATGGCCCCATGAAGTCGATACCCCAAACATCAAAGATTTCAAATTCTTGAATGAAATTCTGAGGCATCTCATCTTTATGTGTGATCTTGCCTTGTTTTTGGCAAGCATCACATCGTTTAACCATCTCGTGAGCATCACGGTAGATGGTGGGCCAATAAAATCCCGATTCAAACACTTTTTTGGCGGTGTAGTTGGGACCAAAGTGACCACCGGTGGGTCCTTTGTGGCAAGCGTCAAGGATTTCTAAAGCTGTCGGTCCATCAACACATCGGCGAATAATCAAGTCGGCACATTGTTTGAAAAGATACGGGTCATCCCAAAAGTAAGTCTTGATATCTTTGAAGAACTTTTTCTTTTGCTGGGATGTTAACCCGTCAACGAGAATTCCACCCGCCAAGTAGTTTGCAATGTCCGCAAACCACGGGGTTTCATCAGCAGTCGAGTTGATAGACATTAAGGTCTCCAAGGGAAAAGAATCATTGATTTCTTTGTTCGGATGATCCCCTTGGTAAGGATCCTCAAGTCTACTGAGATGATCCGCGGCTAGGTTTTCAGCTCCTTTTTTATCGCGAATTTCGATTTTAAATTCTTGGAGTAGCAAAACCCAGCGAAGAAGTCTTGGTTTGGAATCTTGCTTAGTCAACAAGTACTTCAACGCGGAATGATCGGTGTAAACGATTGTGGTGGAAAGGACAAGATAGGGGCGGAACTTTTCAAAGGCATAGACAACAGCTAAAAGCTCTTTTTCGATTGTCATGTAATGCAATTGAGCCCCAATCATTGTCTTGCTAGCGTAATGGATTGGTTGGAAGTGTTTGTTCACTCTTTGTCCCAGAACCGCTCCAATAGTATAGTCACTAGCATCGCACATCAATTCGAAAGGCAGCTCCCAATTAGGGGTAACCAAGACTGTTGCCTTAGTTAGCTTATCCTTAAGCGAGTTGAAGGCTTCAAGACACTCTTTGGAAAAGATAAAAGGAGTATCTTTTTCCAAGAGTTGGGTCATCGGGCGAGCGATTTGAGAAAAATCTTTGATGAATCGACGGTAGAAGCCCGCATGACCCAGGAAACTTCTCACACCCTTCACGGTTGAAGGTGGAGGCAACTTAGCGATAACATCGACTTTAGCACGGTCTACTTCGAGACCGGCTTTGGAGATCTTGTGTCCTAGCACGATGCCCTCTTTTACCATGAAATGGCATTTTTCCCAATTAAGAACAAGGCGAGTGTCTTCACACCGCTTAAGCATACGTTCTAAATTGGCAAGGCAAGCAGAGAATGAATCGCCATAGACCAAGAAATCATCCATGAATACTTCCATAGTGTCTTCCACCATGTCATGGAAGATAGCCATCATACACCTTTGGAACGTCCCAGGAGCATTACATAAACCAAAAGGCATGCGTTTGTAAGCAAATGTTCCATAGGGACAAGTGAATGTGGTCTTTTCTTGGTCTTTGGGATCGATGGGAATTTGAAAATACCCGGAGAAACCGTCTAAGAAGCAGTAATAGTCATTACCAGCTAGACGCTCGAGCATTTGATCCATGAAGGGAAGAGGAAAGTGGTCTTTTCTCGTGGCATCATTGAGCTTGCGATAATCGATACAAACTCTCCACCCAGTAACGAGACGAGTGGGAATCAACTCGTTGTGTTCATTGGAAACAACGGTTATTCCGCCCTTCTTGGGCACACAATGGAGGGGACTTACCCACGGCGAATCCGAAATAGGGTAAATCAAGCCGGCATCAAGAAGTTTGATAACCTCTTGTTTGATGACGTCATGAATGCGAGGATTAACCCTTCTTTGGCTCTGGATTGCGGGTTTAAAGTCATCTTCCATGAGAATCTTGTGAGTACAAAAGTTCGGATCAATTCCGCGGATATCGGAAATTTTCCAAGCAATTGCCCTCTTATGATCTTTAAGCACGGCGATGAGGCGAGATTTTTCTTCTTCTTTCAAGTCCTTCGCGATGATGACAGGCGACTTCTTGTTTTCTTGAAGGAACACGTACTCGAGATGGGGCGGCAACTCCTTAAGTTCTAAATCCGGAGGATTTTCGATGGGAGGCGTTTTCAAAGTCGGAGCATCGATAGCAATAACCGTGGGAGATGGTGGAGAAAGATTGTCTTCTTTGAGAAGGTTTTCAAAGAAACACATGTCGTCATCCCAATCGGTGGGAGAATCGTCATTTGTTAAGTGCACATCTCTCATGGTGGCTTCAAGATCTTTCCAAAAGAAATCACTTTCTCCAAATAGAGACAGTGATGAATCAATAGAGGAAACGGTCTCAACATTGGGAAGAGAGGTAGGAATACTTTTACAAGCATCTTTGAAGTGTTCTTCACAAGCCTCATCAAGAACGTCAATACAATTAACACTCTCGTTGGAATAAGGTTGTTTAGACAACTTTCCCATGTTGAAAACAATTTTATCGTCACCCACTCTCATGATAAGCTCACCGGCTTCAACATCGATGAGAGTGCGACCGGTCCTCAGGAATGGACGACCAACAATTTATGGCACATGAGGGTCCATCTCGTAGTCGACGACGACGAAATCGGCAGGAAAAGTGAATTTGTCGACTCCTACAAAGACGTCTTCGGCTATCCCCATTGGATAAGCAACCGTACGGTTGGATAATTCCAAAGTCATTTTGGTGGGGACTAGCTCAGGGAGAGATAATTGCTTCCAAACGCTTAGAGGCATTAAATTAATACTGGCACCTAGATCGGCTAGGGCCATGCAATTCTCTACTCCCGGGAAGTTACAAGGGATTAAGAAACGACCCGGATCACCAAGCTTGGTTGGCAATTTCCTTAAGAGCACTGCAGAGCAATTCTCATTAAGTTGGGTGTTAGCAATATCAAGAAGCTTCTCCTTGTCACTCAGAAGATCTTTGAACATTTTTGCGTACTTAGGCATGTGAGCGAGAGCCTCAGCGAAGGAGATGTTAAAATTCAATTGTTTAAACATTTTAAGAAAGTTCGAAACCTGAATATCGTCCTTGCTTTTGAGCTTCTCTTTCCTCAACCTTGAGGGATAAGGTATATCGGAAGAAGAGGAAGGCTTTGGGAGAATAGGATCACTCACATCCTTGGGTGGAGGAGGGGTAGAAGTAAGAGGTGGAGAAATTGGGGAAAGAGAAGCATGAGGAATAGGAGCAGGTGACTCGTTTTCCTTAGTCACAATCACCGGTAGATGTATAGGAAGCTCGGGTTCCTTGGTACCTTTGCCACTACGAGTGGTGATTGCTTTCATCTCCCCTCTTGGATTCGCAACGGTGTTACTCGGAAGAGTACCCGAAGAAGAGGGTTGATTACCTGGAAGAAACTAGCCATCATGTTTTTTAAGTCATTCGTTTGACTATCCAAAGTATTTCTCATGTCAGCTCTCAGATCGTTCCCTTGTTTCACCAGGTCTGCTTTCAAGTTGAGCACTTCCCGCTGAAGATTTCCCACGATCACATCGTTAGTCCTCATGTAGGTTTCCACTTCTTGGTGTAAAGCGGTGGGTTGGTTGGGAGGAGCATTGTATGCGGGTGGTTGATAAGCAAGTTGCTGGTAAACTTGGTTGTTTCTTTGAGGTGGATTTTGTTGTTTGTGAGGTGGTATGTATGGTCCACGAGATTGTTGTTGTTGTTGAGGAGGGCGGTTGAGGTTTTGTTGTTGGTTTGGGTTGTTAGGATTAAAACCGGGTGGTGAGAGATAGTTGTTTGAGCGGTAGCTAAGCAGGTTTCGGTCTCCTTGAGGACGAGCTTGATAAGCGGTTTGAGGATAGGTGCCATATGCTGCATTCACGTTCTCAGAAGGGTAATCTTGGGTGGCAGTACAAGTGGTGTAAGAGTGAGGACCCCCGCATATCTCACATGGTTGGTTGACAACATTAACTTGAGCGTTTTTAGCGTTGATGTTGTTGGTGTTGTTGGCGGTGTGGGTAACAAGCGATTCAAGAAGCGTAGTAAATTTGTCAAGTCGCTTGTCACTATCACTAGTACTAGCACTAGCGACATTGGTCCGCACACTCTTGGTTTGCACACGAGACTTATTTTCAATGATATCCCAAGCAGCATTGGAAGTCTTAGCCAAAAGATTACCCCCCGAGGCACTGTTTAGTGAATCTTGGTCATTCATGCTTAAACCATTATAAAAAGTGTTAATTTGGTGTACTTTGGTAAAACCATGTTGTGGGCATTTTCTTAAAAGATCTTTGAAACGGTCCCAAGATTCACTAAAAGGCTCATCGTACTTTTGTTCAAAATTAATGATTTCATTACGCAAAGCGGTAGTACGAGAGGGTGGGAAAAAGTAGTTGATAAACTTGGTCTCCAAATCCGTCCACGTAAGAATACTCTGTGGCGGTTCCTTAGCAAGCCAATGTCGGGCTTGTCCCTCTAAAGAAAAGGGAAAAAGTTGCAAACGGATTACCTCTTGTGGAACACCATTGAATTTGACCGTATTCGTGAGTTGCAAAAATCTCTTGATGTGGTCATGTGGATCATCAATGGTACGTCCCAAGAATGGTTGAGTAGAGACCATCTGGATAAAACCGGATTTGAGCTCAAAATTGTTGGCTGCAATCGCGGGTATAACAATTGGATCATTGTTACCATCTACATGTGCTTGCATAAGTTCAATCATCGGGCGATTATCCGGTAGAGGCTCATTGTTTTTGTTATTATTGTTGTTGAAAGGTGGATTGTTATTGTTATTATTATTGTTTTGAGGTGGGTTATTGTTGTTGTTTTGTAAACCGGCCATGTCTAAGTCTTCGAGAGGCTCAGGCTCTTGATAAGACGTTGATCGTGTACGCATGCACCTGTAAAAGAACTAACAAGGCAAAAACAAAGCAGAAATATTTTTGGTTTTTTATGTTTTTTAATTTTTAGGATTTTTGAAAATTTTATATTTTTTAGGGTTTTTGAAATTTTTTATGAAAAAGTAACGTTCACGGGGAACGGATCCCAAAATCCAAGTTCTCACAAAAAACTGTTGATCTTAACAAGAAGAGCCGGCAGCGGCGCCATTTGATACAATGGTTTGCTATGGTTCGGATTTTATGTCTCGGAATCCTCTCGAATTGATCACGGCTCTAAGTGGAATGATTTGTTCTTGGTTAATAAAAAGGTGTTGGTTTGTTTATCTATTTAAAACTAATGACAAATAAGTAAGTGTCGAAGAGTAAAATTAAAGTTTTGAAAGATTAAACTAGATTGACAAGTTAAAAGTAAATGCTTGAAAACGTAAGAAAAGATTAGACAAATACTTTGAAAACTTAATTGAATTAATACTTAAAAACTTGTTCTATCGGAATATGGAAAATTATTTCTATCGGAATGCATTAAAATCAAAAGCATCGGAATGTAACTACAACGACCCATCGGAATGTCAAAGTGGAGTCCATCGGAATGTCAAGGTAAACTTCTATCGGAATATGGTCTATCGCAAAGTGCAGCTTATCGGAATGATCTAGATCGGAATGTATGAAATCTAAGCACACATATCGCAATATTAATCAGATCGGAATGTTGTACCAGATCGGAATGTAGCTATCGAGAATTGGGCAGAGTTTCGACTTAAAAAGTACCTTAGTCCCGTCGGAATGTGTGATCGCAATAAGCGATCGCAATCCAGATGGGAATAGGGGGAATTACTACCCGATCGCAAAGTAGAACCCTTAAGGGTTATTGCGATCTAAACCACTGAAACCGTCGAAATATACAAAACCCCAATATTGCGATGGAGTGCAAAACTAATCCGAAAATGGTGAAAAGCTGAAATCTCAATAAGCATATACAATAAGTTATTTTAACCGGGACTTTAAATAACTTAAAAAGCTAAAATTTGACAACTTTTAAAAACGAGAAATCATAAACTTAATAAACGAAGCTTTTGAATGACTAAAAACTTGATGAAATCCGAAAACAATAATCTTAAACAAGAGTTAAGCCAATAAGAATGGAAGGCCTATAGCTTATCCGTGTGAGAGCTTAAAAATAAACAAGAAAGATTAAACTTTGATCACAAACTCATCCACAAATCCAAACCGTATGAATTAAACAATCGGATCAAGGATTTAGGTGAAATAAGAAAAGTAGAAGAAGATTAAATAACTTAAAAGCTTAACTTGAATGAGATTAATGAAATTCAAAGTACAAAGATTAAAGAAAGCTTAAATTTGAAAGATGAAAACAAAGTAAAAGTTTAGTGAGAGAAAGTTTGGAACTTTCTCTCTCTAAAACTAGAGAAATGAAAAACTAAAACTAAGACTAACTAAGTAACTAAGTGCTCTAACATTGTGAAGTGGGATCTTTATATAGGCGTGTGATATGGGCTTGTGTATGGGCTTTGGTATCGGGCTTCTTTTCTTCTTTCTTCTTTAGTCTTTACGTTTCTTTAAATAAACGTTTCCGACTTTGGATTTTGCGAAGTGTCGGTGAATAATTCCAACTCGTCTTATAATATTTTGTTTAATAGACTCGAGTTCTTCGACATATATGAATCTTCCATCTTTGGCTCTATTCTTCGATAAATCTTTAAATAGGCACAATGACTTCAAATCTTTTGCATCTCTTGGACAATAGACTTCGTCTTGAGTCTTTTTCTTCAATAAAACCCGTGCAATCCCATGTTTTCTTCAATATTCATCCGGTTGACTCTGAACACACAATAAACACAAAAACCACGCATAATTCCAAACAAATGATATTAAATACGTGTTTTGGTCTTGTTTTAGCCAGAATTAAGTGGTAAAAGGATGGGTGTTTACACACCTATCAGTAAGTACAAAAATCCTACATCATTTTGGCGCCGCTGCCGGGGAGGTGTTTTAGTGCCATTATATTATTGTGTTTGTGTGAGTAGTGCGTTTTTGCTTTTCATTTTTGGAAAGCGTATATATCGTACATACTCGTGTTTATTTTCTTATTGTTAAGAGCCATAAAAATAATTCGTGTTAAATAGAAATCTGTTAACACAAAATCGTTTTTCGTTTTTATTGTGAATACTATATTGCAATACGTAGAACAATTAATACACAATAGTATCCAAATATACGAGAAATCGCACCTCGATAGTGGGCGTCCCGGTCATTATCGAGTGTATCGAATTCAAACGAAGTCAAAGACAAAATAGATAAGTACTCTTAATTAGTTTAATCTCAATTGATACAAACTATAAGGTGGGTATGAGGCGATTGTATTTCACGACCTAAGGAAAATAGGCTCTTAAGTGCTTCGCGCCGCCTCGTTTTCCCCGCTTGCTTGTGCGTATCAATTTAGTGACGATTGATTAAGGGTTTGCCCTTTAAGTATTAATATATCTATTTTTTTGAGTTTATATTATTGAACCTCTAAACGTTTTGGTGTTCCACCAACGTTTCAAAGTCGACGAAGGTTTTCACTTCACGTGATTACTTTCATTCTCTTTGGATTCATTAATCGAGACCTTTGATTAGTGGATAGGTTTTGTGGATTAATATCTACGTAATACACCAAAAAAATAATAATTAAAAAACTAGAAAAACCAAAAAATTGAAAAATAAAAAAACCTCAAAAAGAATCTTCTTGGCTACCCCCATTCTACGTTTAGTGCATGCACACTCGATCGAAGGATTATTCGATTTCTAGCGACGTATCGAATCGACGTAATCGAAATCGAAGGAATCGACGACAAAGACGAAATTTAGAAACGTATGTTCCTAATATCTTTGTCGAAACTGTAGACGAGATGGCCGAAGATCGTACGATGATGGAGTTTCTCCAAGCACCCACCGAGGGTTATGGAGACGCGATCGTAATTCCCGCTATCGAAGAGAATAATTTTGAAATTAAAAGTGGCATGTTCAGTTTAATTCAAGCAACAACGTTTAAAGGTCGTGAGGCGGATAATCCTCACGATCACATTCGGAATTTTGATCATCTTTTAGCCATGAGCAAGTTTAAGAACGTTGTCACCGATGTCATTAAGCTTATGCTTTTTTCGTACTCGCTCGATGGTGCCACCAAGGATTGGTACGAGAAAGAGCCACCTAATTCCATAATTACGTGAAAAGATCTCGTTTCCAAATTCGTTAATCATTTCTTTCCACCGTCTAAGACCACGTTTTTCAAAAACGAGATCACGAGGTTTGAACAAAAGCCGAATGAGTCATTTAGATACGCGTGGGATCGGTTTATGTATTTGCTTAGGAAATGTCCTCTTCATGGATTTTCCGATTTGCACCAAATCGATACGTTTTATAACGGTCTTAATCTTCACGAACAAGATTCGTTAAATTCCGTCGTCCGTGGCAATTTTTTTGTGTAAAACTCCGAAAGACACTTAATGATTATCGAAAATAAATATAAGGTTTTTCAACTCCATAGCACACCGAGTGTTGCCAATGTCGCCAATGTTAGTTCTAATAATCGCTATATTGAGAGGGTTGACGCAGAAGTCGATAAATTGACGAATGTGTTTACGGCGTTATTTATTGAGATGCAAAAGAAAGACGCTCCTGCTACGGTGAAAGCGGCTGAGGTTTCATGTACGTTGTGTGGTGGACCTTATAAGTATTACGAGTGTGCGGCTACGGATTGCCTAACGTCAAGTATTAACGCATTAAATGGTAATTTTCAAAATTCTAATCAAAATAACGCAGGTCCATCACAACAAGGCAATTACAGTAACCAAGGCAACAATTTTCAACATAACTCTAACACCCCCAAATCGTATGCGCAGCGGAACTACACCATTTGGGTGTTAGGCAGTTATCATTACACACAAGCTATTTCGAACGACTAAAAGAGACGTAAAAATTTAAACATAAATTAAACATTGTTAAAACATTAAAGTCTACTGCTTCTGGTGCCGTTTGGGATTCTTATGGTGCTATTGATTGTGGGTTTTTAGAGAGATGGAGAAAGGGTTCCTCAATATTCCTAAAGCCGCTGCTGCTGTTCACACGAAGTCAGAGGATATTGGTAAGGACCTTGTGAAGAAAATTCGTAATATTGAAGGAAAGGTTATTGGGAAAGATGGTACACGTCTTCAAGCTAAACGTGGGGAGGTAATCAGTGAACATAAGGCTACGTTTTCTGATGGTCCTGCCAATGTTATTGTCCATAATCCTAAAGGTCAGCCTTTGAAGTCTATACTCAAACAACATGGGATTATGGAGGATGGAAGGACTAAGACGAGTTCATCGCCTGGAAACAATGATAATGAGGGGTGTTTGCAGCTTGATGTTGTAAATGCTGTTGAAAACACTATTTGTTCTAAGGTGGCTGCTGAAGTTCGAGCAGCACCTAAGGTGGTTGTGGTAAACGCATAGACTGAGCCTGCGTCATTCGTCAGCAAGGATATAAAGAAGGTTTCGCTTTCTGTTTTAAAGAATGATAACAAGGTTTTGGGTTGTAATGTAGAGATCCTGTTGGCTGCTGGTCAAGATGTTTGTGACTTGTTTGCAAACACTATCTGTGGGTACTTCATTGACAAACGTCTTGCGTTTCCTATCGTTGATATGTACGTTAAGAATGCATGGGCGAAATATGGGCTGGAGCGTGTGGTATTGAGGAAGGGCCTTTTTCTTTTCAAGTTCCAGTCTAATGAGGGTATGAACAAAGTACTTGAAGGTGGTCCGTGGCTGATCCGTTCAGTTCCATTATTTCTGAATGTTTGGAGTCCAATCTCATGGCTTCACAAAGAGGAAATCAAAGCTGTACCGGTGTGGGTGAAAATTCATGAGGTACCTATTGTATCTTATTCAGAAATTGGTCTTAGCTTGATCACGATTGAGCTAGGACGCCCTATTATGTTAGATACATACACAAGTGACATGTGCCTTAACCCGTGGGGTACTCGTGATTATGCAAGAGCGCTTGTTGAGGTATCGGCTGAAGTACCATTACTTAAATCTTTAGTAGTAGTTATTCCATTTAGTGATGGTTCGGGGCACTCAATGGAAACGCTTGAGGTTGAATACGAATGGCAGCCTCCTAGGTGTAATGTGTGCAAGACGTTTGATCATGATGATAAGAAATGTCCAAAGAGGAAATGTGAACCTAAGCATACATCGGCCGACGAGGAGGGTTTTGTTCAGGTTACGAGGAAGAAGATCAGCAAGCCTACGGTTAATCAGTCACGTCCTATTGATGGTATTAGACTTCCTAAACCTAAAACAAATTGCTTCTATAGAGCTGTTTCTAAACCTGAGTCTAAGTCCACTAATTCCACTACTAATCTGAAATATGTTAAGGACAATATCAATGTAATGGACTTAAAGAACTCGTTTGCTAAACTTATTGAAGAGGATAACGTTTTAGATGTGGCTAATGAGGCTGATATGGTTGATACTAGTCACCACGATTCGACGGTGACTAGTGATGTTTCAAATGTACATGAGGTGAAAAATGGTAAGAATGTAAACGAAGGGGCTGATGTAGCTTCGTCTAGTCAACCTAAATTGTCATTTGGACATCTTGATCTCAGTAATGTTAGTGACTCCGATGAGGATGAGGTGTTTGCATCTCAAGATGAATTTAATGCGTATATGTCATCAATCGGGGGTGATAATTCACTTGAATTGGAGGATTATGATGAATATGACGATTAAGCGGATCAGATACGTGATTTACTTGGAGAAATTCAAGCTTTACGTGATATTCAGCTCCATCATCGAGGTACGAAGTAATTCTTGATTTTGTTAGTTCATAAGAGGGGGTGTCTTCTTATGTAGGGTTTTGTTTGTTACACAATTTTTATTGTGTATGTTGGTGCCTATGTAACGGGCCGTGATGTTAGGATTCACCTACATCCGTTTGTACTTCAATGTTTTTTTGGTTAATATATTTTACCGGGGTAAATCACATTTACCAAAAAAACCACATAGAAAATATAAAAAAGAGTAGCGTTTAGGTCCCCACTGAATCTCAGCCCAAAAGTACATTACTTGTTTCACATGACATAATACAAAAGTTTTAAGTGATAAAGGGAGGAAAGACAAAGTAGACCGCCAAGCCACAACAACTTCCATCCTCGCATGCTCCCTTCTACCATATCATCGATTACCTGAAACACATGCTTAGAGAGGTCAACAAATAATGTTGAGCGAAATTTATAGGTTTTACAATCTCATTTTTGAACATAAGTGTATAAAATCAATCACGATCATTTATAGAATTGTCGATCAAACAATCTATCATTCAAGGTTATTATCATTAGCAATAGCTAATAATTGTGTTTAAGCTCATGACACTAATCCGTTAACTCAATCATCCGCGTACATTTACCGACATGATTAAGATGAAACTAGTGCCCCTTCTAAAGGCATCAGTTGCAATTATACCTTATTTCTTATCACAAGTTATCCGTCCGTAGAGGGTACTCAACGTACTAGCCCTCCTCTCGGATACGGTCGTCAACCCCATAGTACTATCAACTGTATAAGCGGCTATTTTCAATCCACACGAGGATTAAACAATAGTTAATATTTCATGAATATAGGGTCTTTTGCAACTAGGTACTCAACACAATTAAGGCAACTTTCGCGTCCAACAATCATTCATGACTTATGTTCGTTTTTATTTAAAATAGCATGCATCCCCCTCGCGGGTAAAACCGTTTAAAAGTGTTATAAAGCGAGGCTATAAACTCACCTTGCGTAGTAGTAGTGGTTCTAGCGAAGACGGAACGAAAATATCACCGACGATGTGGTTGCCCCGGAAAATCTAACACGTGACCTAAAAATCAAAATACGAAAACCGAATCAATACTCCGTGTACATTATTGTACTAAACACGCGTATATAAAAACACTTAATGCTTATGAAAACTCACGCCAAAACTCATACATGTGATTATTACTAGACTCGTACTATCTATCTATATAATTAAAAATGTTATCCATTTTATAATTTTGCCGGTACTTACCAAAAGTACGGGCTGTTTTCCAACACTTAAGCATCACTATAAATTATGAGAAATTTTTTAAAAATCTCTTACAACCTTTAGATATCCCATTTTAAATTTCATAGAAAGTTTTCACTATTAAGACACACTACCCATTACATCACTAGACTTAACTTTTCGGACAGATTTGCACCTTTACAATGTAAGACTTCTTTGACTTATTTAAAATATACCATTAGCTAATTTGACCTCTAAGTATAAAAATAGACTCAAAAACACATGTTTAGCACCAAAGAACAACTTTCAACTCTTTATAAAACTCTATCTATGGTCCCCGGGATTTGACCTAAAACAAAACATAATTTCGGGTTATAATGATTTTCATCTCCCGGTACATGAAATTTCAAAGTGGCATAACTTTTGACTCGTTTGGAGTCGTAATCTCATTTTTATACCAAATCGAAGCTAAGACAATGCTCTACAACTGCATCCTAGCCTCATGACCTGTTTTCAAAGTTAAACCCACGAAAACTTGCTTAAACAATCTGCCTAATTTTTCCTTCCTCAAAATCAACTCAACACATGTTTCCAATCCTTTCTAACATCACCTAGACCTATACTAACCACTTATAAACAATCATAAACATATTAATCATCCTATACTAATAGAAAAATCAAACCTTCATAAAAACCCAATTCCTAAACCACACAGGCAATGAGTTTAAACCATCTAGGAACATAAAAAACATCACTCTCAACATAAACCCACATCACAAAACATCAAACACCAAGAACAACCAAACACCCCCATTTGGACGTGGGGTGTTGGTGTCCAAAACACCCAAACCAAATTGATTTTGGCTAGTTTTATGGATGATTAATCATTACCAATACACTAATTAAACATGCAAATGCTCTAATTGAATCAAAACATGCTTTTGAAAATCTTTGTTTCTTGAAAAGTTTAAGTTAGTGCATGTTGTTATGGATTGCACAAAAACACTTACAATGGATATTTAGGAAGTGGTCTAAACTTGGATTATTCAAAATCAAAAAGGGAAATTTTTTATGGTGTTGGTGGGTTGGAGGCTGATGGCCAAAGAGAGAGAGGAAGGAGAGAAATAAATTTTATTTGAAATGATTTTTGAGTTGTGTGTATCCCTTCCTTGCATTTTGTGAAATTTTGAGGGACCTCTCTTGCCATCTTGGTTTTCTTTTGGCCTCATATTTAAACGACAAAATTTTAGTAGCGGGAATCGACTTACTAGTTGGTTTTGAAAATTTGCGGGAGTCGAGGGTCGCCCCAAACACTTGAAAATACTTTTAAAGCAATTTAAACGCACCCAGGATATGATAAAACGCACCCGCTCGAATTAACACGAACTAAAAATAAAATCCTCGAAAAACTCTAATATCGACAAAAGGAAAATAAAACGTAAAAATTGGGCATCCGTCGGGATCGTAGTCGTCGTCGGCTTTCTTAATTCGTCAATCGTTAAGATTACGACCTTAAACGTTGGTTTCAACTTAAATCGTCAAAAATATAATAAACGAAATTTCTTAAAATTTTCAAAAATATTTGTAATTTAGGGTAAATTAAGTGACCTCGGGTTCTGGGTATCACATCCACCCCTCCTTAAAGAGAGCAACGTCCCGGCGCTCGCCTCTTCTTATACTCACATTTTGTGTCGCTAGAACAGATGAGGATATCTCTCCTTGAAGAAGTCCTCAGATTCCCAAGTGTATTCCGGTCCACGTCTAGAATTCCATCGTACCTTTACAATGGGAATTCTACTATGCTTCAGTCTCTTAACCTCTCGGTCCATAATCTCCACTGGTTCCTCCACAAAATGCATTTTATCGTCAAACTGAATCTCGTCCAAAGGAATCACCAATTCCTTATCCGCCAAACATTTCCTCAAATTCGATACGTGAAAGTGTTGTGAATAGCACTAAGCTCATTCGGCAATTCTAACTTATAAGCTACAGGTCCAATTCGTCTAACAATCTTGAATGGTCAAATATACCTTGGACTCAACTTTCCTCTCTTTCCAAAACGTATCACACCCTTCCATGGTGACACCTTAAGCATGACCATATCTCTGACCTCAAATTCTAACGGTTTTCTCCTATTATCGGCGTAACTCTTCTGTCGGCTTCTCGCAGCAAGTAAACGGTTCTTAATTTGCACAATCTTCTCTGTAGTCTCAAAAACCATTTCGGGCCCAGTAAATTGACTTTCTCCCACTTCGCTCCAACACACAAGAGACCTACATTTCCTTCCATACAATGCTTCAAATGGATCAACCTTAATACTCGCATGATAACTGTTATTATACGAAAACTCCACTAAAGGTAAATGGCGTTGCCAGCTCCCTCCGAAATCAATCACTCATGCTCGAAGCATGTCCTCCAACGTCTGAATTGTTCGTTCGCTTTGGCCATCAGTTTCAGGATGATAGGCCGTGCTCAAACTCAATTTGATGCCCATCGCACGTTGAAGAGATTTCCAAAATTCCGAAGTAAATCTGCTGTCGCAATCCGAGATGATCGATAGAGGTACTCCATGTCGACAAACAATTTCCTTCACGTACACACTGGCAAGTTTCTCCTTGCTATCCGTCTTCTTCATAGGTAAAAAGTGATCAGATTTCGTCAATCTATCCACAATCACCCAAATCATATCACAACCACTAGGAGTCCTAGGTAAACCCGTCACGAAGTCCATAGCGATCTTTTCCCATTTCCATTATGGAATCTCAGGTTGTACCAACAACCCAGACGGTCTCTTATGTTCTGCTTTAACTTTCGCGCAAGTCAAACACTTATTAACGTAACGAGCAATTTCTGCCTTCATATTCGGCCACCAGTAGACTTTCTTCATATCGTGATACATCTTATCCGCTACAGGATGTATCGAGTACTTCGACTTATGAGACTCATTCATGGCCAAATCTCGCACTCCAGGCGTTCCTTCCTCAGGTGGACATAGCGGTAACCAAATCCGATTTTCAAAATATCTCAGCCCGTCTGACTTTACCACGAAAAGAGGTTTCTTCAGTCTTCCCAGATTCTCGGCGCCAATATTTTCTTTCATCAATCCCTTCTCTTGTGCTTCAATATCGTTCCGGTCAAATCCACACCCTCAATCATCACTAATGCTCTGACTCTCAAAGGTTTCTCTCTATTCTTCCTATTAAGTGCATCCGCTACAACGTTCGCCTTGCCATGATGGTAGCGAATCTCGCAGTCATAGTCACTCAGTAGCTCCACCCATTGTCTTTATCTCATATTAAACTCCTTCTGGTCTAAGATGTGCTGCAAACTCTTGTGGTCAGTGAATACACCACACGTAGTCCCATTCAAGTAGTGTCTCCACAATTTCAGCGTAAAAACTAAAGCTCCCAGTTCCAAATCGTGCGTAGTGTAGTTTTCCTCATGCTTCCTCAATTGCCTCGACGCGTAAGCGATCACCTTCTCACGTTGCATCAAAACAGCTCCATAACCCTTATGACACGCGTCACAATAAACCATGAAGTCTTCGATTCCTTCCGGCAATGACAAAATCGGAGCAGAACACAGTTTGTCCTTAAGTGTTTTAAAAGCGATTTCTTCATCATTTCCCCATTCAAACACCCGATTCTTCTCAGTAAGCTTGGTCAACGGCTTTGCAATCAACGAAAACCCTTCGATGAATCCCCGATAATAACCAGCTAAACCAAGAAATTGTCGAACTTCATTCGGCGTTTTCGGTGCCGAACATTCTTTAATTACCTTCACCTTGGCATGATCTACACGAACTCTTTTGTTGTCAATCACATGCCCAAGAAATTGTACAGATTCCAACCAAAATTCACACTTGGAGAATTTTGCGTACAACTTCTCTTTCTTCAACAGCTCCAATATCGCCCTCAAGTGCTTCTCATGTTCTTCTTTGCTCTTGGAGTAAATAAGAATATCATCACTGAATACAATGAGAAACTTATCTAAATACGGCTTGCACACTCGATTCATAAGATCCATGAACACTGCATGCGCATTCGTTAATCCAAAAGGCATCACTTGGAATTCAAAATGTCCATATCGCGTACGAAAAGCAGTTATAGGAATATCCTCCTCTCTAACTCGCAGATGATGATACCCTGATCTCAAGTCGATCTTCGAGTACACACAGGATCCTTGCAACTGATCAAATAAATCGTCAATCCTCGGCAATGGATACCGATTCTTAACCGTCAATTTGTTAAGCTCTCGATAGTCGATACACATTCTAAACGACCCGTCCTTCTTCTTTACACAGGCGCTCCCTATGGCGATGAACTCGGTCTAATACTTATCCATCAATTCTTTCAATTGATCAGATAACTCATTCAGTTCTGACGGTGCCAATCGATAAGGTGCACGAGCAACCGGTGCAGTTCCTGGCATCAAATCGATCCGAAGTTCCACTTCACGAGAGGGCGGTAAACCCGGCAACTCATCAGGAAAAACTTCCGGATACTCTCGAATCACAGGCACCTCTTCCAACTTTGTCTCTACATCACCATCGCTAGAATGCGCCAGAAATACATCGCATCCTTCTTTTATATATATCTCATCATCTTCAAGCAAGATATTACTCTCAGACGAGAAGTACATTCATTACCCTTCACAGGCAATACCCTATTTCTCAACGGAATCTGGACCAACCTTTCTCCACAAACAATCACCGCACTATGCGCCATTAACCAATCCATCCCAATAATCACGTCAAAAGATCCTATCTCTATAGGCATTATGTCAGTATCGAAGGCATAATTCCCTAACTTTAAGGAACGCACTCTTAGTATAGAATTAGTACTAACAATATTTCCATCGGCTAATTCCACATTATAGTTAGTCGTTAGCATCACCGGTTCTCTATTGACACGGCGACTGAATTTTACGTCTACAAAGATTTTGTCGGATCCAGAATCAAATAATACACTAGCATAACGAGCGTCAAGTAGAAACGTACCGATCATCACATTCGGGCCTTGAGGTTTGTCAGTGGTACCCACTCTGTATACGGCAGCAGCAACATTTCCTCCCTGTCTATTCCCAGCTTTCGGACAGTTTCCTTGTTTGTGCCCCTTTTCTCCACAGCCAAATCAGACCATTACTCTAGTGGCATTCGCCCCTGTAGCCACACCTCTAGATCGACATTCTGCAACTCTATGGCCAGCCTTCCCACACTTGCCACATGCAGGAGGACAATTCCCAATGTGGTACAAGTTACAACGGCCACACTGAGAATTGACCTTGATTCCTCTGGTGGCATAGCGGCTCTCATGCCATCGTTCCTCCTTTGGTTAAACCGTTGGTTACGATTCGTTCCTTGGTTGTTGTTGCGATGACCCCCACGATTCTGTCCTTGTGGTTGACTCACCTGAGCAGCTTCCCATTTCCTTTTGTTTCCCTCAGCAATATAGTCTTTCTTGTCTTGCAACTTAACATCCATTAGTGCATGAGCCATCTGAACGGCTTCATCAAATGATCCGGGCTTTGACGAAGTAGTCTCACCCTTAATGTTGCTCGACAGACCCTTGATATATTGTTTCATCTTCTTGCGATCGTCTGCGAAAGCATCAGGACACAGCAGGCTTAACTCAAATGAACCTTCTTGTATAAGCAGTGATGTCATTATTCTTCAACGACAAGTGTCTCAACTCATCCTCTAACTGACCCAACTCTTCCTCGGGGCAAAACTTCTTGGTCAAAAGTTCCTTGGTTGCAGCCCAAGTTCTTCCATTTGCTACTACCAATCCGATAGTAGCTACCTGGTTGTTCCACCAGCTTAAAGCATCATCCAGGAAAGTAGCAGCTGTAAATTTAACTTTGTTTGCCTTAGAGCACCCACTGATTTCGAAAGTGCTCTCAATCTTTTCCACCCATCTACGGAGTTCCAAAGCTCCACCGGTACCACAGAACTGTGTGGGACCACATTTCACAAAACCGGCGTATGAACATTCCCTTGGGGCTGGTTGCCTCTCCACATTTCCACCTTGACCCTGGTCTCTGTTCGCACAATCTGCCTCAAGAGCATTGGCGATTGCCTCTTGAATCATGGTGTTTACTCGAGCGGTTGTCAACTTTAGAGGCATGGTGAAGTCTTAGTTACACCTCTCTGCAATGTCAGGGAAATAGAAAACAAGGTAAGTATACATATCAAGATTAAGAAGGATTTCTTTCTCAGGACATAATATAAGTACAACAACAAATCAACAAGGTTACTAATATTCATCAATCACATCACAAAAGAGCAAATTTAAGACTTATCATAGATTATGAAAGGTAAACATGGATTACATTGATAGATCAACCAAAATCTGTGACAAGTAATGCCACTACAACCATACCCCAACAAACTTGAAGTTATCAAGTTTTCATCACAATGCCATCATACGGGAGTCTAAATAAGTTCAATTACAACGATCAGATAAAAATGAAATACGAGTAACTAGCCACGTGGTGATCCACAAGACTTCTTGGACGGTGGTTCTTCCTCGTCCTCCTCTGGCTCTTCCTCACTATCTTCTTCCTCATCCATCTTTCTCTTCCCTTTATCGCTCGACTCATATTCTGCCACCCTCTCCCTTCTTGAAGTAGACCCAAACTCCGGTGCTACCTGATTCCCAAAAGCAACACACTCACCCCTGGCGGGCGGTTGAATCATGAAATCATTAGCCTCAAGCTCAGAGTCATCCACGAATCTCCAGTCTTGCGGTAGGGATTGTCTTACACGGTGCTCCCAACTCTGCATCCTGACTAACCTAGCCTGGTCTTCCTTAACCCGCTCTAGACTTGCACTCAAATTTGCTATCATGGATCTTAAGCTATCAATATCATTCTTAGTCGATGCTCCATTGTACTCAGCCCTTGCGGTCCTTGTCAATAACTTTTGATGTGCTCTTTCGTTCTCGTCAAACCTCTTAATCACTCTTGTCTCCATCACATAACGTTCGTACATTAGCCTATCAATCCTTCTCAAGAAAAAACGGAACGTCGCCATACTGTCTTGGCCCAGGGCAAGTGACACTTGTGATGTCCTCATGGAGAGAACTAGCACTAGCCGCGGTGTCGGACCTTCTAGCGATACCTGGCATACCTATCAGATGAGAGATACGGGCAGGCCTGGGATAGTAATAATTCTTTGACCGGGGATCTGAGCTTGCACATTTTCCGCCTCGGCTTGTCCTACAACAGTTGCTCTAACGTTTTCCCCTACCTCTTCTCAATCGGTTTCCTCCACAATTCTGTTTTCATTCCCGTTAGGTGGTACCTCGGCCATCTCTGCAATCACAGGAAATTTTGGAGGGTACGTGAGGTCATCATTCAATATTTATAATTATATGCATGCAAATGCAATGCAAAGGTGGTACACATGCCCAAAACCCGATAATACGGTATGTCATGTGACTTTGATGTTCAAACTTTTAGCTTGAGGTTAATGTGGTACTTCAGCCGCATTCCATTTTTACTTAATTGTTTTTTTCTGTTAATATATTTTACCGGGGTTGTTTCCCCTTTACCAAAAAAATATGATGTTCATGCATATGCAATACAAGAATTACGGTATCGAGTACTCAGCGTACAATTTCAACATTTACATATAGTAGTTTAGTATTTACATAATAAATACTCATACATATTCATTTCGATTTAAAAGGGATACATCTATTTCCATCAATACTAAAAGTCAACCTTACCGGAGCCATGCAGGATAGTTGTGTGCTTGGACAATTTCTCACGATACCAAAAGTTATAGTTTAGGGTTTTTCAAAATGACCTAGTTCTTTATAACTCATGGCTCTGATACCAATCTCTAACACCCCCAAATCGTATGCGCAGCAGAACAACAACATTTGGGTGTTAGGCAGTTATCATTACACACAAGCTATTTCGAACGACTCAAAGAGACGTAGAAATTTAAACATAAATTAAACATTGTTAAAACATTAAAGTCTACTGCTTCCCAAACCCCATAGAAAATACAAAACAGAGTAGCGTTTAGGTCCCCACTGAATCTCAACCCAAAAGTACATTACTTGTTTCACATGACATAATATAAAATTTTTAAGTGATAAAGGGTGGAAAGACAAAGTAGACCGCCGAGCCACAACAACTTCCATCCTCGCATGCTCCTTTCTACCATATCATCGATTACCTGAAACACATGCTTAGAGAGGTCAACAAATAATGTTGAGCGAAATTTATAAGTTTTACAATCTCATTTTTGAATATACGTGTATAAAATCAATAACGATCATTTATAGAATTGTCGATCAAACAATCTATCATTCAAGGTTATTATCATTAGCAATAGCTAATAATTGTGTTTAAGCTCATGACACTAATCCGTTAACTCAATCACCCGCGTACATTTACCGGCATGATTAAGATGAAACCAATGCCCCTTCTAAAGGCATCAGTTGCAATTATACCTTATTTCTTATCACAAGTTATCCGTCCGCAGAGGGTACTCAACGTACTAGCTCTCGTCTCGGATAGGGTCGTCAACCCCATAGTACTATCAATTGTATAAGCGGCTATTTTCAATCCACACGAGGATTAAACAATAGTTAACAGTTCATGAATATAGGGTCTTTTGCAACTAGGTACTCAACACAATTCAGGCAACTTTCGGGTCCAACAATCATTCATGACTTATGTTCGTTTTTATTTAAAATAGCATGCATCCCCCTCGCGGGTAAAACCATTTAAAAGTGTTATAAAGCGAGGCTATAAACTCAACTTGCGTAGTAGTAGTGGTTCTAGCGAAGACGTAACGAAAATATCACCGACGATGTGGTTGCCCCGGAAAATCTAACACGTGACCTAAAAATCAAAATACGAAAACCGAATCAATACTCCGTGTACATTATCACACTAAACACGCGTATATAAAAACACTTAATGCTTATGAAAACTCACGCCAAAACTCATACATGTGATTATTACTAGACTCGTACTATCTATCTATATAATTAAAAGTGTTACCCATTTTATAATTTTACCGGTACTTACCAAAAGTACGGGCTGTTTTCCAACACTTAAGCATCACTATAAATTATGAAATTTTTTGTAAAAATACCTTACAACCTGTAGATATCCCATTTTAAATTTCATAGAAAGTTTTCACTTTTAAGACCCACTACGCATTACATCACTAGACTTAACTTTTCGGACAGATTTGCACCTTTACAATGTAAGACTTCTTTGACTTATTTAAAATATACCATTAGCTAATTTTACCTCTAAGTATAAAAATAGACTAAAAAACACAGGTTTAGCACCAAAGAATAACTTTCAACTCTTTATAAAACTCTATCTATGGTCCCTGGGATTTGACCTAAAACCACATAATTTTGGGTTATGTTGATTTTCATCTCCCGGTACACGAAATTTCAAAGTAGCATAACTTTTGACTCGTTTGGGTCGTAAGCTCATTTATACCAAATCGAAGTTAAGACAATGCTCTACAACTACATCCTAGCCTCATGACCTGTTTTCAAAGTTAAACCCACGAAAACTTGCTTAAACAATCTGCCTAATTTTTCCTTCCTCAAAATCAACTCAACACATGTTTCCAATCCATTCTAACATCACCTAGACCTATACTAACCACTTATAAATAATCATAAACATCCTAATCATCCTATGCTACTAGAAAAATCAATCCTTCATAAAAACCCAATTCCTAAACAACACATGCAATGAGTTTAAACCATCTTAACCAAAAAAGCGTTGAAGTATAAAGGAATGTGGCTAAGATACCACATTAACCGCATGTTAAAGGCAACATGTTAACACGTGATTATGTCATGGCATAAACACAAACTAATGTAGAACTACAATGCAAGTAAACTAGAAAAAAACCAAGATGCAAACATGAAGTCACACAATGTCTTCAACTTCCACCAACAGCACGAAAGGAGCAAATGATATCCAAATGAGCCTGCCTCCTTAAAAAACCTTGCCAAAGAAAACCCAATGGGAAAAACCTTGGACAAGGAAAAAAGAGTACAACCCTCACCCGACACTCCTATCATGAAGAACTCTAGAGCTCGGCACCCTTCATTTGTCAAGCAGCTAACTCGACCTGGCAGACAACTTCTTAAAACGAAATGAAATCAACTTCAACCGAATAGTATCACAAAAAGCTGAAGAATCTCATCAACGGCCAATAGCTTTTTCTTGAAAAGTCTTGAATTACGTTCCATCCATATAAAGTACGCAGTAGTAGCCAACACAAGACGGGCAAGGATGCTAGGACAAGACTTCCCCTTAGAAATTGGAATAACATAGGCTAAAATATCATCAATCTGAGGGGGGATGCTATCCATATCACATAGGCCCCGAACCTTAGACCAAACCTGCATAGAATAAGAACATTCAAAGAAAAGATGGTCATGAGAATCCGGAACCAATTTACACAACGGACATCGTAGAAGGCTTAGATCCACCAAAGGGCCAACATCCCATTACCAAAAAAAATAGTTTAAACCATCTAGGAACATCAAAAACATTACTCTCAACATAAACCCACATCACAAAACATCAAACATCAAGAACAACCAAACACCCCCATTTTGCCGTGGGGTGTTGGTGTCCAAAACACCCAAACCAAATTGATTTTGGCTACTTTTATGGATGATTAATCATTACCAATACACCAATTAAACATGCAAATGGTCTAATTGAATCAAAACACGCTTTTGAAAATCTTTGATTCTTGAAAAATTTAAGTTAGTGCATGTTGTTATGGATTGCACAAAAACACTTACAATGGATATTTAGGAAGTGGTCTAAACTTGGATTATTCAAAATCAAAAAGGGAAAAATTTTATGGTGGTGGTGGGTTGGAGGCCGACAGCCAAAGAGAGAGAGGAAAGATAGAAAGAAATCTTTTTTTTGAAATGATTTTTGAGTTGTGTGTTTTCCTTCCTTCCATTTTGTGAAATTTTGAGGGACCTCTCTTGTCATCTTGGTTTTATTTTGTCCTCACATTTAAACGACAAAATTTTAGTAGCGGGAATCGACCTACTAGTTGGTTTTGAAAATTTGCAGGAGTCGGGGGTCGCCCCAAACACTTGGAAATACTTTTAAAGCAATTTAAAAGCACCCGGGATATGATAAAACGCACTCGGCTCGACTTAACACGAACTAAAAATAAAATCCTTGAAAAACTCTAATATCGACAAAACGACAATAAAACGTAAAAATTGGGCATCCGTCGGGATTGTAGTCGTCGTCGGCTTTCTTAAATCGTCAATCGTTAAGATTACGACCTTAAACGTTGGTTTCAACTTAAATCGTCAAAAATATAATACACGAAATTTCTTAAAATTTTCAAAAATATTCGTAATTTATGGTAAAGTAAGTAACCTCGGGTTCTGGGTATCACAGTAACAATTTTCAAGGGAATAATAATCAACAAGGAAAATTTTTAAATCAAGGAATTTATAATCAAGGTCGGAATTTGAGTTGGCAAAATCGAGATTTTAACAACAACAATCAAAACTCGAATTTTCAAAACAACAATGGGAATCAAAACAATTTAAAAATAACCAAAATCAAGGGAACTTTAATTCTAATCAAAACGGTTTGTCAAACGAGTTTCAAGAGTATATGAAATCGAATGAGGCTAATATGAGACGATTAGAGGGACAAATTGGTACTTTGAAAAACGAATTTTCCAACACTTTGAAAGGTCAAAAAAGTAAAATTGAACAAGGACAAAGTGACATTAAAAAGATGTTTTCGGCTATAATGAACAAGCAATCGAGTTCATCTTCGAGTATTACGTTACCTATTGACACCATTACTAATCCGAAGGAACACGCAAAAGCCGCCACGTTCATGGGAAAGGTCGTGTGATTTCCTAAAACCTTGATGGTTTTAGAGTTGTGCATTCGTCTCTACCCTCGACCTAAAAACGTCTTCATGTTCTATAGTCGAGGGAATGAACGTGGTGACCAAGGAAAAGATTACACACCCTCGTATACCTCAAATTCCATCCACGGTTCAAAAAGAGAGTTTCATAAACTTAACCAAAGTGACCCTTGAGGAAACTTGTGCTTCAATTCTTCTACGAAAACCTAAAAGGCATATGCCGAGAAAGGAAGAAGATCCAGGCCAATTTATTTTACCTTGTGATTTTCCCGAGATTGAGGGATGTATAATACTTGTTGATTTAGGTGCTAGGATCAATTTCATGCCTCTTTCTTAGAGGTGGCAAATCTTGCCCATTTTGATACATATGGGCACTTTTTGCCCATTTTCAAAAAAGGATGGGGTACTTTTTACCCATTATTTATAATGAATAGGGTAAACCATTATTTATAATGAATAGGGTAAACGGGCCTGTATGTAGGAAACTAAATGGGCTTAACGAGCGCACTTGTAAAATACAAATTAAGATACTCGACGAATATTTTTTATTAAATTTTTTATCCTCGGCTTTCAAACATGTATTTTTAATTTTTAATTCTAGGATTTTATATGGTTTTTCCCTTTTTTAGCTTGCGCCCGTTAAGCCGCCCATTTTCCCCGCCCTTTTCGCCCGCGCCCGTTTGGCCCGCCGCCCGTTTAGCCCGTTGCCCGTTTAGCCCGCCGCCCGTGCCCGCCCGCCCGCCCGTTTTGCCACCTCTACTCTTTCTCATTGGAAATTGATAAGATTGCCTAATCTTATCCCTACAAACATGACAATCGAGCTATCAAATTATACACCACTTACACCAATTGGTATAGCTATAACATCCAGTAGTTTTGCTTAATGTAACATCCATGTTCATAAATAAAGAGGTAATTTTACTCAGAAATTTTTGCATTTTCACTATATTACATGACTGAATTATAAATCTCACTATCTCTTGATATATTACTATATATCAAGTCTCAGTTCTAAAAGTTATCATATGAATAAACAATGACTAAGCACAACTCAAATATAACAAAGATACCCTAAATTCCCATAGAAACCCTAGAAATCCCTTATAAACTAATATTTCAAGCAATGTAACCACAAAATGAGTATGTACTATTATTAAACACTTTACACTAATTCTAATACATCATATAAAGAAAAGAAAAATAATCATAAAACACTAATATGCACTAATCATAAGCTAATTACAAGAAAATAACCTAAAACCAACATTAGGATATAAAATCCAACCTATAATGAATTAGACTCTAATCTTTTGCAACAAATTATAAAACTAAACTACGTATCATAATATGATCATACATTTATCTTAAATTAAGTTACAAATTATTAAAGCATAAAGTACAAGTTTTTAAAGCATAGAACCTTAAGCTTACTTAAATAACCCTAGAATATGATCAACTCATATAAACCCTCAAACTAAGAATGTAGAACCCATAGAAGTCATAAACACACTATATAAGACTTAGAATAAGTGTACATTAAGATATTAACCCTAATTACCCAAAATGGCAAGTCATTAGGCTTAATGACCTAAAAACCCTTATATTAAGTACATGGAATCATCACATAGTTATTTAAGGACAAGTCTACAAATACTTATAGGAATTCATTAAGATTATAAGATTATATTAAGACAATGTACAAGTACCCTAATACACAAGGTACAAGATTTCAATGCATGACTTGTAAATTAGGTCAAAATAGGTATTTTCACTCTTTAGACATGTTTTTTTTTTTTTTTTTTTTTTTTTTGGTAAAAATCTTTAGACATGTTTACCTAAACTAAACCCTTAAACCAAGTGTAAGAACTATTTGTACACTTAAGACACAATGTATAGGACCTAGTTTAAGTTTACATCAGTAGCTAAGAGGAGGTTAATCACATTTTCTAAGATTAAACCCTAGATCATTAGAAAACCCTAATCTACAAATGTATACTTCCTATTTTCACATCAAACATTTGTTAAACTTCCAACCAATGACTCAAATCTCTTAAATAGAATTTATAAACCCTAATTAAGCCTTAATCATTCACTAATCACTTTACTAAGTCCCTAATCACCAAAAACACAAAACATAAGTTAGAAGCCCTAATTTTTGAATCCGAATTTGTATTTTTCCTCCAAAACACATTTTCAAACCATTTCCCTCCATTCCAAGTTTGAAAACCTGATATTTATGACTTGTTAGATATTTTAGGAGTGTGAAAATTAGGTGAATCACCTCCTAGCTTGCTACACATCACCATTCTCATCCATATGTAGCCGTGAGACATTTTGAGCCACAAGGAAGGATTAGATCAAACCTAGAGTGTAAGAACTTTTGTAGACCTTCACTAGCCTCCTTAGTCAGTACTCTATCTATATTACGCGTCCTAAGCCTTAACTTGGAGCCTAAATTTCCAAAATGGTATAAATAGGGGTGTATAGTCTTCATTCTAACTTGCACCCCGTTTCCTTTGTATCTCCTACCCATTCTACATTTCCACATCTATATACGTCTAAGGACATCCCAAAAGACCAAAAACCAGGTCTAGAAGCTAGCCATTGAAGCTCTTGAAGCCTTGGTAGCAAGTTGTGTTCATAAGAAGCCATAAGGAGCCATTTTTGAGCTACCTAGGTAAATCTTTGTTAACCAAGGCTTTGATATTGTAATAATGTTTATTTAGACTTTTTATAATTCCAAAATTATGTTAGAAAGATAATCTAAAAGAATCTAAGTCATTATATCATTTTAAATCGAACTTATAAGTTAAAGATGTCTTAAAACCCTTATTTTGTATTTTACATAAAATAATGAGCAAAAAACCATTTCAAAAGCTATATTCTGGAGAAATGTTTTTATTATGATTATAAATGTGTTCATAAACTTTGTTTTCAAATCCTAGATCGTTTGGATCATTTTTGAGCTTGTTATGTGATTTTTACAAGTTCAGGGAATAAAACTGTCAATTCTGAAACTATAAATCATTTTGGACCAAGAGTGTCATTTTATGAAGGTAAAAGCTATAAGAAAAAATGTTGTAAAGTTTGAGACCTTAAGGTTTAATATTGAAGGTTGAAATTGCAATTTATAAGACTATATACATTAAGGGTAAAAAGTATAAATATACCAAACTATAACAACAAGGGCTATTTTTACCAATATTGAAACTCAAAATGTAATAAAATATATAGTGTCATGTTAGTAGGGAGCTTTGTACAAAGATGTTCCATCTCGATATTACGTTCTGACTGCGTGGTTGGGTTTACGATTTAAAGTGCGCTCCCTCCTCAAACGTTTATAGAATGGCTTCTGAGTATGATGGCCCGAACAATGATACTATTACTCAAAAATAAATTAAATCAAAGAATGTGTATATAAAGAGATTGAACTCCGAGACTAACACTTGATATATATGCATATTGTGTGTCAGTCCAGATGCAGTGAGAAGGTTGTGGTTGGATAATCAAAAGACTCTATAGGCTAAGGTGAGTTTATAGCCTCACTTTTAAAAGCTTGTAAACAATTTGAAAACCCGTGAGGGGGATATATGCAAAACTGGAATACAAGTGTTTTTCTATGCTGCCTATATGATTATTGACAATATGTTTACTTGTTTCCATCAAAAATCCCTTTTTATTCGTGAACCGCTAATCATTTAATGAGCGCTAATATCGTGAGTAGTACTATTGGAGACGACATCTCCTATCTGGGAAAGTCGCACTTGCTAGCAGCTAATGGTCCATTCCTAGGCTAAACAAATATACTTTATTTTTCTAAAATTCAGGATAGTTTGGCAATCTTCCTGCTTAAGGGCAATTTGTTGGATCTTTCTGATAATGTCTAGTCGCTGGTCATGAGCTAGTGCAATAAGAATCGATGAATTTGAAAACTGGGTGTATAACACTGTAGCCCGAGAATCATACTTGTATTCAAATGATGTTTAAAACCTATAAATTCACTCAACCTTTGTGTGACTAAAAGCATATATCTCAGGTGAATGAAGACTGGTGTGCTGCGAAGGGTAGTGTCTTGAATAAGTTATCATTCTATTAATAAAGCTAGATCTTTGGGAAACCTGTGTTTGTACAACGTATGTATAGTTGTTTATTAACTCTGATTTAAATAAATGAATGATAACATTTGTTTTATAAAAATGTATTTTTAGCATTTTCTATTATTGTAACTATGGTACTATGACGTAATACCCCAGATTAGCTTTCGTTGCTATATGGTAAAAATGGGGGTGTTACAGATTGGCATAAGAGCTTGTAGTTATATAGAATAAGGTTTTTCCTAAACTATAACTGAGATTTTAAAAAATAATTCAAGACTATCAGCCATCAGCTGCGCCAGCGTAAGAAATTTATCCCTTTAGTAGCATATCTTATGTTATTATGTTATAAAAACTACAAGGATGTCTACTTCCACCTATATTCTCATCTCCGACAATGATGAAAAAGAAATCCCGATGTTCATTCAATCTCAAACAGATGTGCGTGTTCCGAATTTGTCTTTTTACGATACCCCTGAAGTACAAGAATATTTCTCACATCAAACTGAAGTGATGAATAGTACGCCTTCACCTACGTCTTATTTATGTTACCTGAGGATCTTTATTCGTCTCCCAATCGAAGTCGCGAAGAGCCTAATGAAACTAAAGAGGTCTCTAGAGTACGGATTGTAGAAAAGCACGACCGACAATTATCTGCAGTTGCAAGTCATCTCGATGAAATATCATTAGAAGCTTTCAGGAGAGTAGAAAGTAATATTAGAAATTTAATAAGAGGGAGAAAAGAAATTGAAGAGCATTTTACGCAGTTGGAATATAAAATGGACGTTACTCGACGCCATAATATTAAACTGAGTAGAAGAATGCATCATTAGGAAATAAAAATGGCAAGGCTGGATAAGGAGAACGCTGAACTGAGAGAAGGACTTATGAGAACTGGGCTTAATTTAGAAACACTCATCGAAGATCTCAAAACTACTCAACAATCTGACCCCAGATTTATTTTAGACAGAATTGAGGAGACCAAAATGAGAAATTAAGCTTAGAAATCTGGTCTCAGTTTATAAAATATGTACAGTTTTCTTAATGTAACAACGATGCTTATCGTGTAAATATGAACGATAAGTTGTTAATAAATAAAGAAGTGTGATTTTGTTCTTAAAAACTCTTATCATTTTGTCCTAGTTTTATCATAATTCATATTATGAATCCTCATATGAATTTGTTAAGAAATTCGTCATTCATATTATGAATCCTCATATATAAAATTGTCAAAAGAAGGAAAAATAAACAATGATATATTAAATTTATTCCGTACTCCACGTATGAAAATTTAAATAATATGAAGTGTTATTATGTGGTAGGATGGCTCCTACAAGAGCATCAAAATCTGCGACAGTAAATATGACACCTGAAGAAATAAGGTAATTGGTTGCTGAGAGTGTGACTACATCTTTGCAAGCACAAGCCACCAATGTAGCCAGTGCAAATAATGAAAATGCTGCTAGAAAAGAAGTTCATGTGGAAAAAAGATGTACTTACAAAGATTTCATGAACTATCAGCCTTTAAACTATAAAGGATCTGAAGGAGCTGTTGGACTTATCCGCTGGTTTTTTTTTGGTAAAGGGTTTAAAAAAAAACTTTGTTCGCAGTGACTGTTCGAGAGAACTAAATCAGTATTTGTTCGCAGTGACTGTTCTGAAGAATGTAACGTGAAGTTTGCTATGGGTACGTTAGTAAAAGAAGCTTTGTCTTGGTGGATTGCTTATGCACAACCTATTGGGTTAGAACAAGCTTATCGTACTCCATGGAATGAATTCAAAAATCTGTTAATTAAGAAGTATTGTCCTTGCAATGAGATTAGGAAAATGGAGGAGTAATTCTATAATTTAGCAATAAAGGAGAATAATTTTAAAGCATATATCTGAAGATTTCAGGAATTAGCATCACTATGTCCTAATATGGTGCCTAATACTGAAAGTTGATGGAAGCTTTTATTGGAGGATTGCCTAGAAGCATTAAGGGAATGTTACCGCCTCTAAACCTCAAACTTTAGAGGAAGTTATCACTATTACTCAAAGGTTAATGGATCAAGTGATAAGGTATAATCCTGCACCAATGGCAGTCAATAACAAGAGGAAGTTTGATGATAGGAGGAATTTTCCTATTAATCGTAATTTTCAGAAGAATAGTTTTCGCAATTATAATCAAGGCAATAATCGTCAGCAGCAGAACAAAAGAAATGATGTTTCTCAAGTTTATGCTATAACTACAAACGACGGTTATAATGGAAGACAACCCTTTTTGTGACAATCCGTCAATTTGAGGTCGTTATTCTATTCTCAAGTATTATTTAAACTCATTATTTTATTGTTAATTTTATGAACTCACTCACCTTTGGGAAGAAATTGGGGTTTACATCTTATAGTAGCATCGACTACGTTCAAACCGGAGAACTCTACGTTACGTGTGTACATTTACATACACCATGTTGGTGACAGTCCGACATTTCAAGTAGTACATTTATTCTCGTATATTATTTTGGAATTTTATTTTGTGTTGGTTCACAAACTCACAAATTTACGAGAAGAAATTAGGACTTACGTGCATAATTTAGCGTCTTTTACGATTAAACCGGAAACCCTAGGTTTACGTATTTACGCTTTTGAACTCCGTTTTTGATGAGACAATTTTTATCAGAATCGTTTTGTGTCGTAGAATCATAATTTATAAAAACAGTTTTCGTAAATCGACACGAGGGCACGTAAATCGAGGAAAATAGAATCGAGGAGTACCTGTAAATTAATAGGGGATGAAACAAGTTACACTTGTCCCACCCCCCACTATGGGCGGCATAAACAAGCCACAACACACCCTTGTTGTGAAATTTTCAAGTATCCATGGGACACTTGTCCATGAACTATATCAAAACCACTAACACTCTCATCCTTCTCACAACACATGTAAACTAGCAAAATCTTTCCAATCTCTCTTCCTCTCTCTATTTTGGCCGTCCCATATCACCACCAAGATCACCACCATCACCAAAATTTAACCATGAACTTTATAAATAATCGACATATGTTGAAGCCTAGTTGAAAAGATGAAGATTGGAGGTGATTTTAACAAGTAAAAAGAAGTGTCTATGGAAGTATAGGGCTGATTTCTCAAGAAGTCTTCATACTCTTGGTGATCTCAAAGTGATCTTGCTAAACTCATAAGATTGGTTACCAAAAACCAAGTCTTGTTCATCATGAACCTCATCTTTTCATCATATTGATTGGTATAGAGATCAATTTCTTTCTATCATCCTATTGTTTTGAATATGTATTCATGTATTTTATTCAAAAATTTATATGTAATAGATCTATAAATGATGATCAATATATTGTGTGGGGATTTTGTGTTACTAGATTAGGATAAAAAGGTTAAAATCTACAAGTAAAGATGTTAAAATCATGACTATTCATATCGGCTGTATAAAACAGTAAGTTTCAATATCTTCACTTGGTTAAATGGCTAAGATTATTAAATATACAGATAGATAAATGATATTTACATATGTGGTGAGTTGGCCATACAATGGAATGTTAAAAATGAGCAAGATATGGCCAAACACTTTTGTGGTACAAATATGTATAGTCTGTTTTGGACGAATTATTATAAATACTTAGAGGCTGTTTGAGCAGTAGCTATAAGAGAGTTATTTGTAGCACACATCATGTAGTTTAGGATGTTTAAATTAGAGGTTCTATCTCCTTGTAGAACTCAAGATATGACAAAAATGGTAGATTGGACTTTAGAAATCAGATTTCTTAATAAACTATATAATATAAAAAGAGCACTCAAAGTAAATACTATTATAAAATAAGTATATAAAAGCCACTAACTAATAATAACTATTATAAAATAAGTTTGTATATTAAATAAATAAACATGACATTTTATAAAAGTAAAACTCAAATGTTTTCTAAAACTACAAACTATATATAAGTTTTACGTCTTTTCGGCTAAAACCGAAAGGTCAACGTTTTCGCCAAATAAAACTTAGATGGTCGGACCCGTCTAATGTAACATTTTTATAAATCATATACTGATATGCAAACACATGTGACAAGTAAAAATCGACAAAACCGAGCTTTGTAACATATGGATCATAATGGGCCAAATTAGCCTTTTTAGACCACTAGGCCCAACTAGTTTGGTTTAATTTTATTGGCCTTACTCATGGGCTTAACCCACTTGGGCCCAACATATGAGTATGATCATGGTCTTAAAAAGATAAATGGATTAATAAAATGATATTGGACTCTTAATGGGCTTATTGGGCCCTAATGTGTAAATGGGCTAAAACTGGTGTAACTAGTATGATAAGCCTAAGTTAACTAATACTAAACAACTAGTAATGTTGTGTAAGGAAATAAAACCCCACTTGATCATCATGTTATGACATCATTACATATACATAACAACTTTTTATAAAGTTATTGGGCATAGCCTAAGACCGAGTATTATTTGTCTAGGTTTCCCGTGATCGAGGCACGTACTATACATCCTAATTGCCGATAACCCGCCTTCCCACACCAATGTGAGTTCATAGCCTCACACTCTTTTAAATGTTTTATGAAATGTTTTATAAACCCGCGAGGGAGATAACATGCTAGTTTTAATAAAAATAGGACACCAGTTGTCACGATTGTATGCTTATTGATATGGACCCGAATGATTATATAACCCAATGAATGAAATGAAATGGATTATTATTAGTTAGGTTATGTCACTAAAAGTCCCATTAGCATGAATTGTGAACTACCAGGATTTGGTAGACGCTTATGCATATAATAGTACTATTTGGGGAAGATCACGCCAGTTCGCGCCTTGATGGTTGATCCCCGTCGTGCCACATTGATTGGTAAGCAAATTTATGTATGAGAAGATTTATATAAGCGTGATTATTGTGACGACACACTGTTTTAGATGGGCAAAGGAATTACGGGTTAGCTACCCGATATATGTTATAGAAAAGTAACAATGTCATGCGGCTTATAATAATCCAATAATGAAAATACTGATATACGAATTGAATTATAATATATTTCCTGACTAGCAATACAGGGTCTTATTACTGGTATTATGTTCGTGTTTTGGTTTTACATAACCATTTTCATATAGCGATTTTTATTAAACTCTATACAACGTTATAAACGTATTGTATGGTGTTTTTACGACAACGGTTCGTATAATGGTTTTGAAGGCAAAAGCCTATATTATGATTTACGAAAAAGATTCGTATAAAATATCTTTGGCCTATTTTATAGCTTACGACAAAGAATTTTACAAAATAATTTTCGGTAATGATTATATATATATTAATGGTTTTTATTAAACTCTATGGATTCACACGGCGTTTCGCTGACTTTTAACATGTTTTATCTCGAGTACTTGAAGGTAATTCTCGGGAACACGACAAGAATTTATAGCCCGCATTCAAATAAAAATTTCCATTCAAATGTTTTGTAAATGTGTATGACATACTATGACCTGAGGACCTATGTAATTTGATATTCATGAATGGAAAATGCTTTATTATTACACGACGTGATGTTTAAGCGTTGTCTATGATTTGAGTAACGTGTTATCCCGTAACACCAACGACTCTTCCACTGCTTTGAAATGTGAATATTTTAGGGTGTTACAGTTTGGTACCAGAGCTCTCGTTATCGAGAACGAAAGATTTTTAAAACCAAGGTTTTGAATAAACCATTTCAAAAACCTTTTAACTATAAATATTTTTAATTAAATATTTTGAGTAAAATGTTTAAAAATATTTTGACTATAACAGTGCCGAAGAATTCCCGAGTTACCGACAAGGCCAGACTGAGAAGTGTTATTCTAATATATATAACTTGAATTATATATATGTTGTAATTTGATTACATGATTGTTTAACGATTATTCTAATACTATTACGAGATATTTATACGACGTAGATTGTCACAAGAAACCCTAACTCCCCTAGCAATTCAATCGAAGCTCTTTTAATTAATATTGATATACAGATTCATTGAATAGAACGGCTAAGGTGGTGACTGGTTTTTAGGGTTTCGGTTTTGTGCTGTGCGCCGCTGCATCTTTTAGGGTTTTCTTTTGTTATTATTTTAATCGGTATGGAGATTGGGTAGGTTTATTTGGGTACTGGTATAAAACCCTAATTTGTTAATTAGGGTTTTTGTGATATTGTGGTTGATTGGTTTCATGATTAGAGAGATGGATAACAGTTTTGTTCCGGTTGACATGGATGCGTTGGCAGCTAGGATGCTCAGATTGAGAGAACAGATGGGAGTTTCATCTCCTTGTGATACGGATAGCTCACCTGCTGTGGTGCATGCAGCAGGACTTCAGTCGACACAAGAGGGTTCTGAGTCGCATGCGACACTTGCTGATTCGACACAAGATGCTGTACCTGCTGATTCAATACTTGCTGATTCGACACCTGCTGTTAATGCGGGTAAGGAGAGGGGTTCACTGCTTCAGGGGTGTGCTAACTTGTATACTAATGTCATTAGTCCACAGAAGGGTTCGTTTGCCTCGTTACTTCAAAACGAGGGTGGTATGAACCAAACAATTCCTAAGATGGTGAAGATATCAGAATTACGGTGTGATGAGCATGTTGAAGGAGCACGAGTTGCACTTCCGTATGCTGCTGTTGAAGAGGTTGAATCCAGATTTAAGCACACGTTATACGGGCAGTTTATTGGTAAACGTTTAGCTTTTCCATTGGTGGAAAATTATGTTAAAAATACGTGGGCACGATTTGGTTTGATACGCGTTCAATTACATGAGGATTTTTTCCTTTTTCAATTCAAGACGAAGGAAGGAATGGAAGGAGTCCTTGAAAATGGCCCGTGGTTGATTAGGATGGTTCCCATGATCTTGAATATTTGGTCGCCTACTACTGATCTGAAAAAGGCAGAGATTAAGAAAGCACCAGTTTGGGTTAAGATTCATCATGTGCCGATTGTTGCTTATTCGGAGGTTGGTCTTAGTCTTATCACGACCCAAATTGGCACTCCTATTATGTTGGATTCTTACACGAGTAATATGTGTATTAACTCGTGGGGTCGGAGTACATATGCTCGGGCGCTCGTTGAGGTTTCAGCTGAAATGGAGTTATTGGATTCGATGGTAATTGCAGTCCCTAAAGGTCGTGAAAAAGGGCATTCATTGGTTACTGTTGATATTGAGTACGAATGGAGACCTCCAAGATGTGCTACATGCTTGATCTTTGATCATAATAGTGATATGTGTCCGAAAGTGCATAAGGAAGTGGTTACTCATGTTACTAAAGATTTGGTGAATGATGGATTTGAGGTGGTCAAAAACAAGAAGAATAAAGGTAAGCAGAAGCAACCTCAAGTTGCAGGTATTAAATTAACAAAACCAGCCCTTAATCTTCAGTTTCGTAATGTTGAGAGAGGTGAATCCTCTAAAACAAATGTGACGGGTCAGAATCCTAAGAAGGCAGATTCTCTGCTTAAGAAGGGTTTCCTGAATAACAGAACCTCGAGTTTTGTAGCTAAGACTAATGATAAGGATAAGAGGTCTCATAATTCTTTTGGTGCTCTTTGGGATAAGATGGATGATGGTACAGATTGGGAGGATGGTCTTAAGACCAAGGAAGGTGTAGTCAATGAGAGTGATAGTGAGGTTGAAGAAGTCATATCGATTGATGATCGGCATGGTTCTCATCAGCCTGGTGATGTTTTACTTTCATTGTTCATGCACCTTTAGGTGGTTTTTTCCTATTGGTGTTATTTGTTTTGTAATCGTTTAGTAGGTCATATGGCATGTCATATGATGTAGTGGTTGTTCAGGCATTTGCTTGAGGTTAATGTAGCATTGCAGCTACATTCCATTGTACTTCAATGTTTTTGGGAATATATTTTACCGGGGTTAGGATTCCCCTTTACCCAAAAAATTCAATCGAAGCTATTTCTGTAGGAATTCTAGCTATTCCAGATCTAAACCAAGTTGTGGATATTTATGATCCCAACAAAATAGTTGATATTCGTAGAAGTGTTTATATTAGTTGATTGTGATATTGAAGAAGAATTGTCGAGATTAAATCTGATACCGATGTCATGACGATCTTTCCTTATAAGAGTGGAGTTCGACAAAACCTCACTACCTGGGAAGGTGTCATCTGATTCGGTGTCACCCAATTCTTAAATTTGAAATCGAAAGGGTGAATGTTGCACTTGAGGCTGTCATTGGAGCCTTTACCCAAAAGCCTCATGCCACTTGTACCTTTCCGAGAAGTCTCGTTGAATGTGTGAGTCATTTCCTACTCATGACTCATTTGATAATTGTTGCTATAGGAGCTATAGAATTGGAAATTAAGTGTTGTTCATATCGAGCTTCTATTGCCCTTCCAAGGTCTAAGAATAAGGTTGAAAGTATTGGAGAATGAGGTAGAATGTCGCATTGAGTATAAGTTGGTTGAAACATAAAGAAAGTTAGAATTAACTCATATGGAATACGAAATTTTTAAGAGGAATTCGTTAAGTCCTGTAGTTGAATTATGAGGTTTAAATGATTGTTGGTTCGTGTTAAGGGTTGTTCATAGGCTATTGTCCAATGACGAGGATGCCCAGTGTCCAAGAAATAAATTGAATAAATCTTCTTCTGAATTGGGACCGATGGATCTTCCGGGACAGGTGGAGCACCTAATGACTCATGTAGATAAGTATTCATTGTGGTATCTTTTAAAATCCCTAACTTAAAGCCTTGTAACCCTAAAAACATCAATGGTTGCCGAAAAAATCCCTTCTTCTTATAATCCGATTTTCTTTTTCCTTTAATCCGAATACCTTATAATGATGTTGTTTTCTCGATTAATCATTGATTATTCTTGAGTTAAAAAAGTCCTTGTTTGGTTGATTGGTTTTAGGGTTAATTAAATTGGTTTTTTAATTTAATGTTTATGCCGTCATTGAATTCTGTGTTTGTTAGATATTAGTCGGTTGTTAAGTGTCGCTTAGTTTGTCGGTTTGTTATCAATATATATTGGATCACGTGGATTAGTGGGGTCTCCCATTAGTCATTGAATTCTCTTTGAATTCTGATTGTGTGGGTCTCCATTACTTATCAATATATATTGCGTAGGTTGTGCAACAATTAATTATGGTATCACGTGGGACCGGCGACCTTTATTTTCCTTTTGTTTTTTCTGTCGAGAATTTATTGTCTTTTAGGGTTTTTGGTAGAGTCTCGTTTGGTTTTTTTAATCTTTGTTAGGGTTTGGTTTTGTTTGGCTGTTTAAATTAATATGGTTGGTTCCAATGATTCGACTAATGCTTTTTCAAACCTTATTTCGGTTGCTGATACAGCAAATGGTGAACAACTGAATTTGAATATAGGGTCATTAGAGGATGTTGAAAAACTGTTCTCGATCTCCCTCAATACGGTGGATGTGATTAGTAGGTTTATGAATGATGTCCAAAATAACGAGTATGAATTATGGAAGCGAATGACTACTGAGCAATGGACGAAGACCCTTTATGTCGTATGTGCACACCAATTGGAGTTGGACAGCAGTGTTAGAACAATTAAACGTCTACATGTTAATGCTACCAAAGCAGGTGTGAATGATTATAGTACTGCTAGGGATCCGTCTATGAGCACTACTATTGGACATGATGCTAGGGTTACACCAGATTTATCTAATATCACAATGCGTATGTCCTTAGATCAGCATAAAAAGGTGAGTGTCTCTTCTCCTACGTTTAGTAAATTGGTTAATGATGAGCTATCGTTTGAACAAATGGATATAATACCTAATGAATGTGTCACTGAGCCTAAGAAGAGTGATGTTCTTGACTCAACTATGGATTATTTCATGTTTTCTAATCCAATTGATCCAGTGATAGATGTCGAGGAAACTGCGTGGTCTTCCAAGCCTTTAGGTAATAAGGTGGAAGTCCCTACATATGAGTTATTTGGTGAAAATGTTACCAATGTTAGCCGTGGTGAGAAGGAATGTCCTATTATACAGCCGGTGGAGATTGGTGGTCCATCTAACTCCTATGTAACTGCTGCTAGTTTAAGCCAACAAGCTCCACCTACTGCTCGTGTTAATATAGGTTTAGATATATCTGAAAATAGGTTTGAGGGTGTTCAGGTTTCTATTCCACGTAAAGTGGTTGAAAAAGTTAATACTCGTGTCCATAATACGCTCTATGGATACTTTATTGGTAAACGAATGGCATTTCCAGTGGTTAAGTATTATGCTAAAACAAATTGGGCTAAATTTGGTTTAAAAAGGATCATGATGAATTCCAATGGTTTCTTCTTCTTTCAATTTGATGCACAAGCTGGTTATGAAGCTGTGTTGGAAGGTAGCCCATGGATGATTCGAAATTCTCCCACTATTCTTAAAAGGTATACTATGAAGACTAGTCTTCGAAAAGAAGAGTTTACTAGTATTCCTGTGTGGGTCAAACTTCATGATGTGCCTATCCAAGTGTTCGAGGAAGAGGGTATTAGTTTGATTGCTACATACTTGGGTAAGCCTATTATGCTTGATTCTTTTACTAGCACTATGTGTAAAGAATCTTAGGGTCGTAGTAGTTTTGCTCGTTGTTTAATTAAAATTAAATCTGATTGTGATTTACATGAGACAATTACTATTGGTGTTCCTGATTTGGAGGGTGAAGGGTTTACTAAGGAAACTATTAAAGTTGAATACGAGTGGAAGCCACCTAGATGCCCTACATGTAATATTTTTAGTCATACGGCTGAAAACTATCCTAGACGTGTTATCCCTAAAGTGGCTCCTACAGTTGTACATGAACAAGATGATGGATTTCAACAAGTTCGTAGTAGAAAGCATAACAATAAAGGTAAGCAAGGAAGTCAGATTCCGAGAGGTGTCCCTTTAAGCAAAGGATTCCAGGTTGGTACTCCTTTTACTTTTAGTCCGAAGTCGTCTACTTCTGGTGTTCATATTCAAGATAACTCATCTAACCCTGGTACGACTTCGAATGCATCTAAACGTGATTATAACAAAGTTGATAGTGGTACCAAACCTGGTTTGCATACTAATAGTTCCAATAAAGGAAAATCTGTTGTGAGTGGCGTATCTACTTCGAATTCATTTGGGTCTCTTTTAGTGGAAACAGGTGACCATAGTGGGGATGATGATGAGGAGGAGGTTGAAAACGTTTATGATGAATCTGCTAATCTTCTTAATTCTCAATCAGGGCAAGCACTCCTGTCATGAATGTTTTAAATGTTTAGTATAGCCTCTTGGAATATAAGGGGTTTGAACCAATCCCCTAAGAGAATAGAGGTTCGTCAGGTTATCAATGATAATAATCTGAGTGTTTGTGCTATCTTGAATCCCATGTTGATGCTTCGGGTGTTTATGATATGTGTCGTAAGATTTTTAGCAGATGGAAGTGGTCGTCTAATGGTGGTTTGTGTACTAAAGGGACACGTATTATTCTTGGCTGGAATGATGATAATGTGGATCTTATGGTGTTGTCTCAAACAAGTCAAGTTATGCATTGTCAGATTAATACGCGTATTGATAACCGTACTTTGTTTTGCTCTTTCGTTTATGTTGATAACTACTATATGGATCGGCGTGTTCTTTGGAATAATCTTGTTGTTCATGCTACTTTCATGCGTGATAAACCATGGGCTGTTTTGGGTGATTTTAATGCTGCACTAAATATTGAAGATCACTCATGTGGCGGCTACACTCCTAATATTGCCATGCGGGATTTCAAGGAATGTGTAAATCTTATGGAAGTTATGGATGTTAATGCTACATGTTTACACTTTACTTGGAACGAGAAACCCCAGGGTGATGATGGTATTCTCAAAAAGATTGATCGGATTATGTCTAACATAAAGTTTCTTGATGAGTTTCCAGGTTGTTTTGCTATTTTTCAACCCTACAGGATTTCTGACCATTCTCCATGTGTTTTACGTATTCCTACAGTTAGCAAACCTAAGCCTAAACCGTTTAAATTCAGTAATTTTCTTGTGCATAAGGAGGGCTTTCATGAAGTGGTAGCTAATGGATGGTTGGCCAATGTTCATGGCTGTGCTATGTTTAAGTTTGTTAAACGTTTAAAAGGCCTAAAGGCCCCGTTGCGTAAATTGCTTTATGCACAGGGTAACCTTCATGATCGTGTTAACAGATTGCGTGTGGAATTAGATGTTGTTCAGCAAGCTCTTGACATAGATCCATCTAATGTGTTGCTGAAAGAAGAGCATGCTCATTATCTAGTTGCTTTTAAAGAAGCTTCTCTTGATGAGGAACGCTCCTTCGTCAGAAATCTAAAATAGAATGGCTTGATGCAGGAGATTCGAATACGGCTTATTTTCATAATTCGGTTAAGAGTAGGGTTGCTCGTAATCGTATTGAAATGGTTCGTGACTCTCATAATGTTCGTCATGATGGTGGTGCTGTGCCTGGAGCTTTTGTTGCTCATTATGAGCAGTTTCTTGGTCAGGCAAGTGATTCAGGTGCTTTTAATACTTCTAATTTGTTTGTTCGAAAGCTTGGTGCTCTTAAAGCTGCCCATATGGTTAGAGCCATCTCTGATTCTAAAATTAAAAGCGTGTTATTCTCAATGAGTGATGATAAAGCACATGGTCCGGATGGTTTTACTGCTTCTTTTTTTAAGAAGTCTTGGGATATTGTGGGTGATGATTTTACAAGTGCTATTCGTGAGTTTTTCTCCAATGGAAAACTTCTTAAAGAGGTTAACCATACTATCATTGCTCTTATCCCTAAGGTTTCTGTCCCAAATAAGATTACTGATTATCGCCCCATCTCTTGTTGTAACGTTATTTTCAAATGCATTAGCAAGATAATTGCTAACCGTATTAAAGGGGATTTGGGTAATTTGGTTAATATTAATCAATCTGCTTTTGTTTCGGGTCGTAGGATCTCGGATAATATCTTATTGACGCAAGAGTTGATGAGAAATTACCATCGAAATTTTGGTCCTCCAAGATGTGCTTTTAAGGTGGATATTCAGAAAGCTTATGATACGGTGGACTAGCAGTTTCTTCGTAACATTCTTATTGGTTTTGGATTTCACCATTTAATGGTTGATTGGATTATGATGTGTGTTTCTACTACTTCGTATTCTATTTGCATTAATGGTAATCTTTATGGCTGGTTTCAAGGAAAAAGAGGTCTACGACAAGGTGATCCGTTGTCTCCGTATCTTTTCACGTTAGTTATGGAGATTCTTTCTCTCATGTTGCAGCGGAGGGTTCTTAATGTGGAGGAGTTCTATTTTCATTACCGCTGTGAGCAGCAACGTATTTTAAATCTATGTTTTGCAGATGATCTTTTCTTGTTTGCTAGGGGTCACTTGGATTCTGTGCAGGTCATCATGGATGCTTTGGAGGAATTTAAGATAGCTTCGGGTTTGTTTCCAAGTATCCTTAAGAGCACTGTTTTCTTTTGTAATGTATCCACTGCTGTTAAAAGTAGTATTTTACATATCATGCCTTTTGCTGAAGGTGTGTTACCTGTCAGATACCTTGGTGTTCCTCTCATTTCGTCTAGGCTTCTATATAGGGATTGTAAAGTCCTTGTAGAAAAGCTTGAGAGTCGTATAACTGATTGGCGCAATAAGTTTCTTTCTTTAGCAGGAAGACTCCAGTTAGTTCGTTTAGTGCTTTCATCTATGCATATTTACTGGGCGTCTGTCTTTGTTTTACCTGTTTGTATTATTCATGATTTGGAACAGCTTATGAGAGGCTTCTTATGGTGTCAAGGTGAAATGAAGAAAGGTAAGGCTAAAGTTGCTTGGGACTCTGTCTGTACCCCGTTATATGAAGGTGGCCTTGGTATTCGTAAGCTTTCTGATTTTAATGCTGCTTTAATGGTTTCTCATATCTGGTGTATCCTTACTCTAAAGAATCTTTATGGGTTAAATGGATTTATTCTTACAAGTTAAAGGATAGAAGTTTTTGGGACATTCCATGTATTGGTGATATGAGTTGGGGCTGGAGAAAACTTCTCCAGATTAGATCACGTATTCGTCAGTTTATTTGGTACAAGATTAATAATGGTATGGTTGCTTCTATGTGGTTTGATAATTGGGCAGATTTGTGTCCATTACGGGACGTTCTTACGGTTCGTAGCATCACAAGATCGAGGCTTTCTCTTTCTAATAAGGTTAGGGATCTTATCATTGATGGTATTTGGCAGTGGCCGCATGAGTGGAATGCTAGATTTCCGAACATTGTCTCTCTCACTGTCCCTGTTATTAACGATGATAAGGATGATGATTTGATGTGGCGGGATATAAATGGGGTTTTACATCCTTTTTTAGTTTCATTAGCATGGGATTCCATACGGTATAGGTCTTTGATGGTTAATTGGTACCATGCTGTTTGGTTTGCTCATTGTATTCCTCGTCACTCTATTCACTTGTGGTTAGTGGTTAGAAGAAAATTGAAGACTCAAGATCGGCTTAGGCAATGGGATGTTGGCCCTTTGGTGGATTTAAGCCTCCTTCGATGTCCTCTGCGTAAATTGGTGCCGGATTCTCATGACCATCTTTTCTTTGAATGTTTTTATTCTGTGCAGGTTTGGTCTAAGGTTCGGGTACTCTATGATATGGATAGCGTCCCCCCTCGAATTGATGATATATTAGCTTTTGTTATTCCAATTCCTAAGGGAAAGTCTTGCCCTAGCATCCTTGCACGTCTTGTGTTGGCTGCTACTGCGTACTTTATATGGATGGAACGTAATTCAAGACTTTTCAAGAAAAAGCAGATGGCGGTTGATCAACTTGTGCAGATTATTTGTGATACTATTCGATTGAAGTTGATTTCATTTCGTTTTAAGAAGTTGTCTACCAGGTTGAGTTTGTTGCTTGACAAATGGAGGGTGCCGAGAGTTAGAGTTTTTCACGATGGGAGTGCCGGGTGAGGGTTGTACTCTTTTTTCCTTGTCCAAGGTTTTTCCCACTGGGTTTTCTTTGGCAAGGTTTTTTAAGGAGGCAGGCTCATTTGGATTTCCTTTGCTTCTATCGTGGTCTTGTTGGAAGCTGAAGAGAATGCGTGTCTTCATGTTTGCATCCTGGTTTCTATCTAGTTTACTTGTATTGTAGTTCTTGTTTAGTTAGTGTTTATGTCATTGCATAACCACGTGTTAACATGCTGCCTGTAGCATGCGGTTAATGTGGTATCTCAGCCACATTCCTTTGTACTTCAACGTTTTTTTGGTTAATATATTTACCGGGGAAACCCTTTACCAAAAAAAACCCTAACTTAACTGAGACATCAGTTGGTAGGATGAGTCCTTGGAATTGTATGACATGGCGACACGTAATGTGTTACGATATAATTTTTGACTTGTTTGTGATTAGTGAAAAGATTACATTTGATTGCTAAATCCTACATGTATCGATGTTATCTATCTTTTCTTGCTTCTTCCTAATGTTCGCATTAGTGATGCAACCATTGAACAAGTACTCATTTTGGATAGAGTTGCGTTGTAGATTTTTCTCTTTGTATTCTTGAGTGACATCGAGGTCATGAACCTCATGATTATTTGGCTAAGCTCATTTCCTATCATATTGTAATTTGTTTTGGTGAACAACTCTTCATCACCCTTTTGCAGATCACTCAATGTTTTTATAAATATTATAATACCATCTGGGGAAAGTATGAAATTCTTATTTTTATATGAGTTATTTAAACCAGTACTATTAGTAGTTACTATCGAATTTTTTTTTATTAAACATATTCTAAATGGAAATGCTTTCCTGGTGATGAACATTTCGGTAAAAATCATTTTATGTTTATCTCATAATTAAACATGAATATATATTTTTAACAAGACGACAAAATTTTGACGAACTAAGTATTGCATCGTTAATCCTTAATTGTGCATAGTTGCGCGCCTACGTACAATTTGGAGGGGACCATGCAAGGCTGATTAGTAGTCACCATGAAATTGTTAATAAACATTACATTTTTCTTTGTAATCGTGAAAAATTGAATTTTTATGAGATCTAAAGAAGTGCAAAATAGGGGCATATTGTTAAAGACACCTACATATGTGCCCGTACCATTTATTTTCTGAATCGAATTTACTCATCTATGGATATTGTCTTAATTGGCAATTGATATCCCCTTCTTGTCCAATTCTTTCAAGGCCAGATTCTTTGGAAACTTTACTAATTATCGAGTGTTGATACCCTACTGGGTGTATCGGCGTTCCTATCATTTCTTTGATTAGATTCCATTTGAAAGACATGGGTAACGATCCGAGGTGCTTTCGAATGCGTACTCAAATCATGAAAACATGGGATATATCCATGTTCGTTATGTTTTCGTCTTATCTGATTCGAAATTCTCTCGCATAAATCATGTGTTGACCTTACTCTTTTAATGGTAGTTATGTCTCCAGATATCCTTGATTTTGTGAAGGGTTACGAGTTATTCTTAGCCTTTTGAGAAGTTCTCATCTTATCAACGGTAATAAAACTGGAAAGTTGGTAGTGCCATTAGAATGGATTGGTTGATTATGACATGATGTCATTGTCTAAATTAATGGGAACTTGATTAGAATTCCCCTAAAAGATAAGATGTTGATTATCAAAAGTGATCTAAATAATTCCCGATGGGTGACCATATCCTGCATTTAGGCTTGAAATTATACCATGAATGGTTATGAACTAGTCATAGATCTTGTAATCTAGAAAGAACTTAAAGTAAATTTATTAAAAGATGTTCCTGTTATTTGAAACCTTCTGAGGTATTTGCTGATAAATTACCTAGACTTCCGCCAATAAGGCAAGTTGAATTTGGTATTGATTATATTCCCGGTGCTGCACTGTGGCATGTGCACTATACGTCAGCACCATCTGAATCAAAAGAGTTACCGTGCAACTGAGAGAGTTGTCGGAAAAAGCTTTTATTCTACCAAGCTCGTCATTATGAAGAGCTATGGTGTTATCATTCCTTATATTTATTGATTACCGCGAACTAAGTAAATTGACGATCAAAATTGATATCCATTACCCAAGATGAGAGATTTGTTCGATCGTTTACAAGGTTCTAGCGTATACTCAAAAATTTGATCTGCGGCATGGTTATCATCAACTTCGCATCCGCAAAGAAGATTATCTATTCCAATCACTACATCTAGAACTCGTAATGAACATTAGGAGTTTCATGTGATGTCGTTTGGATTGATCAATGCACATGTAGCATTCATAAATTCGGTGAATCACGTGTATAGGCTGTAATTTGATAAATTCATGCTTGTGATCATTAAGGACCATCTGTTTGTTTCTAAGAATTTTTTTTTGGTAAAGGGTTTCCCCGATAAATATATTAACCAAAAAAGCGTTGAAGTACAAAGGAATGTGGCTAAGATACCACATTAACCGCATGCTACAGGCAGCATGTTAACACGTGATTATGTCATGGCATAAACACAAACTAATCTAGAACTACAATGCAAGTAAACTAGAAAGAAACCAAGATGAAAACATGAAGTCACACATTGTCTTCAGCTTCCACCAACATCACGACAAGAGCAAATGATATCCAAATGAGCCTGCCTCCTTAAAAAACCTTGCCAAAGAAAACCCAATGGGAAAAACCTTGGACAAGGAAAAAAGAGTACAACCCTCACCGGCACTCCCATCATGAAGAACTCTAGAGCTCGGCACCCTCCATTTGTCAAGCAGCAAACTCGACCTGGCAGACAACTTCTTAAAACGAAATGAAATCAACTTCAACCGAATAGTATCACAAATAAGCTGAACAATCTGATCAACGGCCAACAAATTTTTCTTGAAAAGTCTTGAAATACGTTCATCCATATAAAGTACGCAGTAGCAGCCAACACAAGACGGGCAAGGATGCTAGGACAAGACTTTCCATTAGAAATTGGAATAACATAGGCTAAAATATCATCAATCCGAGGGGGGATGCTATCCATATCACATAGGCCCCGAACCTTAGAGAAAACCTGCATAGAATAAGAACATTCAAAGAAAAGATGGTCATGAGAATCCGGCACCCTTTTACAAAACGGACATCAAAGAAGGCTTAAATCCACCAAAGGGCCAACATCCCATTGTCTAAGCCGATCTTGTGTCTTTAATTTCCTTCTAACCACTAACCACAAGTGGATAGAGTGACGAGGAATACAATGAGTAAACCACACAGCATGATACCAATCAACCATCAAAGCCCTATCCCGAATGGAGTCCCAAGCTAAAGAAACTGAAAAAGGATGTAGAACCCCATTTATATCCCGCCACATCAAATCATCATCCTGAGCATCATTAATAACAGGCACAGGGATAGAGACAATGTTCGGAAATCTAGCATACCAATCCTGTGGCCACTGCCAAATACCATCAGTAATAAGATCCCTCACCTTATTAGATAGAGAGAGCCCCGATCTTGTAATACTTCGAAACGTAAGAACGTCCCGTAATGGACATAAATCTGCCCATTTGTCAAACCACATAGAAGCCAATCTACCATTATTAATCGTGTACCAAATATATTGACTAATGCGTGGTCTAATCTATAGAAGTTTTCTCCAGCCCCAACTCATATCACCTATACATGAAACCTCCTAGAAACTTCGATCCTTTAACTTGTAAGAATAAATCCATTTAAGCCATAAAGACTCTTTACCAGTAAGAATACACCAGATATGAGAAACCATTAAAGCAGTATTAAAATCAGAAAGCTTACGAATACCAAGTCCACCTTTATAAAATGGAGTACAAACAGAGTCCCAAGCAACTTTAGCCTTACCTTTCTTCATTTCACCTTGACACCATAAGAAGCCTCTCATAAGCTGTTCCAAATCATGAATAATCTGAACGGGTAAAATAAAGACAAACGCCCAGTAGATATGCATAGATGAAAGAACTGAACGAACTAACTAGAGTCTTCCTGCTAAAGAAAGAAATTTATTGTGCCAATCATTAACTCTACTCTCAAGTTTTTCAACAAGGACTTTACAATCCCTATATAGAAGCCTGGACGAAATGAGAGGAACACCAAGATATCTGACTAGTAACTCGCCTTCAGCAAATGGCATGATATGTAAAATACTACTTTTAACAGCAGTAGATACATTACAGAAGAAAACTGTGCTCTTTGGGATACTTGGAACCAAACCTGAAGCTATCTTAAATTCCTCCAACGCATCCATAATAACCTGCACAGAGTCCAAGTGACCCCTAGCAAACAAGAAAAGATCATCTGCAAAACAGAGGTTGATAATACGTTGTTGCTCACAACGGTGATGAAAATAAAAATCCTTTGCATTAAGAACCCTCCGCTGCAACATAAGTGAAAGGATCTCCATGACCAACGTGAAAAGATATGGAGATAACGGATCACCTTGCCTGAGACCTCTTTTTCCTTGAAACCAGCCATATAAATTACCATTTATGCAAATGGAATACGAAGTAGTAGAAACACACGTCATAATCCAATCAACCATTAAATGGTGGAATCCAAAACCAATCAGAATGTTACGCAGAAACTGCTAGTCCACCGTATCGTAAGCTTTTTGAATATCCACCTTAAAAGCACATCTTGGAGGAACAAAATTTCTGTGGTAATTCCTCATCAGCTCTTGCGTCAATAAGATGTTATCCGAGATCCTCCGCTCCGGAACAAAAGCAGATTGATTAATATTAACCAAATCGCCCAAATTCCCTTTAATACGGTTAGCAATTATCTTACTAATGCATTTGAAAATAACATTACAACAAGAGATGGGGCGATAATCAGTAATCTTATTTGGAACAAAAACCTTAGCGATAAGAGCAATAATAGTATGATTAACCTCTTTAAGAAGTTTTCCATTTGAGAAAAACTCCCGAATAGCACATGTAAACTCATCACCCACAATATCCCAAGACTTCTTAAAAAACGCAGCAGTAAAACCATCCGGCCCAGGCTCTTTGTCATCACTCATGGAGAATAACGCACTTTTAATTTCAGAACCAGAGATGACTCTAACCATATGGGCAGATTTTTGAGCACCAAGCTTTCGAACAAACAAATCAGACGTATTAAAAGAACCTGAAACACTTACTTGACCAAGAAACTGCTCATAATGAGCAACGAAAGCTCCAGGCACAACATCTCCATCATGAAGCACATTATGAGAATCACGAACCATTTCAATACGATTACGAGTAGCCCTACTCTTAACTGATTTATGAAAATAAGTCGTATTTGAATCACCTGCATCAAGCCATTCAATTTTAGATTTCTGACGTAAGAAGCGTTCCTCATCAAGAGAAGCTTCCTTAAAAGCAACTAGATAATGAGCATGCTCTTCTTTCAACAGCACATTGGATGGGTCTCTATCAAGGGCTTGTTGAACAGCATCTAATTCCACACGTAGTCTAGTAACACGATCATGAAGATTACCCTGTTCAAACAGCAGTTTACGAAACAGAGCCTTTAAACCTTTTAAGCGTTTAACAAGCCTAAACATAGCACATCCATGAACATTTGCCAACCATCCGTTAGCTACCACAGCATGAAAACCCTCCTTATGCAGAAGAAAATTACTGAATTTAAAAGATTTAGGCTTAGGTTTGCTAGTTGTAGGGATTCGTAACACACAAAGAGAATGGTCAGAAATCCTGTAAGGTTGGAATATCGCAAAACATCCTGGAAACTCATCAAGAAACTTAATGTTAGACATAATCTGATCAATCTTTTTGAGAATACTATCATCACCCTTGGTTTCTCATTCCAAGTAATCATTTGTAGGAGCTTAGTAATCATTTGTAGACTACCTTGATCTAGCTGAAATGTGAAACATTGTACGTTAAAAATATAAAGTGGGATGTTAGGTTTGATCCCTTACATTCTTTGACTATGTGATTAATGGTAGTGGAGTCTATGTTGACTCTTCAAAGATCAGAGCCATTAAGGCTTGGAATTATAAAAAAAAGGTGAAGTGTGGAGATGTTTTGACAGATATTTATCAAGGGACTATTAAGGAAATTACTCCCTCATACCCAAATTATTTAGCTAAACTCCCTTAGGAGTAAATGTTTGGGTATACCTCAAGACAACCTAAAAGGAATTGAGGAAACCATATAACTCATGTCTTGGAATTTGGAGCGGTAGTTTTTGCTTTCAACTAAGAAAATTTTGACGAAAGTTTAAACAAGGATTTTGGTGGTTTCCACGAAAAAATTGGAAGTTTTGGATTGATTTTTGGGTAAAAATTCGTCATTTTTAGTTTTTGGTTAAATAATTCGGAATCTGAGTTTAATTTAAGTCGGGAAACTAGGGTTTAGGAAGATTCCGACTTGTGTACAGAGGGGTATTCCGAACTAATTCACATCTGTGTATTCCGAATAGTATGGCTCTTACAGATTCCGAATTAGGTAAAAGATACACAGATTCCGAATTAGTTCAAGGCTTCATATTCCGACTTAGTTCAAGGCGCGACAGATTCCGAACTAGGTCAAGGATTAACAAATTCCAAACTAGATCATTCCCTCACAGATTCCGAACTAGGTCAGTGATTAACAGATTCCGAACTAGATCATTCCCTCACATATTCCGAACTAGGTTTTGATCACATATTCCGAACTAGGTTTTGCTTACATATTCCGAACTAGGTGTTGAAACTGGATTCTAGATAAGGTGCAGATCTTGGATTACGAGTTAGTAGAAAATCATATATTCCGGATTAGGTGTAGGACACGGATTCCGGATTAGGTGTGGATCTTGGATTCCGAACTACTTGCAAAACAATATTCCGGATTAGGTGTAGATCACGGATTCCGGATTAGGTGCAGAACTTGGATTCCGAATTAAGTGCAAGTTTTTGTGATTCCGAACAAGGTCAGTTTCTCATTATTCCGAACAAGATCAGGTTCTACTATTCCGAACAAGGTGAGTCTCTCACAGATTCCGACTTAGGTACTGGTAAAACATTCCGACTTAAAAAAAATCGGAAATTTCGGAATATTAACCACAACTCAATCACACCGTATCTACATAAGATCTGAAGTCACTTCGTCAACCAGACACCTTCATCATGGAAAAGAGCAATGAGTGTTCAGTTGTAACAACTCTTGAGATGGAACAATTACAACAACGGACACGCTTCTTGAGAGATAAATGCATGGAAAGTTTGAGAATACTTAAATCATCGTTTGAGAGCCTTTCAAAAGTTCTGCTAGACTTTGGTGAATCCACTGGCACGTTTATAAGAGCTTTCACACAAAACATGGAGAAACTTGCGGCACAACTCACCAAAGAACGACTTTTTGGGAGTGAATGCAAGATCACTTTCACTGAACTCAAGACGACATTTGAAAAGAATTTTGATTCAGAATTTCTCATGTCTTCGAGTACACAGGGATGCTTCATGAGACATCATAAAACTGCTTAAACATTCAAAGACCTGATCCCAAGTAACATCAAATCCATTGAAACCTATGTCCACAAAATAATAATTCAAGAACAAGAGATAGATAACAGGTTCAAGGAAAATTGTGGTTCAGTATCGGGTCATGTGAATGAAAGCTGCACATCACGAAACACAAAGCATGGCACACAGGATGATCATACCATACATGGGAAAGAAAGCAGCAGCACTGGCACACAAGATATCAGTTCTGAGAATGTCATCAGCAATACACCTTCCTATGATAGTTGTTGATACAAAAGTTGGGTGATCCTTGCTAGACCCGAATTAGGCTTAATTCGGGTTGGCTGGACTCCAGCTCCTGCACCAAGTGAACTGTATGGTTGGGATCCTGCACACTAAACAACACGCGTTAGGCTTACCATGGGAATGTTTCCCACGATTAGACTCCGGCGTGAGAGTAAGTAATCGGTTAGGGTTATAGGAATCGGATGAGAGTTTTAGAGTGTAGAATGTAATACCTTTGTGGAACCCTTGGGGGTTCCTTATATAGGCAGTGAAACCCTAAAGGGCTGTCACTGATGCTTCGGCCAAAAGGCAAGGATAATCACCAGATTTAGATTGATTGTTATCTTCTAATTATGGTGAGTGAATATCCTCTCCCTTGGGATAAATCCTAATCATAATAGGAGTATGATTCTGTCTAACCCTGCACCGGGCATGCCGGGCCGTGGGCCGCACACGTGTGTGCGGTTACTGTTCATCCAAGCCCATAAGCTCAAATAACACTATTCCCACCCATCTGTGATGGGCTGGATACGGGTAGTACCCATGGGCCGGGTCCATGACCCGGTTGGGGACTATACGTCATCATGTCCCCCCAGTCTAGTTGTTACAGCCGTAGGCGTAACCTCTAGACTATCAAGAAGCTCCCTAGACGTACCAAGAAAGATCTTTTTGAGAAAATGATTATCAAAAAATTTGTTTTGGCCGCACATGTGGCTGCCTGACGTTAGGAATTTATTCCAATAGTACCTCAGCCGCATGTGACGACCGAGACTAATTAAATGTAGCATTGAATTTGGGTCTTACGTAAGACCGCATATCCCGACATAATTGACTGTTCACCTGCCACTTGACTGACAAAGTGCAAACAGTCAGAACCTCGAGCGGCGTAAACTACTAAGCCAGAAGTGACCCGTGGGTCCCACCTGACTTTTCACTTGCCACTTACACCCTAGCCACACGATGAAGGATAGTGGCAAACACGTGTTATACATCCAACAGACCATGACCCACAAGCCAGCCCTATAAATAAGCCACCCCTACGGCTGTGTGAAACACACAGTCTTTTTCTCCATTTCTGCCATTAAAGCTTTTCTTCTTAGCTTCACTTAATCACGCACGGATCCCTTCCTCCGTAGGTTAGAATACCACGTCCTTAACTTTTTATTTAGTAATGGCCCAAAGAAACAACCCGACAATTGGATCCGTCCTCAATGTAATGACCCAGGAGCAATTAGATCATTTTTGCACCAATTACTTCATCCCTACCAACCTACACCCCTCTCTCCCTGGTGCCGGAGACCTCATAACTGAGGCTCCGCAGGGAAAGATTGGCCTATATACTCGTCTTTTTGAAGCGGCCAACTACCGCATTCCTTTCACTCGTTTCCTCATAGATCTCTTAGGGTATTATGATGTACATATTAGCCAGCTTCATTGTATAGGCGCATGTAAGCTAAGTCAATTCGAAATTCTTTGTCGCGCTAGAAGAATCCCCCCAACCGCAGAACTATTCCGGCTATTTTACACCCCCAGTATAGTAAATGGTTGGCTATCTTTTAAGAAACGATCTCCCAATAGCCCCCAGTCCCATAATAAGCCCATGGACTCATTGAAAAACTGTTACGACCATTACTTTTTCATTGACTCGATAGTGTGGTCGGCCGACTATGTCTTCAAACATAGGTTATCTCATGACCCCCTTCCGCACGCCAGTACATATAATCCCCAACACTCCCAAGAAATAGATAGGAACAGAACAGGGTTCCAAAGAAACCTCCTCGAATCATTCCTCTGTTTGCTAGGGATTAGCCGCAACTATTTCGGCTCGTCCAACAGATATCCTGTGTTTTGGAGAAGGCATGGTGAAGGTAGGTTTAGCATCCGTACATCAAAGACGCATACATTTATCTGTTAATGCCTAACATACTTCGTTTATTGTGGCAGAAATGAACTTCTTTGGACTCCTACGTCAAGGAGATCCCAAGCTTGTACCAGAGGGATCCCGTCCCAGACGTGAGAACGAGCTACCTCTCTTTGAGCATACCCGAAATGTGACGGTTGCCCTGGAGGCCGTGTCGGACCCCCACTCAGACGAAGAGGAAACAACGCTCCTGAGAACCCCCGTGGACTTTGACAACGAGGATGGTGATAACATGATGCTTGAAGAAGAAGCCGGGCCCTCCTCGCCGCCTAAGACTGCCACCCCCGCATACGGAGAAGAGCAAGGAGACAATATTGAGAGGACCACCTCCAGTCTTCGCCAGATGTTGGGCGATGATGAGGAGGATATGCAACAAGTCAATGAAGAAGAAGATGAGGGAGTAGAAAAAGAACTTGAAGAGGAAGTTGAAGAAGAAGCAGCCCAGCCCGCCCCTAAGCGTACCCGCAGAAAAAACAAGCGGGTGAGAAGAGTCACCCAGGCCGAGGTTGGTGAACATAATGCCCCGCCAAAAAAACTTCGCGAGGACCACCCCCTCTATCAATCTGTTGGGAGCACCACCCAGGCCTCTGAAACGGTACAGGCCACACATGTGGATCCAGTTACTCAAGTTCCCCCGACTGCATCAGAACTAGTAGGGAATAACATGTAAGGCTACCTCTTTCTTAAGTAAGAGCCACGACTTTCCTTTAAACAATACTTGATATTTACTCCAAATGTGTTTTTTGTAGAGATGAACAAGCTGGTGCCGCGCCTTCACCCGATGCACAGAAAAAGAAGGGGAAAGAGAAGGAAGTGGAGAGAGAACATGTGCTGCATACAGCCGCAACCAGATCTGGCCCTGCCTTCGAAGAAGGTACCCCCACAACTTCCCCAGATATCCCAATGTCCGGCTCACCTCAACCGTTCAATCCTGTCTGGAATATCACTACTGCGTCGCGGATGAGAGAGGCCGAGGAGTGCCGTGAGTACCTTAATAACTGCATCCCCCTGGTTTGGTACGAGATGTAAATGTACTAAGCCATGCGGACCTGGTGGATGAGTAGAATGGCGCCCTGGTGCACCAAATGGCGATAGGTACTTCGATGAGGGTAAGATTTGAAGCTGCTTTAGGGCATGTGGAGTCCCTCAAGAGGAAGGTTGGCCGAAGAGAGAGGATGATCGAAGACAATGAAGCCCAAATTGCCGTCCTCCAATCCCAGCTTGCTACCGCCGAGGCGACTGTGAAAGAACAATCGGCCCGCGCCAATGCTCATGACCAGCATGTAGCCGAGCTTGAGACAAAACTTGAGGCCGCGACAACCAAGGTATGTATCCGCGCCGCATCACTCCTATGCCATAATAACCACCATTCTAATAAGTAATGTATCTCATACAGGTGACCGCAGCAGAAGCGTCGACCAAGTCCTCCTCCAACCAAGTATCCATGCTCACCAAAAGACTTGAGGATGCCCATACGATGATCCAAGGCGGGGAAAAGGTAAAAGAGGAGCTTGCTCATGAGAGGGCCACGACCGAACAGCTGAGGGAGGCCTCCGCCCAAAAAGATGTGCTAATAAGTTCCCTTATCACCGAACGTGACGACGTGCTATGCCCCCAACTACTAGCAGCCATTGCCGGCCGTAGGTGGATGGTGGGTCACGGGGCACGTCTAGCCGTTACCAAGGTGTTGGAGGCCCCCAAATTTGTTCAGCAGTTTGCAAGCCTTGTGTCAGATGGCATTGATCATGGCCGCTATGAAGGAATGGTCAAGGCCGCAGAGCTAATCAGGAAGAAGCAAAACTTCACAAAGCATGCCTTCTTCAACACCGAAGCTGCTAACAAGATGACTGCTTCCATGGCCGCAATGCGAGATCTACACTACCCATTCTTGGCCGAGCTGGAAGCTACAAAGGATGCATCAAACATGGAGGTTATGGAAAAACTTAGTCTTGGTGCATTCTCTCAAGATGAGGGTCATTCCCGGGCTTCCTTCACTCCCTCGCCCAGCCACCTCACCCTTCCTATTTATGAGAATGTGACCAGAATCGTAGTTGATGAGCAACCATTAAGCGAGGTGCTGGAGAGGAATGCGGCTCAAGCTTTGGAGCGGAAGGAACATAGTGAGATATTGCCTTGTCTGGCTAAAGAACAATGGTAGATAGGTAGGTTTCTCCCCCCCATATAGGGTGCCCTTAATTTGTTATCTATTTTGGACAGTTTGGTTTGTAACCTTTAAACATTTGTCCGTGGATGTCCACGGTACCTCATGATTGTAAACACTTGTTATGCTATGTATAAGTCCGTGTGTAGGCACGGTAATTTTGATGTTTTAGAAAGTTGTTTATATTCTTTTAGATATCATGTATCTGTGTCGCATGACATTTCACGTCTTACCCAGAATAAAACAAAGTCTATACTTTACTAGACGTGTGGCGTGCGTCTTTATCATGCAAAGCACTACGTGAGCGCGGCATATGGAAACTTATCACAACGTCTTGTGAATAAGGTGTCTAGTAAGGATACATGATCCGCGTCACTGGGGTTTCATCCCTCTTATGTGACAAGTTGAATTATTAGGTTCACTTAATCCTCTTACCCCACCTGGAGGCGTATTGTACATGTACGGTATTGAATGAATGCATATGAATAAGACATGGCACATTATAATAACAATTAAATCCATACGACTATAACGAAATCTAAAGAAAAACAATTTGCACAAAACAAGTCGTGGAGCTAGCTAGGCATCACGGCATTTTATTAGAACGTTTACATTTTTTGTTTTAACAAGAATGGGAAGTCCTAAAAAAAAGAACCTAGAAAAAACATAAGAAACAAAACAGAGGGAGCACATTGATCTTCATTAAAGCCAGATATAGCAAAGTATCCATGCGGAAGCCGTAGCTTTCAAAGATAGCACCTTTTGAGATTGGAGATGTTCCATGTGCGTTCCAGATAGCGGCCATCCATGTCACGTAACTTGTACGCACCCCGTCCTAAGGCTTCCGTGACCTCATACGGTCCTTCCCACTTAGGGCCCAGCTTTCATGTATTCTCTGCTCGACTTTCTTCGTTAGCACGATAGACATAATCTCCCGGTCGAAAAGAAACACCTTTAACCTTGGCGTCATAATAAGCCTTCATTTTAGCCTTGGACTTGGCCTTATTGATGGCTGCTATCTCCCTTTTTCCGCCAACAAATCCAGGTTGATCCGTAGTTGCTCGTCGTTCGTGACGACATTAACCTCTGCTGTGCGGATGGTAGGCATTCCTATTTCTGCTGGTATAACAGCTTCAGTGCCGTAAGCCAATGCGAATAGAGTGTCCCCGTTGGCTGTTTTGATCATAGTCATATGCGCCCATAGAACATGTGGTAGTTCGTCCACCCACTTGGCACTTCGTTCCTCCAAGCGTGCCTTGATGCCATTCCCCAAGCTTCTATTTGCCCGTTCCACAAGACTATTTGTCTGCGGGTGCTTAACAGACGCGAAGCGCCGTTTGATATTCAATGCTGCGCACCAGTCCTTGAATGGATTATCCGTGAACTGCTTCCCGTTGTCCGAGATGATTTCTCCTGGTAAGCCAAAGCGGCACACGATTTTCTCCCAAACAAACTTTTTAACTTGTTTGCCTGTGATGGATTTGACTGCCTTGCCCTCTATCCAACGTGTAAAGTAGTCCATTACAACAATCAAGAACTTGACTCCCCCCGCAGCTACAGAAATGGTCCTGCAATGTCAATCCCCCACTTGTAGAATGGCCATGGGGATGTAATAGGTGTAAGTTCCTGCTGCGGATGTCGCGACACTAGTCTGTGCACCTGGCAATCATCGCACTTGCGAATCATGTCGCGTGCGTCCCTATGCATGGTAGGCCAATAATATCCTGTGCGTAGGGCTCGAGCCACCACGGATCGAGGGCCCGCGTGCATGCCGCATAACCCTTCATGTATCTCACCGATCACGTAAGCGGCCTGACGCGGTCCCACACACCGCAGCCACGGCTGTAGGAAAGAGCGCTTATAAAGGATACCTTCTCGTAGCTCGAAGTGCTGCGACTTCTTTCTGATGCGCCGTGCCGCTTTTTCCTCGTCCGTAAGGGTTTCATTAGTCAAATAGTTGACGATTGGGGTCATCCATGTAGGTCCGTCCTCCTCAACTATAGCAGCGACCTCCCCTTCTGTTATAGACTTTTCTTTAAGTATTTCCACCAAGACTTGCTTGGATAAGTGGGCGAAACTTAGACGCGATCTTGCTAAGAGCGTCCGCCTTCTTGTTCTCACCTCTTGGTACCTGCTTGATAGAAAACTTGCTGAAAGCCGCGATGAGTGACTTGACTTTCTCCAAGTATCTGACCATGTTATCCTCCTTAGCTATATATACTCCCAGAATGTGGTTCGCGACAAGCCGCGAGTCCATGTAGGCCTCAAGGTTGCGGACTCCCATTCTGGCGGCGATTTTTAAACCCGCAATCAATGCTTCATATTCTGCCTCATTATTGGTGGCTGTGAACTCAAAGCGAAGGGCGTACGTAAACTCCATTCCTTCCAGATTCGTAAGGATGAGACCAGCTCCTGACCCATCCGTACACGAGGATCCGTCCGTGAATAGCACCCATGGTTCTGTTGGAGTTTCGTCTTGTTTTACGATTGGTCCTTCTTCATCCGGCTTCTCTATCAAGAAATCCGCCAAGATTTGGCCTTTAATAGCCGTCCTTGGTCAATAGGATATGTTTTGTTCTCCCAATAAAATGCTCCACTTTTGTAGCCTACATGCCACATCCGGTCTAGAGATGACTTGTTTTATTGGTTGGTCAGTAATGACTACAATTGGGTGCGCCTGAAAGTATCGGCGCAACCGTTTTGTAGCAAACACTAGTGCCAAAACCAATTTTTCCATAGAGGAGTAATTCAACTCCGGCCCTTGTAATGTTCTACTTATGAAGTAGACCGGAGTTTGTACCGTGTCCCTATCTGTCATGAGTACCGCACTTATTGCTCCGTGTGTGGCTGATAGATACATAATGAGCTCCTCCTTTGGCCGGGGAGCTACTAGCATGGGGAGAGACGCGAGGTGTTGCTTGAGTTGACCAAAGGCTTCCTCAACTTCCTTTGTCCACCGAAAGTCTCCCTTCTTAATGCACTTCTTGAGTGTTTTGAATAGGGGAAGTGACTTCTCTGCGGACTTTGATAAGAACCTGTTTAGCCCGGCCAGCTTCCCATTTAAGGATTGTACCTCTTTCCGTGTCTGAGGGGATGGTAGCTGTATTACTGCGTCTGTTTTTTCTGGGCAAGGCTTAATGCCATTTGGATCAATCATATATCCAAGGAACATTCCTTCCGTTGCCCCAAACGTGCATTTCTTTGGATTTAGCTTCATATTAATCCTCCTCAATGTGTCAAACGTCTCTTGGACGTCTCGGAGAAGTGCATCCTCCGTATGACTTTTTATGACTAAGTCGTCCACATAGACCTCCAGGTTGCGGCCTATCTACGAGTCAAAGGCTTTGTCCACAAGCCGCTAGTATGTTGCCCCGACGTTCTTTAGTCAAAACGGCATTTTTGTATAACAGTACACGCCTTGGCTAGTATGGAACGTCGTGTTCTCTGCGTCCTCTTCCGCCATCTAGATATGGTGGTATCCTTTATATGCGTCTAAGAAGCACTTAAAGGGATATCCGCATAGGGATTCCACCTTCCAGTCAATCTCCGGTAACGGGTAACAATCCTGTGGACAGGCTTTGTTCAGATCCGTGAAATCCACGCACATGCGCCAGCTTCCGTCATGCTTTTTGACCATGACTGGATTGGATAACCACTCGTGGTAGTATACCTCGCGCATGATACATGCGTCCACTAGTTTCCGTACCTCATCCAGTATCGCTTGGCTGCGTTCAGGTGCCTGACCGCGCTTCTTTTGCTTGACGGGTTGGTACCCCTGGCGGATCTAGAGCTTATGTTCTGCTATCGCGCGTGGTACGCCCGTCATATGCTTGGGCTCCCATGTGAACACATATAAATTTGCTTTCAAGAGAGAGCACATGGCCCTTTTGCCGTTATCCGAGAGCGTTCCCCCTATGGACACCTCTTGTTCTGGGTAATCAGGATGGATTGCCACCCCTCAATTGGGAGGTGGTGATCCATCCTTGGGTGGAACATGTGGAATCGGTGTTGTCACGGTATGACACTCGGATGCCGGTACGATTGTGTTGTAGATAGTGACAATTCCTCCCTCCACAGGGAATTTGATCATTCCGTGTGCCGTGGAAGGTACCGCCCGTATGGCCAGAATACCTGGTCTACCTATGATCCCATTGTATGGAGAGTGTGAGCGTATCACCATAAAGTTCATCCACGCAGTGGTGGAGTGCTCTTCATTCCCAATGGTTACAAGCAGACGCAGTTGCCCTGTTGGCCAGATGGTGTCTCCACTAAAACCAATGAGCGGCGTCGTGGCCGGTACTAATTGGCTTTTTATTTCTGGTCGTAATTGTACAAAACAGTGTTCATACAGTACTTCTGTTGATGACCCTCCATCCACATACATGCGACGAACATTGTGTGTTCCAATTCTTATCTCAATAGTGAGAGGCGCATCAATCACATCGCCTGCTGTGATGGGAGGGAATGATATTTCCCTGCCGCGTGAAAATTTTTGACTAATTTTCTGCCTCGTGCGGCGCTGTCTGGATTGGATCATGTATATAGTCGAAGGTTTGTCCTTTTGGGGATCCTTCTTGTCATACTTCTTGTTGTCTTTTCCATCCTTCCAATCCTTAACCAAATGCTTGAGTTTACCTGACTTGATCAGTGACTCAATGTGCTTCTTGAGCTGGATACACTCCTCCGTGCCATGGCCCTTGTCGTTATGGAATTCGCAGAAACGATTTCCTTAGCGACGGTCCAGCGGAGTCGTCATTGGGGGAGGCCTCGGAAAATTAGCCCCTTCCGTCAGCAAGATCTCCCGGTAGGACATCTTTAGAGGGGTAAACTTATCGTCCGGTCGTCCTCCCTTGTTCTGGCTCTTGTAATATGAGCCCCTACCATTGTTCTGGTTGCTTTGACCGCCCGACTGTCTCCTGGACTGGTCGTTCGATCGGTAGCTGTTTCCTTTTGAAGGGTAGGCCTCGGCAACCACAGTTTCTCCCTCTATGAAGTTTCTGACCCTTTCCATGAGGTCGTCATACCTCTCCGAACGCTTTTCATTGAGACGCCTGATTAATTCCCTGTCTGTTATGTCATGCATATAGTCGGAAATTTTCAGGAGTTCCGGCATTGTCTTTGTGCGTGTGTGCTCGTCATTGAAGCGTTCAATGAAGGCTTCTGTAGACTCCCCCGGCCGTTGCTTGACAGTTGCCAATGAGACCGGGTCCCTATTATACTTCTTCCGCTGAGTATAATTATTCTTGAACGCAGTGTGTAAATCAGTGAAGCTATCAATGCTTCGCGGAGGAAGTCCTTCAAACCAGTCACGAGCATTGCCGATCAAAGTTGAATTGAACATTTGGCACCATATAGGCATGGGCCATCGCTCAGTTTTAGCCTGCGTATCAAATATCTTGAGGTGATCATCCGGATCACCAGTTCCATCATAAGTCTTGACACACGACGGCATGCGACATTTCGTGTCCTCGGAGTAATTCCGTATGCGGAGAGTAAAAGGATCTTCCCTGGGGTCTGCCCATGGACGGGTGAGACTAGGGTCACACCACGGTTGGGAAAGATCTTCTGCTTCCGTCTCTCGGTAATAGGTACCGCCATAGTACTCCTCATTGTCTGGTGGTGGTGGAGGAGTGCGCCTAGGTCGGCGACGCTTGGGCGGATGGTCATCCGAGTCCTCTCCTGATGGACCGGGAGAAGGGGGTGGTGCCCCATCTTTTGGGTGAGGGCCGCTCTTATGAAAAGAGCCAGGAGCCTTCTTCCCGGTATTCATCCTATCCCACACGCTTGTGAGGCGGTTGGTTCTGGTCAGTTCCAGATCTGGTCGTTCGGGTGAACCGTCGGACTTCTCTCCCTCTTCTCTGGACTGTATTAGTTCCTGCATGAGACGATCCCCTATGCGTTCGAACACATTCCTAGGTTGGGGAGTTTCCTCAAAGAGGCTCCGCTCCTGAGGTCGGGTCCTTCTCTTCCTCTGAGTTTGAGAATAGGTGCTTGGTCCGGCATTGCCAAAGTTGAGTCTAGATTGGAGGTCCCTCCCTAGATTCAACCTTGATGCAATCCCTGGGACGATCCTATCAAAGTTCTACGTGAGAACTCGAGTGAGATCCTCCACGCTGAGTGGTTCGATCTCTACTTCTTCCTCGGTCGATGGTCTGCGCTGCTCCTTGTTAGGGGGATTGGGCGCACTCCCTGGATCAGGATTATCCAAGGTCGAAGTAGGTGGTGGGGTCATGGAGAACGTGCTCGTCACCCCCATGGATTAAAGACCACTCCGGCTGTTTGGTCCGGCAGCTTGATGGCTAGGGGATCGATTGGAAATTAGTATCCCTTCCCCTTGGGACTTCCGATTTCCAGGATTTGTGTTCCTGGGATTCCCCTGCGGATGCCCCTTCGTCATTGAAGATTCAAGATGAGATTATTTCTCTAGCTTAGTGTAAGGCTCCCACGGATGGCGCTAACTTGTTGATACAAAAGTTGGGTGATCCTTGCTAGACCCGAATTAGGCTTAATTCGGGTTGGCTGGACTCCGGCTCCTGCACCAAGTGAATTGTATGGTTGGGATCCTGCACACTAAACAACACGCGTTAGGATTACCATGGGAATGTTTCCCACAATTAGACTCCGGCGTGAGAGTAAGTAATCGGTTAGGGTTATAGGAATCAGATGAGAGTTTTAGAGTGTAGAATGTAATACCTTTGTGGAACCCTTGGGGGTTCCTTATATAGGAAGTGAAACCCTAATGGGTTGTCACTGATGCTTCGGCCCCAAGGCAAGGATAATCACCAGATTTAGATTGATTGTTATCTTCTAATTATAGTGATTGAATATCCTCTCCCTTGGGATAAATCCTAATCATAGTAGGAGTATGATTCTGTCTAACCCTACACCGGGCATGCCGGGCCGTGGGCCGCACACGTGTGTGCGGTTACTGTTCATCCAAGCCCATAAGCTTAAATAACACTATTCCCACCCATCTATGATGGGCTGGATACGGGTAGTACCCGTGGGCCGGGTCCATGACCCGGTTGGGGACTATACGTCATCAATAGTGGCCCTGTCTTCGACTCTGACCCATTGGAAGAGGTACACAATGATGAATATAATGTGTTTGCCAATGATAATACGCATGAGCATTGTGATCAAACTCAAACCCTTATTGACACATGTATGACAGAAAAGGTTGATAGCAATACCATACCTTTTTCCTCAAACACATGCAATAATGAGTGTGATGATGATCAACATGCAAATGAGTATGATGATGACGAGGAGCGTATTGCGCTTGCTAACTTAATTGCTTCTTTACAAAAAGATGTCAAAAAAACTAGAAAGAGTCGAAATCAATTAAAGAAGGCAAACGCTACGCTCACTCAAAATTTTGAAGAATGCAAAGGTGCTCAAATTAAATCTAGTGAGACCATTAATAACTATAGAGCTCAGCTTCTTCAAAATACCAATGAGATTAAGGGGTACAAAGGGTGTTTCATTAATGTTAAAAAGGACGATTTTCAATAGAAATATAACGAAACTCTTAAGCTTCTAGAACAAGAGAAACGTAATTATAACACCTCTTTGAGTACTGAACGTCACAAAACGTATCTTGCTACCACTAAAGTCAATGAGCTAACTCAAGTAAATGGTTTTCTTCAAGAGGATAAAACTAAACTTGTTAATGACAAGAAAGCATTGGTTGAAAAGTTGGAAAAGGATTTCAAAACTAGACAAGCGAAAGATATCGACAAAATGGTGGAACTTGAAACTCAAATTGATTTTTACAAGAAAATTGTTTACAAAACTAATCAATCAATTCAAACCATGAGAATGTTGGCACCTCGTTCGTTTTTCAAGGATAGACCTAGTTTTGCATATCCTAAGTATCTAGAGCAAGCTCAATCTGAGAATCAGCACCTATATCTTGATGAGTCCCAATGGACCGATCTTGATTGCCTTGTTATTAGGCCTGACAGTGAAGAGACAACCGATTTGGAAGAAGAGAGTAGAACAAAAGTTAATACAGAGTTTGTTTAACCATATAATTATGCTTATGAAAACAGTCTTTATGGTCTTTTCAAACCGTAAACACAGAAGTCTCGTGAGCAAATATTCTTCGAATGTGAACAAATAAGAATTAATTGGAGACAAGTTTTTGCCACAAAGAAAACTAATGTTTCAAAATATATTGGGTACTTGCCGCATCAAGCTTCTATAAGCAAGAGTAAGCAAGCACTTAGTATTCTTAAGAGTAACACTGAAAATTTCAAAAAGGTTGTTGACGATGACTGGAAAAAACGTGAACTTTCAAACGGTGGTAAAGAAATTCCTCACGATATAACTGTGCTTGTGAAAACTATTTTGATTCCACTTGCAGAAAGAACTAAGAAACATGCTTTGGAATTTGAAAAGTTAATCGAGCAAGAAATGTTTGACGATTTGAAATATGTGGAATCTCTTGAAAAAGAAATTGACGATCATCAGCCTGAAAGAGACGAGTTTTCCACATCATATGATCTACTCTTACAAGAATGTCTCTCGAAAGATAGTTTGTGTGTTGCTCTTACATCTTGTGCAGATATAGACGAATATTCTGACGTGGCATGCAAATATCTTGATCAAGTCAAAGAGTTTGAACGTCTTGAAACAGAGCTTTCGAAACATACAGATAATGTTGATAAAAAGGCTTATGCGTTGATTCAACACCGATGTGAATTCCTTCAACAAAACTGTCATACTCTTGAACTTGCTTTGCAAGACAAAGTCGGAAAAGGTCCGAATGATAATAACTTGCAAGTAAAACTTTCCGCCTTGTGTCGAGAAATGAACGAAAGGAGTATGGAAATTACAGACTTGAAAGCTCAGTTGCAAGAAAAGGATGTAGCGATAGAAGAGTTGAAAAAACTCGTTGCAAAAATGGGTGGGAAAACTGTGGAACCAAAAAGTTGTGAAACTTGTTGTTCGACAACCCAATCCCTACAAGGATATTAAGCCATCTATCTTAGGAAAACCGACTCCTTTATCCAATTCTTCTCATGTGAAATCTAGGTTACCCTCTAAGACTGATGCGCAACCGAGTGTTCCAAAACCATCCATTTCACCCTATGTTCCTCCATTTAGAAAGCACACTGTTGCTACACCCAACCATGTGAATGCACCTAGCACTTCTAGGACTCCTCCAAAACGTGTTACATTCGCGTCCACAAAGGAATCTGTAGGTTCAAATGACCTATTTCAAACCCATAACCTAGAGGATGCTAAGAAAAAAGGGAAGATTCAGGAAGACAAACCCGTGTATTCCAAACCTAGTTCACCAAATCCCGCAATAGTTCCACACACTCCTAATGGTAGTCAACCAAAACCTAGGATCCCTCACCAGCAATATAGGAATTGGAAACCATCCATGAATAGTCGTGTTTCGAACACTACGCCTGAACGATTTGGAAAACCAAGGAATACAGGTACTTCTGTGAATCCTAAATTCCCTGTATGTCCCACTTGCGAAAAGGGCATTCACAATGGAAATCATGATCATTGCATTCTGCAATACCTTTATGAGGTCAAATCTCGTTCTTTTGAACGAAGATCGAATACAGAATCCCATAAGACAACAAGAAGATACAAACCCGTCGCAAAGAAAAGCAATAACAAATCTGAAACGTGGATTCAAAAAGGACATAGTTTCTCTCCAAAGAAGTCTTTCGTTGTGCAAGAGAAAACTACTCCTAAATCTAGTCTTCAGTGGAAACCAACGGGTCGGATCTTCACGGAAGTTGGTCTTAAGTGGATTCCAATAGAGAAGAGTGTTAAAACCTGCTCCAGCACTAATGCGGGTGTTCTGAATGTAGACAATGAATTTGTTACTCCTAACACTAGTATTTCTGCGAACTCTTCTTCTGTCATTGTAGTTACAACAACGGATTCTGAACCCACTTCTCCTTCTTCAAAGGGTTCCAATACTGTACACTCTATATCACCTTCTTCTATTATACAAAAATCTATTTTGGATTATTTTCGAAAAACTTGAGAAAACACAAAAATAAAATAAAATGTAAATATCAATAGAAAAACATAATAAAAATGGAAAAACTTTCAAAACACCAAAAATATTCTTCTCGACATGTCTTTCAGTATCGATAATATGGACGTACCTAGAAATGTCGCTCAATAATGACACGGGTGTGTACATAAAGCTCGAATGAAAGTTGTAAATATTTTTTAAAACATGTCATTTCTAGTTTTAATAAAGGGAAATGTCTATTTTGGACAATTTTTCCAATAACGGGTAGAGAAATCTATCTTGGGTCGAACTTGTCACAAAACATTCAACATTTTAAGATCAACACAATGGCTTGTAATCACTTTCAGATTGCAACCCGGATCTATATTCACGGGGGAGTGTACGCTTTAGTGCCCTTACTCTTAGCAAAAGAAGTTAAATCTTCTTACACTTGAGTGGATTCGTCAAGACATTCAAAGTCTATGAACTTAAGTGTATGCTTCAGAAAAACCTTTTTGCCAAAAAGAATTGATTTTTCAAAAAGCGTTGAACACATTTTTTCAAGAATTTCTCAATGATATTCAAAATCTTTCAAAAATTGTGTGTTCAACAACTCCTATCCTCAAAAGTTTAATGTGGATCATATCCTCGTAATGACAATTCCATTGGATCAACTTTTTGAGGGGGAGCGTTCCAAATTCATGCTATGGTTGACACATTTTTCTCCTGAAAGTTTTTCAAGGCTATATTCACAATATATTTTAATCAAATTTGATATCTTTAATATCAATCGATTTTATATATTAAGATAGGGGGAGAAGATGTGATTAAAATGTGAACTATAGACTCAAGCGCTTTAACTGTTACCCACATGTGCAAAATGTCTACTTAAATTCTTTCACATTTCAATGTACATGTGTAGGGGGAGTCTTTCTAAAAAAACAAAACTAGCAAGGTGTTAAATGTTTTTCAAACACTTTGTTAGAATTTAAAGTGGTTTATGGTTACGATCAAATACCCACAACATCTTTAGTCCACGACGTTATTGGTGTCAAAAGGGTGGTTAGGTTTAAGTCCTATGATCCAACCAGAACCGGAGGGATCTTCCCAGGGACAATCTAATACATTATTAGAAGTCCTTAGGAAAGATGGAGTAGAATGTGAACAAAGCTGAATGCCGACTAAGTACTGATGATAGCACTGGAACAATCACAACAAGGTGCTATTAATGATGTCTTGGTAAGAATTGAAGGGGTTGAAGAATGAAAAAGAAATGTAAGGATAAAGGGTGTAAAGAAATTATCCCTCCATACAAATAAGGCAGAAACCGGGTCAACACATCATGAAGACAACGCATCATGGACCTAGTGATGTAATGCACAACCCCTCCCCAGCTAACTCAGGCTTCTCTTAAAATAAGTTTGTTTTATTGTCATGGAGATCAACACGATTTCTATTGACTTTCTTACTCCGAGATAGTTGATATTGAATAGGTGGCATCTCCTCCAGCCTCCGACTACTAAAAGTGCACAAATCGAGTCTAGAGCCAAGAGATCAATCAAATCTCAATAGGACACACGCTCGACGATCAAGAGAGTCGTACGCTATATCCTTGCGATATTGCTAGAACACTCAGAGTGATACTACTTAGTATTCACAATGATGAGTGGAAATCCTTCCAGTGTTAACATCAAACAGCACTACGGCAGGTCATGTGTAAGATTCTTTTAGAATTGAACATGTGTAAACTGAAAAGCAACAGTGGTTTGTTTCGTTATCGATTCAAACTCGTTTCAGGTTTCTACGCAATATCTTTATGGTCTTGCCAGAACATTCAGAGTGATATTTATTAATATTCACAGTGATGAATAGAAATCCTTCTAGCGTCAACATCAAACAGCGCTACGGTAGGTAACTTGCGAGATTCTTATGAATCAAGCTTGTGTCAACTGGAAAGCAACAATGGTAAGATTCTTAATGAATCAAACTTGTTCCAGGATTTTGAATTGACGACTTTAATCAAGCGGATATTTATCCAATTGATTCACTCTTTACGTTCGCAGTCTTGCTTTGAGACGGTCGAGTAAAGAGAACGGCTAGTACAGCCGTGAAACCCTGTCAAGGAGATTTTTAATTAAATCTACCTAATCACAGGTACGATATTTAATATCGTGTAACGATCTTCACCGACCGAAGGTAAAACGCTACCGATTAAGGATGAATGTCAAAGCCATTCAGTCCGTGTCTATGTTTTGTCTCAAGAAGGTGACGTTATGGTGTACTCAGCAAAGTCAAAGATTCAAAACCACATACTCATGCCCAAAGACATTCAACAATCAAGAAAGCTAAAGACTTCCGCAAATATGATGATTTATGACCTCTCTTCAAAGGAGATTGTTAGCAAGCTTTCAAGATTATGCAATGCATGAGCATGTGGATAAAGACACAAGATCGCAAAATGGCAAAGACAAGTCAAGGAAAATTTGAAGATCTCAAGATAAAAGACAAAGTCGAAAGACAAGGACAAATGCTCAAAGATCACAGAATGAAGGAACAACACTACTATTACACGTTCAAGACTCATTTATGATGAAATTAATAATCTCCGTTGAACTCCAAATATCGAAGAGGAATGACCTCATATTGGGGGAGATAGTTAGCCTCAAAATATTGAGTCAAACAAGAATGTTCGGTCATAGGTTTTTGTTTTAATATTAATTAGAACATTGTAATAAATAGTTAAAATAGTCGTGACATTACGGGCTTGATGGTTAGCTTAAAAGGCCTCTTTCAAGGTACTAATGATTTATTCAAGCCCGACCCAAAACAATATAGTCCATTAGAGAGCTCGCATGTGGGTGGACTATATAAGCACCCTCCTAGCATGTTAGGAGGGTGGATGATCTCATAATTCTTAATCTAATTTCCCAAGTTAATCTCTCTCTCTCTCTCTAGTTTCTCTCACTACTTTCTCTCTTTAAAATTCATATCTTTTCCATCTCATTTCTTTAATCTATCATCATTATTAGGGACAACAATTTATTTATTTATTTATATAATTGGACGAACTAAGAAATTTAAAATTTTTTTACGTCTGCGTTTCATAAATTAAATATGTACTATTTAATTACTTGTAATATTTATCGACGTTCTAAACGTCGGACTGAGCAAAACTAATAAAGATAATAGTTGAGACGAAACTAAAACTTAGAAAATATGAAGAAAGAATTTCTAAGTGATTATGGGCATGATATTTATTTCATCAGGGAATGTGAATGTAGTTACTGACGTGTTATGTAGGAAGGACAAAGAACCAATTAGGATGTGCTCCTTAGTAATGACCGTGCAGAATAATTTGCCCGAGCAATTTAGAAATAACTGATGCTTGTAAGAAGGATAATATAGATAATAAAAGGGGTTCGCGGCCAATGAGAACCATTAGAAATGAGAGCCGATGGCGTTAAATGTTTAAAAGGCCGCTTGTGGTTGCCTAAGTATGGAGGATTGTGAGATTTAGTTATATTGGAATCTCATAAGTTTAAGTATTCTATCCATGCCAATTCTGATAAAATGTATCTCTATCTGAAGAAGTTGTACTGATGGCCAAATATGAAAGCAGACATCGCGACATATGTTAGTAAATATCTAACTTTTGTGAAGGTCAAGGCTTGTTAAACACGTAATTATTCATGTATTTAGTGAGAATGTCCCTTCATTTATGACATAATAAATAGCAAAAATATACTTTTAGTGCATATATCGTTTAAAATGTGTTATTTATTATTGTAGGTACGGATATGAAGAAAGGAGAAAAAACGAAGCCAAAGAGCCAAAAACGAGCACAAGAAGTGAAAAGAGCGCGAAAAGTCGAGTCCGACATTGCTTTCGTCTTTTATTAGGCCGACCCGACTCCATTTATATGGGTCGGACCGACCCATATTTATCTATCACACACTGCAGGCCCAACCATTATTATACTTCAACCCACAAGCCCAAGTGAAGCAAATGATATGGACTAAAGTCCAACAGAAATAAAAAGGCACAACAAGTATGTAGAAAAGCCCAAAAAAAGGCCCAACAAAAGAAAAAAAGAGATCAGATATGGGAGATTTTGGTTGGCATAAAAAGGCAGCGAACAAATAAAAAATAGGGGATCCTCACTGTCTATCTTTACCTGCGTTTTTTTGTAGTAGATTAGGTAGGATAGGAAAAAAAAAGATCATCCCATTACTTTTACTTTCCCTATTTTTGTACTGTATTTTTTATTTAGTGAAGATATTATAGATAGAACATATATATCCCATTCCCAGTTTTATTTTTCACAAGTAGAGGTGAGATCCCATTTTTTACTTTCCTTATTTTGTTCCTGCGTTTTATTATTATTGAGATAAGATAGGGTAGTTTTGCTTGGGACGCATCTTCAATTTTAATTTGTTATTTTCCACTGGTTTTTATTTGATAAAATAGATAATGCAATTGTTGAGATTTATCTGATAGAACGGATTTAGCAAAAAGGAACGCAACATTTTTTTTATTTTCATGGCAGTCTTCATATTTTTTTAATATAGATTTAGTTAGTATTCACTTTTTGCTGCGTAGTAGATAAGTAGCATCAACAATCCTTATCCCCATTTTGTTATTTTATTTTTCTTCTTTCCCTTTGTTTTTAGAGTAATATCGCTGTATAGATAGGATTTTAATTATTTTGCTATTAATTGTCTTTCCTTTTTTTATATATAGATAGAACGCGACTCTTAACTATTATTTTCAAGATTTCATTTGTTGAGGAGGGTAGATACAAAAGCATACGCAGCATAGCAAACAATTCTTATCCTCACTTCTCATGTTTTTTTATTTCCTACGTCCCTTTTGTATTAGTTTAGGAATATGAAGAATCCATTTTTAATTTCTAAACATATTTTTATATAGTTTATTAAATTAGTTCACTTCAAAAGTTTAGATTAATAAAAATAGTTTTTATAAGATTTTTAAAATGTCGTTTAGCTTTATTGTCTTTAACCGTTTATTGTCTTTTGATTTCGGCAAATCGGTCCATCACTTTTGGCGACGAGTTTTACGGGTCTTTTAGCTAGATTAAGTTCTAAAGTTTAAAGCTCGATTTGTTTTTATCTCGTTAGTTAGTCGATAAAATTGACAACTTTATCGGCTAATTAGTTTGATAATAACTTTGAAAGTTATAAGCTTTTGATTCAATTTAGTTATTAGATCGGGTGTTTAATTATTCATCTCCGGTTCGTCATTACGGGTTAAATTCTCTATCTCTTTTCTTATTTTATTTCATTAGCTTAAATATATAGTTATTGTTTCCTTGTTGATATTTAGCTTTATTGTCATGATTATAATAGTTTTAATTATGCTTGTTTAGTTTAGCATTTTTATTGTCATTAGCATTATTTTTAGATATCTCTCGCTTTACAATTGTAGTTAATTTTCATTCTTATCGCTTTTAAATATTTTAATTTTTAGTCGTTAAAATTGGTACTTATAGATATTATACTCAAAACCCTTTTATTCGAGCATCAAACTTGAGACATAAACGTGGATTTCCATTCACACTTCGCCAGGAACTACGAAAACGACCCAATCAAATGGCGTCGCTGCCGGGGAATGTGTGTAGCGATGTTTGCGTTGTGTTTTTAGTTAGTGACTTGAAGATCCTTTCGCTTTGAAAGTTTATTTTAAGTATTTATGTATATATATATATATATATATACATATATATATATATATATATATATATATATATATATATATATATATATATATATATATATATATATATATATATATATATATATATATATATATATATAATATTTAAAGATCCAAAAAAATATAAAATCAATAAAAACAAAAATATTTTCTTATTTTATCTTCTTTTATTTATTATTATATATATCATAAAAAATCCAAAAATATTTTCTTTCGACTTTATTTTTCTTTTAGCTATATATTATATATGATATATAGTTTTAAATAGTATATTATATTATACTATTTTATTTTAATTATTTTATTATTGTTTTAGTTATTTTATTTAAAAAAAAGTTTTAAAAATATTCCTCTTTATCCTCTATTGTGTTTAATTCTTTTTCTCAACCCCTCTTATTTTTAATTCTTCATGGATTCGCATGTCGATTGTGTAGGGTGTGGGAGACCATCGTCTGGTAGTCAATCATGTCATTGGTGTTCATGCGAGCGGTGCGGAATGGATATCCCTAATTATGAATTTGGACATTGTTCATTTTGCAATTCAATCAATTCATACTTCACCTCTAATGACACTATCTCACCCTCTTCCATATATGACGATCCGTATTCGCAACATGCACCGGGTTTTTCTCAATACCCGTGTTGCAACAATTGTGGGGGCCCTCACGATACTTTTTCTTGTCAACCGGTGAATTATTATGAGCCAAATCCGTGCTATAATTCCGGTTTTCATAATTTTAAGCCCCCACATTAGACCCTCGATCATCAACCTTCTTTTGCAATGAGTGAAGACCAACAAGGCAATATTTTGAATGCACTCCTAAAAGTTCAAGACGAATTAGATCGACTTAAAGATAAATTGCAAGAGGAAAGGCGACAAGAGCAAGTATCTAGTCTTAGTGCTTATACCTCTACGCCTCGTGTGATTCCTTATTGTTATGATGATGACGAGGATAATATTTACGATCTCAATCCATCATGTGAGACTACCACTCCTATTCTCGATTCTTCCACTACGGAGACCGATGCCTCTCTCATCATGGGGGATGAGGGTCTTATCACTATTCCTTGTGATGAGACTCTTATTCCAATCCAAAATGAGCCTACGGTTGCGTCCGATAGTGATAGTGAGTGTGAATCTCTTTCTAGTGATGATTTATTACCTCCCACCGACATCTTGGGAGATGATTCTTTGGCTTTCTCTAATCCTCTTTTTGATCTCGAAGATGATTTTACTTCTAGTAATGACGAGTCACTATCCGATGAAGACGTTCTAAAGGAAAATTTCAAGATTTATTCGAACCCTTTATTTGATTTTGATGACGCCTACATCTCTAGTGAGGTGAATCCTCTCTTTGAAGAGGGGATTGAGGACATTGATAGCTCCAACTCTCTTGCTATTGATGAGCATTCTTTGTTAGCCATGCCACCTCCCATCGTAGAGGAGGTGGAGAGATTTGACTCTACCTTCCATTTGATTCGGTCTGGAGAGCTGACGCGGGTGGTAGATATTTCTTCTGATATTTCTCATATTATGTTGCCACCCCGTCCTACCACGTGCACGCCCAAGCGGGTGATGTATCACTTTTACTCGCCTCATTTCATACAGGGAAATGAGGATGAGTGTTTTGATCCTGGAGGAGACGTTGATGTTGCTATTACTTGTGATGTTTTACCGGTTACCCCATCGACTCTTGCTTTGAGTTTCTATCAAGTGTCCTCGAGTGACACTTTGGCATCTTTTTCTCCCACCCTCCCGCCCTTGGCGAAGACGAGTATTCTTAAGGATCGCCTTTATACCTATTTCTCGTATGTTATAAGAATCCTTCTGCTTTTCTTCACTTATATTGTGGATTCTTCTTCTTTATTCTCATCCGGTAATGAGGATAAGTTTTTTGACCCTAGCATATCTGTTTTGAGCCAGTGGTGATTCTCTTGCTCCCCCATGGACCATTTAATTCGGGGTCGAGTCAGGCTCATGACTTGGTTAACAAAAACAAGCGCTTCTAGGGAGGCAACCCGAGGATCAATCCTTTTTATCTATTTTCTAACATAAGTGTAGGGGCATGTTTCTTTCCATGTGTGCTTGGTGGTTTTTGTTTTTGTGTGCAGGGTTCCCTTTGATCGAGAAGACTTTCAGAGGGTTGATGTTGCTATTTTCCATCATCTTCTTAATTTAGTCTCCGATCGATCTTCATGTCTATATCAGGGGAGTACTTAGTTCTCATTATTATCTATACATATCTGATTGTGTTCTCCTTCTTACACTTAGAATTCTAGCATTAGCCTTTTGTGTTCTTAAGTGTAGGGGTGTCACCTGATCACTTTTGAACATTGAGGCCAATGTTCCGTTCTAAGTGTACGGGGGTTTATATCATATTGATTATATTCATGCCTACTTGTTTGCCCTCTTGCATCCTATTTTGATCAAATGTGTGTTTTTTTTTATTTTATTAAATAATAATAAAATGTTTTTTTCCGTGCGTGATTGACTTGTCCCGTAGGCTAGAACAAAGGGGATCCTGACTCTGCCTGAGTGTTGATCTGGCTGCTCCCTTAACTTTTAGACTAAGCTTTTAGGAATTGTGCAAATGAAAATGCTAAACGTGGAGTAGTTGTTTCTCTTTAGAGCTTATATGAATAACCTATGGCTTTTCCTCCTAGATTATAACTAGACTAAATAAGTGTGTTTTCTCAAGCATTTGAACGTTAAAAATTGTGTTGTTATGCAAATATGAATTCTTATGCAATTTTTATATAGAGTCCTAGTTCAACTTTTTATTTAAATTTGAGTGAAAGCATACTTTCTTAAATTTGAAATAATGTTGCGTGAATAAATATGTTGAAAAAAAAATCGAATCGAAAAAAAAGAGAAAAAAAATGAAAGAAAAAAAAGAAAAAAAAGAAAAATTTGAAAAAAAAAGAAATTGAAAAAAAAGAGTGTTCAATAGAGTTAGAAGAGTCGAGTGAATGAATAAGTGTTTTTTGTTGCTTTATAATCGTGAGAAACTTGCTTTTTCTTAAATTTAAATCCGGAGTTGAACTAGAATTCGTCAATTTTGTATAAGAGTTAAGATGGTATTAGAGATTGTAGAAGTCAAAGGTCCCGTGAGCTCCGATACTATTCTCGAGGGTGTAAAAACCTAGCCTCCTAAGCTTTCCTAAAGGACAAGCTGAGAAGAAAGTCGCTACATGGAGTGATCTCTCATTTGAATCTTCAATTTCTAATTACCGTCGTTCTTTTTCATCTAAGTGTATTTAATTAGCTTAGCAGTGATCTCAAGATCTTTGATTTCAAAATCCCGTCGATCCCGGTACTATTCTCCGTGGGGTGTCAAAAGCCTGGGCACTTAACCGATTAGGTTGGGACGTTCCGAGAAGAAAGCCGCTACATGGGAAAGGCCATTTTTGAATCTCAAATCTCGTCATTTTTGGTGAGTCTAATATTCCACTTAGATGATTAGCAACCATAACAAATGTCGATTTAAACGATCAAAACTTTGAAAATGAACACACTTGCCTAGTCTTTTATAATAGGAGTAAAAAGTTATGTTTACATAGGTTATTATTATAAGTAGTGTTAGCATTTTGCCAAAACGTTTGCACAAGGAATCTTAGCTTAGTTGGGAGTAATAAAAAGAAGATGACGATCTTTATTCCCTAGACACACCCAGTTTGCGTGTTTCCCGTTCTATGATCCTTATATCTTGAATAAAAAGTCGAGCATGGCGGGTCACAATGTATTTTTATTTTATTTTAGCAATTTTGAATAAAGTAGTTTTAAATTGTTTTTGGACTTAACATTTGTGATAATAGTTGCTTGGGGACAATCAACGTTTAAATGTAGGGGTGTGTTAAACACGTAATTATTCATGTATTTAGTGAGAATGTCCCTTCATTTATGACATAATAAATAGCAAAAATGTACTTTTAGTGCATATATCATTTAAAGTGTGTTATTTATTATTGTAGGTAGGGATATGAAGAAAGGAGAAAAAACAAATCCAAAGAGCCAAAAACGAGAACGAGAAGTGAAAAGAGCGCGAAAAGTCGAGTCCGACATTGCTTTCATCTTTTATTGGGCCGACCCGACTCCATTTATATGGGTCGGACCGACCCATATTTATCTATCACACACTACAGGCCCAACCATTATTATACTTCAGCCCACAAGCCCAAGTGAAACAAATGATATGGACTAAAGCCCAGCAGAAATAAAAAGGCGCAGCAAGTATGTAGAAAAGCCCAAAAAAAAGCCCAGCAAAAGAAAAAAAAAGAGATCAGATATGGGAGATTTTGGTTGGCGTAAAAAGGCAGCGAACACATAAAAAAGGGGATCCTCACTTTCTATATTTACCTGCGTTTTTTTTGTAGTAGATTAGGTAGGATATAAAAAAAAGATCATCCCACTACTTTTACTTTCCCTATTTTTGTACTGTATTTTTTTTATTTAGTGAAGATATTGTAGACAGAACATATATATCCCATTCCCAGTTTTATTTTTCACAAGTAGAGGTGAGATCCCATTTTTTACTTTCCTTATTTTGTTCCTGCGTTTTATTATTATTGAGAGAAGATAGGGTAGTTTTGCTTCGGACGCATCTTCAATTTTAATTTGTTATTTTCCACGGCTTTTTATTTTGATAAAATAGGATAATGCAATTGTTGAGATTTATCTGATAGATCAGATTTAGCAAAAAGGAACGCAACATTTTTTTATTTTCATGGCAGTCTTCATTTTTTTAATATAGGTTTAGTCAGTATTCACTTTTTGCTACGTAGTAGATAAGTAGCATCAACAATCCTTATCCCCATTTTGTTATTTTATTTTTCTTCTTTCCCTTTGTTTTTAGAGTAATATTGTTGTATAGATAGGACTTTAATTATTTTGCTATTAATTGTCTTTCCTTTTTTTATATATAGATAGAACGCAACTCTTAACTATTATTTTCAAGATTTCATTTGTTGAGGAGGGTAGATACAAAAGCATACGCAGCATAGCAAACAATTCTTATCCTCACTTCTCAAGTTTTTTATTTCCTATGTCCCTTTTGTATTAGTTTAGGAATATGAAGATTCCATTTTTAATTTCTAAACATATTTTTATATAGTTTATTAAATTATTTCATTTCAAAAGTTTAGATTAATAAAAATAGTTTTTATAAGATTTTTAAAATGTCATTTAGCTTTATTGTCGTTAACCGTTAATTGTCTTTTGATTTCGGCAAATCGGTCCATCACTTTTGGCGACGAGTTTTACGGGTCTTTTAGCTAGATTAAGTTCTAAAGTTTAAAGCTCGATTTGTTTTTATCTCGTTAGTTAGTCGATAAAATTTCAACTTTATCGGCTAATTAGTTTGATAATAACTTTGAAAGTTATAAGCTTTTGATTCAATTTAGTTATTAGATTGGGTGTTTAATTCTTCATCTCCGGTTCGTCATTACGGGTTAAATTCTCTATCTATTTTCTTATTTTATTTGATTAGCTTAAATATATAGTTATTGTTTCCTTGTTGATATTTAGCTTTATTGTCATGATTATAATAGTTTTAATTATGCTTGTTTAGTTTAGCATCTTTATTGTCATTAGCATTATTTTTAGATATCTCTCGCTTTACAATTGTAGTTAATTTTCATTCTTATCGCTTTTAAATATTTTAATTTTTAGTCGTTAAAATTGGTAGTTATAGATTTTATACTCAAAACCCTTTTATTCGAGCATCAAACTTGAGACATAAACGCAGATTTCCATTCACACTTCGCCAGGAACTACGATAACTTTCGGGTGTTCGAAAACGACCCAATCAAGGCTGAACACCAAAATCCATCAGGATTGCTTTTACAGCTTATTATTCCTGTTTGGAAGTGGGATAGATCATCATGGATTTTATCACAAATCTCCCAAGGTCATCATCTGGATTTGATTCGATTTGGGTTATCATCGACAGACTGACCAAATCTGTTTATATCATTCCAGTTAGTGATAAGTTCTCGATGGAGAAGTTGACTCATTTGTATTTAAAGGAACTCTGTAGGCATGGTGTGCCTGTATCGATCATCTCTATCAAGATTCTCGCTTCGCATAGAATTTCTGGAGATTCCTTTAGAAGTCATTGGGAACGAATCTTGATATGAGTACTTCTTACCACCCCAATCGAAGGAACAAGGTGAAAGAACGATACAAACACTAGAAGTCTTGTTTTATGTTTGAATAATTGACATTTGGTAATGAACAGGATAACCGTTTTCCTTTGGAGAGATTATCATTGATAATTTTCGTATTAGGATTAAGATGGAATCTTGTGAGGATCTAAATATAAGAACACCTGTAGGTGGGAGTTGGGATGAAGATACCCGACATACACCCATTGTGAGTTGGACATGGCTTTTAGGTTTAAGGTTACCTATGATGACAAACATAACACTACAAAATACACCCATTGTGAGATGTAGATCTTGAAGTGTAGGATGGGTAGCGAAGTTATGCCAAAAAATTTCACCATGGAAAGATGAATTGATGATCTGAAAGATCATGGGAAAATAAGTCCCTGTTGTATGGGACCATTGAGATAATGTAAAGATTTGGTCTGAGAGGCATATAAGCTAGATCTACCCTAGGACTTCAAGAGCTGCATGAATTATGTTTCGTATAACGAACTTGATAAAATGTCTATCAAGTGAACATCTGATTATTTCTTAATGAAGTTTAGATCGGCGAAAAGTTGCATTCATCGAAAACCCATGGACATCATGGATAGAGAAAGTAAGTCAACTTAAGCATGATCGTATTCCCATAGTTATGTTTGATGAAACTAGCATATTATAATGAATTATGCTTGAGAGAAAGAACCGAATGTGGAGGAAATGCCCACATGTATTTAACTCTATAAAAAGCGAGTAGTAACATGAATTGATCTTTGAGGACAAAGATCCTCTTTAGGGGGGTAACTGCTGTGACAATCCGTCAATTCGAGGTCGGTATTTTATTCTCAAGTATTATTTAAATTCATTATTTTATTGTTAATTTATGAACTCACTCACCTTTGGGAAGAAATTGGGGTTTACATCTTAAAGTAGCATCGACTACGTTCAAACCGGGGAACTCTATGTTACGTGTTTACGTTTACATACACCATGTTGGTGACAGTCCGACATTTCAAGTAGTAAATTTATTCTCGTATATTATTTTGGAATTTTATTTTGTGTTGGTTCATAAACTCACAAATTTACGAGAAGAAATTAGGACTTACGTGCATAATTTAGCGTCTTTTACGATTAAACCAGAAACCCTAGGTTTACGTATTTACGCTTTTGAACTCCGTTTTTATGAGACATTTTTTATTAGAATCGTTTTGTGCCGTAGAATCATACTTTATAATTTTTTTCTTCGTAAATCGACCCGAGGGCACGTAAATCGAGGAAACTAGAATCGAGGAGTACCCGTAAATTAATAGGGGATGAAACAAGTTATACTTGTCCCACCCCCCACTATGGGCGGCATAAACAAGCCACAATACACCCTTGTTGTCAAATTTTCAAGTATCCATGGAACACTTGTCCATGAACTATATCAAAACCACTAGCAAAACCACTAACACTCTCATCCTTCTCACAACACATGCAAACTAGCAAAATCTTTCCAATCTCTCTTCCTCTCTCTATTTTGCCGTCCCATATCACCACCAAGGTCACCACCATCACCAAAATTTAACCATGAACTTTATTAATAATCAACATATGTTGAAGCCTAGTTTAAAAGATGAAGATTGGAGGTGATTTTAACAAGTAAAAAGAAGTTTCTACGGAAGTATAGGGCTGATTTCTCAAGAAGTCTTCATACTCTTGGTGATCTCAAAGTGATCTTGCTAATTTGGTTACCAAAAACCAAGTCTTGTTCATCATGAACCTCATCTTTTCATCATATTGATTGGTATAGAGATAAATTTCTTTCTATCATCCTATTATTTTGAATATGTATTCATGTATTTTCTTCAAAAATTTATATGTAATAGATCTATAAATGATGATCAATATATTGTGCGGGGATTTTGTGTTACTAGATTAGGATAAAAAGGTTAAAATCTACAAGTAAAGATGTTAAAATCATGACTATTCACATTAGCTGTATAAAACAGTAAGTTTCAATATCTTCACTTGGTTAAATGGCTAAGATTATTATATATTTATGGGTTAAATGGATTTATTCTTACAAGTTAAAGGATCGAAGTTTCTGGGACGTGCCATGTATAGGTGATATGAGTTGGGGCTGGAGAAAACTTCTACAGATTAGATCACGCATTCGTCAATTTATTTTGTACAAGATTAATAATGGTAGATGGGCTTCTATGTGGTTTGACAAATGGGCAGATTTATGTCCGTTACGGGACGTTCTTACGTTTCGAAGTATTACAAGATCGGGGCTCTCTTTATCTAATAAGGTGAGGGATCTTATTACTGATGGTATTTGGCAGTGGCCGCAGGATTGGTATGCTAGATTTCCGAACATTGTCTCTATCCCTGTCCATGTTATTAATGATGCTCAGGATGATGTTTTGATGTGGCAGGATATAAATGGGGTTCTACATCCTTTTTCAGTTTCTTTAGTTGGGACTCCATTCGGGATAGGGCTTTGATGGTTGATTGGTATCATGCTGTTTGGTTTGCTCATTGTATTCCTCGTCACTCTATCCACTTGTGGTTAGTGGTTAGAAGAAATTTGAAGACACAAGATCAGCTTAGGCAATGGGATGTTGGCCCTTTGGTGGATCTAAGCCTTCTACGATTTCCATTGTGTAAATTGGTGCCGGATTCTCATGACCATCTTTTCTTTGAATGTTCTTATTCTATGCAGGTTTGGTCTAAGGTTCGGGGCCTATGTGATATGGATAGCATCCCCCCTCGGATTGATGATATTTTAGCCTATGTTATTCCAATTTCTAAGGGGAAGTCTTGTCCTAGCATCCTTGCCCGTCTTGTGTTGGCTGCTACTGCGTACTTTATATGGATGGAACGTAGTTCAAGACTTTTCAAGAAAAAGCTGTTGGTCGTTGATCAGATTGTTCAGCTTATTTGTGATACTATTCGGTTGAAGTTGATTTCATTTCGTTTTAAGAAGTTGTCTGCCAGGTCGAGTTTGCTGCTTGACAAATAGAGGGTGCCGAGCTCTAGAGTTCTTCATGATGGGAGTGTCGGGTGAAGGTTGTACTCTTTTTTCCTTGTCCAAGGTTTTTCCCATTGGGTTTTCTTTGGTAAGGTTTTTTAAGGAGGCAGGCCCATTTGGATATCATTTGCTCCTTTCGTGCTGTTCGTGGAAGCCGAAGACATTGTGTGACTTCATGTTTGCATCTTGGTTTCTTTCTAGTTTACTTGCATTGTAATTCTAGATTAGTTTGTGGTTATGCCATGACATAATCACGTGTTAAAATGCTGCCTGTAGCATGCGGTTAATGTGGTATCTTAGCCACATTCCTTTGTACTTCAACGCTTTTTTGGTTAATATATTTACCGGGGAGACCCTTTACCAAAAAAAGATAAATGATTTTTACATATGTGATGAGTTGGCCATACAATGGAATGTTAAAAATGAGAAAGATATCGCCAAAACACTTTTGTGGTACAAATCTGTATAGTCTGTTTTGGACGAATTATTATAAATACTTAGAGGCTGTTTGAGTAGTAGCTTAAGAGTTATTTGTAGCACACATCATGTAGTTTATGTTGTTTAAATTTGAGGTTCTCTCTCCTTGTAGAACTCAAGATATGACAAAAATGGTAGATTTGACTTTAGAAATCAGATTTCTTAATAAACTATATAATATAAAAAGAGCACTTAAAGTAAATACTATTATAAAATAAGTATATAAAAGCCACTAACTAATAATAAATATTATAAAATAAGTTTTCATACTAAAATAAATAAACATGACATTTTATAAAAGTAAAACTCAAATGTTTTCTAAAACTACAAACTATATACAAGTTTTACGTCTTTTCGGCTAAAACCGAAAGGTTAACGTTTTCGCCAAATAAAACTTAGATGGCCGGACCCGTCTAATGTAACATTTTTATAAATCATATACTGATATGTAAACACATTTGACAAGTAAAAATCGACAAAACCGAGCTTGTAACATATGGAACATAATGGGCCAAGTTAGCCTTGTTAGACCACTAGGCCCAACTAGTTTGGTTTAATGTTATTAGACTTACTCATGGGCTTAACCCACTTGGGCCCAACATATGAGTATAGGTCTGGTCTTAAAAAGATAAATGGACTAAGAAAATGATACTGGACTCTTAATGGGCTTATTGAGCCCTAATGTGTAAATGGGCTAAAACTAGTGTAACTAGTATGATAAGCCTAAGTTAACTAATACTAAAAAATAGTAATGTTGTGTAAGGAAGTAAAACCCCACTTAATCATCATGTTATGACATCATTACATATACATAACAACTTTTTATAAAGTTATTGGGCATAGCCTAAGACCGAGTATTATTTGTCTAGGTTTCCCGTAATCGAGGCACGTACTATACATCCTAATTGCCGATAATCCTCCTTCCCACACCAATGTGAGTTCATAGCCTCGCACTCTTTTAAATGTTTTATGAAATATTTTATAAACCCGCGAGGGAGATAAGATGCTAGTTTTAATAAAAATATGACACAAGTTGTCCCGATTGTATGCTTATTGATATGGACCCGAATGATTATATGACCCAATGAATGGAATGAAATAGATTATTATTAGTTAGGTTTTTTTTGGTAAAGGGACATAATCCCGGTAAAATATATTAACCCAACCAATAAGCACAATGGAATACGGCAGAAATACCGTATTAACCTCAAGCAAAGCTTGAACTACAAGATCATATGACACACCATAGATCTTACCCTATTATAAAACCAATAACACCTATAGGAAAAAACCACCTACAAGTGCAAAGACAAATGATACAACCAATCATAAGGAAACTAAAATAGAATCTGATAGCCGCCATCTTAGAATCATATGATTCACACTTCGAGATTGCTTCCAACGGACCGACATAAGCTTAAGCCGAATCTCATTCTTCACAACGTCAATAACTTGACCTGGAGACCTCTTGACCGCTTTGAATAACCGATTATTGCGCTCGGTCCAGACATGATAAGCAGTCGCCGCTAATGCAATCTTTGCAATGACACTCCTCAAATTTTTAAGCTTGGCGAAAGGAATAATATCATTCAAAATACTATCAAACTCATACCCTGAATCAGAGAGACCCGCCAACACCTTTATATCATTCCAAATCTGTCTAGCAAACGCACACTCAAAGAACAAGTGCTCGTGCGAATCAGGACAATCGCCACACAGCGAGCATTTGACCACCGAAGTATCAACATGGTCCCAAGCTTTTAACCTGTCTTGAGTCTTCAAACGACGCTTGATAATCAGCCAAATCAACATAGCATGCTTCGGAATGGAACCAGCAAACCAAACAACATATCTCCATGGAACCTTGCTGCTACGCGGCCTTAAATCATTCCAAACGACACTAGTTGAGAACTCTTGAACATCTCTCATAATATCCCTCCATCTAATGCTATCCGGACGATCACATAAAATAGGATCAGGAATCGACGAAAGCAACGGGTACTTGTGGCACCACCCATCTGGCCATTCAAGATGGCCATTAATCACCAAGTCACTCACCTTAGAATTTTTGTAAAAACCTCCACGATGAATATCACGCCAGGTTATAATCCTAGAAAGAGGGCTGACCTCACACCAATTGTCGTGCCACGCAAGAGTATTGTTACCATTCCCAACTTTATGCCAAATGAATTCTCGAATAATAGGCCGAAGTTGAAGAATCTTGCGCCAACACCACGTTAAACTCCCACGCAACATGAATCCACTGAACCCACATAGAGTCCTTACGAATAATAAGATTCCAAATATGCCTAACCATGAGAGCTTGATTAAAAGAATCCAAACGACGAATCCCCAAACCACCTTCTGATTTAGGAAGACAAACAACCTCCCATGAAACCATAGCCTTACCTTTGCACGAACCAGAATGAGAGCAAAGGAAATTACGAAGAATTTGCTCAATTTCATGTAAAACTCGAGTAGGAAGAATAAACACCGACGCCCAAAACACATGAAGCGAACTGAGAACCGACTGGATCAATTGAACACGACCAGCCCTGGATAAAACTTTATGTTTCCAATCATCAATTCTATCATGAACTTTCTGAATAAGCTCATTACAATCCCGATACACTAACTGCGAAGAAATCAAAGGAACTCCCAAGTATTTAACAGGAAGCTTACCTTCTTCAAACGGAAGAATTTGAAGGATAGACCTTTTAACATGAGGGACCACATTACAAAAATAAGCAGTGCTCTTCGGTAAACTTGGAACAAGGCCCGACATTGATTTAAACTCTTCCAAAGAGTCCATAATAACTTGCGCAGAATGGACATCACCATGGGCAAACAGAAACAAGTCGTCCGCAAAACAAAGATTAACAAGCTCCAATCTCGAACAATATCTATGATATGTAAATGAATCAGACTCTCGAACCCGTCTTCTAATAATCAACATCAAAACTTCCATAACAAGCGTAAATAAATAGGGAGAGAGAGGATCACCCTGACGTAAACCACGTTTGCCTGGAAAATAGCCATGGATCGATCCATTAATACTAATCGAGAAAGAAGCCGTGGTAACACATTCCATAATCCAAGACACCATCCTAGGATGAAAACCAAAGCCAATCAGAATACTCTTCAAAAAGCTCCAATCCACCGTATCATATGCTTTTTGAATATCCACTTTAAAAGCACACCTTGGAGGGCCGCGATTAAGGTGATAATTATGCATTAATTCCTGAGTAACCAGAATATTATCTGATATACTACGGTCAGGGACAAAAGCTGATTGATTAGGACTAATGATCCGCTTCAAACACTCCTTCATGCGATTAGCAATAATCTTGGTAATAACTTTGAAGACCACATTACAACACGTAATTGGACGAAAATCAGTAACACGAGAAGGATTCAAAACTTTGGGAAGTAAGGCAATAATAGTGTGATTGACCTGTTTAAGAAGTCTCCCATTAGAAAAGAATTCTCGAACAGCAAGGCACACATCGGAACCCACAATATCCCAAGCCTCCTTAAAGAAAGCCGCTGTGAAGCCATCGGGACCAGGAGCTTTATCATTACCCATGGAAAACACCACCCTCTTAATCTCATCATTAGTGACCTCCTTAATCATAAGGGCAGCTTCCTCATCATTAAGACGAGTAATAAACAAGTCATTATCATTAAAACCCGCAACCTGACCTGCTTGCCCCAAAAAATCTTCATAATGAGCAACAAAATCAGAAGCAACCTGATCACTAGCAAAAACGTTACCATTAGTGCTCGTAATAACGTCAAATCTGTTTCTTCTCATTCTGTTCTTAATTGCTTTGTGAAAGAAAGCAGAATTAGAGTCGCCATCACGAATCCAGTCCATTCTCGCCTTTTGACGAAGAAACCGATCCTCCAACAAGCTAGCTTCATTAAAAGCTTGAACATACATAGCTTGTTCTTCACGCAAAACAATATTGAAAGGGTCCCGATCCAGGTCCAATTGAACAGCATCCAACTCCATTCTCAACTTTTTAACATTATCATGAAGGTTACCATGCTCATATAGTAACTTCCGCAAAGGTTTCTTGAGACGTTTAAGCTTCTGGACAAGAGTAAACATATGGAAACCACTAACAGGATTGTGCCAGTTTTCAAGGACAATAGGTTTAAACCTTTCATGCAAACATAAAATATTAGCGAATTTAAAATGAGGCTTTTTAGGTTTCATCACAGCAGGAATCCGCAACACCGCAGGCGCATGATCTGAGATCCGGTATGGCTGAAAAATAGCATGCCCACCCACAAAATGATCATAAAACTCCACATTAGCCATTATCCTATCAATCTTCTTGAAAGTACCATCCTCCCCCCGAGGTTTCTGAGACCACGTGTACTGTAACCCCGTGCTTTGGACATCCTTAACACCAATATTCACAACACACTCGCGAAACTCACGCATAGAAATACTGATGGAAGAGGAACCCGAGGCATAATCTTCAAGAACAAGTGCTGAATTAAAATCACCAAGAATACACCACGGGCGCTGTCTAACAAAGTAATTATGCAACTCAAGATCCTGCAAAGAGTTCTACGCTGCGTGTGAGCATTATGGGCATACACAAACGACACAAACAGCTCTTTATTACTGTCTTTAATCCATAAACGTGTATGAATGACCTGAGCAGTTTGGTTGATGATCGACACATCAATAACATCACGGTCCCATCCGACAATAATACGAGTACCCTTAGTGCAACAAGCGCTATTAGAAACCCAATCCCATTGGCGAAAGACCACACCACAAACCTTATCCAATTTCAAAGAGCTAGCATGCGACTCAAGAATAGCACACAAAGACAGATTGTTTTCCCTTATAACTTGCCGAATCTCTTTTTGTTTAGGGGAGAGATTCATTCCCCTAATATTCCAGGAAGCAATTAATAACCTTTGCAACAGGAGTGCTTGCTCCTTCCGTAACAGTAGGCGGATTTTCCATAATGATGTTCTCGTCCACTTCATCATCTTCACTATCCTCATTAACCCGCTGATTATTCTCAGTAGTAGCATCATGATCAGTATCAGATAATGCACTAAAGGCATTATTAGTCGTAACCGTACCAACAACCTCAGTCGACTTAGGACGATTCTGTTTAGAACTTTGACCCTTTTCCACTATTGGATATTGCAAACTTACCGAAGGTTTTGGAATAACAATACCATCAGCCAGTTTCACATTATTTTTCCCCGCTTTCTTCTTTTTCTTTTTCTTATTAGTCACAATAGTGAAACCATCCTCTTGTGTCATAGGAGTTTTACCCTTGTCCATAATAGTCACCGGCTTTTTAGGGCACATATCAATATCATGTCCAAACACTTGACAATCTTCACAAATAGAAGGTTTCCACTCATATTCCGTCTGCATACGCACTAGTGAATGTCCATCCCCCTCTATATTAGGAACCGCCATGACAACTTCCTTTTTAAGAGGTTTATCCGCTGAAATCTCAATGAGGGCACGAGCATAACCCATCCTTCCCCAAGAGTCTGAACACCGTGCACTCGTGAATGCATCCAGCATCATAGGAGTTCCAATTTGAGAACCAATAAGACTGAGGCCAACATCATTATACGCAACAATTGGCACCTTATGAATTTTAACCCAAACTGGCACCTTAGTGACATGATCACGTGACGGCACCATATTTGGAGACCACTTCGTAAGAATGAGAGGACGATTCCGTACCATCCAAGGCCCCTTCTCTAACACTTGTTCCAACCCTGATAAGGAAGTAAACTTGATAAAGAACACTCCATCATCATCACGCATGACTTGTTGTAAACCGAACTTACCCCAAGTATTAAGCACATAATTTTTAACAAGCGGAAACGCCACTGCTTTGCCCACAAAAAACCCTACTAAAGAATTAGAGAACATATCTTGCGCAGCCAATACATTTTCAATTGGCAATACAAAATCAGTATTTTCCACGTGTTCATCATTAAATAATTCTCGAAACTGGACCCTCTCAACAACAGGCTCAGATCCAAGAATATCCACAAAGGATTTGGGAAGCATATCAGGTTCACACCCTGAATCCTTCCAGTTGTCACCCTTTGCATCCGCCCTCGGGTGACGCACCGTAGTGCTCAAATCTTCATTATCAGGGACAACGTTGTCAACCTTGGCATCAGCCCTCGATTGACGCACCTTGATGCTTGTGTCCGTTTGATGATTTAAAGTATCATTCAAAGGTATACGCAATACCCCACCCTCCTTATTCGCATGACGAACTGCATTACGTACAACCCCTTCTTTACCGATCTTGCCATCGATATTCTTGAGTCGATTCGCGAATGCACCCAGTGAAGATTTAATTATACGCGCAGTATCATTCTCCATCTCTCATTAATCAAAATAAACAATTAAAAAAAACAAACCCTAAAAAATTAGGGCTCACAACTCAAAAGACACACCAAAACCCCCACCAATCAGATAGTACTATGATGTTTCCATGATAGTAGCAACAATAATAATAATAAAGAAAGACCAGAACCTAAACCCTAGAACATGAATTGAAACCCTAATATTAAACCGATCAACCTACCAGAATCACGTCGAGATAAATAACAAGAAATTAATTCACGATGTATATATAACCAAAACAGGTTACAAAACTCAAGATCCTTAATTGATTGTTATAAATCGAATGATGATCTAGCAAGAACAATCGATCAATAAAAAGAAAGGTTAAACAAAAACGCCATGCCTAGAGAGAGAAAGTTTAGGTTGGTGGATCTATAATTAGACTTTCTAACCATCACTATTATTAGTTAGGTTATGTCACTAAAAGTCCCATTAGCATGAATTGTGAACTATCGGGATTTAGTAAACGCTTATGCATATAATAGTACTATTTGGGGAAGATCACCCCAGTTCGCGCCTTGACGGTTGATCCCCGTTGTGCCACATTGATTGGTAAGCGAATTTATGTATAAGAAGATTTATATAAGCGTGATTATTGTGACGACATGTTGTTTTAGATGGGCAAAGGAATTACGGGTTAGCTACCCGATATATGTTATAGAAAAGTAACAATGTCATGCGGCTTATAATAATCCAATAATTAAAATACTGATATACGAATTGAATTATAATATATTGCCTGACTAGCAATACGGGGTCTTATTACTGATATTATGTTCGTGTTTTTGTTTTACATAACCATTTTCATATAACGGTTTTTATTAAACTCTATACAACGTTATAAAACGTATTGTATGATGTTTTACGACAATGGTTCGTATAATGGTTTTGAAGGCAAAAGCCTATATTATGATTTACGACAAAGATTCGTATAAAATGTCTTTCGCCTATTTTATAGCCTACGACAAAGAATTGTACAAAATGATTTTCGGTAATGATTATATACCGGTGATATATATATATATATATATATATATATATATATATATATATATATATATATATATATATATATATATATATATATATATATATATATATATATATATATATATATATATATATATATATATATATATATATATATATATATATATATATATATATATATATATATATATATATATATATATATATATATATATATATATATATATATATATATTAATCGTTTTTATTAATGGTTTTTATTAAACTCTATGGATTTACTTGGCGTTTCGCTGACTTTTAACATGTTTTATCTCAGGTACTTGATGGTAATTCTCGGGAAGACGACAAGAATTTATGGCCCGCATTCAAATAAAAATTTCCATTCAAATGTTTTGTAAATGTGTATGACATACTATGACCTTAGGACCTATGTAATTTGATATTCATGAATGGAAAATGCTTTTTTATTAAACGACGCGATTTTTAAGCGTTGTCTATGATTTGAGTAACGTGCTATCCCGTAACACCAACGACTCTTCCGCTGCTTTGAAATGTGAATATTTGGGGGTGTTACACTTCTGTCAGAAATGTTCTCTACATCACACAGGGTTTTGCACTATCAAGTGTCAGAATTGTGGAAAAACAGGACATTAGACAAGATTCTGCAGAGGTAAAGGACCAGCTACTGGGAGTAATCAAATTCCGATAACTAAGGTTTGCCATAACTGTGGAGAAAAAGGGCATCTGGTAAATGAGTTTCGTAAAGAGAACAGTATCAGAGGAAAAGCCTATTTGATGAACGATACTCATCAAGATCAGAATACGGTTACGGGTATGTTTCATCTAAATCAACATCTGGTTAAAGTAATATTTTACTCAGAAGCTGATAGAAGTTTCATATCTGTTAAAATAGCTGCTAAGTTAGGTATACCGACTATTTCCATGAGTATTAGGTATGATGTAAAAATGGCCAATGGAAAAATAGTTAGCACTAATACCGTTATTCAAGGATGTATCATTACTTTATTACGTCAATCCTTTGAAATTGACCATATGACAATTAAGCTCGGTAGCATTGACGTGGTCATAGGGATGGATTGGTTATCTAAATACCATGCTAAAATCTTATGTGACGAGAGAGCCGTTCATATTCCTATTAACTGTTTATGTACTTTTAGGTGGTTTTTTCCTATTGGTGTAATTTGTATTGTAATTGTTTGTTAGAGATCATATGGCATGTCATATGATTTAGTGGTTGTTCAAGCTGGTTAGCTTGAGGTTAATGTAGCATTGCCGCTACATTCCATTGTACTTCATCGCTTTTGGGAATATATTTTACCGGGGATGATGCCCTTTTACCCCAAAAAAAAATATTCCTATTAACGGTGAAGTTTTGGTTGTCCATGGTGAGAGAAGTAAGACTCGACTAAATCTCATATCATGCTTAAAGATGAATAAGTATGTATCCCGAGGAAGTCAAGTTTTCTTAGTTCAAGTGACGGAGAAACTACAAGAAGCGAAGCGACTAGAAGATATCCCGATAGTTAGAGATTTTCTCGAAGTATTTCCCGAAGAATTACCAGGTTTGCCACCTGAACGTCAAGTTGAATTTCAAATCGATTTGATACCAGGAGCAAACCAGTTGCTAAAGCGCCTTATCGATTAGGACCTTCGGAAATGCAAGAATTGTCAACTCAAATCAAAGAACTAACTGATCGAGGATTTATTAGACCAAGTATATCGCCGTGGGGAGCTCTAGTATTATTTGTGAAAAATAAAGATGGATCTTTTAGAACGTGTATCGATTATCGTGAGTTAAAAAACCTTACTATACAGAATCGTTACCCATTACCCAGAATCGACGATTTATTTCATCAGCTTCAAGGATTAAGCGTGTATTTAAAAATTGATTTACGGTCGTGTTATCATCAATTAAGAGTTAAGGAAGATGATATTCCTAAAACTGCTTTCAGAACACGATACGGACATTATGAATTTCAAGTTAGTCCTTTTGGTTTAACCAATGCAGCATCTGTTTTGATGGACCTCATGAACAGAGTATGTAAGCCTTACTTGGACAAATTTGTAATCGTGTTTATCGATGATATTCTTATTTACTCTCGTAATAGAGAAGAACATGCCAAGCATCTTGGTATAATTCTCGAGTTACTTAAGAAGGAGGAGTTGTATGCAAAGTTCTCGAAATGTGAATTTTGGATCAATGTTGTTCAGTTCCTAGGACATTTCATTGATAGCCAAGGTATTCGTGTGGATCCTGCAAAGATTGAATCGGTGAAAAATTGGAGTAAGCCTAGTACGCCTACGGAAGTTAGACAATTTTTAGGACTTCCTGGGTATTATCGAAGATTTATCGAAGGTTTTCCAAAGATTGCTAAAGCTTTGACAAAGTTAACTCAAAAGAACAAACCGTTTGTCTGGGGAGATAGTCAAGAGATAGCTTTTCAATTATTGAAGCAGAAGTTGTGTGAAGCACCTATCCTAGCATTACCAGAAGGTAACGATGACTTTATCGTTTACTGTGATGCATCTATTCAAGGAATGGGAGCAGTGCTTATGCAAAGGAATAAAGTTATTGCTTATGCATCAAGGCAGCTAAACCGAATGAGAAGAATTATACTACTCATGATCTAGAATTAGGAGCGGTAATATTTGCTCTTAAGATCTGGAGACATTACCTCTATGGTACGAAGTGTGTAGTATTTGCTCTTAAGATCTGGAGACATTACCTCTATGGTACCAAGTGTGTAGTATTTACCGATCACAAGAGTCTTCAATATATTCTTCATCAGAAAGAATTGAGTATGAGACAACGACGTTGGTTAGAATTACTTGCTGATTATGATTGTGAAATTCGTTATCACCAAGGTAAAGCCAATGTAGTAGCTGATGCCTTAAGTCGAAATGAACGAGTTAAGCCGTTACGAGTTAGATCATTAATGATAACTCTTTTACCGAAGTTACCTGCCCAAATTCTCGAAGCACTTAAATTAGAGAATGTTGGAGCTGAGAAATTAAGAGGAATAAATGGAGAATTTGAAATTCCTCAAGATGGAATTCGTTGTATTTAAAATCATAGTTGGCTACCTGCCTATGGTAACTTACGAGATTTGATTATGCACGAGTATCATAAATCAAAGTATTCTATACATCTTGGTTCCGACAAGATGTATCAAGATCTGAAGAAACTCTATTGGTGGCCTACATGAAGGCAATCATAGCAGAATACGTTGGCAAGTGTTTAACGTGTGCAAGAGTTAAAGCAGAGTGTCAAAAACAATTCGGCCTATTGATATGACCAGAGATTCCAATATGGAAGTGGGAAAGAATTACGATGGATTTTGTGACTAAATTACCTAAGACATCAAATGGACATGACACCATCTGGGTTATTGTCGATCGTCTTACAAAATCTGCACAATTTCTTCCTATTAAAGAGACTGGTAGTATGGAAACTCTTTCGAGATTGTACATTAAGGTAATAATCTCACAACACGGAGTGCCTGTATCTATTATCTCAGATCGTGATAGTCGTTTTACATCTGTATTTTGGAGATCAATGCAAAGTGCCTTAGGTACTCAATTGGATATGAGTACGGCATATCATCCACAAACAGATAGACAAAGTGAAAGAACAATTCAAACTCTCGAGGATATGCTTAGAGCTTGTGTGATAGATTTTGAAAAGGATGGGAGAAACATCTACCTTTAGTATAATTCTCTTATAACAATAGTTATCATGCTAGTATTAAAGCGCCTTTCAAAATACTTAATGGGAGATTGCCTGTTTGCGGGGCTGAAGTTGGAGATATTCAACTGACAGGGCCAGAAACAATACATGAAACTACTGAAAAGATTGTTCAAATTCGACAGCGATTACAAGCTGCACAATATAGACAAAGAAGTTACGCTTATACTAGACGTAAACCTTTGGAATTTGTAGTAGGAGATCATGTTATGTTGAAAGTTTCGCCTCGTCAAGGAGTTACTCGATTCGGAAAGATGAAGAAACTGAATCCAAGGTATATAGGACCTTTCAAAATAACCAAAATAATTGGCCCTGTGGCATATAAACTAGAGCTTCCTGAAGAGCTCAGTAATGTTCACAATACTTTTCATGTTTCGAATCTGAAGAAGTGCTTATCTGATGAATCTCTCATCATACTGATGAAAGAACTTCAACTTGATGACAAGTTAAATTTTATAGAAGAGGGTGGAAATTATGGAAAGAGAAGTGAAACGCTTGAAGCAGAGTCGTATCCCAATAATTAAGGTATGATGGAACTCGAAAAGAAGACCTGAGTATACATGGGAACGTGAAGATCCAATCCAAGCTAAATTTCCACATCTATTTTCTTCTGTTATCGTAGTTCTAGTTAAATTGCGGGGCGAGATTTAAAATAGTGGGAGAGACTATAACATCCAGTAGTTTTGGTTAATGTAATATCCATGTTCATAAATAAAGAGGTAATTTTACTTAGAAATTTTTGCATTTTCATTATATTACATAACTGACTTATGGATCTCACTATCTGAATTGCCACATCAACATATGTCTATATGTTGTTTATGTATATATCACGTCTGAGTTCTAAAAGTTATCATATGAATAAACAATGAATAAGAACAACTCAAATATAACAAAGATACCCTAAATCCCCATAGAAACCCTAGAAATCACTTATAAACTAATATTTCAAGAAATGTAACCACAAAATGACTATGTACTATTATTAAACACTTTACACTAATTCTAATCCACCATATAAAGAAAAGATTAAAAATCATAAAACACTAATATTCACTAATCACAAGTTAATTACAAGAAAATAAGCTAAAACCAAGATTAGCATATAAAATTCAACCTATAATGAATTAGACTCTAATCATTTGCAACAAATTATAAAACTCAACTAAGTATCATAATATGATCATACATTTATCTTAAATTAAGTTACAAATTATTAAAGCATAAAGTACAAGTTTTCAAAGCATAGAACCTTAAGCTTACTTAAATAACCCTATAATATGATCAACTCATATAAACCCTCAAATTAAGAATATAGAACCCATAGAAGTCATAAACGTACTATATAAGACTTAGAATAAGTGTACATTAAGATATAAAACCTAAGTACCCAAAATGGAAAGTCATTAGGCTTAATGACCTAAAAACCCTTATATTAAGAAATCTACATAGAATCATCACATAGTTCTTTAAGGATGATGTGATGAGGAATGACAGTGTATTTTAATTAGATACGTTATAGAGAAAATTTAGGAAATTACCCTTAGGAAAAGGTAATAATCCATAAATAAGCCAAAGATGAATTCAATTAAACACGTGAGCGATCCAAGTTCGTTGTACACAAGGATCTTATGAATTAGACCAGTTGGTTAGCAGACTTGTATATAACCGTGAGGTCACGGGTTCGATCCATAGGGGTGGATTTTTTTGTGAATATTATTTTTGGACTAGAAAATCGAAAAATCAAAGTCACAGGAGTGACTTTTTGGTTTAATATATTTAGTATTGACAGATTAAAATCAGTACCAAACAAATTGTTTGGGTACTGATATAAAACAGATTAGTTTAAACTAACAACACAAAAGCTATAACCAAATATATAAAGTAAAACAATCACCACAATGAAACATCACTATCAGATATAATACTAATACATCAACACAGATTAAATCACAAATTATTACTCAGATAAACCAGTTACGACTATTTAAGCAGAAAAAGATAGAAGCTAACAGTAGAGTAACCAAACTAAAGCAATCACAACTCAGATCAATCACAGATCTAGCAGACTATATGCAAATACCAAACCCTTTTTAATAGATTACTCAATATCAGTTTTAAACATCAGCTTTACTACTAAAATTAACCCCATAATTTTATCATTAGACAAAATGTATAGCAGATTAAAACTAAAATCAGATGTAAATAAACAAATGTAGATACCAAACCTCCTAACTAGCAGACTAATCAAAATCAGTAGAACTAGTGATAAAATCCAACAATCCTAAATAAGGTAATCAACTAAACCAAAAACACAATCATTTAAACCTAATCCATCTAAACATTCAAAACATTTGAACAACATAAACAAATTAATCTGAAAACATAGAAAACATAAAAAAATAAAGTGAGTATAACCTTTTGGAGAGACCCTTTGATGAAGAGACACAGCACTGAGCTGGCCTTTTAACCTAAACAAAACCACCATTTGTCTTTTCGAACCATGAACACCATTTTCGAACCTCTCTCGAACCAAGTGTCAACATCACTTACTATTACCATAATCACTCGAATAGTAATCGTAATAACAAACCACCATTTATTTTTTAAATCAAACCATTGGGGTTTGATTTTATCCCAAATCCACTTTAATTATTTAATTAAAAGCTATTTTTCAGCTTAATTAAATAACTGTTCATATTATACCAAGATAGATTAATGAAGGAAAAATTGTGATTTAATTTTAACAGTAAGTAAATCGAAACAAATAAAACTCAAAATAAACTTTTATTAATTCACTGAAAATTGACTACAAAACTATAAAAATGAAAGTACAATTAATCCTAATCTATTTTTTGCATAATAACAGTAAAGAAAAAATGGGATCATTAAAATTACATTTTGTGGGGGGTTTTTATAGGCAAACCCCTAGCCTTGTTGATGAAGTTTGTTGAGAAGCATCTCTAATCTTGACCCTTCAATCCTTCTTTTCTCTTTCTTCTTTTGATCTCACGGTGGAAACATGCTCATCTATCACACGGATTACCAAGGTGGCAATCCTTGTGCTAGTTGTGCTAGTTTGAGTCTGATGTGGCTTGATCTAATTGGAGGAATGGTTTTCGTGAGGTGTATCTACCAATCACAGGTGAGCTATGATGAGAGAGGGAGCCACGTGGAACAAACGGTACCATCTTCTACCTCCTTAATAATGGGGGATTAATTACCAGCGTGTGTGATTCAACCCCTAAAGATGAGAAAAGCCCCAATTGGGGATTTAGGGTTTGGAGGTAGTTTTTTGACTGTAATTGTTTATCGTTTGTATCGAAGGTGAGAGAGAAAAAGTGGATGTGGCGTAAACGGTTGACCAAAGAAAAGTGAATAAACATTCACTTAAATAAAACTTTACTCATCGTTTCAAGTTTTTACCCTAATGGGCTTTTATCTAATAAATAACTCCACACGTCTCATAAATCATGAAAGTTGGGCTTTGGGACCCATATCACACTCCATTCGTTACTTTATTGTTTTGATTTTGGGTTTGGGCCCAAGTTGGATCCATCCGTCTCTTTATATGCAAACTTGGGCTTATTTTGGGCCTTAAACCCCAAAAGTAAATAATGCATGCTCCTCAAATGGGATTTTAGGCCCATTAATCATAAGTGGGACACACAAGGCCCAAATCACTTTATTAATAATAAATCTTCTAAAAACAACTTGTCTTTTGGCTTCTCGATCTTTTCTTCAATACTCCTGTCGATTTTGTCGGTTTACGTGATCTTAGGTACCTACACACATGAAACAACAAAAACACATATACAATGGCATTTTCATGATATTAATGCATTTTATGTTCATTTATGGATATAAATGATATGAGTAAAATCACTCATATCAAACTCCCCCTTGCTAAGCAATTGCCTTGTCCTTACGCAATGATAAAATAAAACTACTAACTACACTTTTATTCAACTTTTGACACTTTATTTTGCAAAGACATAATGTATTGCTTTCATTATTTGAAAAATAACTTTTAGGATCATAAAACTCAAATAGATTCATCGTCCTCGACTTTTCACTCCTCCAAGCCAAGTTTAAAAAACAAGATCATTGTCAATCATAAGCCCCAAAGTTAAGACCACTCATACAAGTAATTTATGTTAAACTCAATCTCCTTTTATTCCTAATTGTATCTCTAGATTTTAAATGTCATTCACACAAAGGCTCATTTGACTTATTTGATAATGATTAGTCTAAAAATGAAGGCAAAAACGGTGTAAAATCAACACTTAAAACCTAACCTCGACTTCAAAAACCGTTGTCACTAAAGAAAGCCCACATCAAGGATAACTTAACACGATTTGAGGGATAAATCCCCGGATCCGAAATTTGGCTAATAGGTCTACTTAAAAGCAACAATAAATCCTCCAAAGTCAATTTTGACCTTATTAATGGATTTAACAAAAATTACATCATACACCTTGAGGCTCTTTAAGATATAAAGTGCTCCTTATCTATAATCCATACCCGAAGGCTCCTTGGACATAAACAAGGGAATTGACATTCACCATCCCACCTTATGGCTCATGATGATGAAGCAATTTATACTAAACACGTCACCATGCCATACACCCTAAGGCTCTAATGACAAGGTTAATGCTACATGACTCCCACCAGAAGGCTCATAGAGAACATGTTTTCATTTATTCTTCTTATTATTATGATATGTATAGTAAGCCAAATTTCCGTAATCTCATGATCAAAAGTCCATGACGCTGACACCCTTAATGTGTTCTCACTTTAATTACAAGGAAAGAAAAGGAGTTACGAGTTAAGTTATTAGGCCTAAACCGCTAAAAACTTCATTTATTAAGCAATTTATTATTCAAGTGTGAAAATAAATACGAGGAGATTAAATCAAACACAAAAATACTTATACAAGGAAGAATTAACCTCAAAAACTTATGATTAAACTTTATCATCTCTTGTTCTCTATATTATAAAATTTCAAAATGTGAAATTAATGGATACTTAGCCAATTAAATCAAAGTTTTGGGTTTTCAAGTCATCTATAGGATCTTGCATCTTCTTAGACTTTTTCAAGTTTTAGAATATGCGTTTTAAAGTTCCCTTGATAAACGACTTTCTAGGATCAATTATAGGAACTTGTGAAAAGTTCTCGTTCTTAAACTCGTATGAGTTAAGACTTTCGCGTTTTAAAGTTCCCTATATAAAAGTCTAGCAAAACTTTATATAAACATGTTAAGGAAAAAGCTAAGGTAAAAACCAAGTCGAATCAAAAACTATTTTTATTTTCACCAACGAAAAGCCTACATTTGTGTCAAAAGCACTTATTTAAACACAAAATAACACTAAATATTTAAAATTTTTATGAAAAACGAGAAGAACGGTTACGTTTAGACACGGCAAAAGCAATTGCAAGCGATTATATCGATTGACTCCCCCATGCTAATTGTCCTTAATGTTTCTTAGCTCAAGAGTAACACCCACTTGCTAAAACACGAAGAGTATAATGCAAAAGTCCTAGCATGGAAAGAGCACGCAAATCTATATACCGTTTATTAATTATGCTTCAAGATAAAACGTTAGTCGATAAAAATCAAAGGAGAGTGAGTATGCCCCTTTTGACAATCAAATTATGGAAAATCAAGTGGACCGACAAAAACCGAACACGAGATTCTTCAATGATTAGGGTCATACCTAGGATTTACAACACGACAAAACACGAGCACGAGCTTGAAAAGATCAAGCCTTATTAGTGTTAGAAAATAGAAAGAAGATAGAAAGTATGGGACTCCCCCACAAGGCACCTCGTTTTTGTTAGCCGAGTCATGAGCTCGACTCGATCCCCGCATTCATTGGTCCTTAGGGAAAGTGGTGAAAACCAACATAATGGAATAAAATCCAACATGAAGCACCATGCCGGGGTCAAAGATTACATCCTCGTTGTCGGATGACAAACGAAAGGATAAAACTCCATCATGAATCTCTAAAAAGAGATGGTGGTCACAAATCATGGAATGAATATAGCATGCTCCCCGAGATAAACTCGCACCAAGATGATCGAAAAGTCTATCAATTATTACATCGGTGAAAGGCCGAGATTTCCCTAAATCAACGATTCTGGGGTCGAATACCTCGTCCTCGAGAGAGAAAGGAAAAGACAACACGGTGTCATCCCCCCATGCTAATCCAAAATCATTTAAAGCACATGGTAATGGTGGGATAAAAGTCTCAACCATAGTGGTATCAACTTGCATGACTTTGTTAACCTTATCACTCTTATGAATGTGAACAAAGGGGTCATGATACCCAAAACGAGTCGCATGAAAAACCCGCAAATTAAGATCAAAGCGATTGGGAAGAAAATTTGGAGTAAAGAAAATTTCTCCCTCCGGGTCAACATTATAATCATCATAAATCGGGTGATCAAACCAAGGATTTTCAACACCGTCATTAGACTCTTCCTCAAATTCCAAAGAAATGTCTATGTAAAGAAACTCATCAACCTCTTTAAAGAGGAGCTCATCATCACAAAGGTTGTGAGATGAAGGAGGTATGATGCTCTCAAAATCCTCTTTAAACAATGGATTATTGCTCATTGAAACTTCAAAGAGAGGATTCGAGTAAGTCACATAAGTATCATCAATGTTGTCATCACAAGAAATATCCGACAAAGTATCAAGTGTGTCACACTCGGATACAAGATCATCATTCTCATAAGAAGGAAGTTCATCGGAGAACTCCTCGAGAATGGTAGGTAAAACATGAGGATCACGCTCGATCTCGAGATCAAAAACGTCTTCACTTCCCTGTGGAAGTGGATCAATAAGAGCAACAAGTTCACCGACGAACTCATCTAACGAATAGTCACTAACCTCACTCGGTGTGAAGTTAGGAATCAAAGAACCTATTTTCAAAGATTGTTCAATTAAAGCAATATCTCCCTCGGGATCGAAATTTTCACAATAAAACTCACTAACATCAAATGGTGCACTAAGGTAATCATCAATTTCCTTATCGATCTTATAACTATCATCATCCTCGAGTGGAGTGAGTGGAGATGAGGTAATATTACAACACGTTTGAACGAAACAAACATCTCCCTTTGAAATTAACTTTTCATCTTCACGAAATGATGGTTCTATAATTGGCCTTACACCCTTGTAAATGAGAAAATCCTTATTTGTATTACTTTCAAAAGTCTCAACAAGTTTTACACTTTCCACTTTTTTAGAAACAAATATTGGATGTTTTTCTGGTTTGAAAACAACATGTTTATCCCCATAAAACAATTTTATCTCTTCATTCCTCGTATCAACTTGAACTTGAGCCGTGCACAAAAATGGACGTCCTAAAATTAAAGGCACACGAGGGTTGGTCTCATAATCAACGATTGTAAAATCGGAAAGGTACAAGAACTTCCTCATTTTAACAATGACATTTTCCGCTATACCAACCGGATGAGCGGTGGTTCCATTAACAAGCTCAATGATCATTCGAGTGGGAGTAAGTGGGAAATAGTCAAGAGTCTTCCATATGAATAAGGGCATTAAGTTGATGCTAGCTCCTAGATCGACTAGAGCTTTGCATTCCCCAAGCTCATTGAAAACACGAGGTATAAAAAATTGACCCAGTCTCCATATTTCTCGGGATAGAAATCAAAGAAAACCGAGGAACAATTCAAATTTAAAGTAGCCTTGTTAACATCAAGAAATGTCTCTTTAGGTGGAGGATCAAACTCGAGCACTTCTTCTAAATTATCATAATCATTGTAAACGGTGATGGACCTAATCTCTTCCTTCGGGTTTGGTATGGTGTTGCTAGGTAAGCTACCCGAAGAAGAGGAAGGTTTGAACATAAATCCCTCAAACATCGAAAGTAATTTGTTCTCAAACTTAGCTAAATTTCCCTCCGTACGGTTTTGGCTTTGCTCTATTCTTTGTTCCATACGGTTTTGGTTAAACTCAATCTTGTTATTTTGCCCCTTGATTGTATTTTGAAATTCATTTTTCAAATTATTCATTTGTCCTTGAAAATTATTTTGAAAAGCTTTCAAATTTGCCTCATTTGTTTTGATGTAGCTTGACAAATCAATTTGGTTATTGTGAGAACCTTGATTGTTTTGATTAGCATGAAATCCATTTCCTTGATTAAAATTCCCTTCGTTACCACGGTTAAAATTATTCCCATTGTTTCCATTGTTGTAACTATTTTGAACCGGTGGAAAACCCGGTGGAGCAACATGATTTTGACGAGGAGCTTGAACATTAGGGCCATAAGTTCCCGTCGCGGCAAAAGCACTAGCTTGATCAAACCCCGTGGTTGAACAAGCATAATTCGGATGTGCTCCACCACATGATACACAAAATTCTCAACCATATTAATCGTTCCATGAGGACTCTTCCTAATCTCATTCAAAATCGTGTCAATCTTAGAGTCCAATCTAGCAATCTCGGTATTAGATTAATTCAAATTGGAAACAACCGGTGTGTTTCGTGAATATTGCACTCTAGACTTATTCTCAATTATACCCCACGCGTCTCTCGGAGTTTTTCTTAAAAGTTACCACCCACGGCGGCATTTAAAGAATCTTGTTCAACCATATTAAGTCCATTATAAAAAGTATTGATTTGGTGTAATTCCGAGAAATCGTGGTGTGGACATTGTCTCAACAAATCTTTAAACCTTTCCCAAGCATCTCCAAACGATTCATACATTTTTTTTTAAATCTAGTGATCTCATTTTTAAAGTGAGTTGTCTTAGATGGTGGAAAGAAGTAATTCATGAACTTAGACACTAAATCATCCCATGTCAAAATCAAACCCGGTGGTTCTTTCTTAAACCAACGTTTAGCATTCCCCTCGAGCAAGTACGGAAAAAGCATGAGCTTAATCGTGTCATTCGGCACATCTCTAAACTTGAGAGTCGAGGTAATACGAACAAAAATTCCGAATGTGAGAGTGCGGGTTATCGGTCTCATTGACACGAAATTGGTCGGCACGAATGAGTGATAAAAGACCCGTCTTAATCTCATAATGATCCGCCAAAATAGCCGGCACAACGATTGCTTCCCCATATCCTTTGGTGGGTGCATGGAGAAATTCCTCCATTGTTCGGTTATCGGCCAATCTACACAACAATAGGTGGAAACTCGGTTTCCACTATTCGTTGTTGATGATTTCTATTTCTACGAGGAATGTTTTCAAGCCTATCGTGATTAATCAAAAGTCGAGTAGATCGTAATTGCATAAACCAACGTGACGAGAATGTTAGAGGATTGAAGAAAAGAAATTAGATAAACAACGTGATATATACATAAACAACATATAGACATATGTTGATGTGGCAATTCAGATAGCAGAGCCGTATCCCAATAATTAAGGTATGATGGAACTCGAAAAGAAGACCTAAGTATACATGGGAACGTGAAGATCAAATCCAAGCTAAATTTCCACATCTATTTTCTTCTGTTATCGTAGTTCTAGTTAAATTGCGGGGCGAGATTTAAAATAGTGGGAGAGACTATAATATCCAGTAGTTTTGGTTAATGTAATATCCATGTTCATAAATAAAGAGGTAATTTTACTTAGAAATTTTTGCATTTTCATTATATTACATAACTGACTTATGGATCTCACTATCTGAATTGCCACATCAACATATGTCTATATGTTGTTTATGTATATATCACGTCTGAGTTCTAAAAGTTATCATATGAATAAACAATGAATAAGAACAACTCAAATATAACAAAGATACCCTCAATCCCTATAGAAACCCTAGAAATCACTTATAAACTAATATTTCAAGAAATGTAACCACAAAATGACTATGTACTATTATTAAACACTTTACACTAATTCTAATCCACCATATAAAGAAAAGATTAAAAATCATAAAACACTAATATTCACTAATCACAAGCTAATTACAAGAAAATAAGCTAAAACCAAGATTAGCATATAAAATTCAACCTATAATGAATTAGACTCTAATCATTTGCAACAAATTATAAAACTCAACTAAGTATCATAATATGATCATACATTTATCTTAAATTAAGTTACAAATTATTAAAGCATAAAGTACAAGTTTTCAAAGCATAGAACCTTAAGCTTACTTAAATAACCCTATAATATGATCAACTCATATAAACCCTCAAATTAAGAATATAGAACTCATAGAAGTCATAAACGTACTATATAAGACTTAGAATAAGTGTACATTAAGATATAAAACCTAAGTACCCAAAATGGAAAGTCATTAGGCTTAATGACCTAAAAACCCTTATATTAAGAAATCTACATAGAATCATCACATAGTTCTTTAAGGATGATGTGATGAGGAATGTCAGTGTATTTTAATTAGATACGTTATAGAGCAAATTTAGGAAATTACCCTTAGGAAAAGGTAATAATCCATAAATAAGCCAAAGATGAATTCAATTAAACACGTGAGCGATCCAAGTTCGTTGTACACAAGGATCTTATGAATTTGAAACGTTTGCTTTAATTTGGACAATTGATTCGAATTGGGTTTCGGTTTTTAATCTAAAGATAATTCTACCAAATTTTAAATCCTAAGTGCATGAAACGTATCCCAAATCTAAATCTATAAGATAATTATTTAAACTATTTAAAATTTAAACTATTTAAATTTAATCTATTTAATTAATTTTTTTGGGTAAAGGGGACTACTTTTAAATCTATTTTAAAAATTATAAACTAATTAATCTATTTGAGAAAATTACTTGTACTTTATTTAAACAACATCAATTTAAAACTAACTTTATTTAAAACTAAATTAATTAAAAACTAATTTATTTAAAATCTAATTTTAAAAACAATTTAAATTTCTAAAAGTAATAAAATATATTTTTTTATTTGTTTTATTTATTAATTTTATTAAACTTTATAACATTTATTTTAAAACAAATGATTAAAATTTTATAAATGAACTTCTATGTGGTTTGATAAATGAGCTGATGAATGCCCAATTCGGGATACTATTTCTGTTAGACATATTAATCGTTCAGGTTTTTCTTTATCGGACAAGGTAAGGGATCTTATTATGAATGGAGCATGGAGATGGCCGTTGGACTGGAATGATCGATTCCCGAATATTGTTTCTATACCGGTTCCAATGCTTAGTGATAATCGTAGTGATATATGGTTTGGCGGGACTATAATGGGATTAATCGACCGGTTTCTGTGGCTGTCGCATGGGAGTCTATACGGATGAGGTCGACTAATGTTACTTGGTTTCATGTCTTTTGGTTTCCGCAGTGTATTCCGAGACATGCGATTCATATGTGGTTACTTCTGAAGCAGAAATTGAAAACGCAAGACCGCCTTAAGCAATGGGATGTTGGGCCTCATGTTGATCTTTCGTTGCTTAAGTGCCCCTTGTGTAATCAGGTCCCTGACTCGCATAATCATCTTTTCTTTGAGTGTTCTTATACTACACATGTTTGGTTACAATTGTGTGGGAGGTGTGGTATGCACAATATTTCTCCGCGTATGATTGATATTGTGGAGTTTATTAGACCCTTAGCTAAGGTGTTCGGTTGTTAGTATCATTGCTCGGGTTGTGTTAGCAGCTTCGGTCTACTTCATTTGGAGAGAGCGAAATAATAGGCTTTTTAATGTCTTTGACGGTTGCTAAGCTTGTGACTTCAGTTTGTGATACGGTTCGGCTCAAGCTTCTCACTTTTAAATTCAAGAAGATTTCTTCAGTGTCTCTAGTGATTCTTGAAGATTAGAAAATCCCTAAGGTGTGTATTGATCCTGATGGGAATGTTGGGTAAGGGTCGTACTCTTTTTCCCTTTGCGGGGTTTTTCCCATTGGTTTTTCTCGTAAAGGTTTTTTAAGCAGGCGGCCTTACTTGGATCTTTTGCTCTCTTTATGTTGCTGCTGGTATGGTACCTTGGTCGCATGGTTTCAAGAATTTTTCTTGTTGGCTTTTGCTAATGTTGCTTTTATGTCTATTAGTAGAAGTATGTATTAGGTTTTGGTGTTTTATTTCCTTCTGTTAACAAGCTGCCTGTAGCTTGCGGTTAATGTGGTATCTTAGCCACATTCCTTTGTACTTCAACGTTTTTTTGGTTAATATATTTACCGGGGCAACCCTTTACCAAAAAAAAATTTATAAATGAAAACTTTGTATCAAAATAGAATTAAAAGCTGACAGCTAAATTTATGATGCTATATTAATTATTAAAGCTGTAAATAAACCAAAACAAGTGGCTAAACCAGTTGGTTAGCACACTTGTATATAACCGTGAGGTCACCGGTTCGATCCACAGGGGTGGATTTTTTTGTGAATATTATTTTTGGAATAGAAAATCAAAAATCAAAGTCACAGGAGTGACTTTTTGGTTTAATATATTTAGTATTGACAGATTAAAATCAGTACCAAACATATTGTTTGGGTACTGATATGAAACAGAGTAGTTTAAACTAACAACACAAAAGCTATAACCAAATATATCAAGTAAAACAATCACCACAATGAAACATCACTATCAGATATAATACTAAATCAACACAGATTAAATCACAAATTATTACTCAGATAAACCAGTTAAGACTAATTTAAGCAGAAAAAGATAGAAGCTAACAGTAGAGTAACCAAACTAAAGCAATCACAACTCAGATCAATCACAGATCCAACAGACTATATGCAAATACCAAACCCTTTTTAACAGATTACTCAATATCAGTTTTAAACATCAGCTTTACTACTAAAATTAACCCCATACTTTTATCATCAGACAAAATGTATAACATATTAAAACTAAATCAGATGTAAATAAACAAATACAGATACCAAACCTCCTAACTACCAGACTAATCAAAATCAGTAGAACTAGTGACAAAATCCAACAATCCTAAGTAAGGTAATCAACTAAACCCAAAACACAATCATTCAAATCTAATCTATCTAAACATTCAAAACATGTGAACAACATAAACAAATTAATCTGAAAACATAGAAAACATAAAAAAATAAAGTGTGTATAACCTTTTGGAGAGACCCTTTGATGAAGAGACGCAGCGCTGAGCTGGCCTTTCAACCTAAACAAAACCACCATTTGTCTTTTCGAACCATGAACACCATTATCGAACCTCTCTCGAACCAAGCGTCAACATCACTTACCATTACCATAATCACTCCAACAATAATCGTAATAAAAAACCACCATTTATTTTTTATAAATCAAACCATTGGGGTTTGATTTTATCCCAATTCCACTTTAATTATTTAATTAAAAGCTATTTTTTAGCTTAATTAAATAACTATTCATATTATACCAAGATAGATTAATGAAGGAAAAATTAATGAAAGAAAAATTGCGATTGAATTTTAACAGTAAGTAAATCGAAACAGATAAAACTCAAAATAAACTTTTATAAATTCACTGAAAATTGATTACAAAACTACAAAAATGAAAGTACAATTAATCCTAATCTATTCTTTGCATAATAACAGTAAAGAAAAAAATAGGATCATTAAAATTACATTTTGTGGGGATTTTTATAGGCAAACCCCTAGCCTTGCTGATAAAGTTTGTTGAGAAGCATCGCTAATCTCCCCTAGGGGGCGATTTTCGGCCATCCCTCCCCTTATTTTTCCGGCCAAATGTTCCCTGTAATCGCCTCTCTACCTCTATAGATCAAGGCCCGGGTTTGATTACTTGATTTTGGGTTTCTTTATGAGATCGTTCTAGGATTTCATTAAAAAAACTCAGATCTGGTCGTCGAACACCTTGGCTTATTTTGGTATGCAATCGATAATAGGACGTTTACACTATGGGAGGGTAATGGTTTAGTCTTATCTTGATGATATATGATGGATGTCGTTCCTTTACTGCCATGGAAACCCTAATACGGGTTCATGGTGGTTATGATGTTTTGATCCATGTTTTTTGATTCGTATCTTTTGGTGGATCATGGGTCTGGTGGCTTGGTGATTATTGCATAAACTCTTTTTTTAGGGTTACTTCTTGCAGCCACCGTATGTGGGTTGGCGGCTCATTAGGGTTTGTGGATTTTATTCACGGATCTATGCGTTCATGTCATTTTTTACCTAATGACCGTTTGTTTCGTGGCTGATGGTTGTTCGCGGTTTAGAGGGCTGTGCGGCTGATGTTGCGTTGGTATTCTTTAGGATGGCGTTTCATGGTTATCGGGGGTTGGGGAGAGGAGGAAGATTAAAACTCTATTGTTGGTTAGGGTTTTGAAGGTATTAGCTGGCCTGTCTAACAACCACGTCTTGATTATGCTTCCGATCAGAATCATACACGTGAAAAACGTTTGAGATTTATCTCATTTTCGTGGTTGTTATGGTGCTGTTGTAGTCGTTTGGTGGCTACATTCGCTTGTTGTATTGCAATATTTTAGTACGTCCAATTTAGGATTCCAATTTTTTTGAAGACAGAATATCTATTGCAATTGCTGTGTGAACGTGTTGGTCATATACACGTTTGTGTGGAGGAGCATGCATGGAGTGGGACTACATGGTTACTAAGGGGTTTTCCATGTCGTTCACTATGCATGGAAGTGGTTTAGTACGTCAATTCAGTAAACGCTTATGTTGAGACGGAAAGATTGCTCTTGGTTTCTATAAGTTGGAAATTCGACCTTGTAATGTTTAATATATATTGGTTTTCAATTTATTTGGTAGTCATAAGAGTGGCATGTCACTCTTATGTAAGGTTTATGGTTGTGCACATTGTATATGTGCTGGTTATAGCCCATGTAACGGGCCGAGATGTTAGGACTTCACCTACATCCGATTGTACTTCAACGTTTTTTGGTGTAATATATTTTACCGGGGATAGTCCCCTTTACCCAAAAAGAAGCATCGCTAATCTTGACCCTTCAATCCTTCTTTTCTCTTTCATCTTTTGATCTCACGGTGGAAACATGCTCATCTATCACACGGATTGCCAAGGTGGCAATCCTTATGCTAGTTGTGCTAGTTTGAGTCTGATGTGGCTTGATCTAATTGGATGAATGGTTTTTGTGAGGTGTATCTACCAATCACAGGTGAGCTATGATGAGAGAGGGAGCCACGTAGAACAAATGGTACCATCTTCTACCTCCTAAATAATGGGGGATTAATTACCAGCGTGTGTGATTCAACCCCTAAAGATGAGAAAAGCCCCAATTGGGGATTTAGGGGTTGGAGGTAGTTTTTTGACTGTGTTTGCTTATCGTTGTATCAAAGGTGTGAGAGAAAAAGTGGGTGTGGCGTAAACGGTTGACCAAAGAAAAGTGAATAAACATTCACTTAAATAAAACTTTACTCATCGTTTCAAGTTTTTATCCTAATGGGCTTTTATCCAATAAATAACCCAACACGTCTCATAAATTATGGAAGTTGGGCTTTAGGACCCATATCACACTCCATTCGTTACTTTATTGTTTTGATTTTGGGTTTAGGCCCAAGTTGGATCCATCCGTCTCTTTATATGCAAACTTGGGCTTATTTTTGGCCTTGAACCCCAAATGTAAATAATGCATGCTCCTCAAATAGGCTTTTAGGCCCATTAATCATAAGTGGGACCCACAAGGCCCAAATCACTTTATTAATAATAAATCTTCTAAAAACAACTTGTCTTTTGGCTTCTCGATCTTTTCTTCAATACTCATGTCGATTTTACCAGTTTTCGTGATCTTGGGTACCTACACACATGAAACAACAAAAACACATATACAATGCCATTTTCATGATATTAATGCATTTTATGTTCATTTATGGATATAAATGATATGAGTAAAATCACTCATATCAAAGGACAAGTCAACAAATACTCATAGGACTCCATTAAGATTATAAGATTATATTAAGACAATGTACACGTACCTTAATGCACAAGGTACAAGATTTCAATGCATGACTTGTAAATTAGGTAAAAATAGGTATTTTCACTCTTTAGACATGTTTACCTAAACTAAACCCTTAAACCAAGTGTAAGAACTCTTTGGACACTTAAGACATAATGTATAGGACCTAAATTAAGTTTAACATTGTTTGGTTACTTGGTATAACATTTTTTGGTTCTCTCACAGTATCCCTCGTCATGCCATTCATTTGTGGCTTGTTCTTAAGCGGAAACTGAAGATGCAAGATTTACTTAGACCATGGGATGTAGGTGATGTTGATTGCTCAAATCTGGTCTGTTCCCTTTGTGGTTCTCAACAGGATTCGCATAACCACTTGTTTTTCGAGTGTCATTACTCTAGGACGGTCTGGACGAATGTTAAATGGCTCACTTGTCTGGATTCGGTTCCCAATGATATGGACGGTATTGTGGAGTACATGGAGCCATTTGCTAAACTTAAGTCGATTAGAAGTGTTGTGGCGAAACTTGTTTTTGCGGCTAGTTGCTACTTTATTTGGCAAGAAAAGAATGCTCGGTTGTTCTCCAAGACGAAACGGAATGTCAGCCAACTTACTGAAGTCATAAAATCAACGGTTCGTCTTAAACTTATGTCTTGCAGATTCAAGAGTACATTGAATGTGCATTTGATGCTTGGTATTTGGCAAATCTCTCCTACCTGTATATATGAGTAGTCCCTCCTTTGTTGCTGGTTCGTATAAGGGTGGAGTGAGTAACCCTTGTCAGGTGGTGGTGTTAGTTCTTTATTTGGTTCGTTGGTTCTTTCCAATTGGATTTCTAGTCATTGTAGTAGTGTTTATAGTTATTTAGGGCATGTCCTAAATGGCTTTTGTGTCGTAGTGGGATGTTCAAGCGTTTTTATCGTTTGAGGTAAATGTGGTACTTCAGCCACATTCCATTGTACTTAACATTTTTGGTGCAATATATTTTACCAGGGATCTATTTTAATCCCTTTTACCCAAAAAAAAATAAGTTTACATCAGTAGCTAAGAGGAGGATAATTACATTTACTAAGATTAGAAAACCCTAAATTACAAAGGTATACTTCCCATTTTCACATCAAACCGTTGTTAAACTTCAAACCAAGGACCCAAATCTCTTAAATAGAATTTATAAACCCTAATTAAGCCTTAACATTCACTAATCACTTTCCTAAGAAGGATGAGATTAAAAGGGCTCCTGTGTGGGTGAAGATGCATCATGTGCATATAGTGGCATACTCGAAAGTAGGGTTGAGCCTTATAACTACACAGATTGGGAGACCTATAATGCTGGACTCGTACACGAGCAATATGTTCTTACATTCATAGGGACAGAATACTTATGCTAGAGCAATGGTTGAGGCTAAGGCTGAGGAGGAACTTTTAGATTCAGTTGTTATTGCTATTCCTATGTCTGATGGGTCAGGCCATACCTTGTTTACTGTTGATAATGAATATGAATGGTCCCCTCCAAGGTGCTCCGTGTGTAAGATCTTTAATCACGTGAATAGTAACTTCCCTAAGATGGTTAGGGAGGAAGATCCTAAAAAGGCAGATGATGATGGTTTTGTTAAGGTGACGAGGAGAAAAACTAGGGTTGTTCAGCCTAGCAATTCTAAACAGTTTGATGGAATTAAATTGGCCAAACCCCCCTAATTTGCATTATAGGTGTAATGAGAAGGAGGTCAAGAAGGCGTATAAGCAACGGGATAAGGGTGAGTCTTCTATGAATGAGACGCGTCCTGCCAAATTTCACACTAAGCCACATCAGAATGTCTATTTGAAGAATTCATTTAGTATGCTTGAGGGGGAAGTGGGTAATGACGAGGGTTATGTTGACGCGTCGTAGCATGCTGACCCGATTAATGGTAGCGACTGTGAAGTGGATGAAACTATTGTTATTGATGATCGGAATGGGAATCCTCCAGTTGATATTTTGAAAGGGGCAAGCACTCCTTCTGTTGCTAGTTCCCAATGATTATTATCGGTTCTTATTAGGGGCCTGAACTTTTCCCCTAAGCAAAATGAAGTTTGTCATATTATTTCGGAAAATAGTTTGTCTATATGTGTTATTTTGGAATCGCATGTGGTTGGGTTCAATCTGCCTACCATGTGTGCGCGTGTGTTTCGTTATTGGGATTGGACATCCAATGCTTCTAGTGTGAAAGGGATGCGTATCATGCTTGGGTGGGATCATAATGTCGTCGATGTCATGGTTATTATGTAGGATGAGCAAGTTATTCATACTAGGATGTGGTTAAAGGATGAGAAGAAGGAATTATTTTGTTCATTTATTTACGCTCATAATCGGTATATTTAGCGTAGGGATCTTTGGAAAGGGTTAGGTATTCATAAACTCTATGTGAGGGATCGTCCTTGGTGCCTTATGGGGGATTTTAATGCGGCTCTTTCCTTGGATGACACTTCAGTTTAGCAGTTCTCGGATTGATATTTCAATGAGGGAGTTTAGAGAGTGTGTTGATGAAATTGAGGCTGTGGATGTTAACAAGTCGGGCATTCAGTTTACTTGGAATCAGAAGCCCCAAGGTACCAGTGGTATTCTTAAGAAGTTGGATCGTATCATGGCTAACTTAGCTTTTATGAGTGGGTTTGTTGGTGCATATGCTATCTTTCGTCCATACCGTATTTCTGACCATTCTCCTGCGATCCTTAAAATCCCGACTCTTGATGTTCCTAAAACGAGGCCATTTAAAATTGTCAATTTTCTAACTCGACATGAACGGTTCAAGTCTACTCTTATTGAGGCCTGGAATTGTCATGTTAGTGGTTTTTACATGTTTTAGGTTGTTAAGAAGCTCAAGGGTCTTAAAAAACCGTTTCAGAAGCTTTTGTATGATAAGGGTAATCTCCATGCGAATGTTGTCAGGTTACGTTCTGATCTTGATAACATTCAGAATATGCTGGACAATGACCCTTATAATCTGAAGCTGCGTAATGAGGAAGCAGCTTGCGTTGTTGCGTTTAATGAAGCGGCGTTGCTTGAGGAACGTTTTCTTAAGCAGAAGGCTAAAATTCATTGGCTTAAGGAAGGCGATTCAAATTCTGCTTACTTTCACAAAGCCATCAAGAGCCATGCGAGTCCTAGTCGCATTGATGTGGTTACGGACGTTTCGGGTATGGTTTGTGAGAATGATCAGGTTGTGGAAGCTTTTGTTGGTCATTATGAAAATTTTCTTGGTCAAGCAGGTGATACTCATGGTAGATTTAACATTAATCATCTTTTTCGGAACAGCCTTGATACCCATATTGTTAAGGATATGATTTGAGAGGTTTCTCGTCAGGAAATTAAGGATGCCTTATTTTCTATTGGGGACGACAAGGCCCCGGGTCCGGATGGTTTTACAGCGGCTTTTTTTAAGGAGGCGTGGGATGTGATTGGTGATGATGTTAGTCGTGCTATCGGTGATTTTTCACCAATGGTAAGATCCTTAAAGAATTAAACCATACTATTATTGCCCTTATCCTGAAGATTGCTTCTCCGGTTTGTGTGACTGATTATCGGCCTATCTCTTGTTGCAATGTTATGTTTAAATGCATTAGTAAGATTATTGCTAATCGTCTTAAACATAGCCTGAACCATCTTGTGAGTCCTAATCAATCGGCGTTTGTCCCCGGTCAGAGCATTTCGGATAATATTCTTTTAGTTCAGGAGCTTATGAATAACTACCATTTGAATCGTGGTACGCCTAGATGTGCCTTTAAGGTGGATATTCAGAAAGCGTATGATACAGCTGATTGGGAGTTTCTTCGTACTATTCTTGGTGGCTTTGGGTTTCATGCTCGTATGGTTTCTTGGATTATGGAGTGTGTAACTACATTGTATTCTATTAGTATTAATGGTTCCTTGTGGGGCCATTTTGCTGGTAAAAGAGGGTTAAGGCAAGGAGATTCGCTATCTCCTATGGTTAAATCAAGGGCCAAAAAATGGTGGAAAATTCTCTCTAGCCGCCGCTGCCTAAGATCATCTTTTTTTGTTCTTTGATTCTTGATTTTACTTTTCTTTTCACATAACGTGATTGTTGAGTAACTAATTCTCTGAATTGTGTTTCTTTTACGTTTATGTTTTTGTGATTAGGGGGGCAAATCTGGTCAAAACGAATTAGGGTTTCTGGGGTTTGTACGGCTGCTGAGTGTTTGTTCTTTCCTATCGTGGTTCTCGATTACGATCTGTTTTTGTTGGTTGTTCGTGTTATGGAGGTGTTCTAGGGTGAAAGGGAGTGACGGTTTTTTTTAGGGTTTTTACTGTCTTAGGGTTTGTTATTTCATGGATAATAGGGGAATTGATGGTAATAAAGGACATACGCAGATTGATGTTAATGCGTTATCTGAACGAATGCAGCGTTTGAGGGAGACCATGGCAGGGTCTACGGCTGCTAGGGTTTCGGCTTATGGTGCTGCTGGAATTATGAATTCGGCTAGGACTAGTAATGCGGCTGAGTTGCAGTCTGTTGCTGGTAATGACGACAATCAGGGAAGTTCTCTTTCTCATGATCGTTGGAATGCTGTTCGGGGCAAGCCGACTCAAGAATTAGGGCATGTTGGAGTACGCACCAGTGCTACTGCTAGCCAAGGTACCTACGAGCACCCTTCGGTTCAGTCTAGAGATGAGGAGAGCTCATCTAATAAGAATGGAAAAACGTTTGCGTCATTAGTGCAACCTGCATTCAATAAGACGATTCATATCCAAGAGTTGCATAATGACGAGAACGTAACAGGGGCTGCTGTGGCTCTTCCATTTGATGCTGTTGAGGAGGTAAGCTCACGCTTTAGTAATACATTATTTGGGTATTTTATCGGAAAACGTTTAGCGTTTCCGTTAGTCGACAATTATGTGAAGAACGTTTGGTCCAAGTATGGATTGAAAAGAGTGAAACTTCAGGACGAGTTTTTTCTATTCCAATTTGAGACTAAAAATGGTATGGAAAGTGTTTTGGAGAATGGCCCGTGGCTGATTCGTCAAGTTCCATTAATTCTTAATGTATGGTCGTCTGTTACTGATTTGCATAAGGCAGAGATTAGGAAGGCTCCGGTTTGGGTCAAAATGCACCGTGTTCCTATAGTTGCGTATTCTGAAGTTGGTCTAAGCTTGATTACATCTCAGATTGGTCGACCTATCATGTTAGATTCTTATACTAGTAGTATGTGTATCAATCCATGGGGTCGAAGTACATTTGCTCGGGCACTTATTGAGGTTTCTGCTGCGGACTCTCTTAAAAAATCCATGGTTGTTGCTATCCCGATTGAGAAAGATAAAGGGCATAATTTGGTGACTATTGATATTGAGTATGAGTGGACTCCTCCTAGATGCTCTACTTGTCTCATTTTTGATCATATTGATTCTAAATGTCCTAAGTTGCCTTTGGTTGTCAATAGTGAGGTTGCTACACAGGTTGTTGTCGTAGATGACGCTCGTATGGCTAATGATAATGATGGTTTTGTAGTAGTTAATAATAAGAAGAAGAAGAAGGGTAAGAACAAGCAACATCAGGTTGCTGGGATTAAATTAACTAAACCGGCTCTTAATCTTTCTTATCGTGTTGTTGAGAAAGGGGGTAGTTCTAAGATGACTAAACCAAAGGATTCGTTAGGTACTTCAGTTCCGGTTGCTCCAAAGAAGGATGGATCTATTCTTAAGAGGGGTTTCCTTAATAATAAGGTTTTGGCTCCTGATTCTAGTCTAACGGGGACAAGCAACAAGAATTCCTTTGGTGCTTTGAGTGGTATGATGGATGATGGCACTGATTGGGAGGATGGTGGTGGCCCAACAGATGATGTGGTGAATGCGGATAGTGAGACTGACGAAGATATAGTGATTGATGATCGCCATGGAACTCGTCAGCCGGATATTCGCACTTCTCATGCATCATGATGATCTCATTTTTTCGTTGTTTATGCACTTTTAGGTGGTTTTTTCCTATTGGTGTAATTTGTATTGTAATTGTTTGTTAGAGTTCATATGGCATGTCATATGATTTAGTGGTTGTTCAAGCTGGTTAGCTTGAGGTTAATGTAGCATTTCCGCTACATTCCATTGTACTTCATCACTTTTTGGGAATATATTTTACCGGGGATGAGGCCCTTTTACCCAAAAAAATTCGCTATCTCCTTATCTATTTACTCTTGTTATGGAGGTTCTCACGCTTATGTTGCATAGAAGGATTAAGGAGTCGGAGATGTTCACATTCCACCGTTATTGTTCTAGACTCGAGCTCATTAACCTTTGTTTTGCAGATGATTTGTTCCTTTTTGCTCATGGGGATGTCCATTCTGCTGGTGTAATAAGAGATGCTTTGGAAGAGTTTAAATGGGTGTCTGGGTTAGCTCCTAGTCTTCCTAAGAGTACGGCGTATTTTTGCAATGTCTTGAACCATGTTAAGGTATATATTCTTGGTGTGCTACCATTTATGGAGGGTCATCTGCCGGTAAAATACCTTGGTATTCCTATTATTTCTTCAAGGCTGTTAGTGCCTGACTGTAATGAGCTTATTGAGAAAGTCCAGCTGCGTATTCAAGATTGGAAGAACAAGTCCCTATCGATTGCGGGTGGACTTCAACATATTCAATCAGTTATTGGCTCTATGCATATCTATTGGGCGTCGATTTTTATCCTTCCATCTAGTGTTCTTTCTAACGTTGAACAACTAATGAGGGGGTTTTTTGTGGTCTGAAGGTAATATGGGTAGGGGTAAGGCGAAAGTAGCTTGGGATGTTGTTTGTCTTCATAAAGATGAGGGTGGTTTTGGAATTCAGCGTCTTGAGAATTTCAACTCGGCCCTAATGGTTGCCCATATTTGTAACTTATTTTCCTTAAGGGAGTCACTTTGGGTTAAGTGGGTTCATGAATATAAGCTGAAGGGGAGAAGCTTTTGGGATATTCCATCTCAAGGTAACATGACTTGGGGATGGAGAAAGCTTCTTCAGTTAAGGCCTATTATTCGTGATTTTATGTGGTCAAAAGTTGGTAATGGGTTGAGTACTTCTGTTTGGTTCGATAAGTTGAGTGATCATTGGCTAGTGTCATTACCTCTTAGGATATGTTTAGGGCTGGTTTGTCTTGGGACACTAAAGTGGGTGAGTTCATTACTCATAATTCCTAGAATTGGCCAGCGTTTCTCCTTGCTAAATACCCTTTGCTTATGAATGTTCCTATTCTGTGTCTTCATGAGGGTGAACCTGATGGTTTGATGTGGCGTTCTCGGTTAGTAAGGTCTGGTCAGATATTCTCCCTAGAGATATCAAGTTGAACTGGGCTGATATGGTTTGGTTCCAGGCAGGTATTCCTCGTCATGCTTTTAATATGTGGTAATTATTAAGGGACGACTGCAAACTCAGGATCAGTTGTATGCTTGGGATGTCTCAGCTAGCATTGGTACCAGTTGCTCGCTGTGTGGTCTTTGTCCGGATTCCCATGACCATCTATTATTCGATTGCTCATTCTTTGAGGTTGTGTGGAACCATATGAAGGGGTATGCTAATGTAAGTTCTTCCTCCCCTAATATTTACTCTATAATCAGTGAAGTGTTACCTTATGCCAAAAGAAGATCGATGAAAAGTATTATAGCTAAATTGGTGATTGGGGCTTGTGCTTATTTCATTTGGCAAGAACGTAACTGGAGATTGTTTCGAAATAGTCGAAGAACGTCAAGTCAGGTTATTGAATGTATAATTTCGTATGTGAGACTTAAGCTGCTATCTTGTCGTTTGAAGAGGTCCAAGCATGGTTTGGAGTTGGCGCGTCTTTGGGATTTGCCTGATGTTGTGTTCATTTAGTCCTCATGTTTTGGTTTTTTGCTTGTGCACTGTTAGGTGGTTTTTTCCTATTGGTGCTTTAGGTTACGTATTTGTTTTGTAACTAATATGGAATGTCATGTGTTTTTTTTTGGTAAAGGGGTTCCCCGGTAAATATATTAACCAAAAAAGCGTTGAAGTACAAAGGAATGTGGCTAAGATACCACATTAATCGCATGCTACAGGCAGCATGTTAACACATGATTATGTCATGGCATAAACACAAACTAATCTAGAACTACAATGCAAGTAAACTAGAAAGAAACCAAGATGCAAACATGAAGTCACACAATGTCTTCAGCTTCCACCAACAGCACGAAAGTAGCAAATGATATCCAAATGAGCCTGCCTCCTTAAAAATCCTTGCCAAAGAAAACCCAATGGGAAAAACCTTGGACAAGGAAAAAAGAGTACAACCCTCACCCGGCACTCCATGAAGAACTCTAGAGCTCGGCACCCTCCATTTGTCAAGCAGCAAGCTCGACCTGGCAGACAACTTCTTAAAACGAAATGAAATCAACTTCAACCGAATAGTATCACAAATAAGCTAAACAATCTAATCAACAACCAACAGCTTTTTCTTGAAAAGTCTTGAATTACGTTCCATCCATATAAAGTACGCAGTAGCAGCCAACACAAGACAGGCAAGGATGCTAGGACAAGACTTCCCCTTAGAAATTGGAATAACATAGGCTAAAATATCATCAATCCGTGGGGGGATGCTATCCATATCACATAGGCCTCATATGGAATGTCATATGATTAGAGGTTGTTCAAGTTGTGCTTGAGGTTAATGTGACATTCAGTCACATTCTATTGTACGTAACTATTATTTTTGGTGTGAATATATTTAACCGGGGTGAGTCCCTTTACCCAAAAAAGCCCTAATTTTTGAATCCGGTTTTGTATTTTCCCTCCAAAACACATTTTCAAACCATTTCCCTCCATTACAAGTTTGAAAACCTGATATTTATGACTTATTAGATATTTTAGGAGTGTGACAAGTAGGTTCATCACCTCCTAGCTTGCTACACATCACCATTCTCATCCATATGTAACCGTGAGCCATTTTGAGCCACAAGGAAGGACTAGATCATACCTAGAGTCTAAGAACTTGTGTAAACCTTCACTAGCATCCCTTAGTCAGTACTCTATATATCTTACACGTCCTAAGCCTTAACTTGGAGTCTAAGTTGCCAAAATGGTATAAATAGGGGCGTATAGTCTTCTTTTTTTTGGTAAGGGTTTCCACGGTAAATAAATTAACCAAAAAAGCGTTGAAGTACAAAGGAATGTGGCTAAGATACCACATTAACCGCATGCTACAGGCAGCATGTTAACACGTGATTATGTCATGGCATAAACACAAACTAATCTAGAACTACAATGCAAGTAAACTAGAAAGAAACCAAGATGCAAACATGAAGTCACACATTGTCTTCAGCTTCCACCAACAGCACGAAAGGAGAAAATGATATCCAAATGAGCCTGCCTCCTTAAAAAACCTTGCCAAAGAAAACCCAGTGGGAAAAACCTTGGACAAGGAAAAAAGAGTACAACCCTCACCCGGTACTCCCATCACGAAGAACTCTAGAGCTCGGCACCCTCCATTTGTCAAGCAGCAAACTCGACCTCGCAGACAACTTCTTAAAACGAAATGAAATCAACTTCAACCGAATAGTATCACAAATAAGCTGAACAATCTGATCAACGGCCAACAGCTTTTTCTTGAAAAGTCTTGAATTACGTTCCATCCATATAAAGTACGTAGTAGCAGCCAACACAAGACGGGCAAGGATGCTAGGACAAGACTTTCCCTTAGAAATTGGAATAACATAGGCTAAAATATCATCAATCCGAGGGGGTATGCTATCCATATCACATAGGCCCCAAACCTTAGACCAGACCTGCATAGAATAAGAACATTCAAAGAAAAGATGGTCATGAGAATCCGGCACCAATTTACACAACAGACATTGTAGGAGGCTTAGATACACCAAAGGGACAACATACCATTTCCTAAGCCGATCTTGTGTCTTTAATTTTCTTCTAACCACTAACCACAAGTGGATAGAGTGACGAGGAATACAATGAGCAAACCAAACAGCATGATACCAATCAACCATCAAAGCCCTATCCCGAATGGAGTCCCAAGCTAAAGAAACTGAAAAAGGATGTAGAACCCCATTTATATCCCGCCACATCAAATCATCATCCTGAGCATCATTAATAACAGGGACAGGGATAGAGATAATGTTCGGAAATCTAGCATACCAATCCTGCGGCCACTGCCAAATACCATCAGTAATAAGATCCCTCACTTTATTAGATAAAGAGAGCCCCGATCTTGTAATACTTCGAAACGTAACAAAGTCCTTGTTGAAAAACTTGAGAGTAGAGCTAATGATTGGTGCAATAAATTTCTTTCTTTAGCAGGAAGACTCCAGTTAGTTCGTTCAGTTCTTTTATCTATGCATATCTACTGGGCGTCTGTCTTTATTTTACCTGTTAGGATTATTCATGATTTGGAACAGCTTATGAGAGGCTTCTTATGGTGTTAAGGTGAAATGAAGAAAGGTAAGGCTAAAGTTGCTTGGGACTCTGTTTGTACTCCATTTTATGAAGGTGGGCTTGGTATTCGTAAGCTTTCTGATTTTAATACTGCTTTAATGGTTTCTCATATCTGGTGTATTCTCACTCGTAAAGAGTCTTTATAGGTTAAATGGATTTATTCTTACAAGTTAAAGGATCGAAGTTTCTGGGACGTTCCATGTATAGGTGATTTGAGTTGGGGCTGGAGAAAACTTCTAAAGATTCGACCACGCATTCGTTAATTTATTTGGTACAAGATTAATAATGGTAGACTGGCTTCTATGTGGTTTGACAAAGGGGCGTATAGTCTTCATTCTAACTTGCACCCCGTTTCCTTTGTATCTCCTACCCATTCTCCATTTCCACCTCTATATACGTCTTAGCACATCCCACAAGACCAAAACCCAGGTCTAGAAGCTATCTATTGAAGCTCTTGAAGCTTTGGTAGCAAGTTGTGTTCATAAGAAGCCATTTTTGAGCTACCTAGGTAAATCTATGTTAACCATGGCTTTTATCTTATAATAATATTTATTTATTCTTATTATAATTCCAAAATTATGTTAAGAAGATAATCTAAAAGAAACTAAGTCATTTCATCATTTTAAATGGAAGTTATAAGTTAAAGATGTTTTAAAACCCTAATTTTGTATTTTACATAAAATAATGAGAAAAACCCCATTTTAAAAGCTATAATTCTTGAGAAATGTTTATTATGATTATAAATGTGTTCATAAACTTTTTTTTTCAAAACTTAGATCATTTGGATCATTTTTGAGCTTGTTATGTGATTTTTACAAGTTTAGGGACTAAAACTGTCAATTCTGAAAATATAAATCATTTTGGGCCAAAAGTGTCATTTTATGGAAGTAAAAGCTGTAATAATAAATGTTGTAAAGTTTGAGACCTTAAGGTTAATTATTGAAGGTTGAAATTGCAATTTATAAGACTAAATACCTTAAGGGTAAAAAGTGTAAATATACCAAACTATAACAACAAGGGCTATTTTTGCCAATATTGAAACTCAAAATATAAAAAAATATATTGTGTCATGTTAGTAGAGAGTTTTATACAAAAATGTTTGATAGTAGTATGAATACGTGTTTTAGGAAAAACACCGTAAAAGCGGTAAGTACTAAGTGTACGTGTAGGAAAACATAAACACTTGTGACCCTTGTTATGAGTTTGTTCTCGAGGAGGATTAATGTGTGTGTTAAACTTGTAAAATTTAAGATTAAAATTAATGAGAAGATAGGAAAATAAAAAATGACGGTTACGATTAGTTTTAAACGATGACGAATAATTAAAACGTAAAACATGAAACGTGACAAATTTAAAAATCTAATCTAAAAATTATAAAATCAAAAAACAAATCTAAAATAATGTAAATAAGAATAAAAATTTAACAAAAATATTTTAAAATTTATTTCCAATTTAATATTAAATTTTAAATGCTATTTAAAGCCTTAAAACTAAATAAAATTAAAAATAAACCCAAAATAGAATTTTATCAAATAAGAATCTTGCTTATATTATATAATAACTAAAAAGTATTATTCTAGACTTTTTAAAACTGATTTACTATTTTTAAATGACTAAAAACTGAATTTAAATTAAAATAATGATAAAAAATAATTAAATAATCAGAAAAATAAAATTACTTTTCTAAAAATCCTATATTAATATACTTAAACTGATAAAAATGAAAATGTTGAAAAAGGTGTATTTAGTCCTAATAAGACAAAAACAGATTTGCTAAAAACTAACTTTTAATTAAAATAATGCTAAAAAATAATTAAATACTCAGAAAAATAAAATTTTCTTTTTCAAAAATCCTAGAATAAATAAAAGAACAGGAGAAATTGAAAAATATGAAAAACACTAAAATTAGGCCACTAAAGACAAAAATCCAAAAAAAACTGATAGTGACATGTCAATGGCTTTTGTCCTTTTGTTTAGCAGTGGCTAGCAATGGCTTGGCAGTGGGAAAGGAGTTCCCACTGCTTGGTCACAAAAACTGAAAAATGCTCTTTTTGAGCTTGATTTGGTGGATGTTTTTGGGCAATCAAGGCACCCCTACAACCATGGAGTTGTAGGGAGTCGCAAACATGCAAAAACAGAAGTAATCAACACACCAAATTGTATAGTTTAATCAAAAGGTGCTCAGATATGCAATAAAATGAGGTCTGATGGATTCAGAAAGTGTTTAGAACAAGTATGAGCCAACAAATCTCTCTCAAATGCATAAAACATATAGCATAACTAATATTCTAACCTAAGCATGGCATTTGACTAGGTTTCATGCATTGACTCACAAGATATAAGCTTGTTCTTGGCTTAGGTATCTGCTGGTACAAATGGTAAGCAATAAAAATCAAGTTGCTGATCCAATTGACCCTTTTATGAACTTCAAGTGACAAAATCAAGTTATCAGATTGCACAAACTCAAAATATATCCTACACAGCCCAGGCCTAGACCCTATCTAACTATATGACCAAAATTTACCTTCCAAAAATCTAAAACAAACCTATATCAGACTATTGTGAAGTTTAGGTAGTTTTAACAAAAAAATTGCAAGTTTAAAGCTTTACTCCACCAAAGTTGAACCAAGCACAACATATGCATAAACTGAAAATCAAAACACCCCTTACGTTTACTTTTAAGAAAATTTTCAAAGATTTTTAAGACCTAAACTTACGAAACACAAGAATCTGAATCAAACAAGTTTTAAGTATCCTAAACAAACCAAAATCACTTAAAATCAATTATCCAGATAACCAAATGGCAGACTGAGGTAGCAAAAATTTCATGAATAGATTATTACGGAGAAAGAGAGAAAATGGAACCTCCCTCACTTTACATCCTAGTAAGGGTCAGCAAAGCTCCAAGTAGTCTTGTTCACAGCTGAACAAGCTACTTGGTGTCTTGATTTGGAGAAAGTGAAACCCTCTTAACTACAGAAATTAAGAGGTAAAGCCAATAGTGGCTTATGAACTTGGATAAGAAAGCTGCTAAGAAAGACAAAAACAAAAATGAGCCCACAACCCTTAAGCAATACACCACTTGGCTAAAAGACTTACCTCGTGGGTAGTTCTGAGAGGGAGTAGGAGTTAGGATATAGCAAAGATAAGTTAAAACAAATGGCAGATTTTTGAAACAGAACAACTTTGGTAGATTTCAAACCAAATTCTTTGGTGAATATGGTAACCCCTCACAAGACTTTGCCCAAACATACACGTCCACTACACCATGAACTCATTCATGGTGCTATTGTCACCTGTATGTCCAAACATTACCTATGAAGTGTACTCTCTCAACTAACTGACCTCAACACAGAATTAATTTAAAAACAAAAACTTTTTCTTTTCTAAACTGATTACTTAAACAACGCTGGAGAACATTCAATGTAAATAAAGTGGAGCCTGTTTTTCATCAACAAACACTTCACCAATTGTAAAACCCGCATGATTTTACCATGAACAATACACTTAGTAAACGTATGTACAAACTAAAGCTTTCCTTTTATAGCATGAACACGTGTCACGGATATTAATTACAGAAACTACGTACGTGATAAGTATCGTGTACGTACAACTATTAGTTATTACACGAATAATAAATTATGAACTAACACGAAAACGCGAACATAGGAACACATAAATTATTGGACACGGAAAAAATTCAGGTTTCCCTTGTGGGCACCACATACCCGCGGACACCAAAGAAAAGGAGGGCCAAGCCCACTTTTGATTTTACTAAAATAAGCAAAAACGGTTTCACCCTTTTCATTTTATAGAAGTTTGATAAAAAAATCAAAAACCTAATCCTCCTTTTGTCTCCTTTGGCTGCCGGCAACAACAACACCAAGGGGTGGTGTTTGATTGATCGTGGTGATTAAAATCAAGTGTTTTGTGTTCGTGTTATTGTTTTCCATTTGTTTCACGCATTCGGTAATCTGTAATCTTTTTTCTTTTATTCTTTTTATTAGATCAAGAACATGAAAACATGGAATTAATAAAAACAAGTAATTTAACATGTTAATTAATCATGGGGGTGAATTAAAAGGGTGGTTTGGGTCGGTTGGTTCGGCCGACGCAAGGAACTAAGAGCTAGCTCTCGGTGGTCTTCGAATCAACACCAACCGAGACCCCATGGTCTCGGTGGGGGGTGTGGTGGTCTCGGCAGCAAGAAACAAGGGACCCCGACGTGAGTAGGGGTACCGTTTGGTTGTGTGGGTCTCGGCAGCAGCAAACAACACCACCGGCTTAAGCCGGTGGCTGTTGTGGTCCTTCGGTGGGAAAACAAGGCAGGACAGGGGCAACCACAGGCTTAAGCCGGTGGTGAAATTGAACCAACAGTGGCAACCGGTTGAACCGGTTCGCCACTGGTAAGGGGGTGTTTGTTTGGTCCAGTTCATGGGGAATTCGGTCCGGTTCATGATAGGTTTAATTACAACACGAGTCCGGTTCATGACTAGTTTTTACAAGCTTAATTATTTTTACATGTTATTATTATTTTTACAAGTATATTATTTTAACAAGAAAATTAAATTAATTAAGACATGATTAATAATTAATTTAATTTAACATGGAATTAGGTTATTTATGAAATAATACATGATTTAACCTAAGTATTTATTTATTTAATTTAGACTATAGTATTAATTAGTTATTTAAGACATGGAATATAATTAATTAATAAACATGACTTAGGTTATAATTAATATAATATTAATACATGTATTACCTAAGTATTTTAATACACCTTAATTTAATTAAATCATGCTTATATTTAATTAAATTATATAACCTATAGTTTATTTAATTAACATGATATTATTAATAAACTATACCAATAATTACATGACTTATGATATTTAACCAGTAAACTTATGCTTATATTATTAGCTTATTAATTCAGCTTATTTCTAAATATGGAAACTTTCTAATTTAGTAACTTACTATTTTTAGAAACTTTCTATTTTTAGAAACTTTCTATTTTTAGAAACTGATCTATTTTTAGAGGTTAATTTATTTTTGGAAACTTTCGAATTTTGGAAACTTTCTATTTTTAGAAACTTTCTAATTTAGGAAACCTATTATTTTTAGAAAGTTACTTATTATTACACAACAAGTATAATAATACAAGAATACCAGTAATACTTAAAAAGAGTACTTAGAATACATGATAAACACAGCATAACATTAAAATCAGTAAAACAAGACAATAACATATAAAACAAGCTAAGACATGATATAATCAGTTACGTACTCAGTAAACATAATACTTATACATGTCCCCTATTTATGTAGCATTAGTGAGATCGGAGTAGGACTTCCATTATGTTCTTTTTTTCCGTTCACTAGACACAAGGTACGGATTTCCCGTCCTTTCAGTATGTACATTCTTTCCTTATTAGGATTCCCCGTTTGCAGCCAACTGTTTTCCCAGTATTATTTTATATGTTTGATTACTTATGTTAGTTTAAGAGCCTAAGCCATATACCCGCATGACCAGCGTCACCTAGTTATGGAGGTACCATAACCATAACACTAGAGGCACCAGTGTTATGACTTCCCCACGGCAGAGTGATTCCTCGTGGAGCCCCTTTTACAATTTTGGCCATTATATTATATTATCAAGTGGGGCGTATGGGTGCATCCTAGTTACATGTTTTACCAGTAATAATAGAGTGAATGCGATGTGTGCCTTGCATCCTTCACTAGAAGTTGATCCCTCCTACCCAGACTATTTAATTAGAGGCAACCCCTCTAATTGCATGACGAAGTCTCCCTTCCAAGTATTCACGCACGGTGGAACCTCATGACCTATATGGCTATTGGCTAATTAATACAGTTTCATATAAAAAGATAAGTCTTTTCAAACTATAAAACCAATTTTATGAACATGTTTCCAGGTTACTTAGGACTTACACTTTTCCACTGCTATTAGTCTTTTATGCTTATGTTATTTCATGCTATACTTGTATATCCGTTCACTGGGCGTTATGCTCAGCCATTTTCCTTTCATGTTCCCAAACGGCAGGTACTCCAAGGGCGCTCGTAGACTTTAAGCGTACGTGCATATGGTTGGGAAGCTATCTAGCCTTCTATACTTTATGCATTTCATCGTACATTTTTCTACTTATTTCTTTGGACATTCTTTAGTCCTTTTCCTTTACAGTAATTATGTTTGTGTATGATGAGCTTATAATTGGACTACCGATGTTTGTTTCTGGTATTTCCATTCATGGTCATTTAATGTTTTTAAGACATTTACCTTGTATGCTTTGATGACACGCCATAATCACGTGTGACATTCCATTTAACAAAATGGGGTGTTCCAGTTATGGTATCAGAGCTTGGTTTCGACATGTAGGCTCTCAGAACATTGCCTATGATTAGTGGGTAGTCACTATGGTCTTCCTAGAACTGACAGTTTGTTTTCATGCATCTATATCATATGTCATTGTCGCAGGAATTTTGACTAAGTAATGGTTGGTACATGACTGGCCGTATTTAGTTGCATGTGCTTTTATCTATCGTGTTGTTTTGATGAACCGACCCATCGGCGTTCATCTTCGTCATGTCATTTTTTAGGTGAACTGAACCAAAGGCGTTTACCCAAACCCATGTGATTTCATCATCATGCATTCATACATTGTTTTCATGCATAAATTTTTCTCATGATTTATTGGCATAATTTTGTTTTTATGTATATATATGATGTTTTAATCAGTTTAGCCATGCATTTTGCTTTATGCTGTCTAATGGTTCTCACACGCGAGCAGGAACAACTCAATGCAGCAGTTCAAGCTGCGATGCAGGCCATGCTTCCTCAACTAAGGAATGAAATCAGGGCCCGAGGTGCAAGCTGCCAACAATCAGCACCAACACTAGCATCCTAATCCTCCTCCAGCTACACTGATCACATGGCTGGAGTGATTTAACAAGCAACGTCCTCGATCTTTCGAGAAGACTGATAGCCCCAATGAGGCTGAGAGCTGGCTAGCTCATATCGAGAAGATATTTGATGCAATGGGCTGTGACCTTCTGTTCAAGGCAAGGTTGGCATGTTACATGTTTGAAGGCGACATGCTTGGATGGTGGAAGTCAGTGAAGCAGTCTGAGGGAGGGGACAATTGGGTGGCTGGATTGACTTGGGCTCAGTTCAGGGAGTTAGTGATGGGACAGTTCTTCCCCAAGGCTGAGCAGGATAAGCTGAAGAGGGAGTACCACGGGATCAGGCAGAGATCTGGAGAGAAAAGCAACGAATTCATGCAACGCTTTCTTCGTTTGGCTGGTTTTCTTTGGGCAGCAGTAGGTACTACCGAAGAGCAAGCATACCACTTTCGTTGGGCTCTTCTTACATCGGTATCTAATAACTTGGTGTGTGCTACGTTCAACACGGTGGCACAACTAGCCGATGCAGCACGTAAGCTGGAGATGCTGTAGGAGAGAGATGAATTCAGTGAAGCAGAGAGACCCGAGAAGAGGTATATTTTCGTCACTCAGCGGTGATCATTTCAATTCACTCAATACTATCCAAATTTTTATCTTTCTCTATTAACTGCATCTTTCAGGCAGAAGACTGGGGATCGGTCTCAACCGGCTACTCAACAGTAGCCTACTCAGCACAAGGGTAACGGTCAGACCCAAGACCGTTCTGCTTCGGATAGGGGTGGCGGTAATGATAATTACTGTAACAACGCTGGCAACTCCAACAGCAGCAGGTCCTTAAACTTACTCATTTCTTATGTTTCATGCTTATAATTCATAATTCTGACACTTCGGTATCTTTTACTAGGAATCATGGCAACGGAAGGGAGCAGGACCGCAGAGGTTCACAGCCCAACCGTACATCTATCACTGGTATTATGTCTTACGATTTTCTGCATCGTCCTATTTGTACCCATAAACCATGTCTCATGTGTACTTTTCTGAACACGCTCCCAGCCAACAAGGGCACCTGTTGGAGGGTATACTCACCCTCTCTGCACTACATGCAACTGTAGGCACCTAGGGCCATGTCTCCGCGACAGCGATGCTTGCTTCAAGTGTGGCCTGACTAGTCATCGCATGAAGGACTACCGCAAGGGTGAGATAGAGGGCACATATGGGCATGCCGACTCCAAGCCACCTCCTACTATTGGGCGGGTGTACACGACCTCGCGTGATCAGGCCAACAAGTCTACAGGTACCATCACTAGAATCTTGTATATATATGGTCAAGCTGCATGTGTTTTATTTGACACGGGTGCTACTCATTCGGTCATTTATACTGCTTATGCCAAGAATGTTAGGATATCTCCTATGTCATAAGAGAATGTATTAAACATCTCCACGCCCTTAAGAGACTCTCTACGCATAACCCATGGTACAAGAGTCTTCCCCTCGAATTTGACGATAAGAATCGCCTAGTTGACGCACTTCCATTGGATATGTGCGATTTTGACATGATATTAGGCATGGACTGGCTATCCAAACATCATGCCACCATTGAGTGCCATTCATATCGGGTCATCTTCGGTGATGTAAATGCACCAGAGTACATTCACAACGGTTTCGTACCCGGAAGGTCTGTACAAATAATTTCAACCATACAAGCACGTGCACTATTTTCACATGGTTGCGAGGGCTATCTAGCTACTGTTCATGACTTGGAGGCTGAATCTCCATCTATCCAGAATCAGCCGATCGTGTCAGAATTCCCAGACGTGTTTCCAGAGGAACTTCCAGGCATACCACCTGCTCGTGAAGTGGATTTTAATATTGAGCTCATTCCAGGAGCTGAGCCAATTTCTAAGGCTCCTTATCGCATGGCTCCCATAGAGCTGAAGGAGTTAAAGGAACAACTACATGAACTGTTGGAACACGGTTTCATTCGACCTAGTGCTTCTCCATGTGGCGCACCGGTTCTATTCGTAAAGAAGAAGGAAGACAATATGCGTCTCTGCATAGATTATCGTGAGCTTAACAAGATCACCATTAGGAATAGAGATCCGTTACCACGCATTGAAGACTTGTTTGACCAACTCCAAGGGGCCAAACATTTCTCCAAGATTGATCTGAGGTTGGGCTATCATCAGTTACGGGTTAAAGAGCAGGAAATCGCTAAGACTGCTTTCCGTACACGATATGGACAATACGAATTTGTAGTCATGCCATTTGGCCTTACCAATGCTCCTGCTGTTTTCATGGACCAGATGAACCGTATCTTCCATGAGTTCCTGGACAAGTTCGTCATTGTCTTCATTGACGACATTCTAATTTTCTTTAAGTCAAAGGAGGAACACGAAGACCATCTTCGTACTGTACTACAGATACTTCGCCAGAACCAGCTGTATGTTAAATTCTCCAAGTCTGAATTCTGGTTAGACAAGGTGGCATTCCTAGGCCACATTGTATCAGCAGAAGGAATAACCATGGATCCAGCAAAGGTTGAGGCTATTACCAAGTGTCCAAGACCGACATCAACGACTGAAGTTCATAGTTTCCTAGGCTTAGTTGGTTACTACCGTAGGTTCGTAGAGAACTTTTCCCGTTTAGCACTACCATTGACCAAACTGATACGGAAAGGGGAGAAATTCGTTTGGACTGAAGAAAGAGAGAAGAGCTTTGAAGACCTAAAGCAGAGGCTGGTATCTGCACCGATTCTTACTCTCCCATCTGGTACAGGTGGATTTCAAATCTATAGTGATGCTTCAGGGAAGGGACTTGGCTGTGTTCTCATGCAACATGGGAAAGTGATTGCTTACGCCTCACGATAGCTTAAGCCTTATAAGGAGAACTACCCTACGCATGACTTGGAACTTGCAGCAGTCGTGTTTGCATTGAAGATATGCAGGCACTACTTGTATGGCGAATCATGTGATATCTTCACAGATCACAAGAGCCTGAAATACATCTTCACTCAGCGTGAACTGAACATGAGGCAGAGAAGATGGTTAGAGCTGTTGAAGGATTATGACATTAATCTTCAGTATCATCCCGGCAAAGCGAATGTAGTGGCAGATGCACTTAGTAGGAAGTCCGGTATGATCAACGGCATTAAGATTGAGGAAGAGATTATAAGAGACTTGGAGCGACTAGACATTGAGATCATGGAACGTGGACAGCACGGTTACTCGGCTAATCTTAGAGTGGAACCTGACTTACTCCTAGGATCAAGGAAGCTCAGAAGGATGATGGTGAAATTTGGGCGATCATTCAGAACTTGGATCAGAAGACGAAGTTTCGGTTGGATAACAACGGTATCTTATGGCAGGGCACTAGACTTTATGTTCCTGATGATCTTACACTCAGGGAAGCGTTATTCGATGAAGCTCATAGCTCCCCATTCTCCATTCATCCTGGTTCGACCAAGATGTACCACGACACCAAGCAGTACTTTTGGTGGAGTGGTATGAAACAGGATGTTGCTACTTATGTCTCCAAATGTCTTACTTGCCAGCAGGTTAAGATCGAGCATCAGCGGTCCAGTGGTCTACTACAACCGTTAGACATTCCAGAGTGGAAGTGGGACAAGCTCACCATGGATTTTGTTACCGGTCTTCCATAGACAAAGAGGAGGCATGATGTGATTTGGGTTATAGTTGATCGACTTACTAAGTCAGCTCACTTCTTACCGATCCGCAAGGAAGATCCGGTTAGCAAACTCGCCGATACTTACAAGAAGGAGATCATGAGACTTCATGGTGCTCCATCCAGTATTGTTTCAGATAGAGATCCTCGGTTCACTTCGCGATTTTGGAGAAGTCTGCAGAAAGCTTGGGGGTACAACACTTAAGCTTAGCACGGCTTTTCATTCTCAAACAGACGGACAGTCGGATCGAACTATTCAGACATTAGAAGACATGCTTCGAGCATGTGCATTGGAGTGGACAGGATATTGGGATGATTATATCTGCTTGGTAGAGTTTGCATACAACAACAGTTGGCACGCCAGCATTAAGTGTGCACGGTTCGAGATGTTGTATGGCAGAAAGTGTCGCGCCCCAATCTGTTGGGATCAGGTTGGTGAGCGAACACTTGAAGGACCAGAGATGATAGAGTTGACCAACGAGAAGGTCGCTGTAGCTAAGTAGAAATTACAAGAAGCTCGTGCACGCCTGAAGAGCTATGCCGACAAGCATCGTAGGGACTTATATTTCGACTTCGGAGATCATGTCTTTCTTAAGGTATCACCGGTGTGTGGTGTTAAAGGTTTTGGAATCAAAGGGAAACTTAGTCCTTGATTCATAGGACCGTTTGATATCATCGAGAGAGTCCGCGAAGTATCTTACCGTTTAGCGTTACCACCCAGCTTTCTCACGTTCATGACATTCCATGTGTCCTTACTTAGAGGGTACAATTATCATCCCCTTCACACGGTTCAGTATCCACTGGAATATATTCGTGAAGATCTTACATTCGTAGAGGAACCTGAGCGAGTTCTTGACAGACAAGAACGCGTCATGAGGAAGAAGACGATTCCATTCGTCAAAATCCTTTGGAGGGATCATACCGAGCGGGAAGCCACTTGGGAAACAGAGGAGTCTATCCGGGCTTCTTACCCTCATTTCAAGTTTTGAATTTGGGTATGTTCCTCATTTCAAGTTTTGAATTCGGGAAATTGGTCTTAGTTTGATTACTTCTCAGATTGGGAGGCCGATCATGTTAGATTCTTTTACTAGCAATATGTGCATTGATCCATGGGGTAGGAGCACTTTTGCTCGCGCCCTTATTGAGGTTTCAGCGGAAGAATGTCTAAAAAAATCTTTAGTTGTTGCTATACCGGTAGAAAAAGATAAAGGGCATACTTTGGTGACTATTGATATTGAGTATGAGTGGACGCCTCCAAGATGTTCTAATTGCCTTATTTTTGATCATGTGGATTCTAAATGCCCTAAGATTCCTAAACAGGTGGTGGTTGAGAAGGTGCGCAACATGGAGGAAGCTACAACAACTGTGGACGGTTTTGAGGTTGTTAGGAGTAAGAAGAGTAAAAAGAACAAGAAGCAACACGTAGTTGCTGGTATTAAGCTTACTAAGCCTTCATTAAACATTCAGTATCGTCAAGTTGAGAAAGGGGAAAGTTCTAAGGCTTATCAGTCGAAGAAGTCTTCCCAAGGTAACCTCGTGTCACAGAGTGATCCCAAGAAGGATGGCCCACTTCTTAAGAGAGGTTTTTTGAATAATAAAGTGCTCGGATTAGATAGTAAACCGGGTACAAGTAACCAGAATTCGTTTGGTGCTTTAAGTGGTTTACGAGATGGTGATACTGACTGGGAGGATGGTGGTGGTCGTACAAATGAAGTGATTAATGCTGATAGCGAGACTGACGAAGATATTGAGATTGATGATCGACATGGCTCTCGTCAGCCGGATGTTCGCACTTCTCATTTACCATGATTATTGCTTATTTTTATTGTTTATGCACCTTTAGGTGGTTTTTTCCTATTGGTGTAATATGCTTTGTAATTGGTTGTTAGTGATCATATGGCATGTCATATGATTTAGTGGTTGTTCAAGCTGTATGCTTGAGGTTAATGTAGCATTGCCGCTACATTCCATTGTACTTCAACGCTTTTGGGAATATATTTTACCGGGGATGAGACCCTTTTACCCAAAAAAAAAAAAATTCGGGGACGAATTATTCTTTTTAGGAGGGAAGAGTTGTAAAACCCGCATGCTTTTACCATGAATAGTACACTTAGTAAACGTATGTACAAACTAAAACTTTCCTTTTATAGCATGAACACGTGTCACGGATATTAATTACAGATACTACGTACGTGTTATTACACGATAAGTATTAAGTACGTGATATTACACGATAATTATTAAACATAATAATTATAATCACGAACATGAAATTATGAACGTTAAATCACGAACATGTAATTACGTACTTATTTATAACAATACGATAAGTATTGTTTACGTACAACTATTAGTTATTACAGAATAATAAATTACGAACTAACACGAAAACGCGATCATACGAACACGTAAATTATTGGACAAGGAAAAACTTCGAGTTTCCCTTGTGGGCCCCACATACCCGCGGACACCAAAGACAAGGAGGGCCAAGCCCATTTTTGATTTTACTAAAATAAACAAAAAGGGTTTCACCCTTTTCATTTTACAGAAGTTTGATAAAAAAAAATCAAAACCTAAATCCTCCTTTTGTCTCCTTTGGCCACCGGCAACAACAACACCAAGGAGGGTGTTTTATTGATCATGGTGATTAAAATCAAGTGCTTGTTTTCATGTTATTGTTTTCCATTTGTTTCACGCATTCGGTAATCCGTAATCCTTTTTCTTTTATTCTTTTTATTAGATCAAGAACATGAAAACATTGGATTAATAAAAACAAGTAATTTAACCTGTTAATTAATCATGAGGGTGAATAAAAAGGATGGTTTTGGGTCAGTTGGTTCGGGCGACGCAAGGAACCAAGAGCCGAAGCTCTCGGTGGTCTTCGAATTACCACCAACCGAGACCCCATGGTCTCGGTGGGGGGCTGTGGTGGTCTCGGCAGCAAGAACCAAGGGACCCCGATGTGAGTCGGGGTACCGTTTGGTTGTGTGGGTCTCGGCAGCAGCAAACAACACCACCGGCTTAAGTCGGTGGCTGTTGTGGTCCTTCGGTGGGAAAACAAGGCAGGACAGGGGCAACCACCGGCTTAAGCCGGTGGTGAAATTGAACCAACAGTGGCAACCGGTTGAACTGATTCGCCACTGATAAGGGGGTGTTTGTTTGGTCCGGTTCATGGGGAATTCGGTCTGGTTTACGATAAGTCTAATTAAAACACGGGTCCGGTTCATGACTAGTTTTTACAAGCTAAATTATTTTTACAAGTTATTATTATTTTTACAAGTATATTATTTTAACAAGAAAATTAAATTAATTAAGACATGACTAATAATTAATTTAATTTAACATGAACTTAGGTTAATTATTATTTATGAAATAATACATGATTTAACCTAAGTATTTATTTATTTAATTTAGACTATAGTATTAATTAATTATTTAAGACATGGAATATAATTAATTAATAAACATGACTTAGGTTATAATTAATATAATATTAATACATGTTTAACCTAAGTATTTTAATACACCTTAATTTAGTTAACTCATGCTTATATTTAATTAAATCGTATAACCTATAGTTTATTTAATTAACATGATATTATTAATAAACTATACCAATAATTACATGACTTATGATATTTAACCAGTAAACTTATGCTTATTTTATTATCTTATTAATTCAGCTTATTTCTAAATATGGAAACTTTCTAATTCAGAAAACTTACTATTTTTGGAAACTTTCTATTTTTAGAAACTGATCTTTTTTAGAAGTTAATATATTTTTAGAAACTTTCTATTTTTGGAAACTTTTTATTTTTGGAAACTTTCTATTTTAGGAAACCTGCTATTTTTAGAAAGTTACTTATTATTACACAACAAGTATAATAATACAAGAATACCAGTGATACTTAACCACAGTACTTAGAATACATGATAAACACAACATAACATTAAAATCAGTAAAACAAGACAAGAACATATAAAACAAGCTAAGACATATAATCAGTTACGTACTTAGTAAACAGAATACTTATACATGTCCCCTATTTATGTAGCATTAGTGAGATCGGAGTAGGACTTCCATTCTGTTCTTCTTTTCCGTTTACTGGACACAAGGTATGGATTTCCCGTCCTTTCAGTATGGACATTCTTTCCTTATTATGATTCCCTGTTTGCAGCCAACTGTTTTCTCAGTATTGTTTTATATGTTTGATTACTTATGTTAGTTTAAGAGCCTATGCCATATACATGCATGACCGGTGTCACCTAGTTATGGAGGTACCATAACCATAACACTGGAGGCACCAGTGTTATGACTTCCCCACCGTAGAGTGATTTCTCGTGGCGTCCCTTTGACAGTTTTGGCCATTATATTATATTATCATGTGGGGCGTATGGGTGCATCCTAGTTACATGTTTTACCAGTAATACCAGAGTGAATGCGATGTGTTCCTTGCATCCTTCACTAGGAGTTGATCCCTCCTACCCAGACTATTTAATTAGAGGCAACCCCTCTAATTGCATGATGAGGTCTCCCCTCCGAGTATTCATGCATGGTGGAACCTCATGACCTATATGGGCTATTGGCTAATTAATAAAGTTTCATATAAAAACATAAGTCTTTTCAAACTATAAAACCAGTTTTATGAACATGTTTCCAGGTTACTTAGGACTTATACTTTTCCGCCGCTATTAGTCTTTTATGCGTATGTTATTCCATGCTATACTTGTATATCCGTTCAGTAGGCGTTATGCTCAGCCATTTTCCTTTCATGTTCCCAAACGGAGGTACTTAAGGGCACTCGTAGACTTTAAGCGTACGTGCATATGGATGGGAATCTATCTAGCCTTCTCTACTTTATGCAGTTCAACATACATTTTGCTACTCATTTCTTTGGACATTGTTTAGTCCTTTTCCTTTACAGTACTTATGTTTGTGTATGATGAGCTTATACTTGAACTACCAATGTTTGTTTCTGGTATTTCCATTCATGGTCATTTAATGTTTTTAAGACATTTACCTTGTATGCTTTGATGACACGCCATAATCACGCGTGACATTACATTTACCAAAATGGGTGTTACACCAATTTTTATTCATAAAAAATGCTTTTACAAGGTTATGACAGAAAGGAAAAACAAGAACAAGGAAAAATTAAGAAGCTAGTGGCTCTTATATAATGAGATTACAAATGATTCTAGAATCTTGAAACCCTAATACATTGATTTCCAAAAAGGCCATTGGCTTTTGAATTTGAAGAAGCCCATGTGATCTTGTTTTGGCTGTTACTGAGGTGCCAGATGTACTAGGATGATCAGGAGCACTGGTGGATGGCTTTGGAAGAAAGCAGATCATAAGAGCCACTGATATAATTTTCTTCTTTGTCTTTGAGCTCAAAAAGGTGCAGGGAACCATGTGGGAGGGGTCCATAATGAAGAGAGGGACGTTTTTGGGAGAGGGGTGTACCTAGGAAACCCTTAATCAGTGATCTGCAAGAGATGGTAATTGATTATCACGTATTAAGGTAAAACCCCAAATTAGTGTTTATGAATATGAACTTGGGATTTGATTTCTTTAGGTTTGGGAAAAAGTGTTTAGCACCAAATAATATTATTAATTAACTAAATTTGAATTTAATTAACTAATAAATTATCTGGTTAGTGGGTTGTGACGTGGAGGTGTTTGGTGATGTGGGTGGATTTGATTGGTGGACTTGGTGAGGTGTCATCATGTGAATGGTGGGTTGAGTTTGTTTGTCTTGGAAATTTTCCCCCTTTATCTTCCAAATTGTGTGCATATAAATTCTTGGCAGATTTCTCGCAAATTCCCTTTGTAAATAAATTTTGATTTTCCCATTTTTGCCACAAATACTTTTCAAAAAGTATTAGAAGGGTATAATATGTACTTTCTTGAATCTTCAAGGGCCGAACTTGACATATCTTGAAACTTTAAGGTCCTTTCTTGTATACTTTATATTTAGGAGGACTAAAAGTATCAAGTCTTCATTTCTTGAGGGACTAAAGTTGCCAAATCTTTATTCTTCCAGGACTTTCATGGAAATTCAACACTCGGGTCCGGTTCATTGTGCGACTTTGTTTCCCGTGTTCGTTATTGATTGATTCTTGTGATCTTTTTGTCTTTTTCTCGATATCCGTATCTAAAATACACATTGAATAAACACAAGCATATATACGACACTTTTTATTATATTTTTACCGTTTTAAGCCCGTTTTGGACGATGAGACTATGTATAAATGCAGTCTCATCACTCCCCCATACTAAACCATTGCCGTGCCCTCACGCAATGCTAGAATAAAGTATTTTAGCATCTCCAAAATTCATTTTTATCGACTTTTATTGAAATGTAAACTTAATAAACTACTACTACTTGTGTTTTAGACATAATGTATGATTTTCATCGCAAAATGGGATGTTTAGGTTCACAGAACAAGAACACGTGAATGCTTCGTTTGAAATAATTTCATCGTCCTCAATTTTCACCCAATTCCATGCTAAGTATGTAACGAGATCATTTTCATTATAAGTTGGTAATGCTAACACTACTCATACGCCCTAATCACGTACTTAAACTCCCTTAATCCTATTTTGTATCTCTTATATTTTATTTTTGTCTTGATTGATCACGAGGATACATTTTTTACTTGTGTAGATATATAGATTAAGGTCCAAAAGTAGAGTCATAACGGTGTAACCAAAACCATCGAATTAATAACCTCTCCTAATAGACAACGATGTCAAAAAACTAAGTCAACAAGAAGGATAGATAAACAGGATTTTTATAACGGTTTTGAACATGAGACTTATTACCAATTTGGAATTGGTTTACCTTAACCTTTTATTTAACTTCGCAATGAAGTGTTTATTATGGCTTTGGTCTTGCCCTTGTTCTTAATTTAACCTCGCCATGAGGTGTTTATTATGACCTGACATATATCCTCACGCTAAGGCGAACTTTGGATCTTTAAGGCTTCGAGATTTAAGACATTCACTTTCAATTTTGCATAGATTTTTCGGCCTTGTGAGCTTGAAATTTTTTGTTGATTTAGGTGAAGAGGAACTTAAAAAATATTATTGGCGAAGCCTTTGATTATTCGGGTAGCCAATACATCAAAACCGTGACGCTAGCGATACCTTAATGTTTTCCCAATTTAATTACATGGAAGCTACTTGAAAAAACTAGAAACCAACAATCAAGACTAAACCGCTAAGTCAATATTTATTAGCAAAATTATTATTTAAGCGAAGGGAGAATAAGCAAACCATTAGAACACATGGCTTTTTGAAAGAATATAAATACTTTACGTTTAGCATAGTAACTTATAATTAACTCTACCATTTCTCGTCCTCATTTAAGAGACTTAGCCTAAAAAATTAAGGAATCGAAGCTAAGTGCTCAACACGCACGGTCGAGTCAAAAATTACTCTTATTCTCGCCATTGGAAAATCTACATTTGTGCCTTAAACACTATGAAAACATGAGAAATTTTTTAAAATTTGGCCATTTTTAGCCTTATTTGCAACAAAACGATAAACTTTGGAAAGCGTGAAGACGTAGCAAGGAAAGTATGTATTCACCCCCATACTAAAGTTAAACATTGTCCTCAATGTTTCGAGTCTAAGGGTAAGATACCCCCATACTAGAGACGAAGTCGATTGCTTAATCTAGCATTGAAAGGGTGGAAGCATTAAATCTATGGCCGTTTATGAAGTGTGCTAAAAGACCTAAGGTTAGAACAATCAAGGATATATCATTTGGATATCGAGAAATTCTTCAAGCAAACGATCGAGGCTCACGTAAAATGAACACGAGAGGCTCCAATCGTGAAGATGATGATCTAAAACCACAGTTCACAAACAACCACGGAACAAAGGTTGGAAGGGCACAAATCCCCTTCATTAAACTACATTAGAAAGCAATAATATGTACATGGATAAGCATGGGATCTCCCCCACGAGGCACCTCGTTTTTTATTACTGAGTCATGATCTCGACTCGATCCCTGCAATACTAATTATCATTAGGGAAGGTGACTTGGTCGAGGTCGTCCAAAGAAGGGACTTCCCCACCAAAGTAGTGCTTAAGCCTATGACCATTCACCTTAAAGTTAGTACCATCATTTTGAGCTAGCTCGATGGTCCCATATGGAAACACTTGGATGATGGTGAACGGACCAGACCAACGGGATTTCAACTTGCCGGAAAATATTTTCAATCTTGAGTTAAAAAGCAACACCTGATCTCCAATGTTAAAACCCGGTTTTTAATTTTAAAATCATGAAACTTTTTAGTTTTCTCTTTATAAATCAATGAATTTTCATAAGCAATATCCCTTAAATCATCCAATTCATTCAATTGCATTTTCTGGTTTTTCTCCCGCGGTCTCCATGTCATCATTACAATGCTTTAGGGCCTAATAAGCTTTGTGTTCGAGTTTAACTAGCAAGTGGCAATTCTTCCCATACACAAGCTTATAAGGAGTGCACCCAATGGGCATCTTATAAGCGGTACGAAAGTCCCATAAAGCATCGTCGAGCTTGTCCAACCAATATTGTCAGTTCTCTCCTATCGACCTCTCTAAAATCCTTTTCAAGGCTCGGTTTAAAACCTCGACTTGCCCACTCGTTTGTGGGTGATAAGCCGTAGAAAGACGATGTGTAACCCTATATTTCTTTAGAACCTTTTCGAATTGGTCGTTACAAAAATGGGTTCCACGATCGCCTATGATTGCACGAGGGGTTCCAAACCGAGAAAACAATTGCTTCAAAAACTTGACTACCACACGAGCATCGTTCGTGGGCAAAGCCTTAGCTTCCACCCACTTAGATAGGTATTCAACGGAGACAAGGATGTACTTTTTACCACGGGATGATGAGAACGGCCCCATAAAATCAATGCCCCACATGTCAAAGATCTCACACACTTGGATGATATTTTGTGGTATTTCATCGTTTTGTGAGGCTTTTCCTTGACATTGGCACGATCACACGACTTGATAAGTGTGTGCGAATCTTGGTAAATAGTAGGCCAAAAGAAGCCGACATCAAAGACCTTCTTCGCCGTGAGATTAGCACCATGGTGACCACCCGTGGGTCCCTCGTGACAAGCTCTAAGGATATTAGTAGCTTCGGTGCCAAACACACAACGTCAAATAGTTTGATCCGCACAAGTCCGAAAGAGATAAGGGTTGTCCCAAAAGTAGAACTTGACGTCACGAAAGAATTTTCGTTTTTGTTGAGTCGTCATACCCTTAATGATGAAGTTGCCCGCATGGTAATTTGCGATGTACGCACCATGGGGTAGAAGAATATTCCTTGGAATTCACTACACCAAGTGTCTCGAGAGGAAATGTTTCGGTGATTTCCTTATTCTCGTGAACACTTTGGTGAGGATCTTCCAAACGAGAGAGGTGATCGGCTGCAAGATTCTCAGCTCCTTTTTTTGTCAAGTATGGTGACATCAAATTCTTGTAGGAGGAGAATCCAACGAAGCTATCGCGGCTTAGCAACAAGTTTAGCAAAGAGGTACGTGATGGCCGGATGATCCGTATACACTATGCTTTTAGTCAAGATAAGATAAGGTCGGAATTTCTCAAATGCATACACCCCGGCAAGTAATTCCTTTTTCGTTGTGGTGTATTTAAGTTGAGCCTCGGTCATCGTCTTACTTGCATAGTGGATAGGTAAGAAATGCTTATCATGACGTTGCCCCAAAACGGCCCCAATAGCATAATCACTTGCATCACACATAAGTTCAAATGGGAGATTCCAATTTGGAGCAACAAGAATGGGAGCTTCGGTTAGTTTCCTTTTAAGAATTTCAAAGGCTCGAACACAATCTTCGTTAATGATGAAAGGGGCATCTTTTTCGAGAAGGTGTGTAATGGGTCGAGATATCTTTGAAAAGACTTCGATGACGCGACGATAAAAGCCCGCGTGGCCTAGGAAACTCCTAACTCCCTTGATGGTTTTGGGATGAGGTAATTTGGCGATGACGTCTATTTTAGCTTTGTCTACCTCAATCCCCGCTTTCGAGACCTTGTGACGATTCCCTCTTTACACATGAAATGACATTTTTCCCAATTAAGCACAAGGTTGGTTTCCTCACAACGTTTTAACATTTTCTCTAAGTTGTCTAAACACGACGTGAACGAACTACCAAACACCGAAAAGTCATCCATGAAAACTTCCATCGTCTTCTCGATCATTTCATGAAAAATAGCCATCATGCACCTTTTAAAGGTTCCCGGTGCATTGCAAAGTCCGAATGGCATTCTACGATAGGCAAACGTTCCATATGGACACGTAAACGTAGTTTTTTCTTGATCGCGAGGATCAATGGGGATTTGAAAGTAACCGGAAAAACCATCTACAAAGCAATAGAAATTGTTTCACGCTAGTCGCTCCAACATTTGATCCATGAAGGGCAAGGGAAAATGGTCTTTACGAGTGGTGTCATTTAACTTACGATAGTCAATGCACACCCTCCAACCGGTCACGAGTCGAGTTGGAATTAACTCGTTATCATCGTTTGGCACAACGGTCATTCGTCCCTTTTTAGGGACACAATTGATTGGGCTCACCCAAGGGCTATCAGATATAGGGTAAATCATTCCCGCGTCAAGTAGTTTAAGAACTTCCATTTTGATGACATTGTAAATTTTGGGGTTTACCCTTCTTTGACATTGGATTGCGGGTTTGTAATCTTCCTCAATTAAAATTTTGTGCGTACAAAATTTAGGGTCGATACCCTTAATGTCGGAAACTTTCCACGCTATTGCCCCTTTGTGAGCTTTCAAGGCATCGATAAGTGCGGTTTTTTCATCATCGGAAAGGTCTTTCGCAATAGTAATCGGCAACTTATCGTCTCCCTCCATGAATACGTATTCGAGGTGAGGATTTCGTGGTTCCTCGATTGAATATGTAGGTTCGATACTCATAACCTCCACCGGCGGAGGAAATGGAAAGTCGTTTAGGAAATCCTTGATAATGGAAAAATTCTCATCGTCGTCGAGGTCTTCGTTAGAAGTTCGTGGAACGTCGAATTCTTCCAAAGTGAAACCACCTCCTTCGAATGGAGTGAAAGAAGGTGTCGAATTATCAAGGATTGGATTGAGCATAGTGGGATTGCCACTATTTGCTTTATCGACAAAACCTAAAATTTAGGGTGAATATTCCTCGCAAACGACATCGATTAAATCAATATGGTTTAAAGTCGCGATAGAATAAACATGAGAATGTTTGGAGTTTTGAAGTGCGTCTATAACAAGTTCCTCGTCGTTGAAGCGTAAAGTGATTTTTCTAGCATGTACATCAATGACCGCTTTCGACGTATCTAAAAATGAACGACCTAAAATGAGAGGAACTTGAGGATCCGTGGGAATATAGGCTACGATAAAGTCAACCGGATAGTAAAACTTTCCCACTTTTACAAAAACGTCTTCGGCCGTTCCACATGCGGGAATCGTAGAATGATCGGCCATCTCGATAGACATTTTTGTAGGAGTAAGATTAGGAAGATTGAGCGAATTAAACATCAAAAGAGGCATTAATTTAATACTAGCACCAAGATCGGCCAAATCGTAGCATTCTTCCATATCTTGGATACCGCACGAAATTAAAAATTTACCAGGATCACCGACTTTTTGAGGTATGCGGTTAAGAAAAACCGATGAACAATGATTAAATTTTTGCAATTTCTTCTTATTGTTCAACATACTTTTAAAGTTCGCGGCAAATCGAGGCATCATAGTTAAAGCGTCGACAAAACTTATGTTAAAATGCAAATCACGAAACATTTTTATAAAAAGCTCAAATCGATAATCGTTACGTTCTTGCAATTTTTCCTTGTGATGTCTCGATAGATATGGTAAGGGTGGTGTTGGGTGGGTCATAGGCATAGCCTTTGGAATCTCGGGTTCCAAACTTGGTAAAGGGTCGATCGTAGGTGTGGTTTGATCGGTACTTCGTGGGATAGAAACGTGCTCCTTTTTGACCACCACCTTGGTTTCTTCCTCAATTTCCTCCTTCGTGGGATAGTGACGTGTGGTAATCACTTTCATCTCTCCCTTCGGGTTTGATATGGTGTTGCTAGGAAGACCACCCGAAGTAGAGGCTTTGTTCATCATGATAGCTTCTAAAAGTCTATTTTAAGAATTTGATCATTCTTGCTTTTCTTTCTCTTTTTCAACTTTTTGATTTTGCTCCCACCTAAGAAAAGTTTGCTCAATCTTATGTTGGCCTTGTTACATTTTTTGTTGATTTTGTTGGAGCCTAACCACATTCCCTTCGATTTTGTTACTATGAGCTTCAAACTTGGTTCTTAGGTTTATCATGTCATTTGCCATATTCGTGTCCCTATCGTCATTTGCCTTGAAGTAGTTCAAAACCTCATTTGGAATATCTTTTCAAAATGCATTTGAAATCCCTTGATTAACATTTTGAAAATCACGATTTTGATTTTGATTTTGCAATTGACTACTATTCCCCCCATTGTTGTTGTAATTACCCTTGCAATTATTCCTTTGATTTCCTTGGTAACCACCTTGATTGTTATTGTGATAGTTGTTAGCATTTGGATTGTTTTGATTAGGTGGAAATCCTAGTGGAGTCAATTGATTAGTGCGGGTAACTTGGCCGTTTTGGTTGTAAGTTCCCGTTGCCGCGTAGGCGCTCAAAGTGTTACCATCGGCGGTAATGCACTCGGAGAAATCGTGAGCTCCACCACAATAAACACAAGTAACCTCAACCGCTTTAGCCTTAGCGGGAGTGGGTTGTTCACCAATTTTAAACTCTTTGAACAATCCTTTAAGCTTATCAAAAAATGTGTTTTCCAAATTAGCCTCAATTTGTTGAGCATCAATGGTAGGTGGCAATGAAGGCGAACCCATGTTAACAATCGGTGTGTTACGAGGGCTATAAACTTTAGACCTATTTTCAATGATTGTCAATGCTTCCTCGACCGTTTGACACAAAAAATTACCACCCGCAACGGCATTAAGATAGTCTCGTTCATGATCGTTCAGTCCATTGTAAAACGTGTCGATTTGATGTAAGTCGAAAAAACCGTGATGAGGACATTCATGCAACATTTCCTTAAACCTATTCCAAGCCGTTGAAAAACTCGCATTATACTTTTGTGAAAACTTTGAAATCTCGTTTTTCAAAGGCGTAGTCTTAGAGAGCGGAAAAAATTAGTTCACGAATTTGGACACAAGATCCTTCCATATCAGTATGGAATTGGGTGGTTCTTTCTCGAGACAAATTTGGCGGGCCCCTCTAAGGAATACGGAAAAAGCATCATCTTAATCGAGTCTTTCGAGACGTCCTTAAACTTGCAAGTCGACGTAAGACGGTTGAAATGGCGAATGTGGTTATGAGGGTTGTCCTTTTCGTCACCACGAAACTTGTTAGCTTGGATCATGGACAATAAACCCGTCTTAACCTCAAAATTCTCTTCAAGGATAGCGGGAATCACAATCGCTTCTCCATAAGCCTCGGTGGGTGCTTGAAGTAACTCTATCATAGTACGATTAGCCATGGAAGCTTCTTGTTCTACAATAGGTTCGTCAAAGGGAGATTATTCAATAGAAGGAGTTGGTGTTCCTTCCTTTCCGTTTTGACGTTTACGTGCGCGTTTTGCTTGAGATCGAGTTAGCATAAACGTAACGTACAACGTCGGGGTGAGCAAAGAAGATTCTTTTTGGCGTTTTTACGTTTTTTAGTTTTTTTGTGCTTTTAATTGTTTTTAATTTTTTTTGGATTTTTCTTTGAATTACGTAGACTCAAATCTACAAATCTCTCCTCGAATCAATTTCTCGATTAAAGGATCCTCAAGGAATGACAACGATCACATTGAGTGAACGTCTTTGACGACTTTAGAACGTTGGCGGAACACCAAAACGTTAAAGAGGGTTTAATCTTTGAAAACAAGCAAATATATATGATACGTAGATAATACTTTGGTTGGTAAACCCTCGAAGAGCTCGTTTTCTCAAAACACACACAAGAAAGCGGGGGAAACGAGCCGGCGCGAAGCTCTTAAGTTCCTTTTTCCCTTAGACCTTGGTCTCATTATACCCACCTTATAGTTTGTGTTAATCAAAATTAAGCCTTTCGAAAGTAATTATCTATTTTGCCTTTTCTTTTGCTTTAGATTCGAATACAATAATTGAGTGATGAAATCCCAATTAAGGTTGCGTTTTCACGCTTTTGGAGATATTGTAAATTTATTGTGATACTTAATACAATATATTAATAATAATCAACCAAAACGAAAATCGATAATACGTATGATTAGAGTGCTAATCACACAAATACTATTTATGGATAATATCAAAAACAAAATTGTTCAAATTTAAACACACAAGCCTCCCCGGCAGCGGAGCCAAAATGTTAGTAGTATGAATACGTGTTTTAGAAAAAACACCGTAAAAGCGGTAAGTACTAAGCGTACGTTTAGGAAAACGTAAACACTTATGACCCTTATTATGAGTTCGTTCTCGAGGAGGATTAATGTGTGTGTTAAACTTGTAAAATTTGAGATTAATATTAATGAGAAGAAAGGAAAATAAAAAAATGACGGTTATGATTAGTTTTAAATGATGACGAATAGTTAAAACGTAAAACGTGACAAATTTAAAAATGTAATCTAAAAATTTATTAAAAATAAAAAAAATCTAAAATAATATAAATAAGAATAAAATTTTAACAAAAATATTTTAAAATTTATTTCCAATTTAATATTCAATTTTAAATGCTATTTAAAGCCTTAAAATTAAATAAAATTAAAAAAAACCAAAATATAATTTTATCAAATAAGAATCTTGATTATATTATATAATAACTAAAAAGTATTTTTTAGACTTTTTCAAACTGATTTACTATTTTTAAATGACTAAAAACTGAATTTAAATTAAAATAATGATAAAAAAATAATTAAATAAATAAAAAGAAATTACTTTTCTAAAAATCCTAAATTAATATACTTAAACTGAGAAAAATGAAAATGTTGAAAGAAGTAAATTTAGTCCTAATAAGACAAAAACAGATTTGCTAATAACTAATTTTTAATTAAAATAATGCTAAAAAATAATAAAATACTCAGAAAAATAAAATTTTCCTTTTCAAAAATCCTAGAATAAATAAAAGAACAGGGGCAAATTGAAAAATATGAAAAACACTAAAATTGGGCCACTAAAGACAAAAATAAAAAAAACTTTATAGTGACATGTCAATGGGTTTTGTCCTTTTGCTTAGCAGTGGCTAGCAATGGTTTGGCAGTGGGAAAGGAGTTCCCACTACTTGGTCACCGAAACTGAAAAATGCTTTTTTGAGCTTGATTTGGTGGGTGTTTTTGGGCAATCAAGGCACCCCTACGACCATGGAGTTGTAGTGAGTCACAAACAGGCAAAAACAACAGTAATCAACACACCAAATTGTACAGTTTAATCACAAGGTGCTCATATATGCAATAAAATGAGGTCTGATTGATTCAGAAAGTGCTTACAACAAGTATGAGCCAAGAAATCTCTCTCAAATGCATAAAACAGATAACATAACTAATATTCTAACCTAAGCATGGCATTTGACCAGGTTTCATGCACTGACTCACAAGATATATGCTTGTTCTTGGCTTAGGTGTCTGCTGGTACAAATGGTAAGCAATAAAAATCAAGTTGCTGATGCAGTTGACCCTTTTATGAACTTCAAGTGACCAAATCAAGCTATCAGATTGCACAAACTCAAAATATATCCTACACAGCCCTAGGCCTAGACCTATCTAACTATTTTTTTTTGGTAATGGGTTACCCCGGTAAATATATTAACCAAAAAAGCATTTAAGTACAAAGGAATGTGGCTGAGATACCACATTAACCTCAAGCTACATGCAGCTTGTTAACAAAGACTATGAAACATCAAAAGCTCTAATCGAATCTAGAAGACAAAAGTAATCTAGATAAAAACCAAGATGTGAACATGAAACCGCGCACACTCTTCAACATCCAACACCACCATGAGAGGAGCAGGATGAATCCAAATGAGTCTGCCTCCTTAAAAAACCTTACCAAAGAAAACTTAATGGGAAAAACCTTGGACAAGGAAAAAAGAGTACAACACTCACCCGGCATACCTATCATGGAACAACTCTTGAGCTCGAAACCCTCCATTTGTCAAGCAGCAAACTTGACCTGGTAGATAATTTCTTGAAACGGAAAGAAATCAACTTCAAACGAATAACATCACATAGAATCTGAAATAACTGATCAACAGACATCCGCTTCTTCTTGAATAGTCTTGAATTTCGTTCCATCCAAATAAAATAAGCAGTAGCAGCCAACACAAGACGAGCAAGAATACTAACACATGATTTCTCATTCGAAATTAGAATAACATGCGCTAATATATCATCAATACGAGGGGGAACAGTATCCATACCACACAAGGTCCGAACCTTAGACCAAACCTGCATAGAATAAGAACATTCAAAGAATAGATGGTCATGGGAGTCCTGCACCAAACTACATAAAGGACACCGAAGAAGGCTTAAATCCACCAACGGGCCAACATCCCATTGCTTAAGCCTATCCTGCTTCTTCAATTTCTTTCTAACCACCAGCCACAAATTAATAGAGTGACGAGGAATACAATGAGAAAACCAGACAGCTTTATACCAATTTACTTCCATAGCCCGATCACGTATGGAATCCCAAGCTAACGCCACAGAAAACGGCCGAGAAACACCACTAATATCCCTCCATAGCAACTCATCTTCTTTGTCATCATTAATAATAGGCACAGGTATAGAAACAATATTAGGGAATCTAGTACTCCAATCCTGCGGCCAATGCCAAGCACCATCAACGATAAGATCCCTCACCTTATTAGATAAAGAGAACCCCGATCTATTGATATTACGGACCGTGAGGATGTCCCGTAGAGGACATAAATCTGCCTAATTATCAAACCACATAGAAGCAACTCTACCATTATTAATATTAAACCATACAAACTTACGAACATGTGGTCTGATTTGGAGAAGTTTTCTCCAGCCCCAACTCATGTGACCAATACAAGGAACATCCCAAAAGCTTCTATCCTTTAACTTGTAAGAATAGATCCATTTGACCCATAAAGAATCTTTACGAGTCAAAATACACCAAATATGAGAAACCATTAAAGCAGCATTAAAATCAGCAAGCTTACGAATACCAAGGCCACCTTCATAAAATGGAGTACAGACAGAGTCCCAAGCAACTTTAGCCTTACCCTTCTTCATTTCACCTTGACACCATAAGAAGCCTCTCATAAGCTGTTCCAAATCATGACCTATCTAACTATATGACCAAAATTTACCTTCCAAAAATCTAAAACTAACCTATATCTGACTATTGTGAAGTTTAGGTAGTTTTAACGCAGAATTTGCAAGTTTAAAGCTTTACTCCACCAAAGTTGAACCAAGCAAAACATATTCATAAACTGAAAATCCAAACACCCTTATGTTTACTTTTAAGAAAATTTTCAAAGACTTTTAAGACCCAAACTTACAAAACACAAGAGTCTGATTCAAACAAGTTATAAGTATCTTAAACAAACCAAAATCACTTAAAATCAATTATCCAGATAACCAAATGGTAGATTAAGGTTACAAAAATTTCATGAACAAATTTTTAAAGAGAAAGAGAGAAAATGGCACCTCCCTCACTTTACATCCTAGTGAGGGTCAGCAAAGCTCCAAGTAGTCTTGTTCACAGCTGAACAAACTACAACAGTTAAGAGGTAAAGCCAATGATGGCTTATGAACTTGGATAAGAAAGCTGCTAAGAAAGACAAAAACAAAAATGAGCCCGCAACCCTTAAGCAGTACACCACTTGGCTAAAAGACTTAGCTTGTGGGTAGTTCTGAGAGGGAGTAGGAGTTAGGATATAGCAAAAATAAGTTAAAACAACTGGCAGATTTTTTAAACATAAAACTTTGGTAGATTTCAAACCAAATTCTTTGGTGAATATGGTAACCCCTCACAAGACTTTGCCCAAAAATACACGTCCACTACACCATGAACTCAGTCATGGTGCTATGGTCACCTGTATGTCAAACATTAACTTTGAAGTGTACTCTCTCAACCAATGAACCTCAACACAAAACTAATTTAAAAACAAAAACTTTTTCTTTTCTAAACTGATTACTTAAACACCACTGGAGAACATTCAATGTAAATAAAATGGAGCCTGTTTTTCATCAACAAACACTTCACCAATTTTCGTTCATAAAAAAATAGTTTTACAAGGTTATAACCGAAAGGAAAACAAGAACAAGAAAAAATGAAGAAGCTAGGGGCTCTTATATAATGAGCTTACGAATGATTCTAGAAACTTGAAACCCTAATACATTGGTTTCCATAAAAGCCTTTGGCCTTTTAATTTGAAGAAGCCCATGTGATCTTGTTTTGGCTGTTAGTGAGGTACCAGATGTACTAGGATGATCAGGAGCGTTGGTGGATGTCTTTCGAAGAAAGCAGATCATAAGAGCCATTGATATACTTTTCTTCTTTGTCCTGGATCTCAAAAAGGTGCAGGGCACCATGTGGGAGGGGTCCACAATGAAGAGAGGGACGTTTTTGGGAGAGGGGTGTGCTTAGGAAACCCTTAATCAGTGATCTACAATAGATGATAATTGATTATCACGTATTAAGGTAAAACCCCAAATTAGGGTTTATGAATATGAACTTGGGATTTGATTTGTTTAGGTTTGGGAAAAGTGTTTAACGCCAAATAATATTATTAATTAACTAAATTTGAATTTAATTAACTAATAAATTATCTGGTTAGTGGGTTGTGACTTGGAGGTGTTTGGTGATGTGGGTTGATTTGATTGGTGGACTAGGTGAGGTGTCATCATGTGAGTGGTGGGTTGAGTTTGTTTGTCTTGGAAATTTCCCCCCTTTATCTTCCAAATTGTGTGCATATAAATTCTTGGTAGATTTCTTGCAAATTCCCTTTGTAAACAAGTTTTGATTTTCCCATTTTTGCCACATATACTTTTCAAAAAGTATTAGAAGGGTATAATATGTACTTTCTTGAATCTTTAAGGGTTGAACTTGACATATCTTGAAACTTTAAGGTCCTTTCTTATATACTTGATATTTAGGAGGACTAAAAGTGACAATCTTCATCTCTTGAGGGACTAAAGTTTCCAAATCTTCATTCTTCAAGGACTTTCTTGGAAATTCAACACTCGGGTCCGGTTCATTGTGCGGCTTCGTTTCCCGTGTTCGTTTTTGATTGATTCTTGTGATCCTTTTGTCTTTTTCTCGATATCCGTACCTAAAATACACATTGAACAAACATAGGCATATATATGGCACTTTTATGATATTTTACCGTTTTAAGCCCGTTTTGGACGATGAGACCATGTATAAATGCAGTCTCATCAATGTTCCATCTCGATATTACGTTCTTTCTGAGTGGTTGGGTTTACGATTTAAAGTGCCCTCGCTCCTCAAACGTTTATAGAATGGCTTCTGAGTATGATGGCTCGAACAATGATACTATTACTCCAAAATAAATTAAATCAAAGAATGTGTGTATAAAGAGATTGAATTCAGAGACTAACACTTGATATATATGCATATTGTGTATCAATCCAGATTTAGTGAGAAGGTTGGGGTTGGATAATCAAAAGACTCTATAGGCTAAGGTGAGTTTATAGCCTCACTTTTACAAGCTTATAAACAATCTGAAAACCCGTGAGGGGGATATATGCAAAACTGGAATACAAGTCTTTTTGTATGCTGACTATATGATTATTGACACTATGTTTACTTGTTTCCATCAAAAGTCCCTTTTTAATCGTGAACTGCTAATCATTTAATGAGCGCTAATATCGTGAATAGTACTATTAGAGACTGACATCTCCTATCTGGGCAAGTCGCGCTTGCTAGCAGCTAATGGTCCATTCCTAGGCTAAACAAATATACTTTATTTTACTAAAATTCAGGATAGACTGGCAATCTTCCTGCTTAAGGGAAATTTGTTGGATTTTTTAGATAATGTCTAGTCATGGATCATGAGCTAGTGCAATAAGAATCGATGAATTTGAAAACTGGGTGTATAACACTGTAGCCCGAGAGTCATACTTGTATTCAAATGATGTTTAAAACCTATAAATACACTTAACCGTTGTGTTGACTTTAAGCATATATCTCAGCTGAATGAAGACTGGCGTGCTGCGAAAGGTGGTGTCTTGAATAAGTTATCATTCTATTAATAAAACTAGATCTTTGGAAACCTATGTTTGTACAGCGTATGTACAGTTGTTTATTAACTCTGATTTAAATAAATGAATGATAACATTTGTTTTATAAAAATGTCTTTTTGGTATTTTCTATTATTATAACTATGGTACTATGAAGTAATACCACATATTGGCTTCCTTTGCTATATGGTAAAAATAAGGGTGTTACAAATTGGCATCAGAGCTTGCATTTATAGAGAATAAGGTTTTTCCTAAACTATAACTAAGATTTAAAGAAATCAAGACTATCAGCCATCAGCAGCGCCAGCGTAAGATTTTTATCCCTTTAGTAGCATATCTTATGTTATTATGTTATAAAAACTACAATGATGTCTACTTCCACCTATATTCTCATCTCCGACGATGATGAAAGAGAAATCCCGATTTTCACTCCATCTCAAGCAGATGTGCGTGTTCCGAATTTGTCTTTTTACGATACCCCTGAAGTACAAGAATATTTCTCACATCAAAATGACGTGATGAATAGTACAAATTCATCTACGTCTCATTTTATGTTACTTGAGGATCTTTATTCATCTCCTAATCGAAGTCGCGAAGAGCCTTATGAAACTAAAAAGGTCTCAAGAGCATGGATTATGGTAAAGCACGACCCGCAATTATCTGCAATTGCAAGTCATCTCGATGAAATATCCTTGGAAGCTTTCAGGAGAGTAGAAAGTAATATCAGAAATTTAATAAGAGGAAGAAAAGAAATTGAAGAGCATTTTACGAAGTTGGAATATAAAATAGACGTTAATCGACGCCATAATATTAAACTGAGTAGAAGAATGCATCGTTACGAAATAACAATGGCAAGGTTGGATAAGGAGAACGTTGAACTGAAAGAAGGACTTATGAGAACTGGGCTTAATTTAGAAACACTCATCGAAGATCTCAAAATTACTCAACAATCTGACTCCGGATATATTTTGGACAAAATTGAGGAGATCAAAATGAGAAATTAAGCTTAGAAATCTGGTCTCAGTTTGTAAAATATGCATAGTTTCCTTTATGTAACAGTTATGCTTATCGTGTAAATATGAACGATAAGTTGTTAATAAATAAAGAAGTGTGATTTTGTTCTTAAAAACTCTTGTCATTTTGTCTTAGTTTTATCATAATTCATATTATGGATCCTCATATATGAATTTGTTAAGAAATTTGTCATTCATATTGTGAATCCTCATATATGAAATTGTCAAAAGAATGAAAAATCAACAATGATATATTAAATTTATTCCATACTCCACGTATGAAAATATAAATAATATCAAGTGTTATTATATGGTAGGATGGCTCCTACAAGAGCATCAACATCTGCGACAGTAAATATGACACCTGGAGAAAGACGTTATTTCCATCACGACAATGACTAAAATTGACTCGTTATCACCACCTTCGAAGGACCATGACTTTGAGGCCCAAACTTCTAAGCCCATTGAAGTGCCTCTATCACCTAGCCCAATATCTATTGTGGCTAAGGATTTACCAAAAGCAAAATTGCCCATCATTGAAGAGTTCCCTAATCTTAGTCCTTTGACTTGTAAGACTATGGGTGAGAATGTCACATCGACTCTTTCTTTGATGACGATGGTGATTTTGCCGAGATGGAGCATGTACTTGCTAATCCATCATCCATCTTCGAGGATTTACCATTCGATAAATCTTCAAATGAAGATGATGATTTGATGTAAGAAATATATTGTGATGACGAGAATGACGACACTTTCACCACGTTCTTGAATTCTGTATACGAAGCTATTTTTCATCATAATCCCATTTTTGATGAAGGGTTAGAGAACGTTGATGACCATATCATCGATCCTCCTTTGTTTCAGAAGTGTGATGATGGAGAATTCTTTAAGGAGGTCGATGAATTTCTTGCTATAGACACAAGTCCCATTCTCGAAAATTTACCTTATCAATGCTCCTCAAATGAGAATGACGTTTACCACATTCCTAAGGACTTAACTTATCAACAATCCCCACTAAGGAATGATGGTTTCGTACTTTATCGTAATCTCTTCGAGAGAGTTTCCAAAATCATTCATGAAGGGAACAAAAAACCTTGGTTTGACGAACCCATCTATAATGAAGAAATCGATGAGATTAATGATCTTGTGTAGGATGACGTTTATGTAGACCCCGAGGGGGGTGAATTTTTTATTGATCATCTATTTGAAAAATTTATACAACCCCCCTCCCACCCGCGACTTAAATGTGAGGATTTTTAGTATGCCTAACATCGTCTTATAAACGCCAAATATTTTCGACATAATTCAATCGGGTTTTCATAAGGAATTTTTAAACGATGAAAAAGAAAAAGATTTTGAAATTAATTTGAATGATGTTCCTCAATTTTAACTTCGTCATCACCGTGTTTATTGAGTGCTACAAGCCCGTCTACTCCTTTTGACGATGTTTCCTGTGGTTTTAGTGGGGGGAAGCCCCTTATGTTTCTCCACACTTTTCCACCGAGGACGAGATATTCGATCTCGTAATCGCATTTTTAGGGAAATCTCGGTCTTCCACCGATGCAATAAATGAAAATTTTATCTATTTGCTTGTTATGAGTCTACCTCGAGTAGCTCAAAGTGTTTATGCCCCACTGTTAATCCCAATCAATCCATAACACAAATCATATGATATAACTAGAGAGAGAAAGAGAAGAAAGTAGAGAGATAAACAAGAGAGAAGGTGGAAGGTTTTCACTTTGATAGAGAGAAAGTAAATCAACCAACACCCTCTTCCACACATGGAAGAGGGTTTATATACCCATGAGCTAGGTGGGCTCATGGGCTTTGTTCTTGGGCCGGGCTTGGCTTATCTTGGGCTTAAAGCCCCTAACTTATACAATTTTAGCTTAAAGTCCAAGCCCGGTTATCCCGACTAACCTATTACAATACAAGACCTTTAACGACTAAGATGACCTATTACATTCTTGTTCGACTATATACTATACAGGGCTAACAATGTCCCCCAATGTATCGGTCATCTTTAAAATGCATAAGATGATTGAGAGAATACATTCTTGTGGAGGCGATCGTCCTTCTTGGGTCTTGAATCTTGGTCTAGATCTTGTTTGTAACGGCTTTGTTCCTTAATGATTTTGTGATATGTATCTTGAGCCTTTTTCATTTGACTTTGAGTGCTGGAGATCTTCAATCTATCCCCGATAGTCTTCATCTTGTGCTCCTTGTGACTAAGATGACCTATTACATTCTTAAATATCTTGATTATTTCCATCTTGTGCTCTTGTGACTTCTGAATCGACATGTTCATACTTTGTTGAATTCGAAAGGCTAACAATCTCCCATACAAATATAGTTGTAGTTAGTCCTTCAAAAATCCATCAGAGTTGCGGAAGACTTTTACTTTAAGTATGAACATCTAAAGACGACTTCGGTTAGTACACAACTATGCCACCTTCTTGATATGTTGCAACATATACAGACACGAATGAAGTGGCTTTGAACATTTCGTCCTAACTCGGTAGCGTTTTACCTCCAAACGGTGAAGACCGCTAGACGGTATTAGATACCATACATGTGATAGGGTAGATTCGATTAAGAACCCCCTTGACAGGGTTTCCCGACGGTAGTAGCCAGTTCTCTTTACACGACCGTCTCAAAGCAGATTGCGAACATAAAGAGTGAATCACAAGGATAAGTTATCCGTCTGATTATAGTCGTCAATTCAGATTTCCAGGAACAAGTTTGATTCAGTTAAGAATTGCACCATTGTTGCTTTCTAGTTTTTCACAAGCTCGATTCATAAAGAATCTTGCGAGTTACTAATAACCATTTTTTATTATAATCGTTTTTCCTCGACTCAACTCGAACTGATATCCAATTTCTCACAAGATTTATCGTTTTTGGTTAATAATATTTTCTTGGTATCTATGTCTATTTAAATTAAAATAGGGAAAATTATTTTAGGCTAAGGAATATATAAAAATAAAAGCGCAAATAATTCACGTAAAATTATTCTAAAATGCAATACAATTTAAAATCTAAGATGCAACAAAACTAAACTATAACTAAAAATATTAATTACTCTAAATGCAAAATTAATCTAAATGCAAGCACGTAATAACAAGTAAAAGTGACAAAAAATGAAATCACAAAGATAAATTTAAAACAAAGCGTAAAGCTTTAACCTTTTTAGCTTATTAATATATTTATATGATAAAGCTTGAAGCTTTATGTACTAATAAGCTTAATAATCATAAAAGGTGTAAACTTATACTCAAAATAAGCTTATCTAAATGAAATCTAATTTTACAAATTTTAAATCTATTTTTAAAACAAAAATGACTTTTAAAACTAATTAAAACGATTTTAATTAAAGAGATATTTTTTAAAAACAATTTAAACTAAAGTAATCTAATTATTTAAGCTAAAACGATTAAGCTAGTTAATAAAAAAAGGAGAGAACTTAGTACCCGTGGCCCGAAGAAAACGCTCTAAACATAATCAACGTAATCAACAAGTTATGGCCCGTAAAGTACACGGCCTACCAAATCAACAAAATACGGCCCGTAAAGTACACGACCAACAAAATGAAACTAATATAAAGCGTAACCCGGCCCGTAAAGTACACGACCTCTCAAATCAATCTCGAACCAAATATATAAAAACCATAAGCTCTTTAACAAACGTGAATTGATTAGCCAAGATCACAATAACACAAGAGGTTAGAATAACAAGCAATTATTAATATTGATTCAAACAAACTAATAGATCTAGAATATTTTTTGTATTTTATAAAAATATTTCTAATTTTTAAACTAAAAATCAATGGATCTACATTATTTTATTAAATACCTAATAGATCTAATCTAATTTTTTTGATTTTATGAAAATACTTTAATTTTTTATATTTGGCCTAATAAAAGAAAACCCTAGTTCAATGGTGATTTCCGGCCACCAGGCTTTCTTTTTCCGATCAGCCTAACTCCTTAATTTTTTCTCTTTACTTTGCATCATATTCATTCGTATTATTAATAGTTGATCTATATCTTTCTGTTTTTTCGAATCTCTCTTGGGTAATCGTATTAAATCCACGATTAGGGTTTTCCTAAATCTTTTGATTTTGGATTAATTCTGATTTAGGTTTTTAATCGGGTATCCACTAGGGTTTGATATATTCGTTAAGACATCGATCTCCTGTTCATGATATATGATTGGTTGTGACGTTTTTTAATGAGAAATAGATTAGGGTTTTGTACTGTTCGGAATTAGGGTTTGGTTGTAATCGTTACTGCTACATCTATTAGGGCTCGGCTGTTATCATTGTGACTGCTTCATGTTTATCTTTTTTTTTTTTTTTTTTTTTTGGGTAAAGGGGACTGACCCCGGTAAAATTTATTACACCAAAAAAACGTTGAAGTACAACGGATGTAGGTGAAGTCCTAACATCACGGCCCGTTACATGGGCTACAACCATGCACACATCACGTGCAATGATCCAAAATCGTACATAAGAGTGACATGCCACTCTTATGACTATCAAATAAACTTAGAAAACAAAACAATAAAATAAAGAAAACTATATGGTACATGTTTCTAGCTTATACTTCCGAGAAAAACAATCTTGAAAGCAAGATGTGAACACAAAGCGTATTATTAAATACGCTACTTCCAAGCAGCCAACCTGCATATATGATACCGAATCTCGGCAAGACCAGTAATAATAAGCATTCCAACGGAAAACCCTAAAACCCGGGCTCTTGATCTGCCATGTGAAAAGAACTCGGCTGCACCTGGGATCTGCGAACAAGACCCAAATAATCGTGATAAGAACCACGATACATCCAATACAAAATCTATTCCACCTCTCCCAACCCATCGTTCCAAAACATCACAGCCTCAACGAGGCACCATCCAAAGCAACAACAAACTATGAGATCATAAGGACCCACGCAGATCCAATCAAACAAGATAGTAAACCTAATCGCTTTACAAATGATCGAATACAAGTAAAAACTTGTAACCACCGAACTGATGGGATCACATACCCTAAACATACGCCAGTCAGCTTCATGGTGATCTTGATGACATAGACATACAACCTCATAGCCTAGATCAGTGGCCATAGATTAAACATGAAAAAAGAAACCTTAAAAATTAGGGTTTACCCAGCACACTCATCTTGACGGCATGAAAACCCTAACCAGGCTAAGCAATGAAAAAACAGGCCGCCACCCTTAACCACATACAGATCTATGAATATCAATCAATGAACCGCCTAGATCTCGCAACACGCAACCCACGAAACCCTAATAATGAACAGCAATAATAATGAAACCCTAAAAAATTAGGGCAATGATTTCGGTAGGATAGGGAGATATCAAAAGACGCACACCACTTTTTCATAACAATCACTTACTTATACCCAATTATATACCACAAGAAATCAAACCAGATTAATCAAGTAAATGTTAATTGAAATCCGCAAGGAGAACAAAAAACAATATACCAATCAAACTAGTATGATGAATCATAGATATAGAATCGTTTATAAGAAAGATTTAGCCGGATAATAAAGAAAAAGTGGCGGCTGGATATCTCCCTAGGGAGAGAATTTTTTAGGGTTTTTTTTGTATGATACGTTGTGTACTTTATCCTTTAGCCCGTTGGTGCTAGAGATGACACTAAATCTAGTGTTCTTCATGTTTATCTTTATCTAGGGTTTCTGTGTTCTAGTTGGCTGCGGGGTGTGAGAGATGGAAAAAGGTTTCCTTAACAGTCCACGTAATTTGAATGCTGCTGTCAAACCTAAGGTGACGTTGAAGGAACTGGGCAAACAAGGTCGTAATATTGATGGTAAGATTATTGCTACATCAGGTAAATTACAGCAGGCTAGGCGTGTTCTTAATACGCCTACTTCTGATAATGTTGATACTCATCTTAAATCTGATGCTGAGCCTCATTACCCGAAACTTGTACCATTGAAGTCTATTCTAAAACGTGGTGGTAATGAGGCTACTACTCCTGGTGTAGTTGTTTCGAGTGTTTCTGATGGGAAGGAAGGGGTTTCGCAGCTTGATAAAAATGCTCACAAAGATACGTTTGTTGTTGAATCTACGTCTAGTATGGTTCAGCTTAAGTGTCTTTTTAATGATAATGTGGTATCCGGGGCTGATATTGAAATTCCAAGAGAAGTGGTCGATGAAAAAGCGGATAAACTAGCTAATACTCTTTATGGCTATTTTATTGGGAAGAGACACGCATTTCCCATTGTTGAAAACTATGTCACTAATGCTTGGGCTCGCTACGGTATCAAACGAACCATGTTTCATCATGGTTTTTTCTTTTTTCAGTTTTCATCAAAGACAGGTATGGAGCAAGTTCTTGCAAATGGTCCATGGCGGATTAGGTCGATACCTATTATGCTTAATATTTGGAATCCAACTAAAAAGCTTATTAAAGATGACATCAAGAAGGTACCAATTTGGGTCAAATTCCATGATGTTCCTGTTGTTGCTTATTCTTCCAATGGATTAAGTTTGATCTTCACTAAGGTTGGTACCCCTATTATGTTGGATGCTCATACGGCTGAAATGTGTAAGAATTCATGGGGACGTTGTGATTATGCGCGTGCACTTGTTGAGGTCAATGCGGATAGGGATCTTGTTGATTCCTTTGTTGTGGCTATTCCTATTAAAGGTGAAGAGGGGCATTCTTTTGAAACTATCACTGTCGAATACGAATGGAAGCCTCCTAGATGTAGTACATGCAATATTTTTGGGCATGTTGATATGGATTGCCCTAAAAAACCACAGGTTAGTAGTCAGGTTACAAATCTGGAGGACGATTTTGTAGAAGTCAAAAGGAAGAAAAAACAGCCGGCTAAGCCTAAGCAAATTGAAGGAATTAGGTTTACAAAACCTAAATCTGTATGGGTAATGAAACCGACATCTAAATCCTCTACGGGTAAGAATTCTACTTCGTCTACTAAACAAATACAAGATGATATTTCGAGTTTGAAGTTAAAGAATTCTTTTGAGAAACTTAATAGTATGGATGCGGGTTTGGAAGAGGCTGAAAAGGTTGTAGCAACGAATAATGATAAGGTTGATCCAAAGAAGGTAAATGCAACATCTCCAAGTACTTCCAAGGATATTGGTGTTATGGAGAAGGTTGAGTCATCAAGTAAACAAAGTTTAGAATATTCTAATATTCTTAATCCTAGTGATTCTGATGATGATGAGGTTTTTGCATCTCCTGAGGAGTTTGCAGCTTACATGTCTTCTATGGGAGGGGGCCACCAGCATGAAGATGAATTTGACATTTTTAGTGAAGAATATGCGGACCAGATCAATGATTTGCCTGGAAAACGTAAGGAGTTCCGTGACTTTTCTCTTCAGCATAGTGGTAGGAAGTAGTTTGATAGTTGTCATAAGAGGGAGTGTCCTTTTATGTAGGTGTTTGGCTGTTAGCAGTTGTGCTTGGTAGTTGCCTATGTAATGGGCTTTGATATAGGATTCACCTATATCTTTTGTACTTAATGGTTTTTTGGCGTAATATATTTTACCGGGGTCAATTCCCCTTTACCCAAAAAAAAAAATACTTTAATTTTTATACTAAATACTACTAGATCTACATTAATTATAAAAATAAGTACTTGATCTATAATATTAAAAAGTAAATCTAAGATAAAAACTAAATTTAAGCTAAATTAATTAACTACTTGCAAGTAATTAAAGATGTAACCTAAATATTATAGAATTACTGTTAGACTTACTTTTTGGTAAGCTGGCGCCTTTCACGTGAGTTGGAATAGACTTATATCCTTTTACTAAATGCAGGGACTTATTATGTAAAGGTAGTATAGTTCTAGTATGTTAGGCCTATAAATACCCCCCATGACTCTCCATGGGGGTGTGGAAGTTTGTTACTTTTTCATTTGTTTTATTTTCACTTGGAATAAAACACATAACATTCTTCACCTCTCTCTAACTTTCTCTCTCTAAGAACAACAATGACATATATGTTCTTTAATCATCCCCGACCACCCGAACCATGGTGAGTTTTTGATGCCTTTCAATTGGTATCAGAGCTAACCGGGGGTGTCGTGTATCCGTGTGATTCGTGTTTGTGTTCGTGTTACTTTGCTACTCATGAATCACGGTTGGTATTTTTTTTCTCATTTCATATCTAAAAATATCAACTTTTGTGTTTCATCTTTATCTATCTCTATCAAACTTTCGTTGATTTCTGTAACAAAGTGTGTCTCCCATTGTATCTTTTCTCTTCTTCTTGTTTTAGAGAGAGAAACTCTCCTTAGTTTCTCTCACTAGAATCATCTACCTTGTATCTTTCTAATTCTTCTTCATCTAATCTAATATTCCATTCTTAGTTTTAATCTTGATCTTATTCATCTTTATTTCTTATTCTATAAGTCGTGTGAATCATTCCAACAAAAGCACAGGTCTAAAACCTTTTACGATGGGTTATTTCAATGGGACTTTCAGATGGATATTCCGATGTCTATTGCGATGGGTGCACTTTGCGGCGGCTTCTTTCTTCGGATTTATTCCGATGGGGTTTTTTTTTACATTCCGATGGGTTGGGATGTCCTCATTGCGATGGATGGCCTGATTCATCGAAATGGATGTAGACAAGTCGTCATGCTGCCCAATCACTAACAACATTGCGATGGATTACACTTATTGCGATGGGTTCATGCTATTGCGATGGGGATTTGTGATATATTGCGATGGGGTTGTGTAATATTGCGATGGATGAAGTTTCACATTGCGATGGACCGAAAATACAAACATATTACGATGGACTGAAATCAACACATTGCGATGGATTAATTAAAAGATTACGATGGTCTCATTTATTCATGGAGATGGGAGTTTAAATCATTTAATTTAAAATATCAGATATAGACTCAATTTTTCTAAAAAAAAAACCATCAATAATTCATTTCACAAATCCAACAATCTGTTACTTTCAACAACCGACTCACACTCTTCCATGACTCAAACCTGTATCTTTTAAATTCGACTCATGGACCTTCAATCCTATCCGAGACCTAAACCAACCTTTTATCTCCACAACACCTCATATCTAATCCTAACCCCATCGTCCCCTAAACCCTTCTAATTATAGACTCGAAAAACATTCAACTTCAAGACCTCAGATTTGTTTAAACGTTTTTGTTAATCTTTTAAAAAAAAAGATTTTTTTCGTTTAACTTCTCTTCACAGATCCATCAAGGGCTTTCACCCGTGTTGATATTTGAGATTGATAAGACTTGAGTATAACAAGTATGTTAGACTCAATCTTTATCTCCGGCATGCAACAATCAAAAAAATTACAAAGCCCTCAATCAATTATCATACCTACCCGTGTCATATTCAAGGTCTGGAAGCCGAATCACTTGGAATTAATCTAGGTTTCTGTTCTTGATTCGTGGGTTAGGGAGACGTTCGAGTGCTTTGTGTATGTGATTGATTTTTAAGATTAAAGATTTGATGGGCTGCGTCTTAGATGATTTGTGTTTGATGGGATTGAGATGAGATTGAGTGATGGGTGATTTTTGGGGAGCTGTTGAGATGGTGATTAGGGAGATGAAGGAGGCGGTATAAACAAAGATGAGATTGGTAGGGGAGGATTCTTAGGTAACTGTGTGTAAGTGGAATTATTAAGAGGCGGGTTTATTTAAGTTGACCAAACACCTTTGTGTGTCTAGATGGCCACGTGTGAGAAGTAATGATAGACACATGTTGGATAATAGGGATAGAGAGACGGAGTTTTCAATGGGTGTCTATTTGGGTTTCGTTTGTTTTTTTTGTGTGACTTTATTTGAGAAAAAACGTAACACAAATGCTCACACATATGTTTTTTCTTGGGCTTAGAATGACAATTTACATGGGCCGTATGTAACACAATGTAATGGGCCATGGTATCCGGATTTAGACTGTCAAATGGGCCTTATATTTGTTTTTCATGGGGCCTAGTTTGAAATCTTATTGGGCCGAATATACCTATGTAATGGGCTGCACATTTGTTTAAGATCTTGGCCTGTTACATTTGGTCATTAATTGACGGGCCGATCACTACTATTAATCAAAGGTATATAGTGGGTCGATTAATTTTTGCAATTTAATTCGGGATGATTGATTAAATATCCGAATTGTGCAAAATTAATCAGGTTGGTTATTGGATTAAGCCGGGTATTTTCGAAAGAACCAAGTGATACAATTGTTGTCGTGTTAAAGGCTTATGGGACAAGATTTTATTATTTTGGCAGGCCGTTTAAACAGTGACATTCTGGCCGGGTATCCGTTTTCGATCATATCACTTCTTCACGAACAACAAACACAACAAACACAAAAACACGATACATTACACTAAAACGATCCTTATTAAAAATTCACCTAAATTCCTAACGGCTATTACGGTTTATGTGATTACGAAGATGATTCGATGCTACTTATTTGAGGTTGAAGTGAGATTTTTCAGAGGCGTTCTTATTTTATCTTGAAAGGAGTACTTACGACTTTCTAAGATAACTTGTTCAAACATATACGGTTATGAATAAGACTTGAAGTATCTAGTTTCCATTATCAAGGGGAGGATGGACGACGACATGGATAACTATCATTTTTTTTTGGAACTTCGTTGCGGTTCTCAGTGTCACACGCACTTACAGTTGTGGATTTCTTCAAGAGATGTAGTATCTTTTCATATACCGCCTGTTTTGGTATAGGGTACTTTAGAGAGGTTGTACCTTTTTAATACCGCCCTTTGGTATGGGGTACGTTTAAGACTTCTCTGCATCGCTCTTCATTCTACTATAGTGCAAGCTTAAGATCAAGTTTGGGGAATTCTACTTTAGTTTCAAGTTTGGATTATCGGGTTATCTTCATCAGTGGTCACTATAAATAGCCAACAGAATTGATAAGGGGATTCGGTTCGGGGTGATCTTGAGAGAATTTTGTTTAGAGAGATACTGTTGACATCTTCTCACATAGTATTGGTTGCTAAGTAAGCGGTTCCAGTTGACATACCACGTACACACATGAAGGATGATTCCCTTAATAGGTATCATCCTGGAGGGAGAAATGTGTACATGCGGGGTCACTTGACTTTGGTGTTACCGTTTCTACATAGAGGGATAAGTTGTCTACACTCGGGACTTAATTGACTTTGGTGTGGCGATTTTTTATCATCACTGTCCTGTCAGGAGAAATGTGCATTTCCGGGACTTAATTGACTCTGGTGCTACAATTTGACTTCATGTTCGGGATAGAGTGTGTACTTCTGGTAATCTATCATAGAATCAAGATTGGGATTGCTTCAAATTGTGAGAAAATGTTGATGTCGTTATCACCTCCCACAGATCTCCTCTGTATGATCTGGTTGGGAGGGAGCAGTCTTTACTGCTTGTTTTATGAAAGGCCTTCTAGTTGGGAGGGAGTTAAACTCAACTAGATTCTACAAAGCTGAAGAAAGAGAGTATTCAAGGAGATGAAGGTCGCTGAAGACTGTCTCAAGGAATGCTTGAATTCAAGCTTATCATTTTTCTTTATTTTTGCTTGTAGGAATCATTGTAACCAACTCACGTGAGTCACCATCTTGGAGGGAGATTGTTAGACTTACTTTTTGGTAAGCTGGCGCCTTTCACGTGAGTTGGAATAGACTTATATCCTTTTACTAAATGCAGGGACTTATTATGTAAAGGTAGTATAGTTCTAGTATGTTAGGCCTATAAATACCCCCCATGACTCTCCATGGGGGTGTGGAAGTTTGTTACTTTTTCATTTGTTTTATTTTCACTTGGAATAAAACACATAACATTCTTCACCTCTCTCTAACTTTCTCTCTCTAAGAACAACAATGACATATATGTTCTTTGATCATCCCCGACCACCCGAACCATGGTGAGTTTTTGATGCCTTTCAATTACTATTCAAAAGCTAGCTTATTAATAATTGTAAGCCTAAGCTTAGAACTTCTGAGATTTATAAAAGATAAAAAGCTAATTAAATAAATCCTCCAACAATAAGCTAGATCTAGGAAAATAAGCCAATAATAAGCTTGAAATAAAATGAATTATTTCAAGCTTGTATATAAATCTAACTTATTTGAAAAAAGTTTTAAAAACTAATTCCAAATCATAAGCTTAATTATTAAAAGTAAAAAGAAACGAAGAATGAGATTTAAGTTAAAAGGAATTAACAATAAGCTAGAAGATAAACTTTCATTAATTAAAATAGCTTAAAAATAAGCTAGTTAAAGCTTGAGAGATTTTAAAATACAAGACTAAAACTACTATTTGAAAAATAAAACTACACTACAAATGAAAAACTAGTCTCCAAAATACAATGAGAAGGAAGTATATATAAGCTGCCACTTTAGAGGGTAATTTAGTAATTTTCTCTTTCCTTTTGCATTGTTAATATCGAAAGGTAGGTGCCAGCTGTGACAACCACGGTTTTGAGGTTCGTCAATTAGTTTTATTTTGTCATATTTCGTGGAATTACGTGTCTTTATGTGTTTATGAGTTATGTGGTGTGAATAGAGTGTGGTTTGGACATCGTTTTCGGGTACGGGGTACCATGTGAGTGAAACGATGTGTGATTGTTTCATATTCATGAGCTCACATAGTAGTGACTATGAAATATGATGGTGTTATTTAGTGGTTTTACGTATACGTATATGTATTATAGAAAATCGTATTTTTACGATTTAGGGTTGTGCATTTAGGGGTCTCAGATGAGCTATTTAGTCACAGGAATAATGTACGGGAAGGTTTTAAGTCATTTAGGACATAATTATATAGTTTATTTCATATTCTAAGAGTTTTTATAAAACTGTATATTTTTACGTCTTTTACGGTATACGCGTAAATTTGACTAGTTTTACGGTTTTGAGGTTTTGGAGTTTGGAGGTTTTTGGAGCTGAAATAAATTAAGGTAAATTAAGGTAATATTATTAATACATTAATTAACAATAAAAAGAAAATAACAATAGAAAATAATAAAGGGGGTCGGTTTGGACGACGCAAGAAAGAAAGAAGAAAAAGCCCAAAACAGGCCCAAAGGACTTGTAATGGGATTAGGGGGCCTTTAGGACTTAACCAAACCCAACCCATAATCAAAATAATCAGATTTTTAACTTCCATAACAGCTCCTAGCCAAAATTCAACAATGGTGGCCAATTAGGGTTTCAAAAATAAAGATCTTCCATTGATTTCTAAGGTAAAACCTTCAAAACCCTTGTTCTATTAATGATTTTAATCAATTTAATTATGTAATTGATCTTATGATGGATTAGGGTTCGTGAGTTTTCTGAGATTAGTGAGATTAGGGTTCATATGAATTGATTACTTTGGTTATTATGAAGATTAGTGATCGTAATTAGGGTTTAATCATGTTTAAATTCGTTTTTAAAAACTGGGAAGAATTTTTGGTCCATTGTTTTGATCATATCTATAGTTCTACAAACTAATAAATTTCTAATCTTATGTCCCCGGAAAGGTAATTGAATTAGCTTTCAAATGAAAGAAACTAGAACTAAATTGGTGGTCGGGAAGTGGGTCAAAAATAGGTTACATCATTCGGGTGTCAAAACAGTTTTTGGATCAGCCTGTTTTCATTTTATGTTTTGAATTGTTTGGGGTACTTAGGGTTATAATTGGAGCTTCAAATGAACATGAGGTTTAGATTATATATTAAATAAAAGATCTGGAGAAGGGCTAAGCAATTGGGATAGGGTAAGACCCTCTGGTCATAACAAACTTTTCATATGTTCAAAATCAGTAAAGTCTGGATAGGTAAAAGTATATATATATATATATATATATATATATATACATATATATATATATATATATATATATATATATATATATATATATATATATATATATATATATATATATATATATATATATATATATATATATATATATATATATAAAGTATATATATATATACATATATATATATATATATATATATATATATATATATATATATATATATAATATATATATATATGTATATATATATATATATGTATATATATGTATATATATATATATATATATATATATATATATATATATATATATATATATATATATATATATATATATATATATATATATATATATATATATATATATATATATATATATATATATATATATATATATATATATATATATATATATATATATATATATATATATATATATATATATATATATATATATATATATATATATATATATATATATATATATATATATATATATATATATATATATATATATATATATATATATATATATATATATATATATATATATATATATATATATATATATATATATATATATATATATATATATATATATATATATATATATATATATATATATATATATATATATATATATATATATGGAGGCCTTAACAGTAGCTATAAGGTTGAGGCCTAAGGGGAAGGTTATCTAACACATGTAAGGGAATAGGATTTCTTTCACAGGTCATGTTATTTTTGTTAAGTGGGTGTTCGACCAATAGTTTGAAGTATTAAAAACGGGACTGTTTTGGGATAAATGCTAACGGGACGATTTATGAACTAAAATAAGTTAAGGTCTTTATATAGGGGTGTAATGAGATTCATATAGCGTATGTATGGGGTTAAGTTGTAGGATAAGGTTAAATATCCATCATAGATTGCTGAGCCATTTTGGTATGTGGTTCATGTCTTGATTGTATACGTTTGTGTGTTTAGATTTGTGCTAGAGCACGGGTACTTGGAGAAGCTTGTTTAGGTGACTTTCATAGTCCCATATCTTTTGATGTATTGATTTCTAGATGGGATGGAAGAGACATTGTATGGTTTTGTAACTAATGCTGTGAATATTTTTATGGTTTGTGATGGATTTGTGTGTACATTTATGTGATTAACCGCTATTTGATTCTTGATTGTTATTGTGGTTTGACTTGGTACCAAGGGATGTTGACAAGGCGGGGCCTTGGGATTGGTTCATAGGTGTATGGGCGCCTATGGGACCATGGTTATTGGTAAGGCTTGGAGCCTTGGAATTGTGGTTATTGGTAAGGCTTGGAGCCTTGGATTTGTGGTGATTGGTTAATCTTAAATGATAGTTGTTAATACGTAATTGTAGCACATTGTCCATATGTTCTTTTGTTAATGGTTGTTATTCACAGGTTATAACTGATTTGGCGTTGGAGTCTAAACCTATGACTCTCACCAACATTATGTTGACGTGTTTTAGTGTCTATTTCAGGTGAGAATGTGGTTAAGCGTGAGAATAGGAGTGGCTAGCTGGAAGGCTTAGGATTGCATTTGGAGGAACCCCATTTCCTCTTAGTCTTTATTTATGTTTGAATAAGTGATACTTTGTAGACACCTATATGTTTGTTATTTGTTAATTGTATGTCTTTGATAAGAGGTAGACCTGCTACCTACTTACCTAAACGCCTGCATTGTTTGAGATATCTTCATGACATTGTGTCACCATTTATGATATTTCCATTTCATTTAGTTATCTCTATAGACATGCTATTGTTGTGATGATATCCATACGTCGCGCCCCATTTTCCGCCATGGTGGGGTGTGACATAATGGTATCAGAGACAATGGTTATAAAGAATTAGGTTGCCTAGTCTAGTCTATAGCTTAAGGTCCCTGCATATAGGCGTCAAAGGATTACGTGTGGTCTTGATTGTATTATCTTAAATTTTATTTTTTATGAATTTTGACTAGTATGAGTTGAACTGTAGTTTCCCATACTTAGTCACCTGTTAATTTCTGTTTTGCTTTTGATATATAAACTACTTTCACCATAGTAAGTTATTTGGTGTAGCTAATGTATAGTATTTTTCTTTTGATGTTTAAGTCATGTTCCCTAAGAATCATGTGGTGATTCGAGTTACTAGGAGTAGGTGGATAGGAAGGATCTTAAGTTGTTTCCACTCTTATGGGCGACATGACTTATAACTGATTATGATGTTGTGTTGGAGTTTGTCTATGCTGTTTTAGCTAGACTATGGATTTATGTATTCCAAGAGTTTGACTATATTATTTTAATAGACGGAATTTTGGACCTTATTTTTTATGTGGTTATGAGCTTATGTGAGTAGATTGATTTATGTGTTTTATGTTGTATTGATTCTTATAAGTGTCATCATAGGAGAGATTGCATTGAAGAAAGGGTAATTGTATAAGTATGGTGGCCAACATAGTTATACAAGTACCACAACTTTAATGAGTTATCAAGTATGATTGCATGAAAGAGGGTTAGTACATGCTTGTATATGATGAGATGTAGATTTTTGGGTATATGTATAATATATGGGTTTATGTAACGGCTGTCTACCATATGGCTATTTTTTAGTGTGTTATATGTTTTGGGTTATACTCATGTTGTTTGATTATGGGGTCACACGATATGGACTGGTTTTAGTGATAGGTTTTATGCCTTGTTGTAAGATGGTGATTACTCGTATGGAAAAACGAGTGTATGACGCGATTGATTGACCTGACATGTATGGTAACGAGTATGTTTTGGGTGATTTAATTGGTATATATATGCGGATGTATATATACTAGTATGTGTTAAGTTATGATATATGGTCATTTAATAGTTATTATAACTTGAACGTACCTTGTGTTTGCTCGTGTTTTATGGTGCTGGAGTTTGATGGGGTTCCAACGACGTTTTGAGTCTTTTGATGTCTGTCTACATTTGGGTATGTATTTTAATTAATGAGAACTACTAAATTTTCTTGCAAGTAAGTCTGGCTAATTATAGGTAAACGATTTTGAAAATAATTTGTAAGTGTATGGTATGATATCGTGCATTATATATCTTTTATATAAGTTTGTGGTAGTAAGTTATAAAAAAAAATTTGTCTTGAAAATAATTGGATTAGTTTTCTAGGTAACATGTGATAATACATTTTAAAGGGTGAAGAAATGTTACAATGATTTTCTTAAGTGGAGTTAAAATTTAAGAAGTATTTAACTAGACGGAAAGAGTAAAAGGGAGATTTTATTATAGTAATGATAATAATAACACCACACCTTGTAAACTTGTAATTGTTTAGTTATAACCAGCCTAAATGGATTATATAAAATAATAATAATAATAATAATAATATAGATTAAAATGAAAGAAAAAAAACACTATATTTTATAAACATGTATTGGTTTCATAATAACAAGGGAAATAAGTTTAATATGGGTAAACAAGATAATGGTTAGAAAAAGATTGTAGCATACCAACTAGTTGATATCCTTGATAAATTAATAAATATAAAAGATGAGTTTATGGTTAAAAATGAGTATGATTGATTTTAGTAGTATTGAAGTTTGGTTCTTATGAGAAGTAACTAATTGGGACAAAAGCTTAAAACTTTCTAAGGTATCGGAATTTGGTAATACTAATCATGACGAGTCTAATTTTTCATTGTTGGCACACTCCATTGATATTTCGGATTACATTGTTTTGTTTTGAGTTGTTTTCGCCAGGGTTCGTTTTACCCTATATTTTATTTTGGGACACGATTGTTTGGAATTCTTTTGGTACACGTCATGATTTAGTTATGCGGTTGTGGAAACGTTAGGATGAGAGGATAGAGTTGGGTAGTATTACTTATGGTTAGATATTAGAATGGAGAGATGTGTTTTGGTTTAAAGGTTGTATTGAAGGAATGATTAAGATTTATGGAGTTTTGAAACTTAGATTGGTTACGGGAATAAGGGAGTAAGTATAGTTAGTTGACTGGTCGTGGGAACGAGATGTCATGCTATGAGAAGTTGGTTGAAGTACCATTAGGAGATTGATGAAAGTACTAGCGGATGTGAGGGTAGAGTAGAAAGTTTCTACCAATGGAAAGATTGGGCAAATAACACGCAAGGAAATTGGTATAGTTATGGAGGCAAGGTAGTAGTAGAGACGTGAAGAATAACATGGATGTGAAAGAATGATTGGTAAGAAGCTGATTAATGGTGAAGTACAACAAGTAAGGAAGAGTGAGACATTGAGGGGTTGAAGTACCTTTAGAAATATTGTGGTAGATGGGTTGAAGTTAGAGGCTACTGGGTAGTGTGAAGTTCCTAGGTAACATCATAGAGACGAGAAGGAGTGCGTGAAGAGCTACATCGTGAATCAAGGAGCTGAAAGGACTATGTGTCGCCTGCTAGAAGGAAGCAAGAGATTTCAAAGGAGTCACAGAAGTTGCAAGGACTAGAAAGGTGACAAGCACTATGATGGGAATCTCCGTATGGTTTGTGACGAAGAAGGACAGATCGAGTACCGGAGTGGAGTTACAAAGAGCTAAACTAGTGGATCGTGATGAATCGAATACATAACATGGGAGATTAAGAACTCGTGGAGGTAACAAGGGGAGTCGGGTGACTACGCGGATAGAATTTTTGTGGCAATCAATATCGAGGGATGAGTAGTGAAGCTGATTTGAATAAGTTCATGGAGAAGCGATTAGAGAGTCGGTTTTGTGAAGGTGTTATGAAAGATCTTTGGAAGAGACAGTTATACATTATCCAATGCACTAGCGATTTCATAGAATTGATGAATGAAGTATGGAATTTTTGTTGGACGGGATAGTGTAGGAATTAGGGAGAACCATGGAAGGAGAGAACCAAGTATTCCTAGAAGATGATGATTAAAAGTACCTCATGTTAGGTGCAAGATCAAAATACAAGTAGCTGCGTGTTAAAAAAACACACACACTAAGGTTAGAAAAAACCCTAATTTCTCTCTACATGGTGATTTCCGGTCTCCCTCCCTTAATTCCGATCTAATCATTGCCTCTTTTTTCGTGCATTCATTTAATCTTATTGATCTTTGTTGTCTCTAATCTTAACTTCTTCCTACGTTTTTCTTTTGGCTTGACGATTTCTATGGTTTGTTATTTGATGATCTTTGATCGTCTTTTATCAGATCTGTGTTTCGTTTACCAATAGTTAATTGTAGGTGGTTTGTTGGTTAGGATTGCTAGGATTTTTTATGTTTTTTTGAGTGACGACTGATTAGGGTTTTGATCTGTTGGGTTTTGTTAGGGCTGCTGGTTATATTATCCAAAATACTCGTTTGATCCTAGGTTGGTTATCATGGTGTGTGTCGTTTTCTGATAGTAATCATTAGTGTTTATTCCATTGTTGGCAGATTGGAGGTAGAGTATTATTTAGGGTTTGTAGGATTTCTAGGGTTTGGCTGGTATGGAGACGGGATGCATTGGCTGCGCGAATGAAACGGTTAAAAGAAGCTGGTGCGAGGACTGGTGGTGCTCCACAGAGACGTGAGGTTCTTAGGGTTATTCGTGGACCAAATCTGGTGGCTAAGGAAGACGAAGAGGTTGATTCTTCACGGGCTGACTTGGAGAGTGATCTGAAGACGAGTTTACCTCAAGATGAGGGCTGCGTGAATCCTGTGCATATAGAACAACCGAGTTCTATGGCATCGCAAGATGGTGGGTTAGGGGTTGGGGTAACGTCCTCTAAGGCTGGTAACCATAATGATAGTCCGAATACTCTACATGGTTTTGCTGAGTTGTTTAATGTCCCGAAATCTCCAAGTATGAAAAGAGTTGTAAAGGTCTCTCATATTACTGAATTTGAGAATGTCAATGGGGCTGATGTGGCAATACCTAAGGTTGCGGTTGACGAGGTGAAATCTCATTTCATTAATACGTTGTATGGATATTTTCTTGGCAAGAGAATAGCTTTTATATTAGTGGAAAGGTATGTTATGAATACTTGGGCTAAGTATGGCATTGAGCGGGTGATTGTTCGCAATGGCTTTTATTTATTTAAATTTAAAACTAAGGAGGGGATGGAACAAGTGCTTGAAAGTGGTCCGTGGTTGATAAGGTTAGTCCCTATTATTCTTAATGTTGGGAAGCCTAACTCAAAATTAGTTAAGGAGGAGGTAACATCTGTCCCAATATGGATTAAGCTCCATAATATTCCTATCGCTGCCTATTCAGAAGTAGGTCTTAGTATCATTACTTCTAAACTGGGTAAGCCAGATATGTTGGATAGTTATACGTGTGATATGTGTATTAATCCTTGGGGTCGTAGTACATATGCTCGTGCTCTTGTGGAGATCTCCTCAGATCGGGTCCTTGTGGACTCGCTAGTGGTTACTATTCCTTTAGATGATGAAGTTGGGCATTCTATGGAGAAAATTGAGGTGGAATATGAATGGCAACCCCCACATTGTATGGAATGTAAAATTTTCGGCCATTCGGGTGTTCAGTGTCCGAAACGTCCAAAACCGATTCCTAAGACTACTGGAGCATGTGCAGGTCCGTCTGTTCGGAATGAGGAATTTATTGAGGTAATAAATAGGAAAAACAAAGGAAAACAGACGCAGCAACAGTGGAAACCAAAGCCGGTGGCTGGGTTAAGGCTCACGAAGCCTAAAGTGTCTTATTATCGAGGAGCAACAAAAGGTACAGAGAAAAAGCAGACTACCAAGCCTAATGTCACTAATATTGCCTCTACGTCTACTTCTAATGTATTTGATTTCTTAAGTTCCATTGAGGAAGATGATTATGTGGCGTGTGAGCAGAGAAAGAAGAGTACTAAGGAGTCGTTAGGCTGTAATGTAGCATCTACCTCTACATTTGGGGAAGATGATTATATGGCTCCAGAACAGGGAAAGAAACAGACTAATGGATATATTAATGAAGATGATGATATGTTTGATCCTAATGATAGCTATGCTGATAAATATGATTTTAGTCTTACTAATAAGAATAGGAAGTAGCTAGTTTAGTTGATCGTAAGATAGGCATGTCTATCTTATGCAGGTGATTGGTTTTAGCTAGTTTATAGCTTGTTTTTTGCCCATGTAACGGGATGTGATAAGGGATTCACCCTTATCCTTTTGTACTTCAATGTTTCTTTGGCGTAATATATCTTTTACCGGGGACAGTCCCCTTTACCCAAAAAAAGATCAAAATAGAAGTATGAGATTTGAATAAGAATTTAAAATATGGCTTAGTTTAGATAAATGGAAACTAATATGGGTATAAGATGAGAGTGTGATCCGCATGGGATCACATAAAACTCTAGTCTATCCCTATTAGGCCGGGGTAGGAGAACTGATTGTGAGGAAAAACAAGTGAAGCTACTTGGAAAAAATTTGAGGTATAGATGACTTGAAAGACGGGAAGCATAACATCGTGATGTATGTCATAAGCTGAGGAAGAAGTAGGAAGTGTGGATAGATGCGAATGATGAATGAAAGGTAAAACTTTGGTATAGCCTAATGAGTAGACTAAGGCACTAAGCACGCTAATATTGTTGTAGTGTGGAAAGGAAATGGTACTGACCTATATTGTTTGATTGGAAGGCTTAGTATCGACAATCGAATGGTTGAGGAGTTATAGATTTGATGTGTCATGAGAGACGAAGGGCTTGGTCTAACTGAGACAAGATGAGGAGCACTATGACCTTGAAGGTAAGACATTGTGTAGGTATAAAGGAAGTGTTGATGTTTCATAGTCTTTGTTAACAAGTTGCATGTAGCTTGAGGTTAATGTGGTATCTCAGCCACATTCCTTTGTATTTAAACGCTTTTTTGGTTAATATATTTACCGGTGTAACCATTACCAAAAAAAATATAAAGGAAGTGTTGAGTATCAGGGAAAAAAATCTTTCATGGAGAAAAGTGAGAAAGAAGTGTATAGGTGCTACTAATGATCTATCCAAATTTTATGGAAGTAGTTGTAGCATGGGTTTGGATGGCAGTTGATAGACTAACTGAGATAACCGTTCTTTTGGTGATGTGTATAGATCATAAGTTGATTTGGATTGGAAGAGCCTCGTTGTGATAAACTAATCAATATGTGAAATATCGTCATAGGTCACTTGTGTAAGGAAATTAGAATTTTTAAGTAGTTTGCGGTATGGACTAAAGGGAGTTGATGAAAATGATTGGATATGAGTATATCCAACTAATTAGAAAATGATGGACGAAGTGGGAAATTGATACAAGTATAGGAGTCGTGTTGAGAGCTTGGTGAATGATTTAGAGGGATGTGGGAAACTCGTTAGCGATGTCTGAGTTTTCATATAATGATAGTTATCATACAGGAAGTCGATGAATGCCATTTGAGGCATTATATGGAAGGATAGGGTGAGTTGTCCTTATGGTGGACTAAAATTCATGAGAGAGACTACTAATGTGGAAATGATGTTTGTGGAAAGGACAAGATTAACAAGATATGATATGTTGAAAAAGAGGAAATCATTGGAGTTTAGTGACAAAGTTATGTAGGAAGTTTCACCCATAGTAACGAGTGGTATGTTTTGGTAAAAAGGGAAAAGTTGATGTCAAGTTTTGTAGGTCCATTTATGATCTTCGGAAAGATCGGACCAGTAGCTTACGGGTATCGAATTATCTGGGGAATTAAGTGGTGTACATGATATATTTCATGCATTAAGATTTGGGAAATGTGGTTTGAGAATGCATATTTGCATATACGGTTATTCGGGATTTGTGATAATTAGAGTCTTTGATTTTCAAAGAGTCATTGTAAGATTTATGGACTATGAGGTCAAGAGTTTGAGAATGAAGTTAAATAATTTTGGTTAATATATCTAGTAAATTGAGTCATGAACTAAAGTTCATGTGGAAATGAGAGGAGTTCTTTTAGAACAAGTATCCTCATGTGATTTGTTGATTGATGTGACTGATCCTAAGGAGTAAATCTCGGGACGATATTTCTATTAGGAGGGAGTGATGTGACAACCACGGTTTTGAGGTTCGTCAATTAGTTTTATTTTGTCATATTTCGTGGAATTACGTGTCTTTATGTGTTTATGAGTTATGTGGTGTTAATAGAGTGTGGTTTGGACATCGTTTTCGGGTACGGGGTACCATGTGAGTGAAACGATGTGTGATTGTTTCATATTCATGAGCTCACATAGTAGTGACTATGAAATATGATGGTGTTATTTAGTGGTTTTACGTATACATATATGTATTATAAAAAATCGTATTTTTACGATTTAGGGTTGTGCATTTAGGGGTCTCGGATGAGCTATTTAGTCACGGGAATAATTTACAGGATGGTTTTAAGTCATTTAGGACATAATTATATAGTTTATTTCATATTCTAAGAGTTTTTATAAAACTGTATGTTTTTACGTCTTTTACGGTATATGCGTAAATTTGACTAGTTTGACGGTTTTGAGGTTTTGGAGGTTTTGGAGGTTTTTGGAGCTGAAATAAATTAAGGTAAATTAAGGTAATATTATTAATACATTAATTAATAATAAAAATAAAATAACAATAAAAAATAATAAAGGGGGTCGGTTAGGACGACACAAGAAAGAAAGAAGGAAAAGCCCAAAACAGGCCCAAAGGACTTGTAATGGGATTAGGGGGCCTTTAGGACTTAACCAAACCCAACCCATAATCTAAATAATCAGATTTTTAACCTCCATAACAGATACTAGCCGAAATGAAACAATGGTGGCCAATTAGGGTTTCAAAAATAAAGATCTTTCATAGATTTCTAAGGTAAAACCTTCAAAACCCTTGTTCTATTAATGATTTTAATCAATTTAATTATGTAATTGATCTTATTATGGATTAGGGTTCGTGAGTTTTCTGAGATTAGTGAGATTAGGGTTCATATGAATTGATTACTTTGGTTATTATGAAGATTACTGATCGTAATTAGGGTTTAATCATGTTTAAATTCGTTTTTAAAAACTGAGAAGAATTTTTGGTCCATTGTTTTGATCATATCTAGAGTTCTACAAACTTTTAAATTTCTAATCTTATGTCCCTGGAAAGGTAATTGAATTAGCTTTCAAATGAAAGAAACTAGAACAAAATTGGTTGTAGGGAAGTGGGTCAAAAACAAGTTACATCAGTCGGGTGTCAAAACAGTTTTTGGATCAGCCTGTTTTCATTTTATATTTTGAATTGTTTGGGGTACTTAGGGTTATAATTGGAGCTTCAAATGAACATGAGATTTAGATTATATATTAAATAAAAGATCTGGAGAAGGGATAAGCAAATGGGATAGGGTAAGACCCTCTGGTCATAACAAACTTTTCATATGTTCAAAATCAGTAAATTCGAGATAGGTAAAAGTATATATATATATATATATATATATATATATATATATATATATATATATATATATATATATATATATATATATATATATATATATATATATATATATATATATATATATATATATATATATATATATATATATATATATATATATATATATATATATATATATATATATATATATATATATATATATATATATATATATATATGGAGGCCTTAACAGTAGCTTTAAGGTTGAGGCCAAAGGGGATAGTTATCTAACACATGTAAGGGAATAGGGTTTCTTTCATAGGTCATGTTATTTTTGTTAAGTGGGTGTTCGACCAATAGTTTGAAGTATTAAAAATGGGACTGTTTTGGGTTAAATGCTAACGGGACGAGTTATGAACTAAACTAAGTTAAGGGTTTTATATAGGGGTGTAATGAGATTCATATGGCGTAAATATGGGGTTAAGTTGTAGGATAAGGTTAGATATCCATCATAGATTGCTGAGCCATTTTGGTATGTGGTTCATGTCTTGATTGTATACGTTTGTGTGTTTAGATTTGTGATAGAGTGCGGGTACTTGGAGAAGATTGTTCGGTGAGTTTCATAGTCCCATATCTTTTGATGTATTGATTTCCAGATGGGATGGAAGAGACATTGTATGGTTTTGTAACTAATGCTTTGAATATTTTTATGGTTTGTGATGGATTTGTGTGTACATTTATGTGATTAACCGCTATATGATTCTTGATTGTTATTGTGGTTTAACTTGGTACCAAGGGATGTTGACAAGGCGGGGCCTTGGGATTGGTTCATAGCTGTATGGGCGCCTATGGGACCATGGTTATTGGTAAGGCTTGGAGACTTGGAATTGTGGTTATTGGTAAGGCTTGGAGCCTTGGATTTGTGGTGATTGGTTAATCTTGAATTCTAGTTGTTAATACATAATTGTAGCACGTTGTCCATATGTTCTTTTGTTAATGGTTGTTATTCAAAGCTTATAACTGATTTGGCGTTGGAGTCTAAACCTATGACTCTCACCAACATTATGTTGACGTGTTTTAGTGTCTCTTTCAGGTGAGAATGTGGTTAAGTGTGAGAATAGGAGTGGCTAGATGGAAGGCTTAGGATTGCATTTGGAGGAACCCCCTTTCCTCTTAGTCTTTATTTATGTTTGAATAAGTGATACTTTGTAGACACCTATATGTTTGTTATTTGTTAATTGTATGTCTTTGATAAGAGGTAGACCTGCTACCTACTTACCTAGACGCCTGCATTGTTTGAGATATCTTCATGACATTGTGTCACCATTTATGATATTACCATTTCATTTAGTTATCTCTATAGACACGCTATTGTTGTGATGATATCCATACGTCGGGCCCCATATTCCGCCATGGTGGGGTGTGACACCAGCTTTCTTGGATCCATCGCTTATGCCACGTGTCTTGATTTGATTGGCTAGCTGCCTGCTCTTGGATCACTAGCCCATAATTGCTCCTGCTACACGCCTGCAACCCACTGTCCTCGTACTGACGCGTGCCAGGTGCCACGTGGGACGCTCTCATTGGTCAGCCGCCTGACGCGTCTGCCACCTCTTAAACCTCGTACTGATGTGGCGGCGCCGCCGCCACGTGTCACCTTCTGGTTGGCCGCCGCAACTGCCACCTCGTACCTGCATTAATAACAGAATATCAGTGCCACGTGGCGCTGGCATTGGCTAGCCGCCACTACGTGGTTGTTGACGTCATGATGACCTCAGCCGATCAACGGTTTGGTCAACGGATCGGGTCGGGTCTAGATTGGGTCCGGTTTAGTTCGGGTCAAGTCTGGTTTGGGTTTGGATCGGGTCGGGTTGCCACGTGGACCGCTAAGGTGGTGCCACATGGCACTGGGTTAATAATCCCAGCCAAAGATCTCGCCAAGACTCGAAACCGGGGCTCCTAACTCAAACCTTAAGCAACAAAGGTATGCCAGCTGAGCTGGGCATACCTTTGATTATAATAGTGCAAAATTAATATTTAACCCCTATCGTGTTGATGACCTGGCAGCTATAATGAACCCCCTAATTTAGCTAATTAATATTAATAATAATAATACTAATAATAATAATAATAATAAATAAATAAATAAGTAAAAGATTTTCATTAAAAAAATAATAATAATAATAATGATAATAATAATTGGCTCTAAGGTAAAGACGCATGTTTGGACGTGACATGCATCTCTCCTTTTGCTGGCACAGGGGCGACAACCTGGGCTCCTAAGGTAGCCTTGCAGAATGCTGTGGAGAAGAAAAACAAAAAGTATGCGTCAATATGTGAGAACAACGGATACAAGTTTGTACCATTTGCTTTTTCGACTTTCGGGGAATTCGATGTGAAGGCTTTGGACACTCTTTCACGTATTAAGTCGATTTCCATTAGCCACTCAAATAATGTTAAGAGTGGTACTTTTATCTTTCATAGAGTTAGTTTTTGTATTAAGAAAGGGGTGGGAGCGCAATTAGTGTCTAGACTGCCATCCAACTTTGTGTAACGTTTCTATATAATAATAATATTATTATTAAAAAAATAAGAATAATAATATTATTATTATTATTATTATTATTTATTTTAATTTTTTTATTATAAATAAAATAAAAAAAATAAAAAAATAAAAATAAAAATAATATTAATAAAAATAATACGAACATTATTTAATTTTTTATATAAAACTTTATTTTATTTTTATTTTTATTTATTTCGAAAATATAATTTTTATTTATATTATTTATTTATTAAAAACTTATTTATATAATTTAAAAACTAATTAAACTTAAAAAAATTAATAGAGAACAAACCGTGAGGAGTTACGATGCGGGGTCGGAACCGTTGGCTTCGTAATTTCGTGCTCTTTCCATAGTCATGCTCATTTTGCCGTTTCTTGACCTTGTCTTTTGTCATTTTCATCAATAAATGACCATAAAATCTCGTGTTTTCTTTCATTTTGATATTTTGTACCTATTTTACAACAAAAACACAAACCACGCATAATTCCGACATTTATGATATTAATTACACGTTTTGGTCTAGTTTTACATTGTTTTAAGTAGAAAAAGGATAAGTGTTTACGCACTTATTAAATCCCCTACACTTGACCATTGCAATGTCCCAATGCAATGCATTAAATTAAGGCAAAAGTTTACATTTTTGTCATAATAAATCGATCTTGGCCTTTATTATGATCTACTACAAAAAGAAATTAAACTACGATACAAAAATAAAAACTTTATTGAAAAAACAAAAGATATAACAATTTCCATTTATTTATTTACTTGAAATTATTTAATGGAAATAACTCGTAAAGAAATCTTTTTTTGGTAAAAGGGTAACAATGACCCCGGTAAATAGAACCAAAAGCATTGAAGTACAAGGAATGTGGCTGAAATACCACATTAACCGCAAGCTACAGGCAGCTTGTTAAACAAAATGTTTATGACAGGCCATAAACATTAACTAGTATAGAATACTGGAAATATATAAACTAGACAAAAACCAAGACGATAATATAAAGTTACGAGGAAAATAATAAAATATCAACATGGGATCAGCCAGATGGAGTGCTTGCCTCAATATTAGTGTTGAGAAGATTCACCGATTCATCAAAGACTACCTCGGCTACTTCCTCCTCCTCATTATCTTCCTCGCTTACTTGAACCCCTTCGTCAATACCTGGTATGGACAAAGATGAAAATTTATTAGATGTAGAAACACTGCTCATTTGAGCTTTACCCTTGTTCGGACCATTTGGATTGCTAGACTGTTGCGACTGACCAGATTTTGTATTCAACTTTCTACTATTATCACCACTCGTACTTGTAGTATCCAAGTGAGTTTTTGGACGAAAAACAACCATCTTACCTGTTTGGAAACCCTTGCTCAATGGACCACTTCTCGGAATTTGATTCCCTAAATTACCTTTGTACTTCTTCCTCTTGCTTTGCACTTGTTGGAATCCATCATTATCAACATGATTTGTCACATTTTCAACCGTTTTAGGTTTAACATTTTTCGGACAAGAATCAAAGGAATGACCAAAAATATTACAAGTATGACATCTAGGCGGTTTCCATTCGTATTCAACACGAATTAATTCCTTAGTACAACAAGAGCCTTCAAGATCAGGGACACCAATAGTAATGTTATCTACAAACTCCGAATCAGCATTCATCTCAATAAGACAACGAGCAAAACTACAACGACCCCAAGACTCTTTGCACATATTATCAGTATAATTATCCATCATAATAAGCTTACCAAGAAACGAAGCAATTAAACTAATACCTTCCTCTTCAAATACCTGTAGCGGGACATCATGAAGCTTGACCCATACCGGAATACGAGTTAGTTCCTCCTTTAGAAGATTCGTTTTCATAGTCCATTTCTTAAGAAAAATTGGTGAATTACGAACCATCCACGGACCACCTTCCAGAACCGCATTAAGACCCTCACTAGACCCAAATTGAAAAAAGTAAAAACCTTTCTCATTCATCATGATATGCTTAAGATCATGTTTAGCCCAGTTGTTCTTAGCAAAATACTCAACCACAGGAAATGCAAACCTTTTACCAAGAAAGTAACCATATAAAGTGTTGTGGTAGCGAGTATTTACTTTTTCAACGACCTTCCTAGGAATAGAGATATTAACCCCTTCACAAACATTTTCATAATTAAACGAAGAAGAAATTGCATTAATACCTCCATTAGTAGACGTAACCATATCAACTTCAAATTTGCAAAGTAACTCCAGAATTTCTTTAGCACGGTCAAGTGAGATCAATTCCCACAAAGGATGTTTCTTCATTCTTAATTCATGCATAAATTCACCCGCATCACCAACCGTGCGAATCGTTACACCAAATAATTTCAAAACCTCATGTAGATTACACGGTTGCATACTATTAATGGTTGCAGCCTTAGCTGCAAAGTCCAAAGCTACATCACAAGAAGAGGAAACATTAGTAATAGGGTCATCTGTTTCCTTAGCCATTTGTGCAGAGTGCACACTCGAACCACCTGAACTTAGTGAAGAAGTTCTACTAGTTAGATTCTTATGGCGTTCACACAAAACTTCATAATAAAGCATAGTGGTCTCCTTAGGTAAAGTAGACCATTTAGGAAATTTGTTTGCCTTAACACCATTTGCAAACACTTCAATTTCACGCACAGTATTCAAAGGAACAGAAAACAAATTAGATATCTCCTCTAACATTACTAAAACCTTAAGATTAGACACTTTAATCACATCATTCCAACCTGTAAACAATGGCTTATCACTTTCATTGCTTGAATCCATGTTCATACTTACCAATAAACAATCAATACGGAACCCTTAACAAAGTGCTATACTGATCGCAAGCTTGGCCCCTTGAATATGGCTATAATAAACGAACGTGAGAATCAATGGTAGCCGACCACTTAATATTAAACTAATGTCAATGAAAGTGAGAATCTTAAACTAATGTCAGCCGACACATCAAAGTCAGCCGACCAAACCTAACTTGCGATGACAATTAATTCCAAGCGCACCCTACCACAATTAATTCCAGAAAACCCAAACCTAACTTGCAATGACACAATTTAAATAGATATCGACCCTAAAAACAATGAATGCCGACACAATAAAAACAAAAAGAAAACACTTTTTGCCAGTAACTACGTGAGTCCACAATATAAATAGATGACAAACCGACCAATAAGCAACAAATCTCAACTGATTAAGACCAAAACAAATGCAAAGTAGATGACGGCAGAAAAATAATTGAAAAACCAATTTAATTCACCCTAAAACCAATCAACCAAATAAGGACTTTGTTAACTCAAGAATAATCAATGATTAATCGAGAAAACAACATCATTATAAGGTATTCGGATTAAAGGAAAAAGAAAACCGGGTTTTGAGAAGAAGGGATTTTTCTGGCAACTCGTAAAGAAATCCAAGACTTAAATTAGGGATTTTGGTGTCATGAATATTTATCATCCTCAATTTTCACGTTCTCCATACCAAGCGTAAAAATGAGATCATTGCTATTATAAGTTAGTAAAACAAACAATCACTTATGTGGTTTAATTATTCACTTAGACCCCCTTATTCCTACGGTGTATCTCTTGTATTTTATTTTTGTATTGAATGATCAGCGGATGCATTTTTTACTTATTTCGATAATTTATTAAGGCCGAAAATAAAGTAGGACGATTAAATCAATAGTTAGCTAAAGGACAAAATCTTTTAAAACGGCTTCTAGAAATCTCATAAAGTTCATATCTTGGCATAACTCGTTTCACGGTTTGAGACCTTTCTCGGACCGATATTTGGCATATACTTCAAACTTCAAATCTTGAGAGACGATCTTGAAATTATGGTCTTCTCTTCATTTTGGTGCCTTGTTAGGGTCTTTTGGGATAGACTTCTCCATGATCTTTATGGGAGTAATTGCTTCTCGTCGTGTGTCTTGATCCTTCATATTCATTTGGATTAATGATCTTCACATCCTCTTAGGTTCTTTAGCAAAAAGAATGAGTCCTTATGCCTTGTGAGGGCCTTTTTCGACTCGGATATCCTCATGCCTTATTAGGGCCTTTTTGGATACACCAATATTCGCGTCCCGCTTCAATAAGTTATGCCTTGGCTATGAACTCTAATTAATCCCGAGCCACTTTTAAACGATTTTGGGCTAGAAGCTAAGTAATTTTTCAAATCGTACGACCTTATTTATTACAATTATTTATTGACAAGTGTTGAGAGAAAAATCTTTAGTTAACTCACATAAGTTCATGAAAGAATACAAAACTTATAATTGACTCTATCATTTCTCGTTCTCCACAATTTAAGATATCAAGGAATGAGACTCGTGGATGCTTAGCCTAATAAATCAATTAAGGTCCATATGGTTAAGGATACTAGCTAGAGTAAACTCAAATAAGTAAACTCGGGTTGAGTCAAAATATTCACGACGGGCCTAATATATCAAAGACGTCTAAACTCGTTAAAAACATTTTATTTATTTATTGACTTTATTCATGAAATGGAATATATACATATGATGGTGATGACAAAAGGAAAGAAGATAAAAGAAAATAAATGGAAAAATACTACTAGGCCAAAATGGATATAAAAAATTGAAGAACGTCGAAAAATATTAATTTTCTGGTTATAATGAGGACATATTAATGGAAAAACCCACTTTACTTCTGTAGAAGTCTCCCCTACACTTAAGATAAACATTTTCCTCAATGTTTAAGCATGTGGAAGCAAACTCCCCTACCCTTAGGACATTGAGTACGTTGTTTAAATCGAGCTAAGGAAGAGACGACTAAAGTGATTATATTTATTCAACTTATTTATATACAAGTATGAACCACAATAGCAAAAACAAATCAAAGATAATCGGGTACACCGGAACACGGGATCACGGTTGTTCTCAAAAGACACCAAAAGTGGATCTTGATAGCACAAATCCCTACAAAACAACACATCACAAATAACCTACATGGCTCCCCCTACACTTATTGGTGGAAAAGGTGAAAAGGTGGAAAAAGGTGGAAAAAGGTATAAATCTAACCTAGTTAAACGATGCTTGATTTTATTACTAGACTCTCTAGCTCGAGTCGATTCCCCGAATATCATCGTTCAAATGGGAAATCATGGAAAAGTCGAGATTTACAAGGGAGGTAAATCTATCCATGATAAAAGGTGAAATAACATCTCATATAAGGAAAACTCCATAAAAATCCACTAGGGTCAAATAAATGATTTCCATCCCTAAAGGAAATAGACCCCATGGTAGAAATAGCAAACAAGTATAAGAAAGATAGGTTTCCTTTAAGCAAAAGTTTCTCATAGTTAAAGGTAGACATCGGGGGTTAAAAAGTAGGTATCAAAACACTAATAGTCGGAACCCTCGGGTCTATGTTCTCTTTATCATTATAAATGGGTGGGTTGGGAGGGAGAGAAGGTAAAGTATCATCGTGTAATAAATCCTTTAGAAAAAGTGTATCTTCCTCCGTATCAAAATACCTGGATATGTACTCCACGCGTGTATCAATATCAAGAAACTCATCGATCTCGGGAATGAGAAAACCATCATCATAACTAAAAGTGATATGTGGAAGAAAATCGATGGTAGAATCAAAAGTAATTGGTGAAGAAGCAAATGTGAATTTGTCAAAGTGATACCGGTCAGAAGAAGGCAACTCCCCTGCTTAAGAAGGGTTTCTTGAATAACAAAGCCTCGAGTTTTGTTGCTAAGCCTAATAATACGGAGAAGAGTTCTCAAAACTCTTTTAGTGCTCTTTGGGATAAGATAGATGATGGCACCGATTGGGAAGATGGTTCTAATATCAAGGAAGATGTGGTTAATGCTAGTGATAGTGAGGTTGAAGAAGTCATATCGATTGATGATCGGCATGGTGCTCGTCAGCCTGATGTTCGTTCTAAGTGTTAGCCTTGATGTCATTTTATTTTCATTGTTCATGCACCTTTAGGTGGTTTTTTCCTATTGGTGTTATTTGTTTTGTAATTGTTTGTAGGATCATATGGCATGTCATATGATTTAGTGGTTGTTCAAGCTTTTGCTTGAGGTTAATGTAGCATTGCAGCTACATTCCATTGTACTTCAACGCTTTTGGGAATATATTTTACCGGGGTCTTGATTCCCCTTTACCCAAAAAAAAAAAAAAAATGTGAATTTGTCAAAATCTGAGTTTTCAAAATCAATATCAATATCAATTTTTAAATCTAAATTTGCCTTCTCATCAATACTATGATCGCAATTAAGCTCATCCGAGAAAACCAATAACACCGGATCATAAAAAGCATCCTCGTGATGGAATTTCTCAACACTCGGGGTATAAAACTCAATACTAAGGAGTAAAGGATGCAAAAAATCATTAGTATCATTAGCATGTTTTTCAAAAGTTGGTTTTGGTAAAATAGAAGAGTCATCCTTATCCAATCCCGAGGAAAAATTTAAAAGTATAGTCGGAATCATAAGATAACTCATCCATAGCCGGATTATAGCTATAAAGAGAACCATCCAAATTAGATTCTTCTAAAGGTTCCTTAAGTAAGATGGTAGCACTCTCTAAGAGTATAGGGTCATCCTCACTAAAAACCAACTCGACAAACTCCTTAGGTGTAGGATCAATTGAAGGAATAGGGTCATCAGTAGGTAGTGTAGGCTCAAGTATAATCTCGGGAATTTCCTCAAAAGGTGAGGAAGGAGGAGAGCTAAATGTATCTGTGGGTGTCAACATCGGAGGTGGAGTAAAACTCATGATAATCTCCGGGCCTTGTCTCTCCTTTATTGGCGGAGAGATGGAAGGGTCCACAGTGGGAACATCACTACTAGTAGTGGTGTTAGCCTCAACATGAGCCCTCAAAGCTTCTAAAAGTTGATATTTAAGACTTTTTTTTCTTCATGAAGGTCATTTATCATCCTCTTTTGTTCCTCAAATATTTCAAATATTTCGTCTATTTGTGAAGGTCGAATTTGAAAATCCCCTTGATTATTATTTTGAAAATTGTTATGATTTTGAAAATCTTCTTCAATTAGAAAGCCTTGATTTTGAAAATCCCCATAACACCCTTCATTAATATGTGGTGGGTCGGGAGTCAACTCAACCGTGAGTCGCTTAATAACTACTTCTTCCTCAAAATCCAGAGGTGAAGAGTCACTAGTCACATGAGAAACGGGACTAGAAGAATCATCAAAAATAGGGTCATCTGAATCAACACATGGCTCATCACTAACTCTCGGATACTTCGGTCTTGCTCCATACTTGAGACTTGTTCTCAATAATCATTAAAGCATCACTAGTACTTCGAGAGTATAGATTCCCGCTCGCAGCCGTGTTAAGAGACTCTTGATCGTATTGAGTCAACCCGTTATAAAACGAATCAATCAAATGCAAGGTGGAAAATCCATGATGAGGACAACTACGTACTAAATCCTTAAATCTTTGCCAATCCTCGGTAAACGTTTCATTATCAGACTCTACAAAGTTAGTAATGTCCAACCGATTTTTTCTTGTTTTAGCATAAGGGTAAAACTGATTTAAGAATTTTGACTCAAGATCATCCCATGTAAAAATAGATCGTGGTGGTTCGTTTTCAAGCCAAGTCCGGGCTTGCCCATCAAGGGAAAAAGGAAAAAGGTGTAAATAGATAATGTCTTGTGTCACATTGATGTATTTGACGGTTTTGGCGTATGAGAGAAAATGACGGATATGAGCGTAAGGATCATCGTCCTCAAATCCGTAAAAAGGATGACCGAATATCAACTTAATCACATCTGGATTAAGCTCAAAATAATCACCCTCGATATCCGGTATCACGATCGCACTGTCGAGACATCTATCAGTAGGTACTTTCAACAACTCATAAATCGATCGATTATCCAAAGCCATTTCAAAAGCACGCTACTCGGGATTGGTTTGACTCGTCACGGTATTATTATTCTTCTATGGAGAAGAATATGATACACCAAGCGGTATGTTTGCAAACGCGCGTGTGCGAATGCAAGTAAAGACCGAGGAATAAGGGGATTGCCCTTGATTACTTTGAAAGGGGTTGGTTACCCAATCACGGTTCAATAATTAATATCTACAAAAAGTATCTATATACGTAATACTACTTGGGTGGCACACCACTAGCTATTCTCACCTTCAAAAGAATCACAAGGGAGCGGAGGAACGAGGCGGCGCGAAGCACTTAAGAGCCTTCTCCTTTCGAATGTGAAATACACTCCTTATACCCCCCACACAGTGACTTCTCTCTCTAGATCAAATACTTCGTAGTATTAATCTATTATGCCTTTTTTTATTTGACCAATACACGTGAAAAGCACCAGAACACCACTAATCATGGTGTATTGCAAAGAAATACTCATGGAGATAGATGTATTAAGGGTTCGTATCTACGTATAAGTATTTACATATAGTAGTAAAAAGAAAATATTTCTTTATTTTTTCTATAAAAGAGAATATAATATGTATGTAATGTTGATCCCAAACTTAGATCGATTAGCTTTGTATTAAACGAGATTGAATCAAAATTAATACTTAGAGAAACTTTGTTGTAATGAACAATCCAAGTGTTATGCGGAATTAACACTTAGAATAAAGAACACACAAACAAGTAAACCAAACTTTCACTTTAGATTAATAAACAAACTTGCTTACAATGAAAGTTTACAACTGAATAATGTATATATCGTGTATCAACCCTACGACCTCCTTTTATAACATAAGGAGTCGTGTACAAAGGATTACCTATCAACTATTCTATTTTTTTGGGGTAAAGGGGTCACTCCCCGGTAAAATATATTAGATCCCAAAAAATCCAATGAGTACAATGGAATGTGACTGAGTGCCACATTAAGCTCGAGCTATGCTCGAACAGCCTAAAATGAATGACAACCCATCCATTTTACCTAACAATTACAAAGCCAATAACACTAATAGGAAAAAACCACCTAATAGTGCATAAACAAAAACTACCAACTATCATGGATCACGAAAAATAGAATCAGGCAACTCCCAAAGACGAGCATACTTCTCACTCTCCTTGAACTTCTTAAAATTGCACGACAGAAGCTTTAGCCGAACAACAGATATAATGGATTCAACAATTTGGGTGACTGTGCGCTTACTCTTCTTAAACAACCTCCAATTCCGTTCTTTCCATATAAAGTAAGCTGCTGAAGCTAACACCAATTTGGAAACAATAACAGCAGTCGTCCTTCTTTTAGCATTAGGATTAATATGATCAATCATACCATACACGTCAGGGGCAACGAAACAAAACATGTCCTCCCCTTCACCTGATTCCAAACATTCATTGCAAACAGGCATTGGAAAAAAGGTGTTCACAGGAATCTGCTTGACACTCACATAGAGAGCACACCGATCCTAAGGATGAGGAAGCGTCCCAATGCGAGAGGCGATCCTGCATTTTTAACTTATGTTTAACTATCAACCACAAATTAAAAGCATATCTTTACTTCAAATATTAAACATCATTGTTTGCTTATTCTCCCTTCGCTTGTATATATATTTTGCTTAATAATTATTGGCTTAGCGGTTTAGTCTTGATTATTGGTTTCTAGTCTTTTCTAGTAGCTTCCATGTAATTAAATTGGGAAGACATTAAGGTATCGCCAGCGTCACGGTTTTGAAGTATTGGCAACCCGAATAATCGAAAGCTTCACCTAATAATAAGATTTCAAGTGCTCACCAAAATCAAGCACACAATTTGAAGCTCACAAGGCCGAAAAATCTATATGAAATTGAAAGTGAATTATGCCTTAATCTTTGAAGCTTTAAAGATCCAAAATTCGCTTTTAGCGTGAGGATATACGTCTTTGGCCATAATAAACACCTCATGGCGAGGTTAAATAAAAGGCAAGGCAAGACCGAAGTCATAATAAAAGCTTCATGGTGAAGTTGAATAAAAGATGGAGGTAAACCTATGATAATAAGGCCCATCCGTTAGGGGACGCATAAAAGTCTTGGTAATAAGTCTCATGTTCATAACCGTTATAAAACCGTGTTTATCGATCCTTCTTGTTGACTTAATTTTTTGACATCGTTGTCTATCAGGGGGGGTTATTAATTCGATGGTCTTGGTTACACCGTTATGACTCTATTTTTAGACCTAAATCTCTATCATCGCATAAGTAAAAAATGTATCCTCATGAACATTCAAGAAAAAAATAAAATATAAGAGATACCACTTAGGAAAATGGGAGTATAAGTACGTGATTATGGCATATGAGTAGTGTTAGCATTACAAACTTATAATGACAATGATCTCGTTGCACGCTTGGCATGGAATTGGGGTGAAAATCGAGGACGACGAAATTATTTCTAACGAAGCATTCACGTGTTCTTGTTCTATGAACCTAAACGTCTTATTTTGCGATGAAAATCATACATTATGTCTAAAACGCAAATAGTAGTAGTGTAGCTAGCTTATCATTCAATAAAAGTGCATAAAAATGAATTTTAGAGGTGCTACGATACTATTATTCTAGCATTACGTGAGGGCACGACAATGGTTTAGTATGGGGGAGTGATGAGACTGATTTTATACTTAGTCTCATCGTCCAAAATGTGCTTAAAATGCATTAAATATCATGAAATATGCCAAATATATGCTTGTGTTTGTTACATGTGTATTTTAGGTACGGATATTGAGAAAATGACAAAAAATCACAAGAAACAAGCAAAAACGAACACGGGAAAGGAAGCCACACAATGAACCAAGCCCTAGTGCTGATTTTCCAAGAATAACCCTTGAAGAATTGAAGATTGTACAAGAAGGGTCCTCCAATATTGAAGAATTGACACTTTAAACCCTTGTTTATTCATAACTACAATATTGGTCCTTAAAGTTTGTCAAATTTACAAAAAGGGCCCTCCACTTTGAAGATATGGCAAGAATGATCCCTCATTTATGAAGACTTGTCAATATTAGTCCTCCAAGAAGTCAACAATACAAGTCAAGACCATAAAGTTTGAAGAAAATGGCAAAACAACCCTTCAAGAATCAAGAAATGGGAAGAATTACCCATGAAATTACCTTACAAAACTTTTTGGGGCAAAAGTGTGAAAACCAAAACTTGATTAACAAAGGAAAATCAGTTTTTCCTTGTTAAAACTGAAATGAATGGAAGAAGAAAGAAGAGGGGTTTAATGTGGACAGCCAACAAACTTACCTAGACCAGTGGTGTGTGGACACGTGCCCCACTACCACTTTTCCACCAATCACAAGCCACCTCTCTCCCACATCAGCATTCCACCATGGCCGGTTATAACTAATTTATTAATTAGTTTAATTAGGCGCCTAACACCTAATTTAAAAACTTAAACGGATCGAACACCATGTTCTTAGTTTTCTTCACAAAATTGGGTATTTCTTAATCCCGTGAAATTAACCCACCATATTATCCAGAATTATGATTAGGGTGGTGTTAATCATATCCCAAACCTTAAACACATGCCACCTCACTCCCAAGCTCACATGCTCTATGCCCTGCACACGTTTTGGGGAAGATGCCAAAATAGTGCCAGCCATCCAACGGCCCACATTCAGCTTACTTCCTAAGCACTTTTACGGACCCTTTGATCAAATTCCACACTTTACAGCTCCACAAAACGCCAAGGTTGCATCACAAGAATTCAAGTTTTTCAAAATCTGCAAGGGTACTTTGGGGCTTCTACCAACTAGGGTTTACGTTTTTTATGCTTTCTAGTTCATCATTGTAGCCTATATAAAGGCATAGGGCTGCAACATTAGTCTTTGCTCTTGGTTTTTCCATTGTTCACATTTCTGTAAATCCTTTTTCAATCTTAATGAAAACGTGTTTGAAGTGTTGAAGAAGTGCCAACCTTATTCTATGCTTGTTTATGCTTCATGTTTATGATTTTAAAGTACCAAAACCCGTTTTTAAACCTTGTGCAAGAAATTGCCAAGATTTCCAAAATCTGATATTTTGCAAAGTTCTTTGGTACATCCTTGGAATTTTTGGATTCCAAGTGATTATAGCACCCTGATAAGAAGATTATCAAGGTGTTGTAAGCTTGTGGTTTGGGGATAATCAAGGAGTGGGTACAAAGGTTGCATTAATCAGATTTATTTTTCAATTTTCAGTTTTTAATATTACTCGTTCTAACCTTGTTACTCTTAGCAGCTTTGTGGAAGCTTGTGCCTTGTTAAACTAGGCACATAAGCTCAAAAATTCGTAAGTATGGATGTACATTCATGAGGTTTGATCCTTCTAACCCAAAATCTGATAAAAGTACTTGATTTGTGTGATTTTGTGTTCTGCTGTTATAAGAGGTGTTTTGTGGCTTGAATCTGCTTAATATTGCATGATATTGATGTTATGATGCTAGATTAGGCTTGGGTTAAATTGAATCACACATTTTCTTTGTTAAATCTATGATTAAAAAGTGAAAGGGGTGTTTGGGTTTACTAATTTAAGCTTGCAATTTGATTTTGAGTTATTGTTAAGTGTTGTTTTGTGCTTGTATCTAATAAATACTTGGTTGTGTGCTATTATCTACAAGTTTTTGGCTTTTGAACATCAAATTCTTGATTGTGCTATAACTTGTTGAAATCTGCTTGTTTTGACCTAAGATCTTGGAAACACATAGATTGTATGCATGCTTAGGGCTAACAAGTGATTAAACAAAGTTTATATAACCTGTTAAGAAGATTTGAGGGTTTGAAATTGGATTTGTGTTCAAGTATTTCAGAAAAGTTTGAAATCTGCTTGTTCTTTGTTCATCAGTAACATTTATTCGCTTGAATCTTGTTCTAAACTTTGAATCATTGCATGAAACCAGTTGATTTATGTTCATTTGAATTTATTATAGTTGTTGTGTGCATTTGGTTCAATTTGGTTGGCTTATTCTTGCTAAAACTGCATATTTGTTGAAATTTGCTTATTGTTCATGTTTGTGTGCTATCTGGTGATCTTTTGATTAAACTGTACTAACTGGCTAAAAAGATTTGTGTTTTTGTGATTGTTGTTGACTCCTTATAACCCACTGGTTATAAGGGTTCCTTTGTGTGGCTTGAATCCAACAAAAATCCATATAAGACAAAACGTCAAAATAGTCAAGCAGTGGGAACTACTTTCCCCTGTTTTTTTTTTGGTAAAGGGTTTCCCTGGTAAATATATTAACCAAAAAAGCGTTGAAGTACAAAGGAATGTGGCTAAGATACCACATTAATCGCATGCTACAGGCAGCATGTTAACACGTGATTATGTCATGGCATAAACACAAACTAATCTAGAACTACAATGCAAGTAAACTAGAAAGAAACCAAGATGCAAACATGAAGTCACACATTGTCTTCAGCTTCCACCAACAGCACGAAAGGAGCAAACGATATCCAAATGAGCCTGCCTCCTTAAAAGACCTTGCCAAAGAAAACCCAGTGGGAAAAACCTTGGACAAGGAAAAAAGAGTACAACCCTCACCCGACACTCCCATCATGAAGAACTCTAGAGCTCGGCACCCTCCATTTGTCAAGCAGCAAAAGATTTGATCATCAGCTTATTCATAAGCTATTCTAGCTTATTTGGACTTGCAACAACTTAGTTTTTGTAATCAATCTTCCTTATTTGACCCATTGAACTAATCTGGAGGTTTTTAGGGTTTGACTTTTAGGTTTGACTAGAAAACCAAACAAGTTGACTTTTACATTAAGTGCTTATTGCTTTTTCCAGCTTATTCATTGTTCTTATTTGAAATCTTTTTGATTATTAAGCTTTGTTTTGTCATTTAAAATCTTTTGCAAGTTGAATCAGCACTTGAGGTGGCCTATAACTCAAAAACGACTATTTTGTCATTTTCTGTAGAGAGCTTTGGCTTATTTCAGGCTTATTTCTTGGGCTTTTTCAAAATTTCTTTTCACAGATCTCTTAATTAACTCAAAAGAAGCTTCAAATTAGAGCTTATGGCATTAGCTTATGGCTTAATGGGCCAAAAAGCCCATTAAGAATAAGCTGTTGACAATTAAGTTGTGATAAGCTCACTTTCTGCTTTTGGGCCTTTGGAGTTTTGTTCTTAAAATTGAATTTTGAGTCAAGTAGGTGATTTTGGGCTTATTTGGACAACTTTTTGCTTATTGGGCCCAAAAGCCCAATATAGTGCAGTGTTTTTCATATCGGCCCATTTTAAGGCCCATTAGGGGTATTTAGGTAATTTCAAGTTCGTTTATGTGTTTATTAGGTTAAAATAAACTAGTTTGCAACTTTTTAAATTTTTTTATAAATTTTGGATTTTTAATATTATTTTATTATTATTTTATTATTAAATATTAAAATTTAGATTTTTGCAAGTATTTCATTTTTCCTAGTTTAAACACATTAAGTTAGGAATATTAAAATTTTTAGATTAATTTTAGTGTCATTTGGTTAATTTTTAGAATTATTATAAGATTTGATAGTTTTTATCATTTTTAAATAGTTTTAATTAATTTTAAATTTTTCAAAAATATTTTTTGATTTATTTAAGTCATTTTAGAGGTTTAAAAGTTAAAAAATCTCATTTTGGGCTTTTTGTTAATTAAATTTATTTTTTGGGCTTTAATTAGCATTAAAAAATTAATATTTAATTAAACAAAAGGTTTGAGTGATTTTTGGTTTTTTGTAAACTCTATTTACATTTGTTAGGATTTATTTCAATTTTCTACGAATTTTTAGGTTCATTTTTAAATTTAGTCACTTTTTACGGTTTTACGTGCACGACTTTTCGTCATAATTTAATTTATAATCGTAACCGTCATCCTTTTATACTTTATTTCTCATTTTCTTTCTTGATAATTATAATCACAAAGTTAATCATTTCTTGACACAACACACTGGCCTCCTTGAGAACGATACCCACTTTGGGTCATTTGTGCACGGTTTTCCTAAACTGTCGTACTTACCCTAATTACACTTTGTTTTCCTAAAAAGGTTGTAAAACTTCAACAATCAAATATATGTAATAATAATAATCGTGTTAAATATTCGCGTCGCTGATTTAAATGACGTGATTTATTATTTTGTGGTTTTACCTATTATACGTAAATTCATGTTGTATATTAATAATAATAGTAATATACTTAGTTACTTGTCGTAATTAAATAATATACTAAATAACTATATTTAACGTTCTGAATACGTGTCGTATAGAAGTAAATAATGAGTTTTAATTTTATACGTAATTTCATGTGCGTAATGTTCTAGGAATTTTATGCGGGTTTTACAACTCTTCCCCTCTAAAAGAATAATTCGTCCTCGAATTAGAGATACGATATCTTGGAAAGAACATGAACATGACGTGACTGTAGAGAGCATGACGTGACTGGAGGGAACATATCTGAACTTATGGAATAAAAGAGGATAAGAAATAATCATGAAAATATACATGAACGATATGATACTAAGTATCATACTTACTGGTATAAGCACACACAAAGCATTGATGCATGAGACATCAATATTGAGAAGTAATACGTGAACAATTGTGAACGTGGTACGTGAAAAAATTGTGAACGTGATACTTGGAGATTTGGTGCATGAAATATGAGAACATGAGGCGAACGAGAATACGTGCAAAATATATCGTGAACGTGATATGAGAACGTAGGATAAACATGAGATGGGAACATATCGTGAACGTGGAATAACTGAGGAGGTAAAATCAATGATACTGGATAAGACGTGAAACGTCTATCTGAGGATGAAAGTCATACTAAGCTTGGGTCTGGTCTCCCAAGCTTTTACAATCTTTCCAGAATGAAAAGTGAAACGTACATAGTAAGATAGGTTATGATCATGAACGTGAATGATGTCATGAACATGGAAGTAAAAACTAATCATGAAAATGAAGGAAAATATAGACGTGGATAATTTTGTGAATGCTCACGTGAGACATAACTTGAGAACTGAAATAATCATACGGACGTGAACATAATTAATGAATGCTAACTTAAACCTTTATCTGATCTGATGACTGAAAGAGTGTCGTGTAATCGTATAATCATTGGCTGGAAGATATCTAATAATCTGCTACTGCGTACTCCTTTCAGATGAAAGAAAACGTGTAGGCTAGGTTAAATGATTGAACGACGATTTAAATATTTCTAAAGGTTGAACTGAACATAACCACAACTTGTTTCATGCCTCTCCCCCAAAATGTGGTTAAGATCATGATACATCTTGGTAGGATCTGGATACATAGCAATTAAAAAGCTACGAGTCTGGGTAAAATTTTCAATCTTCTTATAGCGTAAAATTTTCTGGAATGCATAAGTTAGTGAAGGATTTTCTCCTTTACGCGTAAACTTAGTCATGGTAAAGATTGACCATGGAACGATGTGATTCAGCGTGTCACTGAAATCAACTACATACGTACAAGAAAAAAATTCAGCGTGAAATTCCTCCGTTATAAGTCTTGTAACATAGAGCGAAGATGGTCTTCGTGCTCTTCTAAACTTAAAGAAGATCATAGTGTTAGCAATGAATAGAATAACGAACTTGTCCAGAGTTCATGAAAATTTGATTTCTCAAATCCTCAATTACTGCTGGCATTCGTGAACAAAAAGGCACAACATGGATTCATAACGACCATAACGTGTGCGAAGAACAGTCACGGATGTGTCCTAATCTTTCACTCACAACTGATGATAGTCTGATGGTAAATAGATCTTGGAAAGTGTTTAGAGTTTGGTAGTTGGTCGGATAGACCAATTATACTTGGAATGAAAAATATTGTCATGAATGGTGGTAAAATGGGTAGTTCCTTCTGGTAATATATCTGAGAAAATTTTGAAATAATCGACGGATTAATGAACAAGAATATCGGAAGTCGTGTCATAAATGATAGTTAGAAATTCTTCGTAGCCAATAATACATGCTTGTAAGGCAGAAGAAAAAAAATTCCACTGATTTTCCTGGTGGAAAACCCATGATGAATGTATTCAGGACTCTGGACGTCGCTAAATATAATCTGGTACGAATAATGATTTACAGTAGAAATGAAAAGTCTTGTCGTCAAACTAAAATGAAAGTCTATATATACATGGGTGATATAACGGCTTCTAAGGTGGACATGAATATCCGAATATGAAATCGTGAAGTGAAAGTGTCATGTCATCACATGAAGTAAACGTGGTAGATTTCACTGAATGTGTTTCGTTCGTCTCATACGGAACGAATACTGCGTGACCAACTATGAACAATAAGTCAAAGATGGTGCTGAAATCTTAGTGGCTTGATTTATACATGGCATATCAAAATAAGTATACCCTTGGAAAGGTACCTTGAATCACTAAGGCTAAGTTCAGAAATTATTCATGAGTCGTATGTTTTGACTCATGTGCTTAGAAATATACATGTGACGTGTGTCTTGACGGATGTCCTGTCATATGAAAAGAAACCATAATGAAAATGGTGGTTAAAATGCCGAAGTTGGTGGATCTGCTGGACTGCTGACCTTTGTATTTCCGGTTACATCCGTGACCAGTGTTCTATTGTGATTGCTAAGTATTGGTTGTCGCGGTAGTTGTCCATACTCCCTCGTCTATCAGTTTCATGACGGTCATTAACATGACTGTGATTCATGTAACTATTCAGCTGAGTGGTCGACTGGTACCGGTTCCCACTCCTATGACTGAAAAGATAACTGAATGATGTGTGACATATAACTAAAAAGGTAAGGACATGGATTGTGATGGAAACGTCTGGTGGTGAAGCATCTTCTGACCCGATAGCTTTGATCTAACGCCTTTGTCTTCGTCTTGTAGGATCTCCAGTTTGTGAACAACATCATCATCTCGTAGCGTCTCCAAGTAATCAGAAACATCAACATCTAGTAACATCTCCCAGTTATGTGCGACATCAGCATCTTGTAGAACATCAACAATTGGAATACGCCTGAGATGATTTAGAATCGCCTAGCGAATACTCGTGGAGTATATGTAGATGAACTACACATGGATTACGACACGTGTGGTGCAATGGAATACGATACATGGAGTACACGTGGAACGTGGTACATGGATTACATATGGAGTATGGTACATGGAGTACACATGAAATACTATACGTGGAGTTCACGTGAAACGCACATGAGATGATCGATATGGTGTCACCATCTGACGTGATTTAAAAGGAAAATTGATCAGACGGTTAGGAAACCAAACTGAAGTGAACAATCCTGATAGCCTAGCAATATCAACGTAGACATCATTCTGGTTGCATAGAGAAAACACCAAAGGATGGTTAAACAAAATTCAACGATGAGTTGCATGAAAACATGATTAATGAAAACCAACCATGACTACCATAAAAGAATGATTAAATGTAGGCCATCAATGTCTAGCATGAGGTCATGATCATCATGATGAAAACATAATTTACATTAAGAGGCATGGAACATAATCATCATGAAGATGATATTATCATGAAGAAACATGGGACAAAATTAACATGAAGGAGCATAAAACATAATCAGCATGAAGACGAAGTTAACCATGATAGTATGAAAACATACTTGACATAAGAAACATAACAATTAATGAGGGGACATGAAAGAAATATAACTGTAGTGAAATGAAATCCGAAAAATCGTTGGTGTGGACGACCATGGGTCGGTCCACAAAACAAAATTTGACGTGATTAATTTGATTAGAACTTAAGATGAACATAAGAAAATGATGCATGAAACAGTTTATAAAGCATGGTTCATAACTATGATGATATGTACATGAGTGAACGCCTATGGGTCGGTTCACAAAACAAAAGACAAGTGTGGACGCCGATGGGTCGGTCCACTAATCAAATAAAAAGTTTTGATAAAAGCACATGCGACTAAATAGGGCGAGTCCTGTATCAACCATTACTTAGTCAAAATTCCTGCTACAATAATACATGCAATGAATTCATGAAATGAATGAATGAAAACCAACTGTCTAAACCTAACGGAAAACGTGTGACTAAGAATGAACTACTGTGGTCCAGTCCATACTAGTCAAAATCCACAAGAAAACATCATGCATAAAACAATGACATGTAACGAAGTATGGATGACGGTTGTTCAATCCATATTAGTAAAACCAATTTAGAGAAAACATCATGGTTAAAACATCAAGGTGCTGAAAATATCAGTACCTGGAGTAACAAGCGTTAACTTAGGAAGCTCTTGGTGACTACCCACTAGTCACAGGTCAAGTTTTAGAGCCTACAGGTCGAAACCTTGGCTCTAATACCATAATTGTAACACCCCATTTGGATAAATGGACCGTTACAGGATAATTATAGCGTGACATCAAAGCATACAAGGTAAATGTCCTAAAACATTACATGACCATAGGGATAACCGAAATCAAACATCGGCTCCTAAATTTTTTGGTAAAAGGGTAACAATGACCCCAGTAAATAGAACGAAAAAAAGCGTTGAAGTACAAGGAATGTGGCTGAAATGCCACATTAACCGCAAGCTACAGGCAGCTTGTTAAACAAAATGTTTATGACAGGCCATAAACATTAACTAGTCTAGAATACTGAAAATATATAAACTAGACAAAAACCAAGACGATAACATAAAGTTACGAGGGAAATAATAAAAAATTAACATGGGATCGGCTAGAAGGAGTGCTTGCCCCAATATTAGTGTTGAGAAGATTCACCGATTCATCAAAGACGACCTCGACTCCCTCCTCCTCCTCATTATCTTCCTCGCTTACTTGAACCCCTTCGTCAATACCAGGCATGGACAAAGATGAAAATTTATTAGATGTAGAAACACTCCTCATTTGAGCTTTACCCTTGTTCGGACCATTAGGATTGCTAGACTCCTTCAACTGACCAGATTTAGTATTCAACTTACTACTATTATCACCACTCGTACTTGTAGTATCCAAGTGAGTTTTTGGTCGAAAAACAACCGTCTTACCTGTTTGGAAACCCTTGCTCAATGGAACACCTCTCGGAACTTGATTCCCTAAATTACCTTTGTACTTCTTCCTCTTGCTTTGCACTTGTTGGAATCCATCATTATCAGCATGAGTTGGCACATTTTCAATCGTTTTAGGTTTAACATTTTTTGGACAAGAATCAAAGGAATGACCAAAAATATTACAAGTATGACATCTAGGCGGTTTCCATTCGTATTCAACACGAATTAATTCCTTAGTACAACCAGAGCCTTCAAGATCAGGGACACCAATAGTAACGTTATCTATAAACTCCGAATCAGCATTCATCTCAATAAGACAACGAGCAAAACTACAACGACCCCAAGACTCTTTGCACATATTATCAGTATACTTATCCATCATAATAAGCTTACCAAGAAACGAAGCAATTAAACTAATACCTTCCTCTTCAAATACCTGTAACGGGACATCATGAAACTTGACCCATACCAGAATACGAGTTAGTTCCTCCTTTAGAAGATTCGTTTTCATAGTCCATTTCTTAATAAAAATTGGTGTATTATGAACCATGCACGGACCACCTTCCAGAACCGCATTAAGACCCTCACTAGACCCAAATTGAAAAAAGAAAAAACCTTTGTCATTCATCATGATACGCTTAAGACCATGTTTTGCCCAGTTATTCTTAGCAAAATACTCAACCACAGGAAATGCAATCCTTTTACCAAGAAAGTAACCATATAAAGTGTTGTGGTAGCGAGTATTTACTTTTTCAACGACCTTCCTAGGAATAAAGATATTAACCCCTTCACAGACATTTTCAGAATTAAACGAAGAAGAGACTGCATTAATACCTCCATTAGTAGACGTAACCATATCAACTTCAAATTTGCAAAGTAACTCCATAATTTCTTTAGCACGGTCATGTGAGATCAGTTCCCACAAAGGATGTTTCTTCATTCTTAAGTCATGCATAAAATCACCCGCATCACCAACCGTGCGCATCGTTACACCAAATAATTTCAAAACCTCATGTAGATTACACGGTTGCAAACCATTAATGGTTGCAGCCTTAGCTGCAAGGTCCAAAGATACATCACAAGAAGATGAAACATTTGTTAGAGGGTCATCTGTTTCCTTAGCCATTTGTGCAGAGTGCACACTCGAACCACCTGAACTGAGTGAAGAAGTGCTGCTAGTTAGATCCTTATGACGTTCACACAAAACTTCATAATAAAGCATAGTGGTCTCCTTAGGTAAAGTAGACCATTTAGGAAATTTGTTTGCCTTAACACCATTTGCAAACACTTTAATGTCACGCACAGTATTCAAAGGAATAGAAAACAAATTAGATATCTCCTCTAACGTTACTAAAACCTTAAGAGTAGACACCATAACCACATCATTCCAACCTGTAAACAATGGTTTATCACTTACATTGCTCGAATCCACCATCGCTTCAACAAATCAGAAAATCAAACGAACCACTTAGTAATAGACTCCAAACCCTAATTACGTCAAGTTCAGCACAACTGCACCAATGAATTTAATTTAATGTCAGCCGACAAAAGAGGGTCAGCCGCCAATAAATGTCAGCTGCCACAAAAGGTCAGCCGCCACAAGAAGGTCAGCCGACCACTTACAATGTCAGCCGACAAGATAAAAACAACCGAGCCCCACTAAAACGAACGCTAACAAAACGAAACCCTACCAGAAACGTAACCCTAAGAACAATAAATGCAAAAACACTAATAAAACAAACGAATAATAATTGTCATGGTAGACACGTTATCCCAATTTATATGAAGACTCCACCGACCAATGTGAAACCTTAAATTTAGACGTTGATAATTAATGGCAGCCCAAACATGTGATACCTTAATTTAAATAAATGAGCACCGACCATTCATGTGACAATTAACCACCGAGAAGAACAAACAATCGCAAACAATGACGGCAAAAAAACAAACTAAATATAACAACCAATTTAAATTACCCTAAAATCAATCAACCAAACAAGGACTTTGTTAACTCAAGAATAATCAGTGATTATTCGAGAAAACAGCATCATTATAAGGTATTCGGATTAAAGGAAAAAGAAAATTGGGTTATGAGAAGAAGGGATTTTTTTTTGCAGCCATTGATGTTTTTTAGGTTTTTTTGGCAGGTTTCTTATCCTCCTAAACATAAACTCATAAACAAATCATAAAGTAAAAGTAATGCAGAAGGAACAGAAACATAAAATAGCTCTAATCCTATGCACAACCTCTCCAGGCTCCTGTCTGACCTTAGGTACCTGTCGTCTGGGGACATGAAAAGAGAAAACGGCTGAGCGATACGCTCAGTGAACGGATATATGACATAATACGGAATAGCATAAACATAAGTAAAGACTGAAATGAAAACATGACAATGAAAGTGCAGCAGAATAATATAAGTCCTGGAAACCTGGTAACATGTAATAAACTGATTTATTTCTTAAAAAGTCTCATGTTCATGTTAGTACTGAAAGTCTGCTATTTAATCATGAAAACTGTATTTTAAATGCCAATGAGCTCATATAGGTCATGAAATATATCAACGTGCATGAATACATGGATGGGTGACCTCGTCATGCAATTAGAGGGGCTGCCTCTAATTATAATAGTCTGGGTAGGAGGGATCAACTACATGTGAAGGATGCAACGCACACACCACATTCACTATGAAAATACTGTCTGAAAACATGTAACTAGGATTCACCCATTCGCCCCACATGATAATAATAATAATACTGGCCAAAACGTGAAGGGACTCTGCGATCAATCACTCTCACCGCAGAAGAGTCATAACACCGGTGCCTCCAGTGCTATGGTTACAGTACCTCCGTAACTAGGTAAAACATGGCATGCATGTATATAGCTCAGGCATTTAAAATAAACATAACATTTCCTGACGTGTTTAAGACACATGACTACAGGGAAAACAGATGGCATAATAAATGGGGAAACCTAATCAACATGAAAGAGAGACAAGTTGTCCATACTGAAGAACGGAATATTTGTACCTCACGTCCAGTAACGCAAACGAAGAATAACGTGGAAAATGAGAACACGAAGAAAATCACACTCCATAAATGCTACATAATAAAGAGGGACGTATATGAGTCGCTTGGTTAACTTATACTTAATAATCATTAATTACTTGAGGTTAACTTAACTTGTTCTTGTGTTTTCTTATACGTTCTTGACTTATTTACGGCTTCATATTAAATCATGTATTATGCTTAGTGTGTTTTATGTTCATATGTTTTAATTAGCATAAACTATATTTATAATTCATGATCGTATAATAAGGTTTAAAAATAAATACCTTATGCTAAAACAATAATTATTAGTAAATACTAAAATGCATGGTTTTACTTGGTATCATAATTTATATCATAACATGATAATTTAATAAACCTAACATTAACTAGATAATTAAACTAATTAAATTAAGTTACGTTTATTTAATTTCGTAAATAAAACAGTTAGCCAAAATCTATTAATTAAATATAACTAAAGTCTCGTAAGAATACTTAACCATAACGTGTAAATAATACCTAAATTAATCATGTTTAATAACGTATTCAAACATACCCAAGTCTACCGAGACACCCGTGTCTCGGTCGCACGAAACAAATAAACTAGCAAAATACCCTAAAAATCACAAGCTGTCATATGCGGTTGCTGTTTTTTCCGAGATATAACATTAGTACTACCCATGATATAAAATTAAATGATGTCTAATATTCTACACCATGTGCTACCCGATAAATCTACCATGTGTTGTCCGATAAACTGGGGAACCCTAGTTATTTCCTGCTGTTTGTTCTACGTCTACCCACTGCATATTATTGCTTCCCCCCGCTGTTTACATTTGTAACACCCAGAAATCGACGTCACAATTTAATCCTATTTTACGTATATTTTTGAAAATTTTAGAATTTTTGTTGATAATATGTTTGACGGTTTAAGTTGAAACCAAGGTTGGAGGTCTTAATTTAACGTTTTATGATTTAAGAGGAACCGATGACGATTACGATACCGACGAATGCCCGAAATTTATCTTTTATTATCGATTGAGAGATATTTGGATTTTTCGAAGTTTTTATTTTTATTTCGTGTTAAGTCGAGTCGGAACCGTTTTTATTTCATTTTGGGTGCGTTTGAACCATTTAAAATCATTTTGGAGTAGCCGGGATGAACCCTGACTCCCGCAAAAATTCAAAACCGACACATGGGTTGAATTCCCGCTCTTTAAATACTTGTTTGCCATTAAGGACAAAAGAAAGCCAAAATTGCACAAAGGTCCCTCCTAATTTTACAAAACAAACAAACAAACACACATAAACACATTTTCACCAAAATAATTTCACCACCTCTTCCCTCTCTCTCTAGCCGACGGCTACACCACAATCACCATCACACCACCACTTTTTCTAGGTTTTTGGAAAAACTAATCATAGACCAACCTTTCTTTCATCATTGTAAGTGATTCTAACCACTCAAATCATATATGCATCCTCATTAATTTTTCAAAAATTATTTTTCATAATTAAGTGGGTTTTGATCTAAAAATCTTATGTTTATGTTTATGAAAAGTGTTTATAAACATGGAGTGTAAATTAAAAAGGCTAGAAAAACATTTTTTTGTGCTTTTGTTCTTTAAACCCCACGTCTAAGGGGGGGGGGGGTGTTTGTTGATTTTGATTTTTGATTTATTTTAGTTATTTGGATGTGTTTAAATACTTGTTTAGATGGTTTTAAATTTTGTTGGTTAGATTACATGTTCTTTTTATAAAATGGGTTTTGTGTGAATGAATCATTAAAGTGATTTAGGATGTTGTTGAGGTGTTAGGATAGTTTATAGTTTATTTTAGGATCATAATAGTATCTTAAAGAGCACATGGTTGGAATTGAACCTTAATTCCTTGGATCAACCCTAATTTCTCTCATCTATGGGCGATTTTCAAGATCTTTCTATACGGCATCTTTGATTTTCCCTGAATCATCATCATTCATTGAATAGGGCTTCATTATCATCCTGAAATCTTGGCTTTCTCCATCAACGAATTTGTGATAAGGTATAGGCTTCGATTCACTCGTCCCTATATTTCTTGTGATCAATTCGCTCGTGGGGTGGTTTGGTTTTCTTTCCTGGAATTTTGTGTTTTCCCATCAACTAGCGTGTGATAAGGGGTAGGCTTCGATTCGTTCGTCCCTATTTCTTTTGTGATCCGTTGGCTCGTGGGAGTACAAGTTTCTAGGGGTTTGGTAATCTTTCACTATTTGGTTCGAAGTGTTGTTAGGGTTTCATTGTGCATGTTAGGGTTTTGTTAGTTGCTCATTGAATTAGGGTTTGGTGCGCTGCTTTTATTATTATTCGTGTATTGTTTATTATGGAGGCTGGGTGACTGTTCGGATATTGTTGTTTGAAACCCTAATTTTTTAGGGTTTTATTTTTCTTCTTCGCTGCGGTTCTCTGCTAGGGTTTGTCTTGTGGGTTATGAGAGATGGTTGCTGCTGGTTCTACTGTTGGGAAAAAACCAGGGTCTGATAGTCCTGGTATCACGGCTCGTCCTAACTTGTTTGAAAAATTAAGGAATGTTGATGGTAAGATTACAGGTAAGGATGGTAAGCCTATGCGTAAGGTTGAACGTCATGTTACGTTTCAAGAGGATGTGCAGGTGTCTAATACATTGAAGGATGTGGTTGGGGAGGCGGTCACGGTTCAATGTGATAAAGTTCCTTCACCAGTTCATGGGGATGTGTTGAAGTGCCCTAGTCCTCCTCCTATTACCACGAATACTAAGATGGGGGCTGCGTCACCTAAAACTGACCAGTCTTTCGCATCAGTTCTGAATAAGGAGACTAAGGTTGCTAAACGGGTGGTCCAAGTTTCTGAATTAAGATCAAATGAGGTGGTTCAAGGGGCTGCTGTCACTCTTCCTTTGGAGGCAGTTAATGAGATCAGTTCGAGTTTCAAAAATACGCTGTATGGTTATTTTATTGGGAAACTATTGGCGTTTCCCATTGTTGAAATGTATGTGAAGAACACTTGGTCCAAGTTTGGTCTTGAGCGTGTGATGCTCAAGAATGGTTTTTTCTTTTTCAAATTTGGTTCGGCTGAAGGGATGAATAAGGTTATTGAAACAGGGCCATGGCTTATTCGTTCAGTGCCCTTGTTTGTTAATGTCTGGACTCCTACCTCAAGGATTAAGAAGGATGAGTTGAAGAGTGCGCCTTTATGGGTTAAGCTCCATGATGTGCCCCTAGCGGCATACTCTAAAACAGGTCTTAGTTTGATTGCTACGCAGATAGGGCGTCATATTATGTTAGATTCCTACACGTGTAATATGTGTGTTGATCTGTGGGGTAAGAATGAATATGCTAGGGTTTTGATTGAAGTAGCATCGAATAAGGAGCTGCTTGAGTCGGTGGTTATGGCTATTCCTTTTACTGATGGGTCAGGGCATGCTTTGGAAACTATTATGGTTGAGTATGAATGGTGCTCGGATTATCAGATTTTTGATCACTCGTCTGCTCAGTGCCCTCGCAAACCTAAGGAAGTGGTTCCAGCTGCTAAGGATTCTGATGGCTTTGTTGAGGTGAAGAGCAAGAAGGGAAAGAATTAGGAATATGTGCCTAAGCCCGTGGCTGGTATCCGTATTACTAAGCCTAAACCTAACTTTTTGCATAGGAAACCGGAGAAGGGTAAGTCGTCTAGGACTGTAAAAAGGGGTATGAATAAGGATGGTCCTACTGTTGTTCCTAACATGAATGCCAAGAAGGGATCTAATGCTGTCCCAGGTGTACAGTCGGCAACTACTACTACATCCGTTGCTTCTCAAGTGTCTTTGAAGAATGCGTTTAGCTCTCTTGATGATACTGATGAGGCATCGTGGGGTGACCCTTCAACGTGGGATAATGCTAAACAGGTCTTGAACATTATCAATGAGAGTGATTCTGAAGATATTGATCAAGAAATAATTTTGGAGGGTCCTTCAAGTCAGGTGGCTGGTGCTTCGGGGTTAGTTTCTGTGGGGGCAAGCACTCCCAATTCGGAGGTTGCCAATGTGTAATATTGCTTCTTGGAATATCCGGGGGCTGAATCTCTCCCCGAAACAATGTGAGGTTCGCCAAATTATTCATGAGAATAATTTGTCGGTTTGCGCTATTTTGGAATCTCATGTGTCTAGCTCTAAGCTGCATGTTTTATGCTCTCGTGTGTTTAGTCATTGGAGCTGGTCTTCGAATGGGAATCAGTGTTCTAAGGGTACTCGTATTATCTTGGGTTGGAATTCTAATAATGTTGATATTGATATTATTAACCAGGATAATCAGGTTATGCATGTTCGGGTCTGGATTAGGGCTGAAAATAAGGAGTTACTCTGTTCGTTTGTTTATGATCATAACAGGTACATTCAGCGGCGTGTGCTTTGGGATAGTCTTGGGATGCATAAGGTGTACATTCGGAATCGACCATGGTGTTTACTTGGGGATTTCAATGCCGCTCTTAATCTTGAAGACATGTCGATGGGTTCCTCTTATGTTGACATTGCTATGCGAGAATTTAAGGACTATGTTGAAATGATTGAAGTTATGGATGTTTCCCGGACTGGCCTCCACTATACCTGGAATCAAAAGCCTAAAGAAAATAACGGTCTTCTTAAAAAACTTGATAGAGTTATGGCTAATTTGGAGTTTGGGGATATCTTTGCAGGGGCGTTTGCTATCTTTCAACCATATCGGACGTCGGATCATTCCCCTGCTGTGTTGAAGCTGCCTACCATGTCTCTCACTGTGCCGAAACCGTTTAAATTTTTTAATGTCCTTACTCATTATGACAGGTTTAATGATGTGGTCGGTTTAGACTGGTCTTTACAGGTTAGTGGTTTTCATATGTTCCGTGTTGTGAAAAAGCTTAAGGGTCTTAAGAAGCCGCTGCGTAAGCTGATGTATGAGAAAGGTAATCTTCATGACAATGTTAATAGGCTGCGGGTTGAGCTTGATCAAGTTCAACGTGATTTGGACTTGGATCCTTCTAACCCTATTTTGCGTGAGGAAGAGGCAGTGTATGTTCAAACGTATAATGATGCTTTAATTACGGAAGAGCGTTGGTTAAAACAGCGTGCTAAGATTGAATGACTTCGGGTTGGTGATTCAAATTCGGCTTACTTTCACAAGGCTGCTAAGGGTAGGGTTTCGAGGAGTCGCATTAATGTTGTTACTAATATGGAGGGTATTATGGTTTCTGATGAGCTGGTAGGCCCTGATTTTGTTGCGCATTATAAGACATTTCTTGGTCAGGAGGATGTTACCACGCCATTCATGTATTTATACTTATTTCCTAATCGGCTTGATGAGGTGGATGCGGCTGCTATGATTCGGCAGGTTACTCCCCAGGAGGTTAAATCTGTCGTGTTTTCTATGGGGAATGATAAATCCCCTGGTCCTGATGGGTATACGGCTGCGTTTTTCAAAGAAGCTTGGAATATTGTGGGTTATGATGTTACTAAGGCTATTCAAGAGTTTTTTGTTAATGGCAAACTTCTCCGTGAGGTAAACCATACCATTATTGCTCTTATTCCGAAAGTGGTATCCCCAACTCGTATTAATGATTATAGACCCATTTCTTGTTGTAATGTGTTATTTAAGTATATTACCAAGATTTTGGCTAACCATATTAAAGGGAGCTTGAATGGTTTGATTAGTTTAAACCAATCAGCGTTTGTTCTGGGAAGGCGCATATCGGATAATATTTTGCTTACTCAAGAGCTTATGCATAACTATCACTTGGATCGTGGTGAGCCTAGGTGTGCTTTTAAGATTGATATTCAAAAGGCTTATGATACGGTTGATTGGAATTTTCTTCGGGGTCTTTTGCATTCGTTTGGGTTTCATGATCGTATGGTTAGTAGGATTATGGAATGCGTTTCTACTACTTCGTTTTCGGTTAGTGTTAAAGGTATTCTTCATGGCTATTTTAAGGGTAAGAGGGGGCTGCGCCAAGGTGATCGTTTGTCTCCTTATTTATTTACGTTAGTTATGGAGGTGTTTACTTTAATGCTTAAACGGAGGGTCCGATCTTCTGAGATGTTCACTTATCATCGTCACTGTTCGGATATGGAGATTATTAATCTATGTTTTACTGATGATTTGTTCTTATTTGCTCATGCTGACGCTCATTCTGCTAGAGTTATTATGGATACTTTGGAGGAGTTTAAATTTGCTTCTGGGTTAGTTCCTAGTCTTCCAAAGAGTACTGCATTCTTTTGTAATGTTCTCACTTATGTTAAAATTGCTATTCTTCAAACTCTGCCGTTTGAAGAGGGTAGGTTGCCTATCAAATATCTTGGTGTGCCTTTGGTATCATCTCGGTTACTTTACAGGGATTGTCAGGAATTGATTGAGAAAGTTCGTAATCGTGTTAGAGATTGGAAGAACAAATCTCTCTCGGCAGCGGGTTGTCTTCAACTTGTTCAATCCGTTATTGGGTCTATGCATGTGTATTGGGCTTCCGTCTTAATTTTGCCTACTAGACTGTTAATGGATCTTGAGCAAATGATGCGGGGTTTCTTATGGTGTCAAGGTGATATGCAGCGTGGTAAATCTAAAGTTGCTTGGGAAGTTGTGTGCCTTCCTAAAAGTGAGGGTGGGCTTGGTATTCGCCGTCTAGATTTGTTCAATAAAGCTCTTATGGTTACGCATATTTGGAATCTTCTTGTCCGTAAAGAGTCTTTGTGGGTTCAGTGGATCCATTCATACAAGCTTAGAGGTCGTAATTTTTGGGATATTCCGATTCGAGGTAGCTTGACATGGAGTTGGCGGAAGATGTTGTTAATTCGTCCCATTATCCACAAGTTCATATGGTCTAGAATTGGTGATGGTGGCTCTACGTCGCTATGGTATGATACATGGTGTATGGCTGGGCCTTTGGCGAACTTTGTGACTACTCGTGATATCTATAGAGCGGGTTTTAATACAGCCTCTAGAGTTTGTGACGCGGTTGCTCATTTGTCTTGGAATTGGCCTGCTGATTGGAACATTAAGTACCCGTTAGTCACTGCTATTCCTCCGCCTGTTCTTGATCTGGATGCTCATGACCGTTTGGAATGGAAACTCGATGATGGTTCTGTGATGCCTTTTTCTGTGGCTACGGTTTGGAATTGTATCCGTCCTAGGAATGATCCTGTCGACTGGTATCGGGTGGTATGGTTTAAAGGATGTATTCCGCGACATTCCTTTCATCTATGGTTGGTGGTGAAACATAGGCTGCGTACGCAAGACTTGATGCATTCTGATAATTCGTTGGTGTGCCCGTTGTGTTCTTTTCAACCGGATTCTCATGCCCATTTATTCTTTGAATGTGTTTTTTCTAATCAGGTTTGGGACGTGGTCAAGGTGTTGGCGGATTTCCAAAATATAGGTTCTAACTTTGAAGCTATTATGGGTCAGATTTTTCCTAGTGCTAGTCGGCGTCAAGCGGGGAGTGTTATTGCCAAGCTGGTGATTGCTGCTAGTACGTATTACATTTGGCAAGAGAGGAACTGGCGTTTGTTTCGGAATGCTAGACGATCTCCTGTTCAGTTGGTTGAGATTATTAAATCTTCGGTTAGGCTTAAGTTGCTAACTTTTAGATTTAAGAAATCGCATGTTGGAGGGAAGTTTATTCGTCTTTGGGAGCTTCCGGTTTCTATTGAAGTCTAGGGTTATCGTTATTTCGCATGAGTAGCTGTTTTGTTTTGTTTAGTCACCGCGAGGGTTTGTCTCGTTTGGTGTTGATTGTTCAAGTTTGTCTTGAGGTTAATGTGGTACTTCTGCCACATTCCATTGGTTAGTAATGTTTTTTGGTGTAATATAATTTACCGGGGCTGTTAAACCCTTTTACCCAAAAAAAAGAAAATGGGTAGAAATGTGATTTGCAAAGTGTCATTTTTAATCAGATTTTTCAAGGCTATTTTTCATAGATTAAAGTTTGAGTCCAGATTTCTATTATAGGATAGATTTTTGGAGATTCTTTTTAGCTTCGTTTTAATATGAGATAGAGCTTGTAGCTCCAAACGAGTCAAAAATTACGTTAGTTTAAAGTTTTGTGTACCAGGAGACGAAGGTCGACATAATCCGAATTTATGTTCGATTTTAGGCCAAATCTCGGAGACTATAAGTAGAGTTTTAAAAATGATTGAGGGCTGTTCTTTAGCTCAGAACTTGAGTTTGTGAGTCTATTTTCAAACTTAGATTTTGGTTTTGTAAACGGAAACGGTTAAGTGAGTCAAATTGGTTTTACAACGTAAGGGTGCAAATCTGCCCGGATTTTCAAGATTGGAAATGTGTTGGGCAGCGTGACTTAAAAGTGATATCTTTTTATGAAAATTTTCATGAGCTTTCTACAGGATGTAAATGAATTATACATCGAGTTTCGTAAAAGTTCATGATGTTTAAGTATGAGAATTCAGTCCGTACATTAGGTATGTACCGGCAGAATTGTAAATCGAGTAATAGCTTTAATAACGTATAACAATGAATGTGTCTAGTAAATATCACTTGTTTGGGATTTTGGCGTGAGTTTATATGAACATTTAGTGTTCTAAATTTTGTACATACAATACTTGAAGGTACTTTAAAGTGTTGATTCATTACGCGATTTGTTTGTTAGGTGTTGAAATTGAATTCAAAGGGCGTCCTCATCGTCGGTGATTGTTTTCCGTCTACGTCTTCGTTAATACAACTACTACTACTTAAGGTGAGTCTATAGCCTCACTCTTTATTGTATTTTAAATGATTTTTACCCGCAAGGGGGATACATGCTATTTAAATGAAAAGGAACATAAGTCATGAATGATTGTTGGACCCGAAAGATGTTTTGAATTATGTTGAGTAGCTAGTTGCCAAAGACCCTAAGTTTATGAACCGTTAACTATGGTTTGATCCTAGTGTGGATTGGAAATAGCCGCTTGAAAAATTGGTAGTACTATTGGGTTGACGACCCTATCCTAGACGAGAGCTAGAACGTTGAGTACCCTCTGCGGTTGGATAACTTGTGTCAAGAAAAAGATATGATGGCAACGAATACCTAAGAGGGGCAATGATTTCACTTAATTCATGCCAGCATTTGGCGCGGGTGATTATTTTATGGAGTCGGTGTCATGAGCTTAAACATAATTAAATAGCCTATGCTATAATGAGTAATACCCAATAATAGTATGTAATGATCTGCACACAATTGAATGATCGTGAATGACTTTTATACTTATTTTCAACTGTGATTCTGAAAACCTATAGATCTCGCTCAACATTATTTGATGACGATTTTAAGCATGTGTTTCAGGTAATCGAGGATGATATGCAATGGATGTTGTTGTAGCTTGTGGATGGTCTAACTTGTTTTCCTCCCTTTTAACAAAGACAATTTGTATTTTCTTGTATGTTTTGTAAACAATGGGGTTGGTTTTAAACGGGTTGAGATTTGTGGGGACCTAACGCTACTCTGTTATATTTTGGGGTTGGAAACTTTTAGATAATTTATGTTGTTGTTGTAATATAACATGTTTTTAAATTACTTATGTGTAAAACTTCTCTTTTGAGTCGTTCAATATGGCTTGTGTGGGATGATTCTTTGACTAACACCCAATTGTGATATTCCGCTGTGCATGGTAAATTGGGGGTGTTAGAGATTGGTAATCAGAGCCACAAGTTAGAGAGAACTAGGTCGTTTTCGAAAAAGGTCCTAAACTATAACTTTGGTGTCGTAAGTATTTTGTTCACAAAGCACACAACTATCCCGCATGGCTCCAGTAAGATTTCTTTTAACATTGTTTTATTTTGAGATGTATCCCTTTTTAAACTAAAATGATTTCCTGAATGTTTATTAAGTAATTACTATGGTACTATGGTATTATATGGAGGTATTATGAACGTACGCATAGTACTTGATATCGTAATTTGCATTGCATTTGCATGGCTATCATTTTGTTGCATATTGGCATACGTACTACATTTTCATTGCATGTGCATGTATGTATATATATAATTTTGGGATAATGACCTTATATACCCTCAAACTTTCTGTATTTTGGAGAAATGGCATATTTACCACCGAACGATAATGGAGACGAGTACATTGTAGGGGCTGAAGGTAGACCTAATGGTCCTAACCCGCAAGGCGAAAATGGATGGATTGAATCAGATGAGGTTGAAAGGAATAAGGTTGTAAAGGATGAGATTGACAGTAACGAGGACCCGAAAGAGGATCATGTGGAGGATGAAGTTCATGTGGCTGTAGTTGGACAGACTGAGCAACAACCTGTTCGTTCTCGCTCTGCTATACCTACATGTGATGCTTATTGGAGAGGTTTGCCAGTAGTTGCTCGTGATAGTAGTGATGATGATCAAGCTGATTCTAGTACTGCGGTTAATGCTCGTTCTCTCCACGAGAACATAGCAAGGGCCAACTGTCCTGGACCAAGGATCTAAAGTAACACGGAGCATTGTTTGAAGAAGTTAGATCGACTATTGTACGAGAGGTATGTGGTAGAGACCAGAGTGATTAAGAGATTTCAGAAAACTGAGAAGGCTTTTCAGAGATTTTATTCAGGTATGAAGAGGGCTAACAAAACTAGGGATCATGAAAGGATGGAGATGGAAAAGCTGAAAATGATTGTAGAGAATTTGTGTGTTGAGTTTGAAGGAATCAAGGGAGATCGTGTCATGTTTGATCGTCTTAGATGTTGGGAGGCTTGAGTACGACCTTTCTTGATGAATGCATGGAAGTTTCGAAGTGATCCAAAGTATTCGAACACGCATTTCATGGTCAAACCACCAGAAGTTGGCGAGTACTCTACTTTTGAGGATAAGTTGTATTTAGCTCTGTGTGTGGTTCTATCAGGTGAAGGCTCTACTTCGAAGGGAAAGAGGAAGGTAGATGAGGGAACTACTTCGAAGGGTAAGGAAAAGATGGAGGATTTTGAGGAAGAGCCAAAAGAAGAGGAAGATGATGACAAGGACGAACGTCCATCAAAGAGATCATGTGGATCATCACGTGATTAGTTACTGTATTTCATTTTTATCCCTCGTTGTAATTGAACTAATTCAGACTTTTGTATTATGGCATTATGGTAGAACTTGATGACTTTAAGTTTTATTTGGTGAATGATTGTAGTGGCATATCTTGTCACAATTTTGTTGATATCAATGCAATCAATGTTTACCTCTCATGATCTATGATGTGTCTTTACTAGATCTTTTCTGATTTGGTTGATGAATATTTGTAGCACTCGTTGAATGTACTTGTTATACTTATATTATGTCTTGAAAAAGAAATCCTTTTTAATCTCGATGTGTATACTTACTTTGTTTTCTTTACCTGCCATTTCAGAGACATGTAAGGGAAGGGGTTTGTGGGCATTGTTCTGTTATCACCAAACCATTGTGTGACTAATTGTAAATCATGCCTCAAAAGTTAACAACTGATCGGGTGAACACTATGATTCAAGAGGCGATTGCTAGATCGTGCAGCTAGAATTCAAGGCCAAGGTGGAAATGTTAGAGGACAACAAGTCCCAAGGGAGTGTTCTTATGCTAGTTTTATGAAGTGCGGACCTACGCAATTTCGTGGGACTGGAGGAGCTTTAAAACTTCGTCGTTGGGTGGAGAAGATTGAGAGTACGTTTGAAATAAGTGGGTGCTCTGAGGCTAATAAAGTGAAGTTCGTGACTGCTACTTTTCTTGATGACGCTTTGAGTTGGTGGAACAATCAAGTAGCTACTGTTGGGTTGGTAGTGGCCAATGGGAGGACTTGGGATGCTACAAAGGAACTTTTGACTAAGAAGTTCTGTCCTAAAGAGGAATTGGGTCAGTTAGAGGATGAACTGAGGCATCTAGTGTTGAAAAACAATGACATCACTGCTTACACGAGGAGATTTAATGAGTTGAGCTTTTTGTGCCCGGATACTATTGCGGATGGCCGCAAAAAGATGAAGCAATACATCAAAGGATTGTCAAGCAACATAAAGGGTGAGACTACTTCGTCAAAGACAAAATATTTTGATGAAGTTGTCCAAATGGCTCATGCTCTAATGGATGTGAAGGTGCAAGACAAGAAAGATAGTGTGGCTGAAAGTAACAAGAGGATATAGGAGACGGCTCAAGAAATTCAAACACAAGGTCAGAATCGTGGTGGTTACCGCAATAACACCCAAGGAGCAAACAGAAACTAGCCGTTTAACTAGAGGAGGAATGATGGAGTGAGAGCTGCCACAGTGCCAAAAGGAAACAAGGCCAATCCAAAATGTGATCGTTGTAGTTTGTATCACGCGGGGAATTGCCCTCCTGCGTGTAACAAGTGTGGAAAGGCAGGGCATAGGGCGGTGGAATCTCGAGCAAGAGGCGTGGCGACAGGTGAAAATGCCACAAGAGTGATGGTATGCTTTGGATGTGGTGAGAAGGGACACAAACAAGAAAACTGTCCTAAGGCTGGAAATCGACAAGGAGGAAAAGCTGCTGCTCCGGCTTATGCTGTAGGAAACGTGGACAAGCCTCAAGGTCCTAACGTGGTGAACGATACGTTTTGCTACATACTTGTTATGCTAGTATATTGTTTAATTCTGGTTCAGATAGGAGTTTTGTAGATATACAAATTCGGTCGCCTTATCGATTAAGAACCAATAGAGTTAGCAACTAAGTGTAATGTGTAATTAGCCGATGGAAAGATTGTTAGCACTAATTCTATACTAGAAGGGAGTTCCTTGAAGTTAGGGAATTATGTGTTTGATGTAGATTGACTCTTTTAGAATCAAGATTGTTCGATGTAATTTTTGAGATAGACTAGTTAGTTTCGCGTGGCGCCAGTGTTGTGTTGTTATGAAGAAGGATAGATTATTCAAATTGTGTATCAATTATAGGGGGATAAATCAAATGAGTTAACACACATGTGTTATTTGATCCTTATAACTGACTGGTTCGTGTAATCTTTGAGTACATACACGAGGTATTCGGGATATCACCAACTGATTTGATTCGTATTCGTATTCGAAGATCGACTTTAGATCCGGACTATCACCAACTATGAGTTAGAGAGGAAGATATTCCTATAACTGTTTTTTCATACCTAGTGTGATTGTTGTGAGTTTCAAGAGATGTCGTTTAGTCTTAAGAATGCTACGGCTGTGTTTATGGAATTGGAGAACCGTGTAGATGGGTGCAATTCATAAATGGGATAAGTTTGTTATTATGATTATTGATGGTATCCTTATTTATTTCAAGGGAAAAGAAGAAATTGAGGAGCATTTGAAAACAATTTTAAATTTGTTGGAGAAAGAGAAGCTGTATGCCAAATTTCTCGGAGTGAACCATTATTCACGCTTAGATTGAGGCATATTGGTTGAGTTCGGTACGATATTCTTGGGCATGTGATTGACAACAAAGGTGTTGTGGAGATTTTTCCAAGACTAAGGCAATTAAGGACTGGTCGGTACCAACAACGCCGACTGAAATCAGATGATTTCTTGGTTTAGTTGGTTATTATTGGTGATTCATCGGAGAATTTTTGTTGATCGTGACGCCAATGACTAAGCTTACTAAGAAGAATCGGGGTGTGAGTACATTTGTTACTATGGTACTTAGTAAGAGGAAGGGGAAGACCTCTTAGAGTTTGAGTTTCGATGACGGCAGAGAGTGTGGATTTGATTGAAGGGATGTTGAAGATGTATGCGAAGTAGATCGTGTTTCGACGTGGAGTACCTCTATTGATTGTTTTGGAGCGCGACAGTAGTTTTGCTTCTGAGTTTTGAAGACTTCTTCAGTGTGTGTTAGGTACTGGGTGAGATTGGGTGCGACCTATCAACTCGAGACCGATGGCAAGAGCGAAAGGATTATTCTTCAAGAGTCTGAATATGTTTTATGGTTGTGGAAGATGTGTTCGAGCGTGTTATTGATATTGGTGGAAAATAGGAATGTCGTTTGTTTTCAGTGGAATCGTGAAGCAACAGTTATCATGTGAGTATTAAGGCAGCGCTATTTTGAGGTTTCGAATGGACGAGAATGTAGATCGCCGGTATGTTGGAGTGAAGAAAGATGAAGCTAATTAGCTGGACTAGAGATGAATTCGGAGACTACTGAGAAGGTGGTGCTTATCAAGAACCATTTTCTTGCTGTGAGAGATCGACGGAAGAAGTTCGTCTTTCCTATGGGATAGGAAATTGTGTTTTGTAATCCGTTTGGAAGGGAAGTTGAATTCGAGGTGTATCGAATCATTGAAGATCGTTAACGGAATGGGCAATAGCATATAAGTTGGATTTACTGAATGAGCTTAGTGTTATTCATGACGTGTTTCATGTGTTTAAATTGGAGAAATGCTTAGCGGATAAGGAATTGGAGATTCCTATGGATGAGATTCAACTCGACGATAGATTACAGCAGCGGAGAAACCGGTGGAGATTACGGATGGGACTCTCATAGAATTTCTTGTGACGATGAAATTCTAGACGTAGACTGAATATACGTGGGAATGTGAGGACTTCTTTAGGGAAAAGTATCCTCATTTGTCCTAGTGGTACGAAATGTGGATATAAAAAGAGGAGAAGGCCGGGACGTCGTTCCTTTAAGGAGGGGAGGATGTAACACCCCAGAAATCGACGTCACTATTTAATCCTATTTTCCGTATATTTTTGAAATTTTTAGAATTTTTTGTTGATAATATGTTTGACGGTTTAAGTTGAAACCAAGGTTGGAGGTCTTAATTTTAACGTTTTACGATTTAAGAGGAACCGATGACGATTACGATACCGACGTATGCCTGGAACTTATCTTTTATTATCGATTGAGCGATATTTGGATTTTTTGAAGTTTTTATTTTATTTCGTGTTAAGTCGAGTCGGAACCGTTTTTATTTCATTTTGGGTGCGTTTGAACCATTTAAAATCATTTTGGACACGCCGGGATGAACCGCGACTCCCGCAAAAATTCAAAACCGAGACTTGGGTTGAATTCCCGCTCTTTAAATACTTGTTTGCCATTAAGGCCAAAAGAAAGCCAAAATTGCACAAAGGTCCCTCCTAATTTTACAAAACAAACAAACAAACACACACAAACACATTTTCATCAAAAAAATTTCACCACCTCTTCCCTCTCTCTCTCTAGCCGACGGCTACACCACAACCACCATCACACCACCACTTTTTCTAGGTTTTTGGAAAAACTAATCATTGATCAACCTTTCTTTCATCATTGTAAGTGATTCTAACCACTCAAATCATACATGCATCATCATTAATTTTTCCAAAATTATTTTTCATAATTAAGTGGGTTTTGATCTAAAAATCTTATGTTTATGTTTATGAAAAATGTTTATAAACATCGAGTGTAAAAAGGAGGCATGCTCATTTGGATATCATTTGCTCCTCTCGTGCTATTGGTGGAAGCTGATGACAATGTGTGACTTCATGTTTGCATCTTGGTTTCTTTCTAGTTTACTTGCGTTGTAGTTCTAGATTAGTTTGTGTTTATGCCATGACATAATCACGTGTTAACATGCTGCCTGTAGCATGCGGTTAATGTGGTATCTTAGCCACATTCCTTTGTACTTTAACGTTTTTTGGTTAATATATTTACCAGGGAAACCCTTTACCAAAAATGGAGTGTAAATTAAAAAGGCTAGAAAAACATTTTTTGTGCTTTTTTTCTTTAAACACCACGGCTAGGGGCGGTGTTTGTTGATTTTGATTTTTGATTTATTTTAGTTATTTGGATGTGTTTAAATACTTGTTTAGATGGTTTTAAATTTTGTTGGTTAGATTGCATGTTCTTTTTATAAAATGGGTTTTGTGTGAATGAATCATTCAAGTGATTTAGGATGTTGTTGAGGTGTTAGGATAGTTTATAGATTATTATAGGATCATAGTAGTAGTTTGAATGGGTTGAAAATGGGTAGAAATGCGATTTGCAAAGTGTCATTTTTAATCAAATTTTTCAAGGCTATTTTTCATAGATTTAAGTTTGAGTCCAGATTTTTATTATAGGATAGAGTTGTAGAGATTTTTTTTAGCTTCGTTTTGATATAAGATAGAGATTGTAGCTCCAAACGAGTCAAAAGTTACGTTAGTTTAAAGTTTTGTGCATCGGGAGATGAAGGTCGACATAATCCGAATTTATGTTCGATTTTAGGTCAAATCTCGGGGACTATAAGTAGAGTTTTAAAAATGACTGAGGGCTGTTCTTTAGCTCAAAACTTGAGTTTGTGAGTCTACTTTTAAACTTAGATTTTGGTTTTGTAAACGGAAACGGTTAAGTGAGTCAAATTGGTTTTACAACGTAAGGGTGCAAATCTGTCCGGATTTTCAAGATTGGAAATGTGTTGGGCAACGTGACTTAAAAGTGATATCTTTTTATGAAATTTGTATGAGCTTTCTACATGATGTAAATGAAGTTTACAGCGAGTTTGGTAAAAATTCGTGATGTTTAAGTATGAGAATTCAGTCCGTACATTAGGTATGTACCGGTAGAATTGTAAATCGAGTAATAGCTTTAATAACGTATAACAATGAATGTGTCTAGTAAATATCACTTGTTTGGGATTTTGGCGTGAGTTTATATGAACATTTAGTGTTCTAAATTTTGTACATACAGTACTTGAAGGTACTTTAAAGTATTGATTCGTTACGCGATTTGTTTGTTAGGTGTTGTAATTGAATTCAAGGGGCGTCCTCATCGTCGGTTATTGTTTTCCGTCTACGTCTTCGTTAATACAACTACTACTACTTAAGGTGAGTCTATAGCCTCGCTCACTGTATTTTATATGATTTTTACCCGCGAGGGGGATACATGATATTTAAATGAAAAGGAACATAAGACATGAATGATTGTTGGACCCGAAAGATGTTTTGAATTATGTTGAGTAGCTAGTTGCCAAAGACCCTAAATTCATGAACCGTTAACTATTGTGTGATCCTAGTGTGGATTGGAAATAGCCGCTTGAACAAGTGTTAGTACTATTGGGTTGACGACCCTATCCTAGACGAGAGCTAGTACGTTGAGTACCTAAGAGGGGCAATGGTTTAAATCACGCTGGCATTTGGCGTGGGTGATTAATTTAACGGGTCGGTGTCATGAGATTAAACATAATTAAGTAGCCTATGCTATAATGAGTAATACCCAATAATAGTATGTAATGATCTGCACACAATTGAATGATCGTGAATGAATATTATACTTATGTTCAACTGTGATTTTGAAAACCTTTAGATCTCGCTCAACATTATTTGTTGACGATATTAAGCATGTGTTTCAGGTAATCGAGGGGCATGCAATGGATGTTGTTGTAGCTTGTGGATGGTCTAACTTGTTTTCGTCCCTTTTAACAAAGACAATTTGTATTTTCTTGTATGTTTTGTAAACAATGGGGTTGGTTTTAAACGGGTTGAGATTTGTGGGGATCTAACGCTACTCTGTTACATTTTAGGGTTGGAAACTTTTAGACAATTTATGTTGTTGTTGTAATTTAACATGTTTTTAAATTACTTATGTGTAAAACGTCTCTTCTGAGTCGTTCAATATGGCTTGTGTGGGATGATTCTTTGACTAACACACAATTGTGATATTCCGCTGCGCATGGTAAATTGGGGGTGTTAGAACATTCTTGTACACTCTGTTATAATTATGTAGCGACTGTTTGGAAGACAAAACCACCATCGAGACCCTAAAAAGGTCTCGGTTTGTGTGCTAAAACAAACACAGCAGGTCCAAATGTAGACCCCTTTAATTCATCTCGTTAAACATGTATTAAGTTCTTAAAAATCGGATCCTGATTAATTAACAAAGAAAAGAAAAAAATAAGGAACGAAAATCTAGGGTTTATTTACGTGTTTTTAGTGTTTTAGAATCGAAACAAAGAACATCAATCTTAGACCTTGATCAAACACACGACCTCTTGTTCTTGTTATCTGTTGGGAATGACGGCAGAAGGAGGCAAAGAGAAAAAGAAACGATCGGATCTATCCTAGTTTTTAGGGTTTCCCTTTGTGATGTGATTTGGTGTCGAACGAATAAAAGAAAAAAAAACACAGCCTCCCCGTCCTTTTATTTCTCCTCTAGGTCGGCTTGGAGTTCCCTCTTGGGCCCCAGCCTATAATCCGGCCCAACCGCCCTTACTTTGTTTTATTTTATTTTAAATTTTTTTCGCGACTAGAATAACGTTACGTGCTTTTGTGTTTTATATGTCGTAAATTTCTCATAGTTATTCGCATACGTGTTAAACGTAAACATTATGTACGTAATTACTTGTCGTGTTAATTTAATATACGTAATAATAATGACCGTGTTAAATATTCGCGTCACGTGATTTAAATGACGTGATTTATTATTTTGTGGTTTTACCTATTATACGTAAATTCATGTCGTATATTAATAATAATAGTAATATACTTAGTTACTTGTCGTAATTAAGTAATATACTAAATAACTATATTTAACGTTCTCAATACGTGTCGTATAAAAGTAAATCATGAGTTTAATTTTATACGTAATTTCATGTGCATAATGTTCTAGGAATTTTATGCGGGTTTTACAAGATATTTCTCGTAAAAGCTCTTGTTTGTTTCAGATGTACCTATTACGCCTGAAAATACACAAACACAAAATACACGCGTAATTATGATAACTAATAGTTTAATATAATGTATTTGGCCGTGTTTTAAGTAGTTTTTAGGTTATAAATGATGAGTGTTTTCACACTTATCAAGCATTATGGTATCCTAAAGGGACCGGCATAGAAACCATAGTATACGCGGACTCGGATCATGCGGGAGACTATGTGGACCCGAAAAGCACTAGTGGAGTTTGTACCTTCATGAGTTATTGTTTAACTTCTTGGTTCTCTAAGAAACAAACCTCTCTTGCTATATCCACCACACAAGCCGAGTATGTGAGTGCCGGTATAGCTTGTCAACAAGCTCTATGGATGAAGCAAACGCCTGTTGATTACGGGATTTCACTTAATGATGTTCCCATCATGTGTGACAATAAGGGTGCAATAGACCTTAGCAAGAATCCCGTGCAACATTCGCGAACTAACCACATAGAGATTTGCCACCATTTCCTTAGGGATAATGTTCAAAAGGGGAACATTTCGATTGAGAAGGTGCCCTCGGTAGAAATCTTAGCTGACATCTTCACTAAGCCACTTAAGAGGGAACCTTTTAATTACTTGCGTCTAGGTCTAGGTTTAATGGAACATATACCTTAATTGCGCTTTTTATTAATCGAGTCTTTTCTCTTTTGAGTCTTTTCATTCTTTGATTCATTGAGTCTCTTAAATTCTTTTTTGAAAATTACTCTTCTCTTTTTCAAAATTCTCAAAGTTCTTTCAAAACTGGTCGAGAAATGTTTTTGCATTGTAAATTCAATCTAAAAACGTTTTTCATGGCTTCTTGTTATTGATATCGAGCATATATAATTAATATTTATGAGTCTCTCAGATATAGCAAAAACAAAATTGAACTATATAGGATCATTGTTTCATGACTATGTGACAACCCAAGATATTGGAGTTTGTCACTTATGACTGTTTGACTTTAATTTTATTCTTAGCGTGTGCGTTTATGTGCTATATGTTAATATTTGAGCCTTTGACTGGATCTTAGACATCATACATGTAGTGCGTAGTACATTATATGATGCTTAGATGGGGTTAGTTCATACTCATTAGTTCACTTGGACGTAACTATGATAGTATGTGGCGTTATTTTAAGATTTTATGTGTACATAACTATGATAGTATTATACTAAATCATATTTTTACGATTTAGGGTTTAGCATTTTGAGGTCTCGGATGAGGTATCTAGTCACAGGAATAATTTAAGGGATGGTTTTAATTCATTTAGGACTTAGTTATTTAGTTTATTTCATATTTCAAGAGTTTTTATAAAACTATATATTTTTACGTCTTTTACGGTTTACGCGTAAAACTGACTAGTTTTACGGTATTGAGGTTTTGGAGGACGTAAGTGCTAAAATAAATTAAGTAAATTTTAGGAAACGTTATCAATGTACTAAATAAGTAATAAAAAGAAAAAAAACACGAAAAAAACAAAGAGTAGGTCGGTTTGTAGTCGACGCAAATGGGAAAAGAGAAGGGGGAAAAAGGAAAAAAGGGGAAAGTGTTTGGGTTGGGCTAAGACTGGGTAACAAATAACATATAAGGATTTTTAATACATCAAAACACTTCATAATCCTTGGAGAAAAAAAACACGTGAGTTCATTAATGGATTTTTAGGGTTTTCATCAAAAAAATATTGGTTGTTTTAAATCTAAGGTAAAACATTCAATCTCTTTTTAATTAAATTGTTTTAACTCTTTATTAATCAATGTATGATGGATCTAGGTTATGGTTTATTTTAAAATCTGTATTTTTATTATATAACAATGATTAGAATAATTCAGAGTTGTAATTAATTAAGTTATGGGTATTTAATTAGGTTAATTTAATTAAATTTGTCATTAAAAATTGGGCATAACTTTAGGTTAATTGGTTTGATCATATCTAGAGTTATAGACACTTTAATGATGAGATTCAAGTACCCCTGAAAAGGTAATTGAGTTAGCTTTTGAATGCAAGAAACGAAGACTAAATTAGAGGTCAGGAAGTGGGTCAAAAATAGGTTACAACAGTCGGAGGTCAAAACAGTTTTGAAATCAGTCGGTTTTAACCTAATGTTTTAAGATGGTTAGGGTACTTAGGGGTACAATTGGACCTACAAACGAATATGATAATTATTTTATATGTTAATTAAGAGATCTGAAAGAGGGCTAATCAATTGGGATAGTGGAATACCCTCTGATCATAACAAACTTTTCATATGTTCAAAATCAGTAAAAAGTGGAAAGGTAAAAGTATATTATGTATATCGGGGCCTTAACAGTAGCATTGAGGTTGGGGAAAAAGAGGAAAGTTAGCTAACACATGTATGTGAATAGGTTTTTATTTACATAAAGTATGAGTATGGTTAGGTGGGCGTTTGGCTCATAGTTTGGGGTCTAAAAATCGGGACTGTTTTGGCTAAAATGTGAACGGGATAAGTTATGAACTTAACTAAGTTACGGGCTTGTTAGAGAGGGGTAATGGGATTTTTATAGCATATTAATGAAGTTAATATGGGGGTAAGGGTTAGATGTCTATCATATACTGATGAGTCATTTTAGTTATTGGTTCATGTCTTGATGCTATGCATTTATTTGTTTAGCATTTTGCTAGTGCGCGGGATATTTAGATAAGCTCAATCAGGTGAGTTCATAATCCCATTATAACTAAGTTTTTAAATGTTTTTCCAGTATGGATGGAGATGGCACTTTTAATGTTCAAATGTCTTAGTAGTATGTTCTTTAAAAAATTTTCATAATATGTTTTTCAAATGTGTGGACTTAATGTGTTATTAGGTCTATATGCTTAATTACGTGTTTTGTTATATGTTCTATTTTGTGTTCTGACATGCGTTCTGAGTACTTGTGTTCTGAGTACCGGTGCATCGTCTTCTCGGAGGCAAGATATCTCGACGGGGATATGGTTCATCTCCACACAAGGTGTGAGAAAGATCTGGATAGATGTAGGTGCATTTGTTCTTATTTTGTGTTCTTAATTCTTATATTATGTTTTGTTTGTAGTTGTGTGTAACATGAATATCACTTTATTGTCCATTTCATTAACTTATTTTTCTTCAACTTATTTACAACGGATGTCAAGTTTTCATATGATGTTCTAGATAACTTAAACCTATGTTCTCACCCACTATATGTTGACAGCTTTTAGCGTCATTTTCAGGTGAGGTAGTTGTGCAAGGTGATGTTAGAAGTGGCTAGAGTTTAGAGGTTACTAGGATTGAATTAGGAGGAATCCCTTTCCTCTTAGTTTTCTTTTCATTGTTTGAACAAGTGATACATTTTAGACACCTATATGTTTGATGTTTGTTTATTTGTTTGTCTTTTGTAAGAGGTAGGACTTTTACCTACTTACCTAGACTCCTGCATTGTTGAGATATTGTCATGACAATTGTGTCACCATTTATGATATTTCAATTTCATTTAGTTCTCTCTATAGACACGTTATTTTTGTGATGATATTCATACGCTGCGCCCCTATTGCGCCAATGTGGGGTGTGACAGAATGGTATCAGAGACAATGGTCATAGAGAATTAGGTTGCCTAGTCGTGTAACCTAGTCTATAGCTTAAGGGTCCCTACATATAGGTGTCATAGGAGTACATGTGAATTATAGTATATGAGATGATTAAATGCTAATTTCCGTATTTTGTATATGAGCTACTTTTATGATATTGATTGATATTGTTCTGGATATTTTCGACTCGTATTTATGATGTTTTCTTATCAAATTTTTGACTATTATGGATTGAACCATATTCGTCCATGCTTAGTCGCATATTTATTTCTTTTCAAGTTTTGACTAGTGCGGGTTGAACCATAGTCGTATACACTAGCCATTGTTGGATTTCGTTTGATTATGCTTTCGTGTTCTTTATACATTTTGAATTTTGTCTACGCTGGTTCAGCTAGATTACGAGTTTATATGTTTCATGCATAGGCTATGTTATTTTAATACATGGAAATTTAGACCTTATATTATGTTGTGGTTATGTGCTTATATGAGTCGTAGGATCTATGTGCTTATTTGAGTTGGTAGACTTATGTGTTATGTGTAGTATTAATTCTTAATAAGTGTCATCATAGGATGGAGTGCATTGGTGAAAGGGGACTCGTATAAGTATTGTGGCCAACATAGTTATACAAGTACCACAACTTCAATGTAAACCTAAGTATGATTGCATGAAAGAGGGTTAATACATGCGTGCATAGTATATATTGGTAGTGCTTATGGTTATGTGTAGGCGTGTACATAGTATTACATATATTACATAAGTATTTTGGTAATTATTAACGAGTGTTCATGACCGTATCTGGACAAGTTGTCATCATGTGTACCAACAAAATCATGATCTACTCGAAGGCGGAGCAAGAGTGTGGGAAGAATTATGAGTTCGGTTTGAAGTTACTTAGTTGGGAACAACAAGGTTGAAGTGCAGCAAGATGAGGAAGCATTTTTGGAGGCTAAAGAACTAACGTAGGTGATGAGTCAATTTTGGCAATATCAAAAGGACTGGACGAATTCGCAAAGCATGATGCTACGTGGAGTAAGTATTAGGATGCGAGCGAGGATGGCGAAGAAAGGTGATTGCCTATACATTGTAGGAACTGAAGGTTTGGAAGAACTATATAATAAATAGATAGGAGTGTCTTGGAAAGATGGTGTAAGGACGTTGACCGTAGAGAAGATATATGATGAGGTTGAGAAGTAGGTACGATAAGAGTTGGGTGATAGTCGATAGACTAAATAATTCATCCCATTTTTTATAGCAGAATGAGAAGTCATAAAGTTGGGGAAGTTGAAAATATTTCGTACAAACGTGATGTTATGGACTTAAGATTATGGAGGGACAATCGAAAAGTAGTAGTGAGGAAGGAATGGCTTGAGGAAGCAAGAGATTGTCAAGATGGTATATTGATACTGAAAGGGTTAACTTTAGAGCTGAAGGTTAGTGATCATGAGTAAGGGAAAGTCTTATCAAGAGAAAGTTGGAAGCAATCAGCCTATTGGACCAGAAATGGTTCAGGAAACTACTGATGTGATAGCAGTGCCTAAGGAGATATGGAAGATGACAAGAGACCGACGAGAGAGCTATGCTAACAAGAGGCGTAAACCGTTGGATTTTAGTGTGGGGGACAAGTTATGCTAAAGGTTTCACCATGGAAAGGGGTGATGCGGTTTGGGAAGAAAGAGGAAGTAGAGGAAGCCTTCTGTGATTGCGAGACATAGTTATTGTGCTTAGGGAGTAACTCTCGGGACGAGATTTCTATTAGGAGGGAGTGGTATGACAACCCTAGATTTTGGACTTTGTCACTTATGACTGTTTGACATTAATTTTGTTCCTAGTGTGCGTTTATGTGCTATATGTTAATATTTGAGCCTTTCACTGGATGTTAGACATCGTACATGTAGTGCGTAGTACATTATATGATGCTTACTTGGATTTAGTTCGTGCTCATTAGTTCACTTGGACATAGCTATGATATTACGTGGCGTTATTTTAAGATTTTATGTGTACGTATATGTAGTATAGTAAATTGTATTCTTACGATTTAGGGTTTAGCATTTTGAGGTCTCGGATGAGGTATTTAGTTACGGAAAAAATTTACGGGATGGTTTTAAGTCATTTATAACTTAGTTATTTAGTTTATTTCATATTTCAAGAGTTTTTATAAAACTGTATATTTTTACGTCTTTTACGGTATACGCGTAAAACTAACTAGTTTTACGGTATTGAGGTTTTGGAGGACGTAAGGGCTGAATTAAATTAAGGAAATTTAAGGAAACATTAGTAGTGTACTAAATAAGTAATAAAAACAAAAAAACAAAAAAAAGGTAGGTCGGTTTGTAGTCGACGCAAAGGGGAAAAGAGGGGCGGGGGGGGGGGGGGGGGGGGGGGGAAGGAAAAAAGGGGAAAGTGTTTGGGTTGGGCAAGGACTGGGTAACAAATAACATATAAGGATTTTTAATACATCAAAACGCTTCATAACCCATGGAAAAAAACACGTGAGTCATTGATGTGTCGTGGATACGTCGATGTATTTTAATTAGATACAGTATAGGACAAATTTAGGAACATACCCTTAGGAAAAGGTAATAAGCCATAAATAAGTCGAAGACGGATTTAATTAAACATGTTGATGAACCAAGTCCGTTGTACACGAATATCAAGTGAATTTGAGACGTTTTATTTCAATTTGGTCAATTGATTTGAATGGGTTTTTGGTTTTAAAACTAAAATTACTCTTACAAATTTTAAAATAATTAAATCCTAAAGTGCATGAATCGTTCCCCATTTTTTTATTTAAAATATAAAACTATTTAAACTATTTAAAAAATTATACTAATTAAATTTAATTAAAAACTTAACCTATTCAATAAAATTATTTAAAAACTATATTTAAACTAATTTAAAAATTATTTTAAATCTAAAAATTAATTAAATCTATTTAAAATTACTCTTAATTTAAAATTATAAAAATAATAAAATTTATTTTTATTTGTTTTATTTGTTTATATTTTTTTAAACTTTATAAAATTAATTTTTAAAACTAAAGATTTATATTAATTAAATGAAAACTATGAATTAATCTTGAAATAAAAACTGACAGCTAGATCTATTATGCTATATTAAATGCTAAGGCTGTACTAAAACCAAAACAGATAGCTAGGTCAGTTGGTTAAGACGTGGGGTGGTTGCCCGTGAGGTCACGGGTTCGAGTCCCATTGAGGACTCATTTGGTGAAATATTTTTTTTTCTTCAAAATTAGATATCAAAGTCACAGGGGTGACTTTTGGTGATATTATATTTGGAATGATAAATTTAATATTGGCAGAATGCAATATCTGTACCATATAATTCGTATGGTACACTGATATTCCTCAGTTTACTAAAACAAATAAACACCTAACAAAATTAGCAGAACATACTAATTCAGCAAAACTATAAGTGCAATAACAAGTAAACATATGCAAAATACAGGCAAAAGTGCAATGACAACTAAAACAAAACCCCTAATATATCAGCAGACTAAAATTAAAACTTAAATAGCAACACCAACTTCTAATTAGCAGATAAAAAATTCAAGCAACAATATAGTTTGAACTTATCATCCACGTTATCAAATTTTGCACAAATGTTAAGCAGATAACTCAGCAAACAAAAATCAGTAACTATAAAACTGAACCTCCCAAAATTTCCTTATTTAAAACTAACCTACAAAAACAATGCAGATAAACAAATACTCAATTTTCAAAACCAAATGTTAAAAAAAAAACTCAGTTATAATCATCACTAAAGAGATCCAAATTATAAGACCAGTAGATTCAAATCATATAATGATATAACAAACTTAGCAGATTAATAAAATAGACTCAGTAAAAATAAATACTATTATCACAGGTATACATCCAAAATCAGTAATAAAACCACCCTTAGCAGATTCAAAAACTTCTACACTTATAAGATTCATCAAAACTTAAATATCTAAATCATGGTAGTAAGCTTTTATTAAAACAGTAAGCATATAAACATACCTAATCAATTAAACATAGATTAAACTAAATTAACCCGTAAAATTACTCTTAAAAATCGAACTTACTTTTTAGACGAAAACCTTTGATGATGATGACGCAGCGCTGAGCTGGACTTTTAACCTGAATCACCACCACTCTACACCATCTTTCATTGCACCATTATCGAACCAGTATCAAACGAACGAGTACAGTAATCGAACCACCATGCATTATCTCAAACCAAACAGTTTGTTTATAACACTTTCCAGTAGGGAAAGATTTTCCCCAATTTTTACTTTTATTATTTAACTCATGCTATTTATTTCAGCTTAATTAAATAACATTTAATATAATATCAAACAGAATTTATGAAGAATAACTGTAATTCACTTTTAACCAAAATTTGACAAAGACAGATTGAAAATCAAAACCACTCTTATTAATCAGAAATTTAATACAATACAAATAAAAAGAAAATACAATCTATCCTAATTCTATTTTAACATTATAACTGTGAAGTAAAAAATGGGATGATGTTTACATCTGTTTGGGGGGTTTTTATAGGCAAACCCCTAGCCCCTTCAGTGAGTTTGTTGAGGAAGAATCTTCAATCTTGGCCTTCTATTCTTCCTTTTCTCTTTCTTCTCTTGATCTAAAGGCTGATAATCATTCACTAGCACACGGATTGGCAACGTGGCAATCCGTTGTGCTTCTTGTGCTAGTTGTAGGCTGATGTGGAGTGATATGATTGGAGGATGGTGAGGAATGAGGTGTCTCCGCCAATCACATGCTAGAAAAAACTGACACGTCACTCTGGAATGACCACCATAAACTTCCAAAAAGTAGTGAATTATTTAGGGGTGTGTGTGTTTACACACACTGTAAATATGAAACCCTAAATTGATATTTAGATCTAGGGTTATGATGGGTGGGTAAAAGATTGTGTTTATTATTTTGGGAGAGAAGGAAAGTAACTTTGGTGGAACGAAAACAAGGTGTGTGGTGTGATGTGAGTCTTCGTTTGACCAAGTGAAACATCTTTTCACCTAAATATTTATTAATTGTCCATATTGAGTTTACCCTAATGGGCCTTGAGCTCATGAAGTTAAAACTTCATTCGACTATTGATAATGTAATTGGGCTGATACATCCGTCCCATGGTTGTTTGAATTTGGGCTTTGGCCATAAAGTTTAACTAGCACTCAATCCGTTCCTTTGTTAACTTATATTGGGCCTTTTCTCTCAAAAGTAAATAACACATGATCCTTAAATGGGCTTTTGGGCCCATTAAACATATGTGGGACCCACAAGTCCATTTATCTTCATAAAATATTAAATCCACTAAAAATGGACTTGAATTTGGCTTTGTTGATCTTTTCTTCAAACTCGTGCCGATTTTGCCGGTTTTCGCGAACTTCGGTACCTACACACATTAAGCAACAAACAAGCAAATACAAGGCAATATTTAAACATTTTATGAATTTATTTATTGTTTATCCATATAGTTGATATGAGTAATTTAGCTCATATCAAACTCCCCCTTGCTAAGCAATTGTCGTGTCCTCACGCAATGATAAAATAAAACACAAACTACACTTTTATTCAACTTTTGACATTTTATTTTTCAAAGACATAATGTATTGCTTTCATTATTAGAAAAATAACTTTTAGGATCATAAAACTCAAATAGATTCATCGTCCTCGACTTTTCACTTTTCCATGCCAAGTTTAAAAACAAGATCATTGTCAATCACAAGTCTCAAAATTAAAACCACTCATACAAGTAATTTGTGTTATACTCAATCACCTTTTATTCCTAATTGTATCTCTAGATTTTATTTGTCATCCACCCAAAGGCTCATTTGACTTTATTAGATATTTATTAATCTAAAAATGAAGGCAAAAACGGTGCAAACTCAACACTCAAAACCTAACCTCGACTTCAAAAACCGTTGTCACTAAAGTAAGCCCACATCAAGGATAACTTAACACAATTAGAGGGATAAATCCCCGGACCCAAATTTGGCTAATAGGTCTACTTAAAAGAAACAATAAAACCTCCAAAGTCAATTATGACCTTATTAATGGAGTTAGCAACAATTACATCATATCACCTTGTGGCTCTTTAAGATGCTATTGTGCTCCTTATTTAAAATCCACACCCGAAGGCTCCTTGGACAAAAATAAGGGAATTGACATTCACCATCCCACCTTACGGCTCATGATGATGAAGTAATTTTTATTAAACACGTCCCCATGCCATACACCCTAAGGCTCTAATGACAAGGTTAGTGCTACATGACTCCCACCCGAAGCCTCCTAGAGAACATGTTTTTATTTATTCTTCTTTATTATTATGATATTTATAGTAAGCCAAATTTCCGCAATCCCATGATCAAAAGTCCATGACGCTGACACCCTTAATGTGTTCTCACTTTAATTACAAGGGAAGAAAAAGAAGGAGTTACGAGTTAAGATATCAAGCCTAACACGCTAAAAACTTCATTTATTAAGCAATTATTATTCAAGCGTAAAAATAAATACGAGGAGATTAAATCAAACACAAAAATACTTACACAAGGAAGAATTAACTTTAACAACTTATGATTAAACTATATCATCTCTTGTTCTCCATATTGTAAAATTTCAAAAATGTGAAATTCATGGATACTTAGCCTATTAAATCTAAGCTTTGGGTTTTCAAGTCATCTATAGGATCTTGCATCTTCTTTGACTTTTTCAAGTTTTAGAATTTATGTTTTAAAGTTCCCTTGGTAAGCGACTTTCTAGGATCAATTATAGGAACTTGCGAAAAGTTCTCGTTCTTATACCCGTATGAGTTAAGACTTTCGCGTTTTAAAGTTCCCTATATAAAAGCCTAGCAAAACTTGATTCAAATACGTTAAGAAAAAGCTAAGGTAAAAACCGAGTCGAGTCAAAAACTATTTTATTTTCACTAACGGAAAGCCTACATTTGTGTCAAAAGCACTTATTTAATTTATTAAAACTTAAAATAACACTAAAATTTTTAAAATGTTATGAAAAACGAGAAAAACGATTACGTTTAGACACGACAAAAGCAATTACAAGCGATTATATCGACTGACTCCCCATGTTAAAACCAAACATTGCCCTCAATGTTTCTTAGCTCAAGAGTAACACCCCCTTGCTAAAACACGAAGAGTCTAATGCAAAATCCTAGCATGGACTAAAAAAACATCAATGGCAGCCAAAAAATCTCTTCTTCTCATAAACCTAATTTTCTTTTTCCTTTAATCCGAATACCTTATAATGATACTGTTTTCTCTAATAATCACTGATTATTCTTGAGTTAACAAAGTCTTTATTTGGTTGATTGATTTTAGGGTAAATTAAATTAGTTTTAATTTTCGTTTTTTGCCGTCATTGACTTGTGTGATTGTTTTGTCTATCTCGTTGGTTGTTACTTGTCTGTTTTCGGGTGCTAACTGGACAAGCAGATTCGTGTTTGTTTTGGTTAATAGTATTCGCATTTATTGTTTTTTTAGGGTTTCGCTGTGCTTGGGTTGTGGCAACATTAAATCGTCCTTGTTTTAATCATTGTAGTAATTATCAGTGACATTAGTGGTCGGCTGACCCATCTCATTCTGTCGGTTGACCCCAATAGCATTAAATCGTCCTTGCAGCTATTATAAGTTGACCCCAATAAATCGTCGGCTGACCTTTGATTTGAACATTAAATCGTTGCTAGTGCTAGTGGTCGGCTGATATTAATTGGCTGACCTTTGAAGCATTAAATCGTCGGCTGACCTTTGAAGCATTAAATCGTTGCTAGTGGTTTGCAGCATTAAATCTTAATTTGATTAATATATTGGGGCGGCTGAGCATTTATTGTGTTAGGGTATTATTTAATCGCAAGTGCGTTGGGTTATTCTTTAGTGGTTCGTTTGATCGATTTGTTGAAGCTATGGTGGATTCGAGCAATGAAAGTGATAAGCCATTGTTTACAGGTTGGATGGATGCGGGTAAGGTGTCTACTCTTGAGGTTTTAGTAACGTTAGAGGAGATATCTAATTTGTTTTCTATTCCTTTGAATATTGTGCGTGACATTGAAGTGTTTGCAAATGGTGTGAAGGCAAACAAATTTCCTAAATGGTCTACTTTACCTAAGGAGACCACTATGCTTTATTATAAAGTTTTGTGTGAACGCCATAAGAATTTAACTAGCAGCACTTCTTCACTCAGTTCAGGTGGTTCGAGTGTGCACTCTGCACAAATGGCTAAGGAAACAGACCTTGAAGCTAAGGCTGCTACCATTAATGGTTTGTAACCGTGTAATCTACATGCGTTTTTGAAATTATTTGGTGTAACGATTCGCACGGTTGGTGACGCGGGTGAATTTATGCATGAATTAAGAATGCAGAAACATCCTTTGTGGGAATTGATCTCACCTGATCGTGCTAAAGAAATTCTGAAGTTACTTTGCAGATTTGAAGGTGATATGGTTACGTCTACTAATGGAGGTATTAATGCAGTCTCTTCTTCGTTTAATTCTGAAAATGTCTATGAAGGGGTTAATATCTCTATTCCTAGGAAGGTTGTTGTAACAGTAAATGCTCGCTACCATAACAATTTATATGGTTACTTTCTTGGTAAAAGGATTGCATTCCCTGTGGTTGAGTATTTTGCTAAGAATAACTGGGCAAAACATGGTCTTAAGCGTATCATGATGAATGAGAAAGGTTTTTTCTTTTTTCAATTTGGATCTAGTGAGGGTCTTAATGCGGTTCTGGAAGGTGGTCTGTGGATGGTTCGTAATTCACCAATTTTTCTTAAGAAATGGACTATGAAAACGAATCTTCTAAAGGAGGAACTAACTCGTATTCCGGTATGGGTTAAGTTTCATGATGTCCCGCTACAGGTATTTGAAGAGGAATGTATTAGTTTAATTGCTTCGTTTCTTGGTAAGCTTATTATGATGGATAATTATACTGATAATATGTGCAAAGAGTCTTGGGGTCGTTGTAGTTTTGCTCGTTGTCTTATTGAGATGAATGCTGATTCGGAGTTTATAGATAACGTTACTATTGGTGTCCCTGATCTTGAAGGCTCTGGTTGTACTAAGGAGTTAATTCGAGTTGAATACGAATGGAAACCGCCTAGATGTCATACTTGTAATATTTTTGGTCATTCCGTTGATTCTTGTCCAAAAAATGTTAAACCTATAACGGTTGAAAAAGTGACAACTCATGTTGATAATGATGGGTTCCAACAAGTGCAAAGCAAGAGGAAGAAGTACAAAGGTAATTTAGGGAATCAAGTTCCGAGAGGTGTTCCATTGAGCAAGGGTTTCCAAGCAGGTAAGACGGTTGTTTTTCGCCCAAAAACTCACTTGGATACTACAAGTACGAGTGCTGATAATAGTAGTAAGTTGAATACTAAATCTGGTCAGTTGCAGCAGTCTAGCAATCTTAATGGTCCGAACAAGGCTAAAGCTCAAATGAGCAGTGTTTCTACATCTAATAAATTTTCATCTTTGTCCATGCTTGGTATTGACGAAGGGGCTCAAGTAAGCGAGGAAGATAATGAGGAGGAGGAGGGAGTCGAGGTCGTCTTTGATGAATCGGTAAATCTTCTCAATACTCATATTGGGGCAAGCACTCCAACTGGCTGATCCCATGTTGATATTTTATTATTTTCCTCGTAACTTTATGTTATCGTCTTGGTTTTTGTCTAGTTTATATATTTCCAGTATTCTAGTCTAGTTAATGTTTATGGCCTGTCATAAACATTTTGTTTAACAAGCTGCCTGTAGCTTGCGGTTAATGTGGTATTTCAGCCACATTCCTTGTACTTCAACGCTTTTTTTGGTTCTATTTACCGGGGTCATTGCTACCCTTTTACCAAAAAAAATCATAGCATGGAAAGAGCACGCAAATCTATAAGCCGTTTATTAATTTTTGCCTCAAGATAAAACGTTAGTCGATAAAAATCAAAGGATAGAGAGTGTGCCCCTTTTTGACAATCAAAGAATGGAAGATCAAGTGGACCGGTAAAACCGAACACGAGAGTCTTCAATGATTAGGGTCATACCTAAGATTCACAACACAACAAAACACGAGCACGAGCTTGAAAGATCAAGCCTTATTAGTGTTAGAAAATAGAAAGAAGATAAAATGTATGGGACTCCCCCACAAGGCACCTCGTTTTTGTTAACCGAGTCATGAGCTCAACTCGATCCCCGCATTCATTTGTCCTTAGGGAAAGTTTGAAGATCCAGAACAACCTCCGTAGGTATGTCCCATCCAAAGTAGTGTTTCACACGATGACCATTCACCTTAAAGTTAGGCCCGTCTTTTTGAGCAAGCTCAACGGTGTCATAAGGGAAAACTTGTGAAATGGTGAATGGTCCGGACCAACGGGATTTAAGCTTGCCCGATAAAATCTTAGGTCTAGAGTTGAATAAGAGGACTTGATCACCAACATTGAAAATGCGGTTTTTGATCTTAGAGTCATGAATCCTCTTAGTCTTCTCTTTATAGATCAAAGAATTTTCATAAGCTTGATCCCTTAATTCACTTAGTTCATTCAATTGAACCTTGCGATGATCACCCGCGGTCCTTAAATCAAAGTTACAATGCTTAAGAGCCCAATACGCCTTATGTTCGAGTTCAATTGGCAAGTGGCATGCCTTTCCGTAGACCAACCTAAAAGGTGTGCAACCAATTGGTGTCTTGTAAGCCGTACGGAAAGCCCACAATGCATCATCTAATTTATCCGACCATGAAGTGCGATTTTCTCCAATAGAACGCTCCAAAATCCTCTTAAGAGCTCGGTTTGAAACCTCCACTTGACCACTCGTTTAAGGGTGATAAGCCGTCAAAAGTCGATGAGTGACACCATATTTCTTTAGAACTTTTTCAAATTGTTCATTACAAAAATGGGTCCCACGATCACTTATTATAGCCCGTGGAGTTCCAAACCTAGCGAAGAGTTGTTTCAAAAATTTCACCATAACTCGAGAATCATTCGTGGGCAAAGCCTTAGCTTCAACCCATTTAGACAAATAGTCCACAGCTATGAGAATATACTAGTTTCCTTTCGATGATGGAAATGGCCCCATAAAATCAATCCCCCACATGTCAAAGATTTCACAAACTTGGATAAATGTTTTGAGGCATTTCATCCCTTTGTGAGTTCTTTCCTTGACGTTGACAAGCATCACAACTCTTGATCAAGTCTTGGGCATCACGATATATGGAAGGCCAAAAGAAGCCGGCATCAAAGACTTTCTTCGTGGTGGCGTTGGCACCATGATGTCCCCCGGTGGGTCCCTCATTTTTTTTTGGGTAAAAGGGACTTCACCCCGGTAAAATATATTAATCCCAAAAAATCAGTTAAGTACAATGGAATGTGACTGAAGTGTCACATTAACCTCAAGCAAACGCTTGAATAACCACTAATTCATATGACATGCCATATGAATCTAAAGAACTACATAACCAATGACGCCAATAGGGAAAAACCACCTAATGGTACATACACCAACAAACCTAAACACAAACATCAAATAAGATAAGACTCAGGTAAACTTAAGAGGTGGGTAAACCGAGTCCCATCTCTAGACTGTTTAAAACGGCAAGAAAGCATCTTCAAACGAACTGTTGAAATAATGCACTCAAAAACTTGGTCCACCGTCCTCTTCACCAATTTAAAAAAACGCCAATTCCTTTCCTGCCAAATGAAATACGCCGCTGCAGACAGAATCAACTTTGAGACGACGCTCCTAGTAGTCCTCCGCCTAGCCCATGGAAGAATGTGCGCCATAATTTGACTGAAATGCGGACTAGAGCATCCAAAATCAGCAACCATTCGAACTCTATTCCAAACCTGCTGCGAGAACGAACACTCAAAAAACAAGTGATCATGGGAATCCGGCTGCATTTCACATAAAGAACATGAAGTAGCCAAAGCGCCCGAAACGTCCCACAAGTAAACCTTATCCTGCGCCTTGAGCTTTTGCTTAATCACCAGCCACAAATTAAACGAATACCTTGGTATACAACAAGAAAACCACACAAGATCATACCATGGCACCTTTAAATCCCGAGGACGTATTGAAGACCACACATTAGCAACAGAAAATGGTTTAAGAGCATTTCCGTCACTCCTCCATAGCAAACTATCCAAAACACCTTCACAAATATTTGGCATACCAATATTAGCAAGAAAGGGATATTTACCTCTAAAGAAACCAGGCCATAACCACTGACCATCTCGGATAACATCATTAACTTTCGTATTGAAATTAAAGCCCACACGATGAATATCTCTAGATGAAATAGTGTTAGTTAACGGACTCTCCGAACACCATATATCCGACCATACCGATAACTTAGACCCATCACCAATCTTATACCAAATAAATTCCCTAATAATTAGCCTCAGTTGAAGTATTTTACGCCATCCCCACGTCATATTACCACGGCATGGAATCTCCCAAAGGTTCCTACCTTTAAGCTTATATTCATGAATCCACTTCACCCAAAGAGATTCTTTGAGAATTAAGATCTTCCAAATATGCGAGACCATGAGATCCTTATTAAAGATATCCAATCGCCGAATACCCTAACCACCTTCATCTTTAGGAAGACAAACCACATCCCAAGCCACTTTCGCCTCATGACAAGATTTAAGGATATCTTGAGCTTCCTTGCCAAACACGCACCTACGAATCACTTGATCCGCGCACATACGAAACAAATAGGGGTCGTCCCAAAAGTAATAAGATATATCCTTGAAAAATTTTCGTTTTTGTTGGGATGACATACCCTTGATTACAAATTTCCCCGCATGGTAATTTGCAATGTCCGCAAACCATGGGGTACTATCATCACCACGAAAAGCAATCTTACCAAGCGTCTCGAGAGGAAATGTTTCATTGATTTCCTTGTTCTCTCCATCGCTTTGGTAAGGTCTCAAGTCGAGATAAATGATCGGCCGCGAGATTCTCAGCTCCTTTTTTGTCTAGAATTTTGACATTAAATTCTTGAAGGAGGAGAATCCACCGGAGCAACCTAGGCTTAGCATCTTGTTTATTAAAAAGATATTTGATAGCCGAGTGGTCCGTATACACTATGGTTTGAGACAAGACGAGATATGGTCTAAACTTTTCAAAAGCATACACAACGGCAAGTAACTCCTTTTCCGTTGTGGTGTACTTAGTTTGAGCATCCGTCATAGTCTTACTTGCATAGTGTATAGGCAAGAAATGTTTTGACTTACGTTGCCCCAAAACCGCACCTACTGCGTAATCACTAGCATCACACATAATTTCAAAAGGTAGGTCCCAATCTAGAGCAACTAAAATCGGTGATTCGGTTAATTTCCTTTTAAGCATCTCAAAGGCTTGAATACACTCATCCGAAAAGAGGAATGGAGTCTCTTTTCCCAAAAGATGGGTCATAGGCCGAGCTATCTTAGAGAAGTCTTGGATAAAACGTCTATAGAAGCCGGCATGGCCGAGAAAACTCCTAACTCCCTTAACGGTGGCGGGTGGAGGTAATTTGGCAATCACGTCGATTTTAGCCCTATCAACCTCAATACCGGCCTTAGAGATCTTATGTCCTAACACAATTCCTTCTTTGCACATGAAGTGACTTTTCATAATTAAGCACAAGATTCGTTTCCTCACAACATTGCAACATTCTTTCTAAGTTAGAGTGACATGAAGTGAAGATTCCCCAAAAACCAAGAAATCATCCATAAAGACTTCCATGGTTTTTTCGATCATATCATGGAAAATGGTCATCATACACCTTTGGAACGTCCCCGGAGCATTGCATAATCCAAAAGGCATTCTTCGATACGCAAATATTCCATAAGGACAAGTGAATGTGGTTTTTTCTTGATCACGAGGGTGAATGGGAATTTGGAAATAGCCAGAAAATCCATCCAAAAAGCAATAGAATTCATTTCCCGCTAGTCTCTCTAACATTTGATCCATAAAAGGTAATGGAAAATGATCCTTCCTAGTGGCATCATTAAGCTTCCTATAGTCAATACAAATACGCCAACCGGTTACAAGTCTAGTAGGAATCAATTCATTATCCTCATTAGTAACAACCGTCATTCCTCCTTTCGTTGGAACACAATGCACGGGACTAACCCATGTCCTATCCGAGATAGGGTATATCATTCCGGCGTCTAGAAGTTTAGTAACTTCCTTTTTCATCACCTCATGAATCTTTGGATTGACCTTTCTTTGATTTTGGATAGCGGGTTTATAATCTTCCTCCATTAGAATTTTATGAGTACAAAATTTTGGATCTATACCGTTAATGTCGGAGATTTTCTATGCAATGGCCCGTTTATGTTTCTTAAGCACTTTAATAAGTTCATCCTTTTCATTTTCCTTTAATCCCTTGGCAATAATCATCGATAACTTATCCGTTCCTTCAAGAAAATCATACTCCAAATGAGTGGGAAGTTCCTTAAGTTCTAATTCGGGTGCTTCGTCAATAGATGTTTTCACTTTAGTCTCAATTTCACTCACAACTTTTAATTCCATAGCTGGTGATTCAAAAGGATCCATATTCAACAACTTTTCAATCAACGCAATATCTCCCTCGGGATCAAAATTCTCACTATCAAACTGACTAGGATCGAATGTTTGCTAAGGTAATCATCAATTTCCTTATCGATTTTTGAATGACCATTATCCTTGAGCTCTTCTAGAACGAAGTCCCCTCCCTCAAATGGAGTGAGTGGAGGTTTAGCCAAAGAGACAATCGGATTCGATGAAGTAGGATTGCCAATCTTGGAAATATCTGAAAAACCAAGCATATCTTGCGAAACTTCTTCACTGACAACATCAATCACATCGATTTGATTGATTGATTCCTCGTAGTACTTGGAAGAAGGTCTCGAGATATTACCAACATAAAGTGTGATACTTTCATCATCAAAACGTAAAGTCAATTTCCCCACTCTCATGTCAACTATAGAACTAGCCGTATTTAAAATGGTCTTCCCAAAATAAGAGGCACACGAGAATCTTCGGGATAATCGCAAATTACAAAATCCGCTGGGAAGATGAGTTTTCCTACATTGACTAACACGTCCTCGGTTATACCTTTTGCAAAGGTGGTCGATCGATCCGCTAGCTCGATAGTCATCTTAGTAGTTGTAAGCTCGGGAAGTGATAACATTTTCCACACGGAAAGAGGCATCAAATTAATGCTAGCGCCAAGATCGACTAATGCTAAGCATTCGTCCATATTAGGGAAATCACATGGTATCAAAAATTGACCGGGGTCTCCAAGCTTTTTAGGAAACTTTTTAGAGAGAACCGCGGAACAACTTTCATTTAAAGATGTACACATTTCAACTAATTTCTTTTTATCATTCATCATCCTTTTCATTGTTAAAGCAAACTTAGGCATGTTTTTTTGGGTAAAAGGGACTTCACCCCGGTAAAATAAACTTAGGCATGTTAAGCAATGCATCCACGAAACTAAGATTAATATACATTTTCTTAAACACCTCAAGAAACGTAGACATTTGAGCATTGGTCTTTTCGCGGAGCTTCTCTTTGTTAAGTCTCGAAGGGTAGGGTAGCGTGGGTTTAGTCTTCGGAAGCTCGGGTTCTGGATTAGGCAATTGGTCTACCTTTGGTGGATTAGGAATTTCCTTTTCTTTAACCACCTCGGGTTCTTGCTCTACTTCCCTCACCGGAGAGGTACTCACATGTTGAAGCAAAGGTCCGTCTAAAGCCTTCCCACTACGTGTGGTTATAGCTTTCATCTCACCCTTCGGGTTTGGAATGGTATTGCTAGGTAAGTCACCCGAAGATGAGGAAAGTTTGCACATAAAAGTTTCAAACATCGAAAATAGTTTTTTCTCAAAGTTAGCTTGATTTCTAATGCAGAGATTTTTGATACCCCGTATAAAAATTTATCGTTCTCGTGGTCTAATCGAATTGATCTAGGTTCTATGTGCGACTCAGCTGTCTTTGGTAAAGCAAAAATGTGTCGTTGTAGTATATTAAAAGTGCAAAAATAATTAAAGTAAAAGGCGTTAAAATAAATCTAATTCTAACTTAAAGTAAATGGTGCAAATATTTAAAAGCGTGACTAAAATTAAAAGGCACTAAACGTAAATAACGCAAACTTAAAACTATCTAAGGCAAACTTAAAACGCAACTAAAACTTAAACTAAGGCAAGGCTAAAATAAAGCTAAGGCAATTAAACTTAAAGTGCGTCTAAGAAAAAGGCGGGAAAAATAAAGCTTGAAAATTAAAAATTAAAAACAGAAACTAAAACGAACCTGAAAATACCTCACTTGGAATAATTACTCGTTCGGAATGTCACCTTCACCCGGAATAATTCTTCTTCGTTCGGAATAAATCAACAGAAAACACTCATTCAGAACTTTGGTTCTGAACTTTTCCGTGGTTCGGAACTTTGGCTTGATTCTGAACTTTTCCTTGGTTCGGAACTTTTGCTTAATTCTGAACTTTGGCTTGATTCTGAACTTTTGCTTGATTCTGAACTTTGGCTTGATTATGAACTTTTGCTTGATTCTGAACTTTTGCTTGGTTCGGAACTTTTGCTTGATTCTGAACTTTGGCTTGATTCTGAACTTTTGCTTGATTCTGAACTTTGGCTTGATTCTGAACTTTTGCTTGATTCTGAACTTTTGCTTGATTCTTAACTTTGGCTTGATTCTGAACTTTGGCTTGATTCTGAACTTTTGCTTGATTCTGAACTTTGGCTTGATTCTGAACTTTTGCTTGATTCTGAACATTTCCTTGATTAGGAACTTTTCCTTGGTTAGGAACTTTTCCTTAATTAGGAACTTTTCCTTGATTAGGAACTTTTCCTTGATTAGGAACTTTTCCTTGATTAGGAACTTTTCCTTGATTAGGAAATTTTCCTTGATTAGGAACTTTTCCTTGATTAGGAACTTTTCCTTGATAAGGAACTTTTCCTTGATTAGGAACTTTTCCTTGATTAGGAACTTTTCTTTGGTTAGGAACTTTTCCTTGATTAGGAACTTACCTGGGAAAGATCAGAAACAGGAAAAAAAACACCCCCGAAGAACAAGGAACACAATAACACACGAATCTAATCACAATTTAACTAAATCAAACACAAGATTAAACCAAACTAATAACAAAACATCCAATAATCATAAACAAACTATCCAAATCAATAAAACTAACAAATCTAACCACAATAATCAAAACCCACTTTGATCAAAATAAGAATATGAACATAAACATAAACATAAAAATCAAAGATTAAGAAAGGTAGATAGGAGATTAACAAGATAAAGTAAAGATTGACAAGAATTAAATGGAAACTTACTTGAAATTAAAGGAATTTAAGGTGCAAGACAAGGTATTTAAATTTGACAAATAATTAAATTGACATGAATTTAAAGGTGTAAGGTAAATAAATGGAAGAACTAATTGTCACTATTAGCCAACAAAATGAAAAGATTAACTTAATGATCTATATATAGGGGAGGATTAGGAAGCTTCCTCCCCTCCTTCATTTTCTCTTAATTGCATCATTAGGCCCTTCCTTCTTAATCTCTTTGTTAATTGCACCATTAGTCCTTAAGCCTTTTAATCTTCTTTAATCTTGGACTTTAATGACTTTGGGCTCGGGATTTCTTTGGACTCGTCTTTTAATTCTTCAATAAATAAGACTTGAGTTCTTCGGCTTTTAGTAAACTTCTGTCTTTTGACTTTTTCTTCGATAAATCTTCAGAATTGGTCTTGGACTTCCGTTCTTTTTTCACTCTTGACTTCTTGACTTCATATTTCGTCTTTTTATTCAATAAAAGCCCGTGAATGCCTGTTTTTTCTCCACTTTTCACCTTTTCGTCCTAAATCACAACAAAAACACAAACCACGCATAATTCCGACATAAAAGACATAAAATACACGTTTTGGCTTGGTTATCATTGTAATTAAGTGGTAAAAAGGATGGGTGTTTACACACCTATCAAATCCCCTACACTTGACCATTGCAATGTCCTCATGCAATGAATTAGTTACAAAGCACGTTTACATTTTTCATCATAATCAATCCACGTTGGCCTTTATTAAAGAGATAGAAAATTAAAAACATATAAAATAAAGAAATCAAAAGCATACCTTGGGTTTTGAAAATGTCATGAATAATCATCATTCTCAAGTTTTCACTTTCTCCAAACCAAGCTTAAAAACGAGATCATTGTTATTATAAGTTAGCAAACTAACATGAACTCATGTGGGCCAATTATTCACTTAGACTCCCTTATTCCTAGGGGTATCTCTTATATTTTATTGTTGTCTTGAATGATCACGAGGATGCATTTTTGACTTATTTCGATAGTTATTTAGTCCGAAAATAAAGTGAACGATTTAATCAATAGTTAGCTAAAGGACAAAATCTTTTAAAACTGCTTCTCGGGACCTCATAAAGTTCATATCTTCGCATAACTCGCTTCGCGATTTGAGACCTTTCTCGGACCGATATTTGGCAGCGACTTCATACTTCAAATCTTGAGAGACGTTCATGAAATAATGGCCTTCTCTTCATAATAGGAATTTCTTCACTTGAAGTTTTGAGAGATTCATACTTGGACCACGACTTCTTCATTTTTCTCCAATCTTTATTTTGGACTTTGATATACAACGATCCGCCTCCTTTTTGACTTGGATCTATTTATCCTCATACCTTGATAGGGTCTTTTCGGATACACTTCTCCATGACTTTTGGGGAGTTTTTGCTTTTCGTCGTGTGTCTCGATCCTTCATATTGATTTTCGATAAATGATTCTTCACATCACTTTGGATCTTTAGCAACAAAATATAGCCCTCATGTCTTGTTAGGACCTTTTTGGACTCGCCAATCTTCGCGTCCCGCTTCAATAAGTTATGCCTTGGCTATGAACTCTAATCCATATCGAGCAACTTTTAAACGATCTTGGGCTAGAAGCTAAGTAACTTTTCAAATCATACAACCTTATTTATTGCAGATAAATTTATTAGCAAGCGATGGGAGAATAGGCTAATAATTAACTCACATAAATTCCCGAAAGAATACCGAACTTATAATTGGCTCTATCATCTCTCGTTCTCCACAGTTTAAAATCTCAAGGAATGAGACTCGTGGATACTTATCCTATTAAATCAAAGTTTTGGGTTTTCGAGTCGCCTATAGGATCTTGCAAATTCTTAGACTTTTTTCAAGTTTAGAAATCGCGTTTTAAAGTTCCCTTGATAAACGACTCTCTAGGATCAATTATAGGAACTTGCGAAAAGTTCTTGTTCTTAACCCGTGAGAGTTAAGACTTTCGCGTTTTATAGCTCCCTATATAAAAGCCTAGCAAAACTTGACTTAAACACGTTAAGGATACTAGCTAGAGTAACTTAGATAAGTAAACTCGGGTTGAGTCAAAAGATTCACAACTTTGAAAAATTAAAACCACTTTATTAAACATTTATTCTAATAAGGAAAGAAAATAACTATACAAAGGGCAAAACTAATAGGCCAAAATAGATCAGAAATTTTGAAAAATGTCGAAAAATTGATTTTCCGGTAAAAATGAGGGCAAATACAAGGAAAAGACCACTTAACTTCGATAGAAGTCCCCCCTACACTTAAGATAAACATTGTCCTAAATGTTTAAGCATGTGGGAGTAAAATCCCCTACACTTAGGACATTGTGCACGTTGTTTAAATCTCGCTAAGGAAGAGACAACTAAAGAAATTCCTATTTTAACATTGAGAAAATATAAAATAGTGAATCGAAAAGAGTTTAGGATAGAACCGGGAAGAAGTGGACACGGAATCACGGGTCGTCAAGAATCATCAAGAGTGGATCATTGAGCGCTCGAATCCCTGATTAAGAGAGGAGAGGAAAGCAAACCAACGGGTCTCCCCCTACACTTAAGGTAAAAACAAAGAAAAAGATAGATAGATAATTGGGTTGCCTCCTAAAAAGCGCTTGTTTATATTAACCGAGTCACGAGCCTGACTCGTCCCTGAATTAAATGGTCCATGGGGAAGCCTCGAATGTAATACCGGGGTCAAAGACCTTGTCCTCGTTCCCGGTTGACATCAACAAAGTAGAGGCGGGGGGATAAGTCTTGTATGGGAGAAAGGTCCTTTCAACATACGAAAAGTATGTGAAATCAAGGTCCACGGGAGGTGGGGTGGGTAAAGTAAGCACATTGTCCTCCCCTAAAGACAATAGATGCTGAGCAAGTGGCAAAGCCGTATTGTTATCAATCATAGCATAATCAATGTCACCTCCCGGGTCAAAGCACTCATCCTCCGTGATAGTGGCTAAAGGGGAGGATGAAAGGTGCTCGGGAGGGGGACTTGGGACAATATCTTCCTACAGCAAATTATCAAAAATAATGTCCCCCTCTGTATCAGAATCATCAATACCTGGAGGGATGGAGTGGATATCGATTTCTTCCAGCAATGGGTCATTATCTTCAACGGGAGGAATAGATGGAGGTAAAGACTTGGAAAGAGGAGGAGAAGTCAACGCTTCGATTTGAGCAATAAGAAGGTGCACTTTCTGTAATCTATCACGAAGAAGCACGTCTTCCGCCTCATCCAAAAGATCATGTTCATCGATGAACTTCTCGTAAACCAGAGAGAATAAATCGTCATCGCCCGTATCTCCCGGTGGAGATTGAGAAATTTCAAAAGTGAAATTCTCATAGCTTGGAGAAAAATCGTCATCATTAGGATCGACCTCTTCCGTAAAAGCAACGTCGTCCTCAAGCTCCATAGCAGCCGGTATGTCACAAACCTCATCATCCAATAATTTGTCGAGACCAACATCACTAAGCTCATTCAACGAATCTAGATCCTTAGATGCAGTAGGAACATTGAGAGTAGGAGCAGCCAATTCAGAAAATTGGTTGAAAGTGTAAACATCATCGTCGTCGTCATCATCATAATAGATGGGACGAGTCCAGTTAGGAGTGACGTAGTCGGCTAACTCTTCCTTGATAACCTCCACATCTTTAAGAAGCTCATGCAGCAACTTTTGTTGTTCATCGCCCCGAGTATGTTCAATTTCACCAATTCTATCCCACGCTGTAATTAAACATTTTGGTGTAGAAAATAATGGAAAACGACTAAATTGGCTCAAAAAGGTGTCAGTGGTTTTCAAGGTTTCGTCCACATCAAGCAACGGTTGCCTTTCCTGATGCAAGTCAGCTCGAAGTTAAGCCATACTTTCTAGAATGCCATTCAAAGAAGTGAGTTGTTGATCAAGACTAATTTGCTGAGAGGATTGATGATTGAGGGTGTGATGTGGGGGCTCAAAGTTATAGACACTAGGATGATAGCACGGTACTTTCTCAAAGACTTTCGACGGATCACAAAAAGAAGCATCGTGAGGGCCCCCACAAATATAGCACCATGGGTGTGGAGAGAAAATGGGTGCTTCTTGTGGATAGCTATTACCATATTCATAATTGTACCCCGGTTCTTGCCCGTGTCCATACGGGTATCGAACCGGGCACGAAACATGCCAATGAGAATCGCTTCCACAATAGATGCACGGGGGAACAAGAGGAGGTGGGTTCAAAAAGGACGAATTAGTCGAGTTGCACAAAGGACAAAATCCGAAGTGGAATTGAGTATTGTCGATATGATTTCCGCACCGCTCACATGTACACCATTGACAAGAGTCGTTCCCGTATAATCGTCTCCCACACCCGAAGCAATGGACATAAAAATCCATAAAGAAAAATAGATGAGCAAGAAGAATATTTTTGGTGCAAAAACTTTGAAAAAGAAATGCTTTTTATGATTTTTCAAATGTTTTTGGGATTTTTGAAAATTTTTGACACGAAAAATAACGTTAACGGGTGAACGGATCCCAAAAGCCAACGCATCTCTCACAAAAAACCGTTAATCTTCACGAAAAGAGCCGGCAGCGGCGCCATTTTAATGCAGAGATTTTTGACACCCCGTATAAAAATTTATCGTTCTCGTGGTCTAATCGAATTGATCTAGGTTCTATGTGTGACTCAGCTGTCTTTGGTGAAGCAAAAATGTGTCGTTGTAGTATATTAAAAGTGCAAAAACAATTAAAGTAAAAGGCGTTAAAATAAATCTAATTCTAACTTAAAGTAAATGGTGCAAATATTTAAAAGCGTGACTAAAATTAAAAGGCACTAAACGTAAATAACGCAAACTTAAAACTATCTAAGGCAAACTTAAAACGCAACTAAAACTTAAACTAAGGCAAGGCTAAAATAAAGCTAAGGCAATTAAACTTAAAGTGCGTCTAAGAAAAAGGCGGGAAAAATAAAGCTTGAAAATTAAAAATTAAAAACAGAAACTAAAAAGAACCGGAAAATACCTCACTTGGAATAATTACTCGTTCGGAATGTCACCTTCACCCGGAATAATTCTTCTTCGTTCGGAATAAATCAACACAAAACACTCATTCGGAACTTTGGTTCTGAACGTTTCCTTGGTTCGGAACTTTGGCTTGATTCTGAACTTTTCCTTGGTTCGGAACTTTTGCTTGATTCTGAACTTTTGCTTGATTCTGAACTTTGGCTTGATTCTGAACTTTTGCTTGATTCTGAACTTTTGCTTGGTTCGGAACTTTTGCTTGATTCTGAACTTTGGCTTGATTCTGAACTTTTGCTTGATTCTGAACTTTGGCTTGATTCTGAACTTTTGCTTGATTCTGAACTTTTGCTTGATTCTGAACTTTGGCTTGATTCTGAACTTTGGCTTGATTCTGAACTTTGGCTTGATTCTGAACTTTTGCTTGATTCTGAACTTTGGCTTGATTCTGAACTTTTGCTTGATTCTGAACTTTTGCTTGGAACTTTTCCTTGGTTAGGAACTTTTCCTTGATTAGGAACTTTTCCTTGATTAGGAACTTTTCCTTGATTAGGAACTTTTCCTTGGTTAGGAACTTTTCCTTGATTAGGAACTTTTCCTTTATTAGGAACTTTTCTTTGATTAGGAACTTTTCCTTGATTAGGAACTTTTCCTTGATTAGGAACTTTTCCTTGATTAGGAACTTTTCCTTGATTAGGAACTTTTCCTTGGTTAGGAACTTTTCCTTGATTAGGAACTTACCTGGGAAAGATCAGAAACAGGAAAACAAACACCCCCGAAGAACAGGGAACATAATAACACACGAATCTAATCACAATTTAACTAAATCAAACACAAGATTAAACCAAACTAATAACAAAACATCCAATAATCATAAACAAACTATCCAAATCAATAAAACTAAAAAATCTAACCACAATAATCAAAACCCACTTTGATCAAAATAAGAATATGAACATAAACATAAACATAAAAATCAAAGATTAAGAAAGGTAGATAGGAGATTAACAAGATAAAGTAAAGATTGACAAGAATTAAATGGAAACTTACTTGAAATTAAAGGAATTTAAGGTGCAAGACAAGGTATTTAAATTTGACAAGTAATTAAATTGACATAAATTTAAAGGTGCAAGGTAAATAAATGGAAGAACTAATTGTCACTATTAGCCAACAAAATGAAAAATTTTAACTTAATGATCTATATATAGGGGAGGATTAGGAAGCTTCCTCCCCTCTTTCATTTTCTCTTAATTGCATCATTAGGCCCTTCCTTCTTAATCTCTTTGTTAATTGCACCATTAGTCCTTAAGCCTTTTAATCTTCTTTAATCTTGGACTTTAATGACTTTGGGCTCGGGATTTCTTTGGACTCATCTTTTAATTCTTCAATAAATAAGACTTGAGTTCTTCGGCTTTTAGTAAACTTCCGTCTTTTGACTTTTTCTTCGATAAATCTTCAGAATTGGTCTTGGACTTTCGTTCTTTTTACACTCTTGACTTCTTGACTTCATCTTTCGTCTTTTTATTCAATAAAAGCCCGTGAATGCCCGTGTTTTCTCCACTTTTCACCTTTTCGTCCTAAATCACAACAAAAACACAAACCACGCATAATTCCGACATAAAAGACATAAGATATACGTTTTAGCTTCGTTATCATTGTAATTAAGTGGTAAAAAGGATGGGTGTTTACACACCTATCAATTTCCCTCAAAACGGTTTTGACTTTGTTCCAAACTTTGTTGCATTTGATTTTGACTTTGCTATAAACTTTTCTCTATACGGTTTTGGTTAAGCTCAATCTTGTGATTTTGTCCCTTGATCGTATTTTGAAACTCATTTTCAAAGTTGCCATTTGTCCTTGAATATTGTTTTGAAAATCTTTCAAATTTGCCTCATTCGTTTTGATGTAGCTTGACAAATCATTTTGATTATTGCTTTGAAAACCTTGATTGTTTTGATTAGCATGAAATCCATTTCCTTGATTGAAATTCCCTTGGTTACCACGGTTAAAATTATTCCCACTGTTTCCATTGTTGTACCTATTTTGAACCGGTGGAGCAACATGATTTTGACGAGGAGCTTGACCGTTAGGGCCATAACTTCCCGTCGCGACAATAGCACTAGCTTGATCAAACCCCGTGGTTGAACAAGCATAATTAGGATGTGCTCCACCACATGATACACAAAAATTCTCAACCATTTTAATCGTTCCATGAGGATTCTTCCTAAGCTCATTCAAAATCGTGTCAATCTTAGAGTCCAATCTAGCAATCTCGGTATTAGATGAATTCACATTGGAAACAACCGGTGTGTTTCGTGAATATTTCACTCTAGACTTATTCTCAATTATACCCCACGCGTCTCTCGGAGTTTTTCTTAAAAGATTACCACCCGCGACGGCATTTAAAGAATCTTGTTCAACCATATTAAGTCCATTATAAAAAGTATTGATTTGGTGTAATTCCGGGAAACCGTGGTGTGGACATTGTCTTAACAAATCTTTAAACCTTTCCCAAGCAACTAAAAACGATTCATGCACTTTTTGTTCAAATCTAGTGTTCTCATTCTTAAAGTGTGTTGTTTTGGATGGTGGAAAGAAGTAATTCATAAAATTAGACACTAAATCATCCCATGTCAAAATCGAACCCAGTGGTTCTTTCTCATACCAAATCTTAGCGTTACCCTCCAGCGAGTACGGAAAAAACATGAGCTTAATCGCATCATTTGGCACATCTCTAAACTTGAGAGTCGAGGTAATACGATGAAAATTCCGAATGTGAGAGTGCGGGCTATCGGTCTCATTGCCACGAAATTGGTCGGCACGAATGAGTGATAAAAGACCCGACTTAATCTCATAATGATCCGCCAAAATAGCCGGCACAACGATTGCTTCCCCATACCCTTCGGTGGGTGCACGGAGCAATTCCTCAATTGTTCGGTTATCGGCCATCTCTACAACAATAGGTGGAAGCTTGGGTTCCACTATTCGTTGTTGACGATTTCTATTTCTAAGAGGAATATTTTCAAGCCTATTGTAATCAATCAAAAGTCGAGAAGATCGTAATTGCATAAACCAAAGTGACGAGAATTTTAGAGGGTTGAAGAAAAGAAATTAGACAAGAAGAAGATTATTTTTGGTATTTTTATTTGGTATTGCTCAATAAAAAGATTGATAAAAACAAGGAATAAGGATAACTACTATGGAAATAATCTACCCTCGGTCGACTTTAAAACGATAGGTGAAAACCTAAACGTCTCGAGGTTCAATAAGTAAACTACAAAAATAAGATATAATACTACTTGAGTTGGCAAACCAATAATCGGTCGTCCCTCTCAATATACGCACAAGCAAGCGGGGAAATGAGTTGGCACAAAGCACTTAAAAACCTTTTTCCTTAGACGGCCTTTTATAGCTCGTCGCCTTATACCCACCTTATAGTTTGTATAAATCGAGTTCAAACTTTTTATTAGTATTTATCTATTTTGCCTTTACTTTTCGTTTTGGATTCGAATACAATAGCTAGGTGATGAAATCCCAACTAAGGTCTTATTTGGAAGTAGGTAATTTTATTGTTCTACATAATACAATATAATAATCACAAAAAAAAAACACGAAAAACGATACATACTATATATAATAGAAAAATAACAAAACTTTCCGAGGACGAAAAGGGTCTTCAAATCAACGATCAACAAATCTCCACGAAACGAATCGTACACAAGATCCCCGGCAACGGCGCCAAAATTTTTGATGTGTCGTGGAAACGTCGATGTATTTTAATTAGATACGGTATAGGACAAATTTAGGAACTTACCCTTAGGAAAAGGTAATAAGCCATAAATAAGTCGAAGACGGATTTAATTAAACACGTTGATGAACCAAGTTCGTTGTACACGAAGATCAAGTGAATTTGAGACGTTTTGTTTCAATTTGGACAATTGATTTGAATGGGTTTTTGGTTTTAAAACTAAAATTACTCCTACAAATTTTAAATTAATTAAATCCTAAAGTGCATGAATCGTTCCCCATTTTTTATTTAAAATATAAAACTATTTAGACTATTTAAAAATTTATACTAATTAAATTTAATTAAAAACTTAACCTATTCAGTAAAATTATTTAAAAACTATATTTAAACTAATTTAAAAACTATTTTAAATCTAAAAATTAGTTAAATCTATTTAAAATTACTCTTAAACTATTTTATTAAAATCTAATTTAATTAAAATCTACGTTATTTAGAAAATAATTTTAAAAACAATTTAAAATTCTAAAAATAATAAAATTTATTTTTATTTGTTTTATTTGTTTATATTTTTTAAACTTTATAAAATTAATTTTTAAAACTAAAGATTTATATTAATTAAATGAAAACTATGTATTAATCTTGAAACAGATTGCTAAGGCTGTACTAAAACCAAAACAGATAGCTAGGTCAGTTGGTTAAGACGTTGGGTGGTTGCCCGTGAGGTCACGGGTTCGAGTCCCATGGAGGACTCATTTGGTGAAAAAAAAAATTCTTCAAAATTAGATGTCAAGTCACAGGGGTGACTTTTGGTGATATTATATTTGGAATGATAAATTTAATATTGACAGAATGCAATATCAGTACCATACAATTCGTATGGTACACTGATATTCCTCAGTTTACTAAAACAAATAAACACCTAACAAAATTAGCAGAACATACTAATTCAACAAAACTATAAGTGCAATAACAAGTAAACATATGTGAAATACAGGCTAAAGTGCAATGAAAACTAAAATAAAACCCCTAATATATCAGCAGACTAAAGTTAAAACTGAAATAGCAACACCAACTTCTAATTAGCAGATCAAAAATTCAAGCAGCAATATAGTTTGAACTTATCATCCACATTATCAATTTTTGCACAAGTGTTAAGCAGATAACTCAGCAAACAAAAATTAGTAACTATAAAACTGAACCTCCTAAAATTTCCTTATTTAAAACTTACCTACAAAAACAATGCAGATAAAAGATACTCAATTTTCAAAATCAAATGTTAAAAAACTCAGTTATAATCATCACTAAAGAGATCCAAAATATAAGACCAGTAGATTCAAATCATATCATGGTATAACAAACTTATCAGATTAATAAAATAGACTCAGTAAAAATAAATACTATTATCACAGGTATACATCCAAAATCAGTAATAAAACCACCCTTAGCAGATTCAAAAATTTCTACACTTATAAGATTCATCAAAACTTAAACATCTAAATCATGGCAGTAAGCTTTTATTAAAACAGTAAGAATAAACAGACCTAATCAATTAAACATAGATTAAACTAAATTAACCCGTAAAATTAATCTTAAAAATCGAACTTACTTTTTAGACGAAAACCTTTGATGATGATGAGGCACGCTGAGCTGGCCTTTTAACCTGAATCAACACCACTCAACACCATCTTTCATTGCACCATTCTCGAACCAGTATCAAACGAACCAGTACAGTAATCGAACCACCATGCATTATCTCGAACCAAACAGTTTGTTTATAACGCTTTCCAGTAGGGAAAGATTTTCCCCAATTTTTACTTTTATTATTTAACTCAAGCTATTTATTTCAGCTTAATTAAATAATATTTAATACAATATCAAACAGAATTTATGAAGAATAACTGTAATTCACTTTTAACCAAAAATTGACAAAGACAGATTGAAAATCAAAACCACTTTTATTAATCAGAAAGTCAATACAATAAAAATAAAAATAAAATACAAATTATCCTAATTCTATTTTAACATTATAACTGTAAAGTAAAAAATGGGACGATGTTTACATCTTTCTGGGGAGGTTTTTTATAGGCAAACCCCTAGCCCCTTCAGTGAGTTTGTTGAGGAAGAATCTTCAATCTTTGCCTTTTATTCTTCCTTTTCTCTTTCTTCTCTTGATCTAAGGGCTGATAATCATTCACTAGCACACGGATTGCCAACGTGGCAATCTGTTGTGCTTCTTGTGCTAGATGTAGGCTGATGTGGAGTGATATGATTGGAGGATGGTGAGGAATGAGGTGTCTCAGCCAATCACAGGCTAGAAAAAACTGCCATGTCACTCTGGAATGACCACCATAAACTTCCGAAAAAGTAGTGAATTATTTAGGGGTGCGTGTGTTTACACGCGCTGTAAATATGAAACCCCTAAATTGATATTTAGATCTAGGGTTTTGATGGGTGGGTAAAAGACTGTGTTTATTATTTTGGGAGAGAAGGAAAGTAACTTTGGTGGTAATGAAAACAAGGTGTGTGGTGTGATGTGAGTCTTCGTTTGACCAAGTGAAACATCTTTTCACTTAAATATATATTAACTGTCCATATTCAGTTTACCCGAATGGGCCTTGAGCTCATGAAGTTAAAACTTCATTCGACTATTGATAATGTAATTGGGCTGATACATCCGTCCCATGGTTGTTTGAATTTGGGCTTTGGCCATAAAGTTTAACTAGCACTCAATCCGTTCCTTTGTTAACTTATATTGGGCCTTTTCTCTTAAAAGTAAATAACACATGATCCTTAAATGGGCTTTTGGGCCCATTAAACATAAGTGGGACCCACAAGTCCATTTATCTTCATAAAAGATTTAATCCATTAAAAACGGACTTGAATTTGGCTTTTTTGAACTTTTCTTCAAACTCGTGTTGATTTTGCCGGTTTTCGCGAACTTCGGTACCTTCACACATTAAACAACAAACAAGCAAATACAAAGAAATATTTAAACATTTTATGCATTTATTTATTGTTTATTGATATAATTGATATGAGTAATTTAGCTCATATCTGTCATCAATGGAGTTTTAAGGTTTTTATCAAAAAATATTGGTTCTTTTAAATCTAAGGTAAAACATTCAATCTCTTTTTAATTAACTTGTTTTAATTCTTTATTAATAAATGTATGATGGATCTAGGTTATGGCTCATTATAAAATCTGTATTTTAATGATATAAAACAATGATAAGAATAATTAGGGCTTGTAATTAATTAAGTTATGGGTAATTAATTAGGTTAATTTAATTGAATTCGTTATTAAAAACTAGGCAGAATTTTAAGTCAATTATGTTGATCATATCTAGAGTTCTAGACAATTTTATGATGAGATTCAAGTACCACTGAAAAGGTAATTGCGTTAGCTTTTGAATTCAAGAAACGAGTACTAAATTGGAGGTCGGGAAGTGGGTCAAAAACACGTTACAATAGTCGGAGGTCAAAACAATTTTGAAACAAGTCGGTTTTAGATTAATGTTTTAAGATGGTTAGGGTACTTAGGAGTACAATTGGACCTTCAAACGAATATGAGAGTTATTTTATATGTTAAATAAGATATATGAAAGAGGGCTAATCAATTGGGATAGTGTAAGACCCTCTGATCATAACAAACTTTTGATATGTTCAAAATCAGTAAAAACTGGATAGGTAAAAGTATATATATGTATATTGGGGCCTTAACAGTAGCTTTGAGGTTAGGGAAAAAAAGGAAAGTTAGCTAACATATGTAAGGGAATAGGTTTTTCTTTACAGAAAGTATGAGTATGGTTAGGTGGGAGTTTGTCTCATATTTTGGGGTCGAAAAATCAGGACTGTTTTGGGTAAAATGTGAACGGGATAAGTTATGAACTTAACTAAGTTAAGGGCTTGTTAGAGAGGGGTAATGGGATGTTTATATCATATTAATGAAGTTAATATGGGGGTAAGGGTTAGATGCTCATCATAGATTGATGAGCCATTTTAGTTATTGGATCATGTCTTGATGTTATGCATTTATTTGTTTAGCTTTTTGCTAGTGCGCGGGATATTTGGAGAAGCTCAATCACGTGAGTTCATAGTCCCATTTTTACTAATTTTTTAAATGTTTTTCCAGTATGGGATGGATATGACACTTGTAATGTTTTTAAATGTATTAGTAGTATGTTCTTTAAAATGTTTTGATATTATTTTTTTCCAAATGTGTGGACTTAATGTGTTATTAGGATATATGCTTACTTACGTGTTTTGTCATATGTTCTATTATGTGTTCTGACATGCGTTGAGTACTTGTGTTCTGAGTACTGATGCATCGTCTTCTCGGAGGCAACATATCTCGACGGGGATATGGTTCATCTCCACATAGGGTGTGAGAAAGATCCGGATAGGTGTAGGTGCATTTGTTCTTATTTTGTGCTCTTAATTCTTATAGTATGTTTTGTTTGTAGTTTTGTGTAACATGCATATCACTTTATAGTCCATTGCTTTAACTTATCTTTCTGAAACTTATTTACAGCGGATGTCAAGTTTTCTTATGATGTTATAGATAACTTAAACCTATATTTCCACCAACTTTATGTTGACAGATTTTAGTGTCATTTTCAGGTGAGGTAGTAATGCAAGGTGATTTTAGAAGTGGCTAGAGTTTAGAGGCTGATAGGATTGCATTAGGAGGAATCCCTTTCCTCTTAGTTGTTTTTTCATTGTTTGAACAAGTGATACATTTTAGACACCTATATGTTTGATGTTTGTTTATTTGTTTGTCTTTGGTAAGAGGTAGGACTTTTACCTACTTACCTAAACTCCTGCATTGTTGAGATATTGTCATGACAATTGTGCCACCATTTATGATATTTCAATTTCATTTAGTTCTCTCTATAGACACGCTATTGTTGTGATGATATTCATACGTCGCGCCCCATATTCCGCCATGGTGGGGTGTGACAACTATGTGTCTAGATTAACACACATCCAACATCGATTTTATTTTAAATCCATGTATCTTGGTCAAAATCTTGTTTGTTGAGTTCTTATAATTTTTCTTTGTCTATTATTGCTTTTTAGCATGTCTCTATGATGAGTTAGACTAGAAAATTAGGATTTGTTGAACTGGAAAATTCTCCTTATACCCTGATGTAGGATTTTAGTACTTACTTTAGGAAAAACAAGTATAAATGGCAAGTATTAAGTCAACGTGTTTAGGAACACGTGAAGATCGATATTGCGAGTTCGTTCCTCAAGGGAGTTGTGTGTGTTTAATGGCAATAATATAATTACATATTTGGATTAGTAACGTTTTTAGATGTGAGAAGAAAGAAAATTAAAAGACGAGTTACGCTAATATTAAACTACGACGTAAATTAAAACGTAAACTTAAAAACGTAAAGATGTGACGAAATTAAAAATTTAAACTAAAAAATAATTAAAAATAAAAATTAAGTCCTAAATAATATAAATAAGAATAAAATTTTATAAAATTATTTTAAAACTTATTTTTTTTTGGTAAAAGGGTAGCAATGACCCCGGTAAATAGAACCAAAAAAAGCGTTGAAGTACAAGGAATGTGGCTGAAATACCACATTAACCGCAAGCTACAGGCAGCTTGTTAAACAAAATGTTTATGACAGGCCATAAACATTAACTAGTCTAGAATACTGGAATATATAAACTAGACAAAAACCAAGACGATAACATAAAGTTACGAGGAAAATAATAAAATATCAACATAGGATCAGCCAGTTGGAGTGCTTGCCCCAATATGAGTATTGAGAAGATTCACCGATTCATCAAAGACGACCTCGACTCCCTCCTCCTCCTCATTATCTTCCTCGCTTACTTGAGCCCCTTCGTCAATACCAGGCATGGACAAAGATGAAAATTTATTAGATGTAGAAACACTACTCATTTTAAAACTTAATATTAGTTTGATATTTAATTTTAAATGCTAATTAACGCCCTAAAATTAAATAAAATTAACAAAAAGTCCAAAATAAGATTTTATCAAATGTAAACCTCACTTATATTATTTTAATGCTAAAAAGTATTTTTCTAGAATTTTTAAAACAAATTTCGTATTTTTAAATGCCTAAAAACAAATTTAAAATTATAATAGTGATAAAAAATAAAATAAAAAGGGGAAATCAAAAATCTTTTTTTAAAAGTCTATTTTACGCTAAAAAAACAAAGGAAAAATGGAAAATGTAAGTCAAGTTGAAAATAATCCAGGTAAGACAAAACAAATAAGCTAATTAACAACATAAGCCAAAAGTTACTGTGTGTTTTGTCCGATAAACCCACCAGACAACGTTCACGTGTTGTTCGATGTTTGATGTCAAAGAAAAAGAAAGATATCGGATAGTTTGCACTTTGCATAGTAAACTTGATGTGGGTATTTTGAGAGCCCGTTTTTGGGGAATGATTAGTTTTGCTGAGCCACAAGGGCACCCCTACAACCAGTGGGTTGTAGGGAGTCAAGTATAGCAAAAAAACAAAAAACCAAGCAGCACTTAATCCACAAATTTCATGAACAATTAAAGAAAATAAAGAAAAGGCAACAAGTGAGGTCTGGTGGTGGTTTGCTATAACAGTGGGCTACACATACACATTTGAGCTACCAAAAGACCACAAAACTTAGATACCAGCTATTGCACACTTATACCTAACCTAATCACTAGTGTTGATCGAAAAATCTAACCAAAAGAACTCAAAAACACACCTACTCACCTAGGATGTGGACACACAGAAGAATGGGGTGTTTTTACTGATATTTTTGACCTAAAGATGAGATTTAAACCACCAATCCTTGCAAATGGAATCACCTAACCACAAAATATCAACACATAATCCTAGGCCTATGTCGAACCTAGTTGTGACCAAAATTTAACAAACCAAAACACAAATTCACAGCCTACAATCTACTGGTAAGCTATATGATAGATTTTTTTGGAATAACTTGAAAACTTGACTTTTGCTTTAAAACTCCCTAAACCAATGAAAATTTACACTAAACCTAACACACCAAAGAAGTATATGGTACACAACAAGCATGTGTTGTCACCCACATGCTCATACTTCCTAATCACAAACACCCCTTACTTACTATTTAAGAAATTTGTCAAACTAACTTAGATCAAATGAACTTGAAAACCAACTAGACCTATTATAGCATGCGTCAAACTTATAAAAACACAAATTAAACTATAATTTATACCAAGAACAAACTAAAGCAAAATTTCCACAAAATCTCATAAAAAACAAAAATCAAGGGGGTTACCACAAATGGACTTGTTCAATCCATTTACATACCAAGCTTGTAGGCCCTTAAGTTTCTGAAATGTAGGGGTTATGAAGAGCTTGTGAAGATGCAAATGGTGCAAGACCTCTTGATGGACTACAACAGTCCACCAAGAGGGCACAAATGAATGAATGATGGTTATATCTTGAGTACCTGCAATTAAGACACAACACAAGGAAAACTAAAAGCTTCAACAGCTCAGTCAAAGGCTTTGTCAGGAGCTTTTGACTAGGGCTTTTGAAATAGTGGCTTACAAGTTAAGAAGAAAACAAAAAAGATTTTTTAAGAAAAATCCGTGAACCACACAACTTGAAAATACTTTGTAACAAATGCAACTTATAAAAACTTAGTCTTATTCCTTGGGTGTCAACCAATGAACCAAACCAAGCTCCTATAAACTACTACTAAAAACACAACTCTTGGTCAAGTGTCCTTGAACCAACAGTTGATGTTTGATAAGATTAACTAAATTGAATAAAAATGAAAATGATTAAAGTTAAGATAAAATAAAAGTGGAACTCGGTATCACTTCCAAAGATTAAAAGAAAACCCAACTATTTTTTTCATTAGAAAATTACAAAGTGAAAACTAGAACAAGGGATTGTCACATGTCGACTCCTCCTTATATATTTCTAAAATGAACAATCTAGATTACATAAACATAAGAAAACCCTAGTAATGAAATTCATTATCTACCCTTTGAACATGTTCGAATTTTCATTAAGAAACAAACCCATGTGATCGAATGTGATGGAATGTGATGGCAAGCTGTTTTGAAGAGATCTTGGGCGTTCATAAAGACTTTGGGAGCACGAAATTGCACTGGAAACGTTGATTGGGTCAAGGGGGTCAATGGTGTACAGTATCACGTGAAAGGATGTGGTTGCGGGGGGGACAAGGTATTGAGATGTCGTTTCTAGGTTTGTGGTAATGTTTTGTGATGGGTGAATAGCACAAAGGTATAAGTAATTTTAATTACCCCTTTGGTTTAGGGTAATTATGTCCTCTAGGCTTTATAGGGGTGAGGGGGTGATAAACAGTGGTAAATGATCTGTTTGGGAGCTTAATTGTGTGTTTAGCGCGTTTTTGGGCTTGTTTGACTGTTTGACCAGGTTTATAAATTTAACCAGGCAAAGGACGAGTTGGGGGTAATGGGTTTTGTTTACTGGTGGGCTTGTGTGTTGGTGTGGGCTTATATTAGGTTAAGGTTGGATTTGGGTTTGATATGTTTACAAAACAGCCCCTTGGTCTTCTAATTTGTGTGCAAACAAAGTATCATCAGCCTATCAATCATATTTCCTTTGTTATATAGTTTGGGTAAATTGCAATTTTGGCACATAAACTTTTCAATCTTACATCAAGGATAATTCATGCAATTTTGAGATTCTTCAGGGGCTCATATTGTATAATCTTGAAATTTAAGGGACCCACTTGTAATATTTGAGATTTACAAGGGCCAAAAGTGACAAGTCTTCAATAGTTGAGGGACCATTCTTGAAAAATCTTCAAACTTCAAGGAGTTATTCGAAATTCATGATTCAGGTCTGATTCTTTGTGTGGCTTCGATTCCCGTGTTTGTTTTTGCTTGATTCTTGTTCTCTTTTGTTGAATTCACGATATCTGTACCTAAAATACACAATGAACAAACACAAGCATATTTTCCTGTATTTTATGACATTTTATAGCATTTTAAGCCCGAGTTGGACGATGACACTATGTATAAATGCAGTCTCATCACACCCCCATACTAAACCATTACCGTGCCCTCACGAAATGCTAGAATTAAGTATCATAACACGTCCAAAATTCATTTTATATGACATTTATTGAAACGTAAATTTAAATTAACTAGTACATGTGTTTTAGACATAATGTATTGTTTTCATCACGAGAACGTGACAATTAAGGTCAAAGAATAAGAACACGTAAATGCCTCAAAGAGAAAATTTCTTCGTCCTTGATTTTCACCCAATTTCATGCTAAGCGTGAAACAAGATCATTGTCATTATAAGTTAGTAATGCTAACACTACTCATATGCTCTAATCACGTACTTAAACACCCGTATTCCTAAGGTGTATCTCTTATATTTTATTTTTGTCTTAATGATCACGAGGATACATTTTTGACTTATGCTAGATAGAGATTAGGTCCAAAAATAGAGTCAAAACGGTGTAATAAAAATCATTGAATTAATAATCTCTCCTAATAGACAACGATGTCAAAAAATTAAGTCAACAAAAAGGATCGATAAACATGGTTTTACAACGGTTTTGAACATGAGACTTATTACCAATTTGTATTGGTTTACTGCCACCTATAATTTAACTTCGCCATGAAGTGTTTATTATGGCTTTGGTCTTGCCCTTATCATTTATCTAACCTCTCCATAAGGTGTTTATTAAGACTTGACGTATAGCCTCACGCTAAGGCGAAATTTGGATCTTTAAGGCTTCAAACTTTAAGACATTCACTTTCAATTTTCGCATAGATTTTTTGGCCTTGTGAACTTGAAATTTTTGCTTGATTTAGGTGAAGAGAACTTAAAATTATTATTAGGGAAGCCTTTGATTATTCAGGTGCCAATACTTCAAATCTGTGATGCTGGCGAAACCTTAATGTTTTCCCAATTAATTATATGGAAGCTACTAGAATTCATTAGAAACCAACAATAGAGATTAAACCAGAAATAACCTATTTATTAACAATTTAATATAAAAGCGTTAGGAGAAAAAGCAAATAACTAGGACACATGAGTTTTTGAAAGAATACGAGTACTCTACGTTTAACATAGTAACTTATAATTAACTCTATCATTTCTTGTCCTCAACTCTATGAGACTTAGCCTAATATAGTTAACTAATCGAAGCTAAGTGCTCAACACGCACGGTCGAGTCAAAAACTACTCTTATTCTCACCATCGGAAAACCTACATTCGTGTCTTAATGATAACAAAACGATGAAAATTGGATTGCGGGATGACGTAAGCAAGGTAAAGCATCTATTAACCCCCCATACTAAAACTAAGCATTGTCCTCAATGTTTCAAGTCTAAGGGTGAAACACCCCCATACTAGAGACGAAATTTGAATGCTTAATCTCGAGCATGGAAAAGGTACAACGAATAATATATATCCGTTTATGAATTATGCTAAAAGAATAAACGTTAGAACGTAAAAGGATATCATCGGATATCGGAATCTTATAAAGGCAACGATCAAAGCTCGAGTGATACGTAAAAGGAACTCGAGAGGCTTCAATGATGACGATGATTCCTAAAGAACACAATCACAAACAACCACGAAACAAAGGTTGGAAGAGCATAAGTCTCTGCATTACACTATTAGAAAGCAATAATATTTACAAGAATAAGCATGAGAATCCCCCACGAGGCACCTTGTTTTTGATAACCGAGTCAAAAGCTTGACTCGAATCCCCATAAATGTGATCATTTAGGGAGTATCATGGTTTGGTCATTTTTTGTGGGGCTTACATGATAAACAAGGCCCAAAAGTACGTGGAGTACTTAATAATCCGATATACGTATACCGGGGTCAAAGATAGCGTCTTCCTTATCGGATGAAAGACAAAACAACTCTACTCCAAGACGAACCCAATGGGGTAGAAGAAAATAAATGAGAAGAAATAGAAGTGAGGGACAATGGGTACGTGTTAGGCCTATATATTATATAGTCGAACAAGAATGTAATAGGTCATCTTAGCCGTTAAAGGTCTTGTATTGTAATAGGTTATTCGGGATAACCAGGCTTGGACTTTAAGCTAATATTGTATAAGTTAGAGGCTCTCAGCCCAAGCCAAGCCAAGCCCGACCCAAGAACAAAGCCCATGATTCCACCTAACTCATGGGTATATAAAACCTCTTCCATGCGTGGAAGAGGGTGTTGGTTCATTTACTTTCTCTCTCTAAAAGTGAAAACCTTCCACCTTCTCTCTTGTTTCTCTCTCTACTCTCTTCTTTTTCTCTCTCTATTTGTATCATATGATTTGTGTTATGGATTGATTGAGATTAACATTTGGTATCAATAGCCTATAGTAGATAGGTGATTGAAGATTCGTGGTTAATTTTTTATTGATTTCGCGTGGTTCTAATCCAAAAAACTTCTCGTTCCAAAAAATTTTCGTGTTTTTCGCCTTAAATATTTCCTAAAATCTCCTACATAGTTGTGGTAGGGATTTGTGATACTTGTTTTGGTGATAAACACGCAAAGTTTTGATTTTTTGGCTTGATTTTGGGGTTAAAACTCGTCAAAAATCGATCTTGGATAGGTGTGCCGGGTGAGTGTTGTACTCTTTTTTCCTTGTCCAAGGTTTTTCCCACTGGGTTTTCTTTGGTAAGGTTTTTTAAGGAGGCAGACTCATTTGGATTCTTCCTGCTCCTCTCATGGTGGTGTTGGATGCTGAAGAGTGTGCGCGGTTTCATGTTTACATCTTGGTTTTTATCTAGTTTACTTTTGTCTTCTAGATTCGGTTAGGGCTTTTGATGTTTCATAGTCCTTGTTAAGAAGCTGCATGTAGCTTGAGGTTAATGTGGTATCTCAGCCACATTCCTTTGTACTTAAACGTTTTTTTGGTTAATATATTTACCGGGGTAACCCATTACCAAAAAAACAAAAATCGATCTTGGTACGGTTAGGTTTTTAATTTCGGAATATAGTTTGTGGATTCCGAAATCTTATGTTAATTTAGGAGTCCAAAATCTTATGTTTTTAGGATTCCGAAATCTTATGTTAGTTTAGGATTCCGGAATCATATGTTAGTTTAGGATTCCGGATTTCATATTCTGACTTTTGAGATATTCCGAATTCAGGTCACATTCAGAAATCCTACATATATTCCGAAATCATAGTGGATTCGGAAATCATAGTGGATTCCAAAATTATAGTTTATTCCTAAATCATATTGGATTCTGAAATCATAGTGTATTCTGAAATCATAGTGTATTCCGAAATCATAGTGTATTTCGAATTCTGGATTTTGTTCTTTTGTATTTCGAAATCAACTTGGATTTTGAAATTATCTAACATTTTGGATTCTGAAATCTTTCAAAAGTCACATTCCGAAATCCTTCAAGAAACATATTTCAAATTCTGTGTTCGGGTAATTTTTAGATTTAACCACCCTCTAGACTAGTCCCGGAACATAGTTTACAAAAAAAAAAGTTAAAAGTTTTAGGTCAAGGAAAATCAAATTTTTCTATACTAGTTTTTGGCTATTTCTAACTCGATTTCAAAATTTGGTGATACAAAATTTTTCGGTCTATCGTTTTGTCGGACTGAGGAATTTATTTTCGGACTAAAGAATCTCGGAATGCTACGAAATTTTAACCACACCTCATCACAACAAATCTACTAAGATCTGTAATCCATTCACAAGCAATTACCATGTCAAACAACAACAACAATGCGACTGCTAATAAAATTCATTTGGAACAAGGTGGCAACGGTAATCCACCTGTGCTGACAGGCCGGTTGCTACATTCAGTGGAGATCTCGATTTTTCAGACTTCTTGACACAAAAGAGAACCGAACTTCTCTTCGTCATTGCCTTGAAAATGCACCTCTGATTTTTGAATTCAGACCAATTACCACACAAGCAGAGGATGGTACTTCATCAACTACAAGAGCTATCGAGAATTTCGACATATGTCCTGCTAAGAAAGGGAAACTCCTCGAAGTTGAAGCTGATGTTGTGAACTACATACTCACTGGGATTTATAACGATATATATTCCACGGTGATTCATGTCTTAATGCTATGGGAATGTGGAATGCAATTCCTAGATTGAAGCAAGGTGAGTCGATCAATGTTCAAGATCTCAAGACTAATCTACTTTGAGAGTTCAGTAAATTCACATCCGAAGATGGTGAATCTAATGACTCATATTACTCAAGATTCAACAAAATGATGAATGGGCTTGTCAGAAATCAGTACACCATCTCCAATCATCATGCCAGTGTTCAGTTTTTACTTCAACTCAAACCAGAATGGCAAAGGTTTGTGACTTTGGTTAAGCAAAGGGAAGATATCAAGACTATCTCTTATCACAAACTTTATGATATCTTGAAACAACATCAGAATGAAGTGAATGAACTTAGGGGTGAAAAGGCAAAACGGTCTACTAACTCTATTGCTTGTGTGGCTGCTACTTCAACAAAACTCGTTCACCGTCAACAAGCACCTTATCATTCCTCAAGGTCATCCAGCTCATCCACCAAACCTCTAGCTACTGCTAGAAACAAAGAAAAAGCAATTGTCCCCACTCCACCTCCAAAGTATGACACCGAGTTAGATGGAGACAGTGACGATGAATAAACTTCAAGGGACAAGAAGATTGAGGAACTCATGTCTTTACTCACCACAACATATAAGAAGATCTACAAACCTACCAACAACAACCTCAGATCATCCTCCAATGCTCGATATAAGGAAGTCGACAATACTCCCAGGTATGATCATAATGAAAGGTATGATAACCAGAGGTTGCCACATCCAGTTGGGGCTAGAGAAAATGAAGGCACTATGGTTGGCAGAAGACTGGGATTCAATGCTTTAATTGCAAGGAATTTGGGCACATGGCTAGAGAATGCAAGAAGCCAAAACAGGTTAAGGATTCTGCATATCACAAGGAAAGATGTTGATGTGTAAGAAAGAAGAGGCAGAGATTCCGCTCACAGCAAATAGAGTTGATTGGCATGACGCCACCGATGATGTAGCCGATGATCAAGAGTTGGAGGCACATTATGTGTACATGGCAAAGATTCAAGAAGTGATTCCAGAGAGTGCTGACAATTCTAGACCTATCTTTGATACTAAGCTAATTGAAAAGCTCGTCGAAATAATTCTATTCATAATGGACTCCGGGTGCACAAAGCATATGACGGGCAATCTCAAGCTTAACAGTAACTTCGTGGAGAAGTTTATGGGTATGGTACGATTTGGAAATGATCATTTTGCACCGATACTTGGATATGGAGATTTGGTTCAAGGGAACATTACTATAAAACGGGTTTATTACATCAAGGGACTGAATCATAATTTATTCTCGGTTGGTCAATTTTGTGATGCGGATTTGGAAGTGGCTTTTCGGAAAACTACTTGCTATGTTAGAGACTACGGTGGGAATGACCTTCTCACAGGTTCTCATGGTTCTGATATCTACACAGTAACTCTTCAAGACACATCTTCATCAAATCCAATTTTCTTAATGGCTAAAGCATCATCATCTCAAGCATGGTTATGGCATCAACGATTATCACATCTTAACTTTGACACCATCAACTTGCTTTCGAAGAATGATATTGTGACCGGTCTTCCTAAGTTAAAATTCGTCAAAGACTATCTTTGTTCTTCTTGTGAGTAGGGGAAAGCAAAATGGAAGTCTTTCAAAACAAATACTACCCCAAGCTCAAAAGGACAATTGGAACTTCTACACATGGATTTATGTGGCCCCATGCGTGTAGAGAGTATTAATGAGAAAAAGTATATTCTCGTGATTGTTGATGATTACTCCAGATATATATATGGACTTTCTTTTTAAGGTCCAAAGATGAAACACCGGAGGTTCTCAAAAACTTTCTCAAGATTATACAACGCAATCTTCAAACTCAAGTGTAACACCCCATTTGGATAAATGGACCGTTACACAGTCATTATGGCGTGTCATCAAAGTATGCAAGGTAAATGTCCTAAAACATAAATGACCATATAAGGGAAAACCGGAATTAAACATCGGTTCCCATACATAAGCCCAAAAATAAATAACGTAAATGGAATAGGAAGGACAAAACAAGTGTCCAAGAAAGCATAAAGTAAAAGAAGTGCAAGGGAAAGAAGTATAAGGCAGATCCCATCCTATGCACGTCCTCTCCATGATCAAGTCTGTCCTTGGGTACTTGCCGTTTGTGTCATGGAAAGGAAAATATACGGTTGAGAAATACGCTCAGTGAACGGATATATGACAATGATATGAATTGCATAAACATAAGTAAGGTATGAAATGCAAGTAAAGTGCAGCGGAATAATGTATGTCCTAGAAAACCTGGTGTAAGTTTATAAAACTGGTTTCATATTCTTAAAAGACTTACGTTTATTTATACTGAAAACTGTATTTTAAATATGCCCGGAGCCCATATAGGTCATGTTATATCAACGTGCATGAATACTTCGAGGGGTGACCTCATCATGCAATTAGAGGGGTTGCCTCTAATTTATATATTTAATATGAGTGGAGGGATCAGCTCATGTATCGGATGCAAGGCACACACCGCAATTAGCATGAAATCTTACTACTTGTCCTAGGATGCACCCATTCGCCCTACGTTAATAGTAACAAAGGCCAAATAACGTAAAGGGACGCTGCAAGCAATCACTCTCACCGCAGAAGAGTCATAACACCGATGCATCCAGTGCTATGGTTATGGAACCCCTATAACTAGGTGAAACTGGCATGCATGTATGTATATAGCTCAGGCAATCTAAAATAATCATAACATATATGATGTGTTTAAGAAACTTAACTACTGGGGAAACCAGATGGCTACAAACGGGGAATCCTAATATAGGAAGAAAGATGTCCTTACTGAAGGACGGAATATCCATACCTTATGTCTAGTAATGTAAACAAAGAAAACGCGAAGAATCCCACTCTAACTCCACAAGTGCTACATAATAAAGAGGGACATGTACGAGTTGTCTAATTAACTTATTCTTACCTGATTATTAGTTTACTCGACGTGTTATTATTTGTTTTACTTCTTCCTGACTTGTTTTAAGTGTTCTGGACTTATTTTAATGTTTCATGTTTAATCACGTGTTTTCTTAATGTTTCATGTGTTCTGATTAATGTAATTCATGTTTCTATGTGTTAAAGTACTTGTGGTATCATAATGCGTAACTTTCTAAAAATAGCAGGTTTCTATATATAGTAACTTTCTAAAAATAATAGGTTTCCATATATAGTAACTTTCCAAAAATAGAAAGTTTCTATAATTATCATGTTTCTCTAAGTAGCATGTTACCATATTTAATATGTTTCCATAAATAATAATAGGTTTATTAAATAAATAAAATTGATAAACATATAGTTTTAATAAGCATATTATATGTCATGATTAATTATATAGTAAAGTTTAATAATGACTAAATACTTAGTCCAAACTTATAATTATTAATTAATAATAATATTACATGATATCATAAGTATTTATTAACTAATAATAATCCATAATTTAATAATTTAACTTTACCTTAAAATGATTTAAATTAATTAAGCTAAGTTTTAATTAATTACATGCACATGAATAATTATGTAAATAATTATTTTATCCTGAGTTTTAATTAAATAAAAATGTACACACACAAACTGTGGTTTATTTTAATAAAACTATACCCTAAGTCATGAATACTAATTAATTTAATTAACATGCTTCTAATTAAACTAATTATATAAAATAAAAATACATGTTTTATAAACTTAGCCAAACACCCTACAACAGTGATGTCCAACATATCTAATAAAGTTTTGTCCAACATATGTTTTAGTTCTGTCCAATATCCTGTTTACTAGTGTCGTCCAACATCCTGTTTACTAGTGTCGTCCAACATCCTGTTCTAGTTCCTGCTGCTGCCTGTAACTACCCATTGGCCCTTTTGATTTTACTGTAGTTGGTTATATATACCTACTATCTTGATTATATACCTGCTGCCAGTTATATACATACCCACTGTTTTGTATTTTTAAACCCTGCCGTGTAAAAACTACCCACTGTCTATATTTGTTAATCATCGAGACCCATAGGGTCTCGGTTCCCACTGACATAACCGAATCCCCCTTATTGTCTTGTTTGGGGTTGCCACTGTAGGAACAAAACCACACAGCTGGTGGAATAAAATCACCACCGAGACCAACTTGGTCTCGGTTTGTCTAATCCGGATGTAAAACAACACAAAACACGATTCATCCCTTAATCTTGCTTAACCCTAATTTTATTAACATTTTCCTACAACTTTTTTAATAGATTCTTGATTAACTAAACGTACAAACCATTAATAAAAAGGATTTAGAATTACCTAATACGCGTTTAGGGATTTAGGAATAAAACTCACGAAGCACAAATCTTGATCCTTGATTAAACCCACGACTATTTTCTTGTTTCTTGGGGTGAAAAGCGATGGCAGAAGAAAAATAAAAGGGAACGATCGGTTGTAGTTGTTTGTTTTAGGTTTTTAATGATTTTTTCCTAAGATATAAACACTCCCCCTATATTATAATTTAGTCGGTCTTGGATTTGCAATGGGCTTTGGCCCACTTCTTCCTTTCTTTGGACGCAGCCCAAAACATCACACACTTAATTGTTTTAAAATTTTGTGTTTAAATAAATACACACGAGTGTTCGTGTATTTATATGTCTTGTACTATTTCTTGTTATTTTTTATACATGCTCTACGTAATTACATATCGTATATTAATATTAATAATAATATAAGTAATTACTTGTTAAACTTAATTAATATACGTAATACTCATGTTAAATGTTCGTATCGCGTATAGTATATTAATAAATCATAAAGTTTTAATTTACCCGTCTTTTCATGAAATTAAATTTATAGGGATTTTAAAGAGGGTTTTAAAACTCTTCCCCTCTAAAAAGAATAATTCGTCCTCGAATTAGAGATACGATACCCTGGGAAGGACATGAACGTGACGTGACTGTCGAGAACATGGAACATAACATGCCTAAAAGGAACATAGAACGTGGAGTGGTTGAAAAGAGAATATTTGAATTATGGAAGAAAAAGAGGATAAGAAATCCAGATGGATTCTTCCGTTTCCAAGTGGCTTCCCGCTCGGAACGGTTCCTTCAAAAGGTCTTGACGATGATAAATAATCTTGGTCTTCATGACTCTGTCTTGACGGTACAACGAAGTTTCTGGTTTATCAACATAAGATATATTCTTCTGGATCTGACCGAGTGGATAAGAAATAACATGTAAAGATACATGAAACGATATGATACGAAGTGGCATACTTACGGGTATAAGCACACTCAAAGCATTGATGCACAAGACATATTGAGACGTAGTACGTGAACAATTGTGAACGTGATACGTGAACAATTGTGAACGTGATACGTGGGGATATAGTGCATGGAATATGAGAACATAAGGCGAACGAGAATGCGTACAACATATCGTGAACGTGATCTGAGAAACGTAGAGTGAACATGATATGGGGATATATCGTGAACGTGCAATAACTGAGGAGGTAATGATGAACGATACAAGATGAGACCCGAAATGCGATGTGAAACGTCTGTCTGAGGATGGAAAGTCATACCAAGTTGGAATCTAGTATCCCAATTTTTCTGCAATTCTCTCCATTACGAAGAGTGAAACGTAAATCGTGAGATAGGATACGATCATGAACGTGAACGATGTCATGAACGTGAGTGCGAAAGCAAATAGTAAAGTTGAGCTAGGACGTGACCGTAATTAATGAACACGAATGTGAACCTTTATTTGGTCCGATAGCTGAAGGAGTGTCAAGTGATCGTACGGTCTTTGGCTGAAAAAATATTTGAAAATCTTGTTTTTTTTTTTTGGGGTAAAAGGGCATCATCCCCGGTAAAATATATTCCCAAAAGCGATGAAGTACAATGGAATGTAGCGGCAATGCTACATTAACCTCAAGCTAACCAGCTTGAACAACCACTAAATCATATGACATGCCATATGATCTCTAACATACAATTACAATACAAATTACACCAATAGGAAAAAACCACCTAAAAGTGCATAAACAATGAACAAATGAAATCATCATGATGCGTGAGAAGTGCGAATATCCGGCTGACGAGTTCCATGGCGAGCATCAATCACTATATCTTCGTCAGTCTCACTATCAGCATTCAACACATCATCTGTTGGACCACCACCATCCTCCCAATCAGTGCCATCTTCCATCATACCACTCAAAGCACCAAAGGAATTCTTGTTGCTTGTCCCCGTTTGACTAGAATCAGGAGCCAAAACCTTATTATTAAGGAAACCCCTCTTAAGAATAGATCCATCCTTCTTTGGAGCAGCCGGAACTGAAGTACCTAACGACTCCTTTGGTTTAGTCGTCTTAGAACTACCCCCTTTCTCAACAACACGATAAGAAAGATTAAGAGCAGGTTTAGTTAATTTAATCCCAGCAACCTGATGTTGCTTGTTCTTACCCTTCTTCTTCTTATTATTCACTACCACAAAACCATCATTAGCATTATCCATACGAGCTTCATCTTGTTAACTATGAAATCTTTGCAGATGGAATATATATGCAGACTTGGTCATCCTGTTGGAAACAACTCAGATAGCATCATGCTTCCTCAGAGCTTGCGGTAGTCAGGTGACAAAATCCATGGAGATCTTGTCCCTTCTCCGTTCATAATTTCCAATGGTGGAAATAACTCCTAGCATGTTGGTGTTCTTTCATAACCTGCTGATATGTCAGGTACTTAGATATGAATGTAACTGCATCTTGTTTCATAGAAACTGGATAAATAGAAGTTTAGAAAACTATGAGTCTCTGAAATTAGATTTCTCTTAGCGTAGGATCCTCCAGAACACATAATTTAGTGTAGGATTCTATCCTTTACGCATAAGCTGAGTCATGGTAAGATTAACCGTAAGAATCAATGTGATTCAGCGTGTCACTGTAATTAACCAGAATTTGTACTGGAAAAATTTCAGGGTGAAATTTCTTCTGTCGTAGAATTTGTAACATAGTGTGAATATGGTCTTCATGCTCTTCATTAGACTTAGAGAAAATCAAGATGTCATCAAAGAAATAAAATGAATTTGTTTATGAGTTCATGGAAACCTAATTCATTAAATCTATAAATGCTGTTGGAGCATTCGTGAGACCAACACAAAAATCATGAATTTAGCATGACCAAATCGTGTACGAATGGAAGTCATAGAAATGACCTACTTTTTTATTCGTCACTGTTGGCAGCATGATCATGAATCGATCTTGGATAAGTGCTTAGCACCCTGTAGTTGATCGGACACGTCATTAATACGTGGAGGAGCATAACGGTTATAAAGGGTGATTTGTTTAAATCGACGGTAGTTGACACATAATCTCATGTTATCATCCTTCTCCTTGAAGGTTATTTTGGAATTTATATGGGAAGATTCTAGAATAATTGTCTGGTTATGAATAAAAGGAACTTCAGTAGTCGTGTCATAAATGATAGCTAGAAAATCTTCGTAGCCATGGGCTAACAGAACACGTACTTGTGAAGCAGAATTTTTTTTTGTACAGATTTTCCTTATGGAAAACCATGTTGAATGTATTCAGGAGCCTGAACAGATGTACTTAATCTGATATAAATCGCGACCAGTCGTAGCATGGTGTGTTGTTCATAGTCTATAACCGGAATCATATTTAACTCGCATCTGTCCGAGGTAAGTGCGTTAGCAGATTGGATCTTATCATTAAACTGAAGGAAAAACCTTCGTATACATGGGTGATACGAATGGCGTCCTTTACGGTCATGGAAATATGAAATATGAAATCAAGAAATGGAAGTGTCATGAAGCAAACGAGACAGATCTCACTGAATGTGTTTCGCCTGTCTCACGCAAAATGAATCATGCGTGTCCAAACGCGCATAATACGCCGGTGTTGGGACTGAAGTTCTTGTGGCCTGACTAATACATGGCACAAAAAAATGGATATACCCCTTGGAGGGTACCCTGAATTTCTTAGGGCTTTTTCTGAAGATAGACGTGAGTCATGTGTCTTGACTCGTGTCTTGAGAAAATGTGCTTATGACATGTGTCTTGACTGATGTCTTGACATGTCTCTTGACTGATGTCTTGACATGTGTCTTCAGAAAATATACGTAAGACATGTGTCTTGACTGATGTCTTGACATGTGTCTCGAGGTGTGAAACGAATAAAATATAAACTCTTAGGTTATCATGCCAGAATTAGCTGATCAGTTGGACTATCGACCCTTTGTATTTTTGATCACGTCCGTGATCGGTGTTCTGTTGTGATAGCTAGAATAGTTGTTGTCACAATAGTGGTTACTATCGTCTTGTCTGTCAGTTCCATGATGGTCATTCTCATTATGATAATTCATGTAACTATTCAGCTGAGTGGCCGGCTGGTACGGTTCTCACTCATATGACTGAAAAGACAACTGAATGACGTGTGACATATAACTAAAAGGTAGTGACATGGATTGTGATGGAAATCGTCCGGTGGTGAAGCATCTTCTCTTCCTATCGCTTTGATCCAAATCCTTTGTCTTCGTCTTGTAGGATCTCCAGGTTGTAAACAACATTAGCATCTTGTAGTGTCCCCAAATAAAATCAGCATCAACATTTAGTAACATCTCTAAGTTATGAGCGGCGTCAGCATCTTGTAGAATATCAGCAAGTGGAATACGCCTGAGATGATTGAGAATCGACTAGCGAATACTCGTGCAGTATTGTATGTGGAATACACATAGATTACGGTGCGTGTAATACACATGGAATACGGTACATGGAGTACACATGGAATGTGGTAACTGGAGTACGTATGGAGTATGGTACATGGAGCACACTGGAAAATGATACGTGGAGTACACGTGGGATACGATACGTGAAGTTCACGTGGAGTGCACATGAGATGATCGTTATGGGTGTCAACCATCTGATATTATTTTAAAAGGGAAAACTGATTAAACGGTTAGAAAATCGAACTAAAGTAAGCAACATGATAGCCTACCAATTCCAGCGTAGACATCATTCTGGTTGCATAGAGAAAACACCAAAAGTATGGTTAAACGAAATTTAATGATGATTAGTATGAAAGCATGGTTAATGAGAACCAACAATAACTATCATAAAAGTATGATTAAATGAAATCCATCAATGTCTAACATGATAGCAAAATCAACACGAAGTAACATGAAACAAAGTTAATATAAAGTGGGCAGGAAGATATATGCAGCATGAAAACGAAGATACCCATGATAGTATGAAAACATTATTGACATAAGAAACATAACAATTAATGAGGGGACATGAAATAAAATATGACTGTAATGAAATGAAATCTGAAAATCGCTGGTGTGGACCACCATGGGTCGGTTCACAAAACAAGATTGTCATGAGTAAGGATGAACGCCTATGGGTCGGTTCACCAAAACAAAATTGACATGGCAAGGGTGAACGTCTATGGGTCGGTTCACAAAACAAAATTGACATGAGAAAAGGTGAACGCCTATGGGTCGGTTCACCAAAATAATCGAATGAAAAGCACATGCGACTAAATATGGCCAGTCCTGTACCAACCATTACTTAGTCAAAGTACCTGCAACAATAATACATGAAATAAATAAATGAAAATCAACTGTCCAAAAACTTAACAGGAAACGTGTGACTAAGTATGAACTACTATGGTTCAGTCAAATTGCACAATTTTGACAACATATTAAAAACCCTAATATTCTCTCTCTAAAAATGGTGATTACCGGCCACTTTTTATCTCTTTTCTGATCATTCTTCTAACCTCCTAATTCACGGCTTTCTTTTTGTGCATGTTATTAGTGAACGTCCACCATATTTCATTTGTTTTATACTGATTTTAGGGTTACGCCATAACCTATGTTATGGTTGTTTCTTTTTAAGATCTGTGTATTACTTGTGTTTAGGGTTTGCGTTTCATAGATCTTGTGTTGCAAAGACAGCCGCTGTTAGGGTTTAGGATCTGATTAGATTATGGGTTTGTGCCGTTTTGTCATTTTTGTTTATGTTCCTTATTGTTTGTGATCTGTTTAAATATTGGTCGTGTATATTCGATTTGGAGATCAGGTTATTTCGTTCTTTTCAGGTTTTTTCAAGTTAGGGTTTTGGTGTTGGAGATGGAGGGTCGTGGGTACCATGTGGATTTGGATAGCCTTGCCCAGCGTATACAGAGATTGAAGGCAGCGAGTGGTGAGGTTTGTGACGAATCACAGAAACAAGTGGCTGTTGGGGAGGTACAAAACAATAATATGGTTGGCCTTAATATGGCTGCTGGGATACTTCGTAAGCCTAATTTGATGGCTGTTGATAAGACTGATAATTTAATGGGTGAGTTGTACAGTATACGTGGTGGGGGTATGACGTTAAGTCCTGAGGAAGATGATGGTACTATGGCTGAAAACCCTAATCTTACTCAAGGTGATAGTTCTTTAAAAACTGCTATTGATGCTGGTCTGAAATCAGAAGGCGTTCTAAATGATGTTACGGCTAATGACAAGCAAGAGAAGGGATCACGAGGGGTTCAGATTCCATCTAAATCAGATTTAGGTCAGCAGATGGGATCATTTGCATCGATAGTTCAAAATGAGGCTGTCTTGAATCAGCGTACTAAGGTTGTGAAAATATCTGAGTTACGTTGTGAGGAGTGTGTTGATGGTGCACGAATCGCTATTCCTTATTATGATGTTGAAGAGGTTGAATCGCGTTTGGCAAACACGCTTTATGGGCATTTTATTGGTAAACGGTTAGCTTTCCCGCTTGTGGAAAACTATGTTAAGAATACGTGGGCTCGATTTGGGCTGAAACGTGTTCAACTTCATGAAGATTATTTCCTTTTCCAATTCAATTCGAAGGAAGGAATGGAAGGAGTGCTTGAAAATGGTTCGTGGTTGATTAGGACCGTGCCTGGTTTTTTGAACATATGGTCGCCTTCTACTGATTTGCAAAAGGCGGAGATCAAGAGAGCGCTAGTGTGGGTTAAACTTCATCATGTGCTGATTGCTGCTTATTCGGAGGTTGGTCTTAGTCTTATTACTACCCAAATTGGTACACCTATTATGCTAGATTATTATACGAGTAATATGCGTGCTAACTCATGGGGTCGTACCACCTACGCGCGTGCTCTTATTGAGGTTTCTGCTGATGTTGAGTTACTGGATTTGATGGTAATTGCTGTTCCAAAAGGTCGTGATAAAGGTCATTCTTTGGTTACGATTGATATTGAGTACGAACGGAAACCACCTAGATGCTCTACATGCTTGATTTTTGATCATATTAATGATAGGTGCCCGAAATTGCCCAAGGAAGTGGTCGCTCATGATATTAGTGTTGCGGTTGATGATGGATTTGAGGTGGTTAAGAACAAGAAGAATAAGGGTAAGAAGAAGCAAACACAAGTTGCAGGTATCAAGTTAACTAAACCGGCTCTTAATCTTTAGTTTCGTAATGTTGAGAGGGGTGAGACCTATAAAGCTACGGGTAAGAATCCTAATCCGGTTGCTCCTATGCTTAAGAAGGGTTTCTTGAATAACAAAGCTTCGAGTTTTGTAGCGAAGACTAATTATAAGGAGAAGAGTTCTCAAAATTCTTTTAGTGCTCTTTGGGATAAGATAGATGATGGTACAGATTGGGAGGATGGTTTTAACACCAAGGAAGATGTGATTAATGCTAGTGATAGTGAGGTTGAAGAAGTCATATCGATTGATGATCGGCATGGTTCTCGTCAACCTGATGTTCGCTCTAAGTGTTAACCGTGATGTCGTTTTACTTTCATTGTTCATGCACCTTTAGGTGGTTTTTTCCTATTGGTGTTATCTGTTTTGTAATTGTTTAGTAGGATCATATGGCATGTCATATGATATAGTGGTTGTTCAAGCTGTTGCTTGAGGTTAATGTAGCACTGCAGCTACATTCCATTGTACTTTAACGCTTTTTGGGAATATATTTTACCGGGGTTTGTCCCCTTTACCCAAAAAACTACTATGGTTCAGTCCATACTAGTCAAAGTTCACAAGGGAACATCATGCATAAAACATTGACATGTAACTCAGTATGGATGACGGTTGTTCAATCCATATTAGCAAAAACAATTCCGATGAAAAACATCATGGTTAAAAACAACAAGGTGCTAGAAATATCAATACGTGGAATAACAAGTGTTGGCTTAAGAAGCTTCTGGTGACTACCCACTAGTCACAGGTCAAGTTCTAGAGCCTACATGTCAAAACCTTGGGCTCTTATACCATAATTGTAACACCTCATTCGGATAAATGGACCGTTACGTAGTAATTATGGCGTGTCATCAAAGCATGCAAGGTAAATGTCCTAAAACATAAATGACCATAAAAGGGAAAACCGGAATCCAACATTGGTTCCCATACATAAGCCCAAAACATAAATAACGTAAATGGAATAGGAAGGGCAAAACAAGTGTCCAAGCAAGCATAAAGTAAATGAAGTGCAAGGGAAAGAATTCTAAGGCAGCTCCCATACTATGTAAGTCCTCTCCATGCTCGAGTCTGTCCTTGGGTACCTGCCGTTTGGGTCATGGAAAGGAAAATATACGGCCGAGCAATACGCTTAGTGAACGGATATATGACAATGATATGAATGGCATAAACATAAGTAAGGTATGAAACGAAAGTAAAGTGCATCGCAATAATGTATGTCCTGGAAAACCTGGTGTAAGTTTATAAAACTGGTTTCATATTCTGAAAAGACTTATGTTTATTTATACTGAAAACTATACTTTAAATATGCCCGGAGCCAATATAGGTCATGTTATATCAACGTGCATGAATACTTAGAGGGGTGACCTCATCATGCAATTAGAGGGGCTGCCTCTAATTTATATACATAATATGAGTGGAGGGATCAACTCATGTAATGGATGCAAGGCACACACCGCAGTTACCATGAAATCTTACTACTTGTCCTAGGATGCACCCATTCGCCCCACATGATAATAGTAACAAAGTCCAAATAACGTAAAGGGATGCTGTGAGCAATCACTCTCACCGCAGAAGAGTCATGAGACCGGTGCCTCAAGTGCTATGGTAATGGAACCCCCATAACTAGATGAAACTGGCATGGATGTATATAGCTCATGCAATCTAAAATAATCATAACATATACTGATGTGTTTAAGAAACTTAACTACTGGGGAAAACAGATGGCTGCAAACAGGGAATCCTAATATAGGAAGAAAGATGTCCTTACTGAAGGACGCAGTATCCGTACCTTATATCCAGTAATGTAAACGAAGAAGACGTGAAGAATCCCACTCTAACTCCACAAGTGCTACATAATAAAGAGGGACGTGTATGAGTTGTCTGATTAACTTATTATTACCTGATTATTAGTTTACTTGACATGTTATTACTTTTTTTACTTGTTCTTGTCTTGTTTTAAGTGTTCAGGACTTATTTTACTGTTTCATGTTTAATCACGTATTTTCTTAATGTTTCATGTGTTCTAATTAATGTAATTCATGTTTCTATGTGTTAAAGTACTTGTGGTATCATAATGCATAACTTTCTAAAAAAAGCAGGTTTCTATATATAGTAACTTTCTAACAATAACAGTTTTCCATATATAGTAACTTTCCAAAAATAGAAAGTTTCAATAATTAGCATGTTTCTATAAATAGCATTTTACCATATTTAATATGTTTCCATAAATAATAATAGGCTTATTATGTAACACTCTCAAATTTCGTATCGGGTCAGCGGAAGGGTCAATAGAGTGTTACGGGATAGCACAATAACTCAAATCATAGACAACGCATAAAAATGGTTGTACAAGGTTTAACATACATTCATTCGAATAAAAGTTTTAAGTTTACATCAGCTCCCCAAGTTTCACAGTCATAAAGTTTACAAAACATAGATCGAATGAATATTTTTATTATGTGGGCCATCAGAGTCGATCTCCATCCAAGTTACCTTCAAGCACCTGAGATAAAACATGCGAAAATTATATCAGCGAATGCCGAGTGAATTCATACAGTTTAATAAAACCATTACATAAAACAGTTATAGAAAGCAGAACACAAGTATAATATCAGAAGTTATCCTCGTATTGCTAGTCAGTCAATATATATAAATCAAGTCATACATTTTAAATCGTCCATGAGACCGTAGACTCAATATTAGCGTTATTTGCATCGTATCATATTGGATATTTGGATTACATTGGATTACATTGGATTATTACTAGCCGCATGACATTGCTACCTTACTATAACAAACAACTGGCCGAGAACCCGACAAACAATTTGCCCATCTAAATTAGCGTGTCGTCACAAAAATCACGCTATGTAAATCTTCTCATACATAAAATCGCTTACCAATCAATGTGGCACGACGGGGATCAACCGTCAAGGCGCGAACTGGGGTGATCTTCCCCAAATAGTACTATTATATGCATAAGCGTCTACCAAATCCCGGTAGTTCACAATTCATGCTAATGGGAATTTAAGTGACATACCTAACTACTAATAATCCATTTCATCTCATTCATTGTGTCATAGCATCATTCGGGTCCATATCAATAAGCACACCATCAGGACTACGTGTGTTCTATTTTTATCAAAATCTAGCATGTTATCTCCCTCGGGTATACAAAACATTTTATAAAACATTTAAAAGAGTGCGAGGCTATGAACTCACGTTGATTAGGAAAGGCGGGTTATCGGCAATGGTACGTGCTTCAATCACGGAAACCTATATAAATAATACTCGTCTTAGACTCTTGTCCAATGACTTTATAAAAATAATGGCTATGTATGTGTATGATGATATTATAAGTATGATGATGATCAAGTGGGATTTTATCTCTTTATTCAACATTAAAGTTGTTATGTGTTAGTAAATTTTAGACTAGTTACACTAGTTTTAACTTGTTTATATATTAAGGCCCAATAAGCCAATTAAAAGCCCAATACCTTATATTAGTCCATTGTATACTTTTAATACCAGGCATATACTCATATGTTGCGCCCAAGTGGGTTAAGACCATGAGTAAGTCCATTAGTGTTTAGCCAAACTAGTTGGGCTAATGGTCCAATAAGGCTACTTTTGCCCATTAATGTCCATAAGTTATAAAGCTCGGGCTTTATCAGTTTTTACTTGTCAAATGTACTTACATATCAGTAGATGAGTTATAAAAATGTTATATTAAACGGGTCCGACCGTCTAAGTTTTATTTGGCGAAAACGTTAATCTTTCGGTTTTAGTCGAAAAGACGTAAAACTTATATATAGTTTTATAACTTTAGAAAACATTTGAGTTTGTATTTTTATAAAAATATCATACTTATTTATCATAGTATATAACTCATTTTATAAATATTATCATTAGTTAGTGGGTTTTATATTTGTATTTTATAATAATATTACTTGAGTGCTCACTTTATATTATATACTTTTATTTACAAATCTGATTATCAAAGTCACTTTCACCATTTTGCCATATCTTGAGTTCTACAAGGAGATAGAAGCTCAAATTTGGGTAGCACAAACTACATAATATTTGCTACAAATAACTCCTTATAGCTACTGCTCATTCATCATCTAAGTATCCCTAATAATTCGTCCAAAACAGACTATACAGATTTGAACCTTAATAGTATTTTGATCATATCTTGCTTATTTTATTGGTTCCATTGAGTGGCCAACTCTCCACATATGTAAAAATCATATATCTAACTGTATATTCAATACTCCAAGTCTTTTTACCAAGTGATCATATGGTTACTTACTGTTGTATACAGCCTATAATTTTAGTTAAGATTTTAACATCTTTACATGTAGATTTTAGTCTTTTTAACCAAATCTATTAACACAAAATACCCACATAATACTTTGATCATCATTTATTATCATATACATAGGCATTTATAAATAAAATACAAGATTACATTTACAAAATAACAAGATTATGGAAGAAATGATCTTGTTACCAACCAATATAGTGAAAGGTTAAGAACAAGACTTGGTTTTTGAAAACCAATCTTATGGAATGTCAAGACCACATTCAAGATCACCAAATATATGAACACCTTGAGAAAAATTAGCCATAGACTCCAAGGAAAACGTCTTTGTAGATGTTAGGATCACCTCAAATGAACAAGTCTTCAAAGGGTTTTCATCTTGTGTAAGTTAAACACAAGACTCATGGTTTAATTTTTGATCAAATATGGTGTTTTGTGGTGGTGTATGGGACGGCAAAAGGGAGGGTAGAGAGATCTTTTGGAGTTGTTTGCATGTAAAAATGAGGGTAATGGTATGAGTTGCTAGTTTTAAGAGTTAAGGTGGTTTTGGTGTGAAACTAAGGACAAGTGTCCTTAGTTTTCATGTTATGTTGACACATCATAGATGTGTTGGCTAAGCTTGGCCGCCCCTTAGTGGGGGTGGGGCAAGTGTTAACTTGTCTCATCCCCACTAATTTACACGTACTCCTCGGTTCTAGTTTCCTCGATTTGCGTGCCCTCGAGTCGTTTTACGAAAAACGTTTATATAAATTATGAATCAACGGCACAAAACAAATCTAAAAAAATTTGTCTCATCAAAAACATAAATACGTAAACCTAGGGTTTCCAGTTTAGTCGTAAAGGACGTTAAATTATGCACGTAAGCCCTAATTTCAACCCGTAAATTGTGAGTTCACAAACCAACACAAAAATAAGTTTCAAAATATTATACGAGAAAATAATTTACTACCAGAAAATGTTAGATTGTCACAGCATTTCCTCCTAAAAGGGATCAACGTCCTGGTGATCCATTTCATCTTGATGTTCGTTTCTTATTAATCAAAGAGGTGTGGGTATTTCTTCCACATTTCATCCTCTCGTTCCCAAATTAATTCTGGTCCATGCTTTGAATTCCACCGGATCTTGACGATAGGTATCCGACTTTGTTTAAGTTGCTTTACCTCACGATCCATAACCTCTACGGGCTCTTCGATAAAACGCAACTTCTCATCAATTCGGACCTTATCCAACGAGATTTTCTCATCACACACTGCTAAACATTTCTTCAGATTAGATACATGGAATTTGTTGTGAACACCATGAAGTTCTTGGGGTAACTCTAATTTATAAGCCACCGGACCTACTCTAGATAAAATCTTAAAGGGTCCAATATAGTGGGGATTCAGGTTCCCTCGCTTTCCAAATCTTATGACGCCTTTCCATGGCGACACTTTCAACATTACACGGTCACCCACTTCAAACTCCATCGGTTTCCGCCGCACATCCACGTAACTTTTCTGTCTACTTTGGGCAGTCAACAGCCGATTCTTAATCTGAACTATCATCTCTGTAGTCTCCCGGATCAATTCCGGTCCTGTAAGCTGGGTATCCCCAACTTCACTCCAATATACAAGAGATCTACACTTCCTATCATACAAAGCTTCAAACGGTACAGCCTTAATACTAGCAGGATAACGATTGTTATATGAAAATTCTGCTAAAGGCAAATGTTTATCCCAATTCTTACCAAAGTCTATCACACAACTCTCAACATATCTTCCAGTTTCTGTATTGTCCTTTCACTCTGCCCATCAGTTTAGGGGTGATAAGCAGTGCTCATGTCGAGATTCGTTCCCAAAGATCTTTGGATGGATTTCCAAAAATTCGATGCGAATCTAGGATCTCGATCAAAAATAATCGATACAGGCACTCCATGCTTGCATACAACATTCTCAAGATAAATACGAGTCAGCTTCTCCAGTGAGAACTGCTCTTTCATAGGAATGAAGTGAGCTGATTTGGTCAGTCTGTCGACAATTACCCAAATCGAGTTATTTCCATAAGATGTTCTAGGAAGCTTAGTGATAAAGTCCATCGTGATTCGCTCCCACTTCCATTCAGGAATCTCTGGTTGATGAAGTAGTCCTAACGGCTTTTGATGTTCAGCTTTGACTCTTGCACAAGTCAAACATTAAAGAACATACATAGCAATATCAGCTTTCATATTCGGCCACCAGTATAACTTCTTCAAATCATGATACATTTTATCAGATCCAGGATGAATGGAATATTTAGATTTATGGGATTCCAACATAATTAAATCTCTTAAGCCTCCAAACTTAGGTATCCACATACGACCTCTTTAGCATTTCACTCCATCAACTCTAACCTCTAAAGGATCTCCTTCTCCTCAAAACCCTTCATTATCAAAATTTTCTTTCTTACAGGCTTCTATTTGCGCATTTGTAATTTGCTCAGGCAAATTATTATGCACAGTCAAGACTAGAGAACGTACCCTGATAGGCTCTCTATCCTTTCTACTTAATGCATCGGCAACAACATTTGCTTTTCCCGGGGTGATATTTTATATCACAATCATAATCACTTAACAGTTCTATCCATCTTCGTTGCCTCATATTTAATTCCTTTTGATCGAGAATATGCTGTAGGCTTTTATGATCGGTGAATACCGTACACTTGGTGCCATACAGATAATGTCTCCACAACCTAAGAACAAAGACTACAACTCCTAGCTCAATATCATGAGTAGTATAATTCTCCTCATTTTTCCTTAATTTCCTAGAAGCATAAGCTATCACCTTTTCTCGCTGTATCAAGACAGCTCCATAACCTCTAAGAGATGCATCACAAAATGCCACAAAATCTTCACTTTCGTTGGGTAATGATAGAATTGGTGCACTACATAATTTTTGCTTCAATATCTGAAATGCTCCATCTTCTTCACTTCCCCAAACAAAAGGTTTATTTTTCTGAGTTAGTTTGGTCAGGGGTTTAGCTATTAGAGAAAATTCTTTAATGAATCGCCTATTATAGCCAGCCAATCCTAAGGATTGTCGCACCTCCGTTGGCGTTGTCGGTGCAGAACAATTCTTAATGGCTTCAACCTTTGTAGGATCAACATGAATTCCATCTTTGTTAATCACATGACCAAGAAATTGCACAAAGTCCAACCAAAAATCAAATTTTGAAAACTTAGCATACAACTTTTCATCCTTTAACAAGCTCAATATAATCTTAAGTGTTCTTCATGTTCCTCTTTATTCTTAGAATAGATTAGAATATCGTCAATGAATACGATCACAAATTTATCCAAATAGGGTTTGCACACTCGATTCATTAGATCCATGAAGACCGCAGGTGCGTTAGTTAACCCAAATGACATTACTTGAAATTCATAGTGTCCATAACGAGTTCTAAATGTAGTGATTGGAATATCTTCTTCACGGACGCGAAGTTGGTGATATCCAGACCGCAAATCTATCTTAGAATACACACTAGAGCCTTGTAGTTGATCAAATAAATCATCAATCCTTGGTAAAGGATATCGATTTTTAATTGTCAACTTATTCAGCTCCCGATAATTGATGCACATACGGAAAGATCCATCCTTCTTCTTAACGAACAAGACTGGAGCTCCCCAAGGTGACGAGCTCGGTCGAATAAAACCTTTATCAGACAACTCCTTAAGTTGTTCGGATAATTCCTTTAATTCAGAAGGTGCTAATCGGTAAGGCGCACGTGCCACCCGTGCAACACCAGGATTTAGATCGATTCGAAACTCGACTTGCCTTATCGGTGGAAGTCCGGGTAAATCATTGGGAAATACCTTAGGAAATTCACAGATAATAGGTACATCTTCCAATCATTTCTCCTTAGACTCATTCCCGGTCACTTGAGCTAAGAATAGCTCGCAACCGTTCCTGATATACGTTTGGACTTTAATACATGAAACGATTTTCAAACGGGATTCACCTCGATTACCATCAATTACTAACGTTCTATTCCTAAGAGGAATCTTAACCTTCTTTTCTCCACATAAAAGTGTAGCATTATTCAAGGATAACCAATCCATACCAATAATAATATCAAACTACCTAGTTCTATCAACATCAAATCAATCGGAAAGGAATAGTTTAAGAGATTTAGAGAGCATCCTTTTAACAGCTTATTAGTTTTTACTAATTTACCATCAGCCAATTCCACTTCGAAACTGGTATTTATCTCAACAGGTTCAATGTCAATAAGGGCACTAAATTTAGTAGATACAAAGCTCCTATCAGCACCCGAATCAAATAAAGCAACAACATAATGATTGTTGAGTAAAAACGTACCAGTAACGACATTCAGATCCTCTTTCTTAACCTCAACCGTTCCATGTTGATAAGCACCACCTTGGGGGTTTCTTCCAGGTCCAATCCTTTTCAACTTGGGGCAATCCGATTTCTTATAACCCTCTTCATTACAGTTGAAACAAATAACTCCCCTCTAACACTTTTCCACTTTGTGTCCTAGCTTTCCGCAATTTCGGCATTTCCAGCAGTCGCCAGCATGCCTCTTATCACCACACTTAGGACATTTTTCATCATTGTGCGGTGTGTTGTTGGTAAGAGCATTTGCATTCCCCCTTCTTTGGTTTTGACGACGATTAAAATTCTGCCTATTATCACCTCGACCTCCACGCTCGCCTTCACCCTTTCTTTTCTCACCAGCATGTGCTTCATCCTCCTTGTCCTGAATTATTTGCCCAATGAGTTGGTAAGCCATTCGAACATCATCATCGATGGTCAATGGTTTTGATGATGTCACATCCCCTCGGATATTCTTGGTCAACCCTTTAATGTATTGTTCAATTCGGATCTCTTCAGGTTCCACCAATCGAGGACACAGCAAGGCCAACTCATGTAATCGGTTTGTGTAGCTATCAATGTCCACACCTTTCATTCTTAAATGAATCAACTCTTGTTCCAACCGTATAATCACACTACGGGGACAGAACTCCAGAGTCATCCACTTTTTAATTTTAGCCCAAGGAGTAGTATTAGCAACATCAATGCCCATAAAAGCAGTTCTCCCATTCCACCAAGTCAACACACGACCTCTAAGAGTAGCCATAGCAAAAGTCACCTTATCCTCCTCCCTACACTTACTAATTCGAAACACCGACTCAATCTTCTCATTCCACTGGCTTAATCCTACATCACCTCCAGTTCCATTAAAAGGTAGAGGTTCACACTTCATGAACGTCACATAAATACAACCACCGTCTTCAGGCGCATTAGGTCCAAGTCCTCCTATATTTCCTCCAGCATTAGCATTCACATTGTTAGCATTCACATTATTAGGATTCACATTCAAATTAGTACCACCAATTCCACTACCGCCAGCTCCACTACCGCCAGCTCCACTACCGCCAGCTCCACTACCGCCAGCTCCATTTCTAGCATTTGCCATAAATTCAGTCATAGATGCGGCAACTTGTTCCGCAATGATCCTACATACATCATCCTCAGTCACAGCTTCTTGGGCGGCATGGTTCTATAACTGCACAATTTCAAAGTATATTAAGCATTCACCCAACGAGGGATTCATATAAGATGGATTGAATTCATAATCAAGATACAAATAAGGCACGATATGGAATTCAAGACAAAGATACATATTTCATTAGATTAGAAACAACCACATTGTCTTAATTAACATTCCACATCAAAATTCCTAGCACTATACAGGCCCAAAATTCGTGCCAGATCTACTAACCAATATGTCGGTTTAGTTAAGGTATACAAAAGATACAAAAGGTACTACTAAAAATAGACTGGTCTACTGAGAACCGCTAGAAGGTCCATCATCCATCGTCTTCGGTATCTTCCTCGGAAGATCACAAGACACATCTTCAGCTGGGCGCTTACGAATCACTCCTTTCTCGGCCATCTCAGTATAAAACCTACTGTTCCAACCAACAGATATATTCAACTCTTTTTCTGCCTTCTCACGCATCGCACGAGCCACACTCAACTGAATCTCCATTGTATTCGCCTTTTTCTTCATCTCGGCATACTCACCACTTTCCAACACAGACATTCTCCTAAACGCCTCATTCAAACCACGCTCCACATCAGTCAAACCCAAATCAAGCAACTCCCGCTCTTTCTCACCAATCTTAGTCTTCGACTCCAATAAAGCAACATGAGTTTGAACAACACCGAAACCAATCTCTTTCATACTACCTTGAACACGGGAAGCATCTAAATCACGTCTCAAGGCCCAAGGTGCAAGTCCATCAATATGATTGCCTCTCGAACCCTCGACGACACTCCTATCACATGCCTACGGGTAGCAATCCCATCAGTACCATCAGGTGCATCATCATCCTCTGATTTAGACTCAGATTCAGACGATTCCGACAATTCATCTCTAAGTAACTCAAAATCAGAATCGGACCAATCAACTAGAGGGGGTAAGGGCTCACCCTCCTCTACATCATAAGGGAAAATAAGCTCAGCCTCATCATCATCATCAACCTCGTCATCTATAGCTACCTCCTCGTCGACATCCTCGTCGTCATCCTCATTACCTACATCATCTATCCCAATCTCATCATCTTCTTCAATACCAACATTATCATTATCATTCTCTACAGCATCAACCTGAGGGGCAATCTGATCTCCTAGTCCTATCTCGGGCTCGGGATCCTCAAATGGTTCCTCCTCTTCATCATAATCCACTAAGTCTAAGTAAGGGTTATCATCTACGTTAGGTTCGAGAATAGCATGGTTCTCTACAGGAATATTAGGGTCAGCCATGACAATCTGCATTATAATATATCTTGTATTAGCATAAAAATAATTATTAAACAGTTACATACTGAATTCACGATATATACATATATATAAATTAAATTATATATATCAAAAAATATATATCTTCTCAATAAGGCTTGTTGGTAACATCGAAGATCTTTGGCACCGTTATAGTCAAAAGATTTTTTCAAACATTTTAAGAAAATGTTTATAGTTAAAATATTTTGAAATGTTTTATTCAAAACCTTGGTTTTAAAAATCTTTCGTTCCCTATAACGAGAGTTCTGGTACCAAACTGTAACACTCTCAAATTTCTTATCGGGTCAGCGGAAGGGTCAATAGAGTGTTACGGGATAGCACAATAATTCAAATCATAGACAACGCATAAAAATGGTTGTACAAGGTTTAACATACATTCATTCGAATAAAAGTTTTAAGTTTACATCAGGTCCCCAAGTTTCACAGTCATAAAGTTTACAAAACATAGATCGAATGAATATTTTTATTATGTGGGCCATCAGAGTCGATCTCTATCCAAGTTACCTTCAAGCACCTGAGATAAAACATACGAAAATTATATCAGCGAATGCCGAGTGAATTCATAGAGTTTAATAAAACCGTTACATAAAACAGTTATAGAAAGCAGAACACAAGTATAATATCAGAAGTGAGTCCTCGTATTGCTAGTTAGGCAATATATATAAATCAAGTCATACATCTTAAACCGTCCATGAGACCGTAGTCTCAATATTATCGTTATTTGCATCGTATCATATTGGATATTTGGATTACATTGGATTATTACTAGCCGCATGACATTGCTACCTTACTATAACAAACAACGGGCCGCGAACCCGACAAACAATTTGCCCATCTAAATTAGTGTGTCGTCACAAAAATCACGCTATGTAAATCTTCTCATACATAAATTCGCTTACCAACCAATGTGGCACGACGGGGATCAATCGTCAAGGCGCGAACTGGGGTGATCTTCCCCAAATATTACTATTATATGCATAAGCGTCTACCAAATCCCAGTAGTTCACAATTCATGCTAATGGTACTTTAGTGACATAACCTAACTACTAATAATCCATTTCATCTCATTCATTGGGTCATAGCATCATTCGGATCCATATCAATAAGCATACCATCGGGACTACTTGTGTTCTATTTTTATCAAAATCTAGCATGTTATCTCCCTTTCGGGTTTACAAAACATTTTATAAAACATTTAAAAGAGTGTGAGGCTATGAACTCACGTTGATTAGGAAAGGCGGGTTATCGGCGATGGTACGTGCTTCAATCACGGAAACCTATATAAATAATACTCGTCTTAGATTCTTGTCCAATGACTAAATAAAAATTGGCTATGTATATGTATGATGATATTGTAAGTATGATGATGATGATCAAGTGAGATTTTATCTCTTTATTCAACATTAAAGTTGTTATGTGTTAGTAAATTTTAGACTAGTTACACTAGTTTTAACTTATTTATATATTAAGGCCCGATAAGCCCATTAAAAGCCCAATACCTTATATTAGTCTATTTTATACTTTTAATACGAGGCCTATACTCATATTTTGGGCCCAAGTGGGTTAAGCCCATGAGTAAGTCCATTAGTGTTTAGCCAAACTAGTTGGGCTAATGGTCCAATAAGGCTACTTTGGCCCGTTAATGTCCATAAGCTATAAAGCTCGGGTTTTATCGGTTTTTACTTGTCAAATGTAGTTACATATCAGTAGATGAGTTATAAAAATGTTACATTAGATGGGTCCGACCGTCTAAGTTTTATTTGGCGAAAACGTTAATCTTTCGGTTTTAGCCGAATAGACGTAAAACTTATATATAGTTTTATAACATTAGAAAACATTTGAGTTTGTATTTTTATAAAAATGTCATACTTATTTATCATAGTATATAACTCATTTTATAAATATTATCATTAGTTAGTGGGTTTTATATATGTATTTTATAATAATATTACTTGAGTGCTCATTTTATATTATATACTTTTAGTTACAAATCTGATTATCAAAGTCACTTTCACCATTTTTTCCATATCTTGAGTTCTACAAGGAGATAGAAGCTCAAATTTGGGAGCACAAACTACATAACATGTGCTACAAATAACTCCTTTATAGCTGTTGCTCATTCATCGTCTAAGTATCCCTAATAATTCGTCCAAAACAGACTATACATATTTGAACCTTAATACTATTTTGATCATATCTTGCTCATTTTATTGACTCCATTGAGTGGTCAACTCTCCACATACAAAAATCATATATCTAACTGTATATTCAATAATCTAAGCCTGTTTACCAAGTGATGATATGGTTACTTACTATTTTATACAGCCTATAATTTTAGTCAAGATTTTAACATCTATACATGTAGATTTTAGTCTTTTTAACCAAATCTATTAACACAAAATCCCCACATAATACTTTGATTATCCTTTATCATCATATACATATACATTTATAAAGAAAATACAAGATTACATTTACAAAATAACAAGATGATGGAAGAAATGATCTTGTTACCAACCAATATAGTGAAAGGTTAAGAACAAGACTTGTTTTTTGATAACCAATCTTATGGAATGTCAATACCACCTTCAAGATCACCAAATATATGAACACCTTGAGAAAAATCAGCCCTAGAATCCAAGGAAAACTTCTTTGTAGATGTTAGGATCACCTCAAATCAACAAGTCTTCAAAGGCTTTTCATCTTGTGCAAGTTAAACACAAGATTCATGGTTTATTTTTTGATCAAATGTGGTGTTTTGTGGTGGTGTATGAGACGGCAAAAGGGAAGGTAGAGAGAGTTTTTGGAGTTGTTTGCATGTAAAAATGAGGGTAATGGTACGAGTTGCTAGTTTTAAGAGTTAAGGTGGTTTTGGTGTGAAACTAAGGACAAGTGTCCTTAGTTTTTATGTTAAGTTGACACATCATAGATGTGTTGGCTAAGCTTGGCTGCTCCTTAGTGGGGGTGGGGCAAGTGTTAACTTGTCTCATCCCCACTAATTTACGGGTCCTCCTTAATTCTAGTTTCCTTGATTTGCGTGCCCGCGGGTCGTTTTACGAAAAACGTTTTTATAAATTATGAATCAACGGCACAAACGAATCTAATAAAAATTGTCTCATCAAAAACGGAGTTTAAAAACGTAAATACGTAAACCTAGGGTTTCTGGTTTAGTCGTAAAGGACGTTAAATTATGCACGTAAGCCCTAATTTCAACCCGTAAATTGTGAGTTCACAAACCAACACAAAAATAAGTTTCAAAATAATATATGAGAAAATAATTTACTACCTGAAAATATTAGATTGTCACATATTAAATAAATAAAAATGATAAACATATAGTTTTAATAAGCATATTATATGTCATGATTAATTATATTGTAAAGTTTTATAATGACTAAATACTTAGTCTAAACTTGTAATTATTAATTAATAATAATATTACATGATAACATAAGTATTAATTAATTAATAATAATCCATGATTTAATAATTAAACTTTACCTTAAAATGATTTAAATTTATTAAGCAAAGTTATAATTAATTACATGCACATGAATAGTTATATAAATAATTATTTTATCCCGAGTTTTAATTAAATAAAAGTGTACATACACAAACCATGGTTTCATTTAAATAAAAGTATATCCTAATTCATGCATACTAATTATTTAATTAACATGCTTCTAATTAAACTAATTATATAAAATAAAAGTCATGTTTTATAAACTTAGCCAAACGCCATACAACAGTGTTGTCCAACATATCTAATTTAGTTATGTCCAACATATGTTTTAGTTCTGTCCAATATCCTGTTTACTAGTGTCATCCAACATCCTGTTTACTAGTGTCGTCCAACATCCTGTTCTAGTTCCTGCTGCTGCCTGTAACTACCCATTGGCCCTTATGATTTTACTGCTGTTTGTTATATATACCTACTGTCTTGATTATATACCTGCTGCCAGTTATATACATACCTACTGTTTTGTATTTTTGAACCCTGCCGTGTAAAAACTACCCACTGTTTATATTTGTTAATCACCAGGACCCATAGGGTCTCGGTTCCCACTGATATAACCGAATCCCCCTTGTTGTCTTGTTTGGGGTTGCCACTGTATGAACAAACCCACACAGCTGGTGGCATAAAATCACCACCGAGACTAACTTGGTCTCGATTTGTGTAATCCAGATGTAAAACAACACAAAACACGATTCATCCCTTAATCTTGTTTAACCCTATATTTATTAACATGTTCCTAGCCCTTTTTAATAAATTCTTGATTAACTAAACGTACAAACAATTAATAAAAAGAATTTAGAATTACCTAATACGCGTTTAGGGATTTAGGAATAAAACTCATGAAGCACAAATCTTGATCCTTGATTAAACCCACAATTGTTTTCTTGTTTCTTGGGGTGAAAAGCGATGGCAAAAGAAAAATAAAAAGGAATGATCGGTTGTAGTTGTTTGTTTTAGGGTTTTAATGATTTTGTTTCCTAAGATATAAACACTCCCCCCGTATTATAATTTTAGTCGGTCTTGGATTTGTAATGGGCTTTGGTCCACTTCTTCCTTTCACTGGACGCAACCCAAAACATCAAACACTTAATTGTTTTAAAATTTCGTGTTTAAATAAATACACACGCATGTTCGTGTATTTAAATGTCGTGTATTATTTCTTATTATCTTTTAAACATGCTCTACGTAATTACATATTGTATATTAATATTCATAATAATATACGTAATTACTTGTTATACTTAATTAATATACATAATACTCGTGTTAAATGTCCGTATCGCGTGTAGTATATTAATAAATCATAAAGTTCTAATTTACCCGTCTTTTCATGAAATTAAAGTTTTAGGGATTTTAAAGCGGGTTTTACATCAAGTCTTAACAGTCAGAACGGATAGGGGTACTGAATTTTTGAACAAGACTCTACAAGCCTACTTTCAAGAAGAAGACATCGAACACCAAACTTCAATTCCTCGAACTCCTGAACAAAACAGCGCTGTCGAAAGACAGAACTGTACTTTGGTTGAGGCAGCTCGAACAATGCTTTCTGCATCAAAATTACCACTATTCTTCTGGGCTGAAGCAATTGCAACTGCCTGTTATACTCAGAATCGTTCTCTCGTAATCCCTAGGCATGAAAAGACACCATACCACATCATCATTGGCAGGAAACCTACTATGAAATTCTCATATATTTGGATCTTTATGCTACAATCTAAAAGACGTTGAGAATCTTGACAAGATGAAAGAAAAAGGTGATACATATATTTTTGTGGGGTATGCTACATTGTCGAAAGGTTATCGAGTTTACAACAAGAGAACAAGGATTATTTTCTAAACAATTCATGGGAACTTTGACGAATTGCCACAATGGTACTTGATCACAACAGGTCAAGTCTCGCACCTCAATGTCCAACGATGGCACCTACAAAATAGTATACGTCTCGTGCAAGAATGTCAAGAAAATATCCCTACAGCAGACTCGACGTATACGACACATATGAATGAGTTGGCTGATTTATATGATCCAATGTTTGATGAATATTACTATGGAAACAATCAAGTTGGGTCAAAGCCTTCCGCTGTCAATACTGCTGATGCACACGTACAAAGTCAACAAGACACAACTGCATCTACTTCAGCAACCGTTGCTCAAGAGACAATTCTATTGGATACTCAACAAACTCAAGAAACCATCATACAACCAACATCACCAACCGTCAATGCTGCAGGAGGAAACATCAATCAAGCAGTCGATGCACAGTCTGACAAAGACGAACTTATCAACTCATTTCGTACACTGGTACGCGAAGTCGGAGAGTCTTCTACTCAACATGTTGATCTTTCAAACATGTACACATTTTATCAACGATATCCATTCACTCACCAATGGACACTCGATCATCCATTGGTACAAGTTATTGGAAATCCTTCACAACCGGTTCAAACACGCAGACAACTCGAAACCGATGGCGATGTATGTATGCACTCACCATGAGTTTGACTGTACCTACAAACATCAAACAAGCCATGACTGATCACGCGTGGATTAAATCAATGCAAGACGAACTTCATCAATTTGAAAGACTTGGAGTATGGGAACTTGTTGACAGACCATATGGAACATCGATTCTCAACTTCAAATGGATTTCAAAAAACAAAATGGATGAAGAACAAACAATCATAAAAAACAAATCTCGTCTTGTAGTTAAGGGATACTGTTAACAAGAAGGAATAAGTTCTGACGAATCATTTGCTCCAGTCGCTCGTTTGGAAGCAGTCATGATGTTTATTGCTTATGCTATACATAAGGGCTTCACGGGTTATGAGATGGACGTTAAAAAAACGTTTCTCAATGGCCATTTGAAAGAAGAAGTGTATGTGAATCAGCCGGAAGGATTCGTTGATCCTCATCATCCTTACAAAGTATACCGTCTCAAGAAGGCTGTATATGGACTTAAACAAGCTCCAAGGGCGTAGTACGAAGAATTATCAAACTTCTTGGTTTCCAAAGGATTCTCTAAAGGTTCTATTAATCCTACTCTTGTTATTATTAAATATGGGGATGACATATTGCTGGTGCAGTTTTATGTTGATGACATTATTTTTAGTTCTACGAACCCAAAACTTTCAAAACGTATTGAAAAACTAATGCACATCAGATTTGAAATGTCAATGATAGGAGAGCTAAAATTCTTTTTAGGCCTCCAGATTAATCAATCCCCACGTGGTATCTTTATTAACCAAGCTAAGTATGCTCAAGAGATACATAAAAAGCATGATATGACCTCATGTGCTCGCGTTGGTACCCCATTGTCGACCTCATCCCTAGATGCTGACTTGTACTCAACTGCCATAGATCAAATGCGATATCGTAGTATGATCGGGTCTCTCATGTACCTTATAGCCAGCATGCCTGATATTCATCATGCCACATGTTATTGTGCATGATATCAAGCCAGACCTACTGAAAAGCACCTCAAGGAGGTTAAACGGATCTTTCGGTACCTTAAGAATACCATTCACATGGGACTCTGGTATCCGAAGGAAACCGGTTTTCATCTAATAGCTTTTTCAGATTCTGATCATGCAGGTTGCCTTGATACTAGAAAGAGCACTTTTGGTGGCGTATAATTTCTAGGGGAAGACAAGCTCGTGATTTGGTCGTCAAAGAAGCAGGATTGCACCTCGCTGTCCTTCGCATAAGCAGAGTATGTGTCTCTATCCGTGTGTTGTGCTCAAGTCCTTTGGATGAGAACTCAACTCACGGATTATGGCTTCCACTTTGATAAAGTACCTATGTATTGTGACTCAAAGTCGGCCATAGCCATCTCTTGTAATCCGGTTCAGCACTCCCGCACCAAGCACATCGACGTCAGATATCACTTCATCAAGGAACAAGTGGAACGCGGTATCATGGAATTGTACTTTGTCAGAACTGAGTACAAGATAGCAGACTTGTTTACAAAATCTCTATCGCAAGATAGGTTTGAATACCTCGTTGTCCATCTTGGTATGAAGTATATGACTCCAGAAGACCTGGAGGTTCTAGCAAATGAATCTGCTATGATTTCTAAGCGCATCACAGCTTAGGACTCGGACCTCAAATAAGGAAAGTTTATGACGGACGATAACTTATCCTTCTCAACGAGAAATTAATATTTCTCGGTCATGAGCTTCCTATAAAAACATTCCATGTTTTTAATTTCATTAAATACGATTCCTAAATAAATGTCAGCTTAGAACTCGAACTTTACCTTAAGGAAAGTTTATCACGAATGATAACTTATCCTTCTCAACGAGGAATTAATATTTCTCGGTCATGAGCTTCTCATAAAAACAATCCAAGTTTTCATGTTTATGAAAAATTATTTCTAAGTAAATGTTAGCTTAGAACTCGAACTTTATCTTAAGGAAAGTTTATCACGGATGATAGCTTATCCTTCACAACGGGAAATTAGTTTTTCTCGATCATGAGCTAGTCACAAAACAATCAAAGTTTTGAGCTCATTGATAGTAGTAAAAATAAGCTTTTAGAAAAAAGACGTATAATGGGCAAGTATTAAACTTCACGTTTTAGGAAAAACGCAAAATTGAATAAATGCGAGTTCGTTCTCGAAGGAGGTGTATGTGTTATGTGCCAATATTATAAAATCAAGTTCGGATTAGTGATCGTTTTTTAGAGAGAAAGATTAGAAATTAAAGACGGATTAAGCTAAAAATTACTCTACGACGTAAAAAACGCGAAATCGTAAAACTCGACGAAAAACCAAACTACACTAAAAATTACCAAATTTTAACCTTAAGCTAAGAAAATATAATTAAAACAAAAATGCAAACCAAAATTTCCAAAAGTTTTTTAATTAATTTATATTAAATTTTAAAGTTTAATAAAAAACTCAAAAATAAATAAAATTAAATAAAAGTGCAAATGAAAATTTTAAGATTTTTAAACCTAAATTATACTAATTAAAAACTAAAAATTATTTTCTTAAAATTTTAAAATACTTTTAACTATCTTTAAACTACTTTCTAAGTTTTAAAATGAAAATATTAATAAAAAATTATTTACCAAAGGGAATCTGATTTTATTTTAAAAAATCTTAAACTTAATAACAATCTAAATAAAATTGAAAAAATTGACAAGTCAACCTCAATAAGCTGTAAACATCTTAATAAGGCTCGAACTAATATTAATAAGCAAAATAAACAACCCCTTAATAAGGCTCGAATTAAGAAAAGCTGACAATAAAGTCCCTAGGGCACGTTCGGTTAGAGTGGGTGTTGTTATGTTGTTGGGAGTGGAAATGGCGAGGGTTCGAGTCCCCCCTGCCACCCAAATTTTTAAACTTATTTCTTTTTTCTTTTTCTTGTTCCCTACTTGCTAAACTAACGATATACTTCCAAAAAACACAAACACACTACTCACTTTACACGTTTAAACCAATTTGAAGCTCAAAATTTGCTCACAGACTTCACCTTTTCTCGTTACTTTTTTCTTTCTTTGTTTAACTGTTTGCGGGATATTGAATGCCCGGTATAGGTAAAAGTTGTTTGCTGGGCGCAGACGGCACCCTCACTTGCTTTGGCAAGTGAGGAGTCAAACTCAAACGAATACAAACACAAAACAATCAACTAGCACTAAATCAAACAAATTCAATAGCGAATAAAAACTGACCAACTAAAAAGGCTATGAGGAGTTGCTGATGTGAAATTCAGGAAGCCAAAAAATCTATTCTAAGCTAATCAACTCACAATCCTGCTTACACACTAACCTAAACTAACTTCATTTATAATCGTGACCAAATTTTCACAATACAACTTCCACAAATCCACACTTATATACGGTATTGATTCAGTAGGGTCTGTTGGACACTTATGAGCTGACAGTGAACTATCTTAGCTATACTTCTAACCACAAAAAACCTCAAAACTGAATACTTAAACCTACACCTACCCTAACACTGCCTAAGTATCAAAATACAAACCACAACACACATATAAACAGATTTGCGACCCTGCTGATGCAAGTTCACAGAAAAGTAGGGACTAATGGGGGGGGGGGGGTCTGGTGCTTTGATTGGTAAATCAGTGAGCCTGAACTAAGTTTTGACCAACCAAAGGCCCAGCAAAGTGAGATACTAGCTAAAATACCCTAGATTAACCTAAGATTAAGCAAAGTACAAATTTTCAACTTCCAAAACAAAAAAATTAAACCTATAGACCTGTTGGTATGCTTGCTCAGTGATAGTTGCTTATGTAAAATGCACTTAGGGGATTTTCTAGCTAGATTAATTTGCTCAAAAATAAACCAAGACGAAAATCACATGCATATACCTAGAGAGATATGCAATGCCTACACATGAACCAAATCTAATCCCTCAAAACACAAACAAAATCAATACGGTTGATGTTGTAGCTAACTGTTAGAAATATAAAAACACTCAAACTTACTTCAAACTTCCATCTAACATCAATATACTCCTAACTAACTAATCAAGAACAGGGGTATGTTTAGACCAAATGGACATCAAGTGTGTGTCACTCACACTCTTATGTTACCTAATCTCAAACACTCCCTTAAATTACTAACTTGTAAAGATTTTCAAACAAACTTACACCATCTCAAATATAAATTTGTCTAAACTAACAATACATACATTTAACATATAAAAAACAACAAGCAAACTCTAAACTAACAAGTAAAAGTGCATATAAAAAAATTCACAAGATCATACACTACACAAGTTTAGAAGGTTCAAGCCCGAACCTTGCTTGGATTTGTTCAACCCAAGCAATAATCAGCTGGATGCCTTCTCCAATCAAGTGGAATGATGGTTGGATGATGATTGTGCAAGTAAGATAGATGGGACTACAACAGTCACCATCAAAATATCTTTAAAGTAACAGGATAAGAAAGAGGGATAATGCTCTTGTCTTCTACCTACAATCACAACAAAACAAAGAGAACAAGTCACCAAATTCCTTTTCACTTTGGTTTGTCAAGCCAAGATGAAAAGGCTTTTGTAAGAGTAAGTGCGTCGATAGTAAACAAAAAAGAAAACAAGATTTTTCACAAAATCTTCAAAACCAAAAAACAGTGAATCCCAAGATTTTCAAAACGGAAAAATAACACAAACTAAGCTTCAGTTACAAGCTTTAGTTATCAGCTATGCTTGTAACCAAGCATGAGCATATGGTTCTCAAAAAAGTGATTTTGCCAAAACCTTGAACAAAATAATTTTTGATAAGTTATACTAATTTCTGCAATAGAAATGAATCATTACACTTTTTTTGGTAAAGGTTTGCCCCGGTAAATATATTAACCAAAAAAACGTTGAAGTACAAAGGAATGTGGCTAAGATACCACATTAACCGCAAGCTATAGGCAGCTTGTTAACAAAAGGAAATGAAAACCTAATACATACTTCTACTGATTGACATAAATGAAACATTAGCAAAAGCCAACAAGAAAAATTATTGAAACCATGCGACCAACTCACCAAACCAGCAGCAACATAAAGAGAGCAAAAGATCCAAATAAGGTCGCCTCCTTAACAAACCTTTACGAGAAAAACCCAATGGGAAAAACCCCGCAAAGGGAAAAAGAGTACGGCCCTTACCCAGCACTCCCATCAGGATCAATGCACACCTTAGGGATTTTCCAATCTTCAAGAATCACTAGAGACACTGAAGAAATCTTCTTGAATTTAAAAGTGAGAAGCTTGAGCCGGACCGTATCACAAACTGAAGTCACAAGCTTAGCAACCGTCAAAGACTTATTGTTAAAAAGCCTATTATTTTGCTCTCTCCAAATGAAGTAGACCGAAGCTGCTAACACAACCCGAGAAATGATACTAACAACCGAACACCCCTTAGCTAAGGGTCTAATAAAATCCACAATATCAATCAAACGCGAACAAATATTGTGCATTCCACACCTCCCACGCAATTGTAGCCAAACCTGTGTAGAATAAGAACATTCAAAGAAAAGATGATTATGCGAGTCAGGGACCTGATTACACAAGGGGCACATAAGCAACGAAAGATCAACATGAGGCCCAACATCCCATTGCTTAAGGCGGTCTTGCGTTTTCAATTTCTGCTTCAGAACTAACCACATGTGAATCGCATGTCTCGGAATACACTGCGGAAATCAAACGACATGAAACCAAGTAACATTATTTGACCTCATCCGTATAGACTCCCATGCGACAGCCACAGAAAAAGGCCGATGAATCCCATTATAGTCCCTCCAAACCATATTATCACTACGATTATCACTAAGCATTGGAACCGGTATAGAAACAATATACGGGAATCGATCATACCAGTCCAACGGCCATCTCCATGCTCTGTTCAGAATAAGATCCCTTACCTTGTCCGATAAAGCAAAACCTGAACGATTAATATGTCTAGCAGAAATAGTATCCCGAATTGGGCATTCATCAGCCCATTTATCAAACCACATAGAAGTATCTCTACCATCATGAATTTGGTGCCAAAAAACGGTCGAATATTACTTCGAAGCTGAAGAAGCTTACGCCAACTCCAACTAACATCACCAATACATGGAACATCCCAGAAACATCTATCTTTCAATTTATAATCATAAATCCAACGCACCCATAGAGACTCTCTTTTAGAAAGAATACTCCATACATGCGACGTCATTAGAGCTGCGTTAAATTCATCCAACCTACGTATACCCAGACCACCTTCAATCAGAGGCTTACAAACTGTGTTCCAGGCTACTTTAGCTTTACCCTGCTTCATCTCTCCTTGACACCACAAGAAACCACGCATAATCTGTTCAAGCTCATAGATAACTCTAGCAGGAAGAATAAATACAGACGCCCAGTAAATATGCATTGACGAAAGAACAGAACGAATAAGTTGCACTCTCCCTGCAAGAGAAAGAAACTTATTCCGCCAATCATTAACCCTATTTTCAAGCTTCTCAACCAAAATTTTACAATCATGATATTGAAGTCCTGAGGAAATAAGGGGAACACCAAGGTATCTAACAGGTAAAGTTCCTTCCGCAAATGGCGTGAGAGTAAGAATACTAGATTTAATCCCGCTAGGCACATTACAAAAATATGCAGTACTCTTAGGAATACTAGGCACCAACCCAGAGACATTCTTGAACTCCTCCAAAGTATCCAATATAACAGTGACAGAATCCAGATGACCCCTAGCGAATAAGAACAAATCATCAGCAAAACAAAGATTTACTAACCTCTGCTTCTCACAATGATGATGATAACGAAAATCCGCAGGTAGAGCCACCTTTCTTTGTAACATGAGAGTTAAAACTTCCATAACAAGAGTAAATAAATAAGGAGATAAAGGATCCCCTTGTCGCAGCCCCCGTTTACCGTTAAACCAACCATACAAATTACCATTAATACAGACCGAATAAGATGTGGTAGAAACACAACTCATTATCCAATTGATCATAGTTGAATGAAAACCAAAACCAACAAGAATACCTCGAAGAAAACCCCAATCCACTGTATCATAAGCTTTCTGAATATTAATCTTAAACGAACATCTAGGTGGACCAAAGTGACGATGGTAGTTTCTCATTAACTCTTGCGTAAGGAGAATATTATCCGAAATCCTTCTTCCCGGGACAAACGCAGATTGATTAACACTCACTAAATCACCAAGGTCGCCTTTAATGTGATTAGCAATAATTTTGCTAATACATTTAAAACTTACATTACAACATGATATAGGACGATAATCATTAATAGTACTCGGCGTAGAAACCTTCGGGATTAAAGCAATAATAATATGATTAACTTCCCGAAGCAATTTACCATTACGAAAGAAATCCTGAATAGCACACGTGAAAGTATCACCCACCGTATCCCACGCCTTTTTGAAAAAGGCAGCAGTGTAACCATCAGGACCCGGAGCTTTATCATCACACATTGAAAACAATGCACTTTTTATCTCCGCATCAGACACCAACCGAATCATGGATAACGCCTTGGAACCATCAAGAGTATTAGTAAACAGATTATGAGTATCAAGTGGAATAGTAATACCTTCCATGCCAAGGAAATTCTCATAATGAGAAACAAAAGCAGTCGAAACCGCTCCAGCTTCATGAACCACATTAGACATATCCTTAACCATATCAATCCTATTTCGAGCATTTTTACTTTTGACAATGTTATGAAAATACGCTGAATTAGAATCCCCCGCTTCCAACCACTGGATCTTAGTCTTCTGCCTCAAAAAACGTTCCTCATCCAGAACAGCTTCCTTGAACGTAAGTAATAAATGAGCATGATCCTCCCGAATTGACGAATTAGATGGATTTAGATCAATGGCTTTTTGAATCTCATCTAATTCATCACGAAGCAGATTGACACGCGTATGCAAATTACCTTGATCATGCAACAGTTTCCGAAACGGAGCTTTAAGACCCTTAAGCCTTTTAACCATTTGAAACATTGCACAACCATGAACCTCCAAATTCCAGCCAGTCGTAACGATCTCCTGAAACATGTCCTTATGAACAAGAAAATTATAAAATTTAAAAGGCTTAGGTTTAGGTTTAGACACCGTAGGTAAACGAAGCACACATGAGGAGTGATCCGATATACGATAAGGCTGAAAGATAGCAAAAGAACCAGGAAACTCATCCATAAACATAGTATTATACATAATTCTATCAATCTTTTTAAGTATCCCATCCTCTCCCTGTGGCTTCTCATTCCATGTGAAATGAAAGCCTGTAGCATTAACATCAGTGACTTCCATACTCCGAACACAATCTTTAAATTCACGCATAGCAATATTAGGACGATACCCACCACATGAATGATCTTCAAGATTAAGCGCAACATTAAAATCACCAAGAACAACCCAAGGTTTATCCCGCATAAAAGAAGCATGAGCAGTAAGATTACTCCACAAAACACGTCTATCTTGGTAAGCATTATCCGCATAAACAAAAGAACAAAACAGTGTTCTATTATCCAAACGAGTATTGATTTGACAGTGCATAACCTGATTCGTAAGTGACAAAACCATAACATCCACATTATCATCATTCCAACCAAGAATAGTACGATGATATGTAAAAGGGGAGAATGAAAACCCTAAAAATGGCAGAAAAACCCTAGGTCTAGCCGCCACTTGTTCTGAAGCTCTATTACTTCATTTCAATTCTAATTTTTCTCTCTCTAATCCTTTAAACATTGTCTCTTGTATCTGAATCTCTGATTTATATACAATCGCTCGTTCTTTGGGTTTTTAGACGTTTTTTAGGGTTTGTCCTAGGGTTTTGTTTCGGTTGCTGGTGCTTTTTAGGTTTTTAGGGGTTTCTTGATTGCTGCTGTTTGGGAGGGTTGTATCGTCAGCCATCTAAGACGGGGTTGACATGGATTCTGAACGTAAGGATGGCAAGGATGTAGAGCAACCTACTATCCCCAAAATTATAAAGTCCATTCTTAAGAAACCTGGATCCTCTCACGTGGGCGATCCTACTAGGGTTCGCTTGCCTCTACGCGCAACGAATCCATGTAACACAAATGCGGCTGCCCAACAAACGACGAATGCTTGGGGTTCTAATAACCCTAGGGATGCTACTTCGTTGACTGTTGGTCAGGTTGAATCCACGACATGTGTTATGGAGGGCAGTCACCATGTGTCACCTATTGCTGTTAAGAAAAATGGTGTTTCGTTCGACGATAATGTGAATGTAGGTTATACGAATGTTATTGCTGATGCTATGCAATCTGCGCATAATCATGAACATGTTATGGTGTCGAATGTTCAGAATAAGGCTGCATCTTCAGGCCTTTTGGGTTCACCACGGATTGTCGAGCCTGAGGGTAGTTTAGCAGGTGTCGAGGAAAATACAAGTGGTGATGTTTTGAAGGATTCGGACCTAAATGCAGGTTTGGATACGGTGAGTGTGAAGAAAGCTAACTTTCGATTTGTGGAAACAGTGAAACCAAAGGAGGATGCGGGGATTGATTTTACTATGCCATCTAAGATAGTAAGTGAGGTGGGTACACGTTTTGATAATACTCTTTATGGGTACTTTCTTGGTAAACGCCTTGCTTTACCGGTTGTAGAGTATTTCGTTCGACAAAACTGGGCCAAATATGGGACTACTCGGATTATGTTGAATGCGAAGGGTTTTTTCTTGTTCAAGTTCAGCACTAAAAAGGGTATGGAGGATGTGCTCGAGAATGGGTCGTGGATGATACGTAAGGTACCTATTGTTCTTAAGCAATGGCATCTTGATATGAGATTACAAAAGGAAGAACTCACTCGAATTCCGTTGTGGGTTAAGATTCATGACGTTCCAATTCAGGTCTTCTCGGAGGATGGTTTGAGTATTATTGCATCTCAAATTGGTAAACCCCTTATGTTAGATTCTTACACTAGTGTTATGTGCACCGAATCTTGGGGTCGGAGCAGCTTTGCACGATGTTTGATTGAGGTTAAGGCGGAAGATGCTCTAAAAGAGAAAATAACCTTTGGTGTCCCTCTTTCTGATGGTTCCGGGTATACTACGGAAACGGTTACTATTGAGTATGAGTGGACACCTCCACGTTGTGAGCATTGTAAAACTTTTGATCATGATCATGTGATCTGCCCCAAATTGGTTAAGGTTAGTCCTGATGCTGTTAACATTGTTGGTGTGCATAATGTTGGTGCACAAGCTAATGATGGTTTTCAAACTGTTACTCGTAAGAGTAAACGCGGTAAGAAGAAGAATGGAGGTATCCATGTGGGAAAGAACACTATTTATGTTCCTAAAGTTAATATACCACCTAAAGTGGTACAAAAAAGCCTTCTAAGGCTGCTGATATTCCTTCATCGTCTACATCGGTTCCAATATCTACTCCTAGGAATACTAGTGGTATTGTTACTGCTAATGGTTTTGATGTGTTAAATGAATCAGATGAGGAAGAAGTGGATAATATTTATGATGAAGCTGCTAATCGATTTTATGATAATAGGGACAAGTCTAAGTTGTAATTTAATGGTTTGTCTCTAGTTGGTAAGTGTGTATGTCATGTCATATACACTAGTGTTAGGTGTTTATCAAGCGACTTGTGCTTGAGGTTAATGTGGTATGTCAGCCACATTCCAATTGTACTTCATTGTTTTTTGGTGTAATATAATTTACCAGGGAGAGTTCCCTTTTACCCAAAAAAAACAACCAAGAATAATACGCGTACCTTTAGAACATATTCCCCCATTAGACGTCAACTTCCAATGACGAAATATTTTCTTGCAAACATCAAAAACACATGTAGCGTCCACATGAGACTCTAGCACAGCACAAACACTAAGATTATTCTCATTAACAACCTGACGAACCTCCTTTTGTTTAGGGGACTGGTTCAAGCCCCTTATGTTCCACGAGGCAATACTAAACATTTAAAACATTATGATCAGGAGTGCTTGCCCCTGTTGCTGGTTTCATAATATTAAGCGACTCATCGTAGATATTTTGTATAAAATCATCTTCATCCGCTTCCTACTCACCACCAGACAGCGCCGAGAAAGCATTTGAAGTAGAAACATCAGCAGTAGTTTTACCTTTATCAATAACTCGTGGTGAACTTGTATTATTATCGGAACCAGTATCCAGATTCGTCTGTTTATTCAAACGTCCTCCATTGTTCGAACCATAAGTCGAAGCTTTCGGTTTATAATTAAATTCTTTAGTCATATTAAACCCCTTAGCCACGGAAACACCTCTTGGAATAATGTTATTATTCTTTTTGTTGTTTCGTTTTCTGTTTACCACCTGCTGAAATCCATCTTTTTCCACATTAGAGCTACTCGCTCCATCATTTGTTGCACCCGTAGTTTTAGATACGACAACAACTCTTTTAGGGCAAGTACTCAACGTATGACCAAAACACTTACATGTTTCACAACGTGGCGGCTTCCACTCATACTCAACCTGAATAACTTCTTTCGTATAATCATCCCCTTCAAGAGCTGGGATTCCAACAGTAACGGACTCCAAAAATTCATTATTCGCATCAACCTAAATAAGACATCTAGCAAAGCTACATCGACCCCAAGAATCCCTACACATAGTACTCGTATAAGAATCTAGCATAACCGGTCTGCCAAGATAGCTAGCAATGAAACTCAAGCCCTCCTCATCAAACACTTGTAGTGGAATATCATGGAGTTTAACCCAAACCGACACCTTAGTTAATTCCTCCTTCTTAGGACTTGTTTTCACCGACCATTTCTTAAGATTGATAGGTGAGTTTTTGATCATCCATGGACCACCCTCTAGAACCGCTTCCACTCCCGCAAGAGTATCAAATTTGAAAAAGAAAAACCCTTTCTCATTCATCATAATCTTACTTATCCCATGTTTAGCCCAATTACTTTTAACAAAGTATTCCACCACCAGAAAAGCAAGCCTTTTTCCAATAAAATATCCATACAACATATTCTCATACCTAGAACTCATTTTAGCCACAACCTTTTTCGGTATAATAATATTGACACCATCGAACACCTTGTCAGCCACACGATGTCCAAACTCAGAACCTCCATTAGGTTTCGGGGCCATAACACCTGCATACGTATTAGAAGTATTCAATGGGTGAGACCAGAAGACATCATCAACCTTACGCGTATTCACAGGTGGCTCAACACCGGCAACCTCAGCATCCAATAGTTTAGAGACCATCGGAGTTGACATGCTTATAAAATTTCACCAATGTCAACCGTACTCGACAATGGGACTCCACTAGGTTGTCTCTTAGTAACGAACTGACCAAGAGGAGATGACGAAATCGATTGCAATATTTTATCTTTAGCAAGAATCTCCGCCTCATACTTACACAACAAGTCAATGATCTCCTTCGACCGCACAGCCGACACCAAAGACCAGCAACCATGTTTCATCTTAATCTCATAAGCAAACGCACCTACCTCTTGAACCGTGTTCAACGTAACCCCTAGCAACAACAAAACTTCCGACAAGGTACACTGTTGCATACCATTGATAGTGGCAGCATTAGTAACCTCGTCTTCTTTAGTATTCACCGACTCCATGCAGACCAGTAACAAAGAAAACCTAAATCGAACTCAACCACTAAACCCTAAAAAAACCCTTAAAAAAACGACAACCCACGAATGAAGGAATCACCAGCGACCAATTAATGTTCAGAACGAGAATATACTTCTCAAACGTCACAATCACAAGCGAACCATAAAACAATTATACCAATAAGAACCTCGTCACCCTCAAACGTCACAATCACACGAATTAAATAGGGTAAGAACCGACAAACAAAATTAATGGATCACAAACATATTGCCGACAAGAAACTAAAAAGACAAAACAACTTACAGTTGTCAAACCAATTGACCAAGTAAAAAAAGAGTTTAGATCGAGACCAATCACAGATTAGACGAAAAAAACCCAATTGTTAAATGATTTCATGATTAAACGAACATAAAAGTTGAATTGTTGGAAAAAAATTCCTGCCGCCATAGATGTTTTTAGGTATTAAGTTGATTCTTGAGCTAGCAAATCGAACTCTCGCTTACCCTCATTACACTACATAAAACATTTAAAATAAGGAACTTAGCTAGTTTTATAAAGCAAGAATAATTTTCATTAAATCTTAAAACTTTTACAAAAGGCTGGAATAACTCTAAATGAGATACAGATATCTTATTTTATACACAATAATAGAAGGTCCTAGAATGAAGAAAATACAGAAACCCTAATGAGATTAATTCCCTATAATGCCTTTTGTGTTTGAATTTGGAATATTGGTCAAAATCCCTCATGTGATGCTCTGCCATGTACAACTGTTGAAGAGTGATCCCATGTGTTCATTTAACCTTTGGGAGAAAGGAATTAGCCATATCCATTGATTTGGTTTTTGGGATTGCATTTTGAGGGTGACGGATGAAGTGGGGAGGGGACCATGGGCATGTGAGTTATGAAATTGGCATGTGGTTATGTTTATTCATAGGTAAATTACCCAAGGGAGTAAACAATTTTATTTTTCCCTTTGATCTTTGGTAAAACGATTCTGGAAAGAGTGTTAGGGTTCTTGGTAGGTGGTTTGGGAGGGATTAGGGATAGTGAGTGTAAACCGGGAGAATTAATATATTTTAATTCGTTTAAAAACGAATTATATATTAATTGGGGTTTGACTTGTTGACTGGGGTTTAAGTGTGGGTTGGGGGTGACATGGATGGTGAGGTGGTGGAGTAGGCTGAGGTGAAAGAAGGGGAGTGATGGAATGAGTTTGGTTGTCTACGCAGTTTTGGTCCCCTCACTTGCAATTAGTTGTCATATCAAGTTTGAACAGCTTAGATACCATTTTCCTTTGTATTCAACTTTGCACCACTTGTCAAATGTGGCACAATCGTTTTGGAATCTTTCCATAAGGACCATAAATGCAATATCTTCATTCTTCAAGGGCTATTAATGCTAATTATTGAAACTTCAAGGACCAAACTTATATATAAGAGTTTTACAAGGGCCTAATGTGACAAGTATTCAAAAATTGAGGGACCAATCTTGACAATCTTCAATTCTTTAAAGGTATTTTTGGAAAATAACCATTCGGGTCTGGTTCTTTGTGCGGCTTCATTTCCCGTGTTCATTTTTTCTTGATTCTTGTATTCTTTTGGTGAATTCAGGATATCCGTACCTAAAATACACAATGAACAAACACAAGCATATTTTGGGGTAATTTATGACAGTTTTTTAAGCGTTTTAAGACCGATTTGGATGATGAGACTATGTATAAATGCAGTCTCATCAATCCCCCATACTAAACCATTGTCGTGCCCTCACGCAATGCTAGAATTAAGTATCGTAGTACTTCCAAAATTCATTTTTATATGACATTTATTGAAAACGTAAATTTAAATAAACTACTACATGCGTTTTAGACATAATGTATTGTTTTCATCGCAAAATGGGATGTTTAGGATCATAGAATAAGAACACGTGAATGCTTCGTTAGAAATAATTTCGTCGTCCTCGATTTTCACTCAATTCCATGCTAAGCGTGAAACAAGATCATTGTCATTATAAGTTAGTAATGCTAACACTACTCATATGCTCTAATCACGTACTTAAACTCCCTTGTTCCTAAGGTATATCTCTTATATTTTGTTTTTGTCTTAATGATCACAAGGATACATTTTTTACTTATGCGTGAATAGAGATTAGGTCCCAAAATAGAGCCTTAACGGTGTAACCAAAATCATCGAATTAATAATTCATACTAATAGACAACGATATCAAAAAATTAAGTCAACAAGAAGGATCGATAAACACGGTTTTATAACTGTTTTGAACATGAGACTTATTACCAATTTGAAATTGGTTTACCGCTACCTTTTATTTAACTTCGCCATGAATTGTTTATTATGGTTTTGGTCTTGCCCTTGTCTTGTACTTAACCTCGCCATGAGGTGTTTATTATGACTTGACGTATATCCTCACGCTAACGAGAATTTTGGATTTTTAAGGCTTCGAGATTTAAGACATTCACTTTCAATTTTGTATAGATTTTTCGGTCTTGTGAGCTTCGAATTTTTGCTTGATTTAAGTGAAGAGGAACTTAGGGGAAGCCTTTGATTATTCGGGTGCCAATACTTTAAAACAGTGACGCTGGCGATACCTTAATGTTTTCCCAATTTAATTACATGGAAGCTACTAAAATAAATTAGAAACCAATAATAGAGACTAAACCGCTAAATCAATATTTATTAACTATTTATTATAAAAGCGTAGGGAGAATAAGCAAATAATTATGACACATGAGTTTTTGAAAGAATACGAGTACTCTACAAGCATAGTAACTTATAATTAACGTTATCATTTCTCGTCTTCAATTTAATGAGACTTAGCCTAAAAAGTTAAGGAATCGAAGCTAACTGCTCAACACGCACGGTCGAGTGATAGTCGTAAATTACATCTTTTAGGAAAAAGAACGTAATTTACGACTATCATTTTGGCGCCGCTTCCGGGGAGGCGTGTTGTGTTTTGATTTGAACAATTGTTGTTTTTATATAGCCATAATAACTATTTGTATTAGTAGCACTCTACTAATACGTATTATCGGTTTTTCGTTTTTTGTGTGAATATTACTATATTGTATACGTAGAACAATAAATTCACAAGTACTCCAAAAGTGTGAAAACACAACCTTGATTGGGAGGTCATTACTCAATCATTGTATTCGAATATCAAACAAGAAAGGAAAGGCAAAATAGATAAATACTTTCGTAAAGCTTAATTTTGACAAACACATACTATAAGGTGGGTATAAGGCGGGTATTATAAAATATACCCTAAGGAAAAAGGCTCTTAAGTGCTTCGCGCCGCCTCGTTTCCGCGCTTGCTTGTGCATGTTTAGATAAAAAGGGCTAATCGAGGGTTTGCCAACCAAAGTATTATCTAAGTATCATATATATTTTCTTGGTTTCATTTGAGTAAACCCTCTTGAACGTTTGGTGTTCCACCAACGTTCTAAAGTCATCGAATGCGTTCACTTCACGTGATCATTTTCATTCCTTGAGGCTTCTTAATCAAGAGATTTGATTAAGGAGGAGATTTGTAGATTTTTGTCTACCTAATACAATCACAAAATCCAATTTTTTTTGAAAAAGTCAATAACACCAAAAAGAATCTTCTTTGCTCATCCCTACGTTGTACGTGACGTTTATGCTTACTCGTAATCAAGCAAGGCGTGCACGTAAACGTCGTAATCAAAAGGAAAACACACCAACACCTTCTAGTGAAGAGACTCCAAGTGAGGAACCCCTTATAGAACAAGAAGCTATCATGGCTAATCGTACTATTATGGAGTTACTTCAAGCACCCACCAAGGGTTTTGGAGAGGCCATTGTGATTCCCGCCATCCTTTCGGAGAACTTCGAGATCAAGACGGGTTTAATGTCTATGCTTCAAGCCAACAAGTTTCGCGGACACGAAAAAGACAACCCACATTATCACATTAGGCAATTCAATCGTCTCATCGCGACTAGCAAATTTAAGGATGTACCCCACGATGCCATTAAGATGATGTTGTTTACATACTCGTTAGATGGACCCGCCAAGATATGGCTCGAGAAAGAACCCCCAAATTCGATTTTGACGTGGGGTGATCTCGTTTCTAAGTTTGTGAATCAATTTTTTCCACTATCTAAAACAACACATTTGAAAAACGAGATTTCACGATTTACTCAAAGATCTAATGAGAGTTTTACAATGGCTTGGGAAAGGTTTAAAGAAATGTTACATGAATGTCCACACCATGATTTTTCCGAATTGCATCAGATTGACACTTTTTAATGGGCTTAATGATCATGAACGAGATTACTTAAATGCAACCGCAGGTGGTAATTTTTTGTTCAAAACGACCGATGAGGCTTTAAAAATCATTGAGAATAGGTCTAAGGTTTACAACCCTCGTAACACACCGAGTGTTGCCACTATGGGTTCGTCATCGTCGTCTCGTAACATGAGTGCCTCGCAAGATGAAGCTAATGAGGAAAATCGGTTTTTCGATAGGTTTTCGACTCTTATGACTCATTGGAAAGCACAAGATGCTTTAAATTCCGCATCGGTTAAAGCGGTTGCTAAGAGTTGTATTTCGTGTGGTGGAGCTCATGATTTTTCCGAGTGCATTACCGTGGATGGTAACACTTCGAGTGCCTACGCGACCACGGGAACTTACAACTAAAACGGTCAAGGTTCCCGCCCAAATCAAGCTCCACAAAATCAAAATGCTAACAACTATCGAAACAACAATCAAAATGGTGCTTACCAAGGAAATTCACGTAACTTCAACAAGGGTAATTACCAAAGTGGAAATGGGCAAATTTCAAACCAAAACCAAAACCGTGATTTTCAAACTACTACACAAGGTTTTCAAAATGCTCACACTAAAAATCTTAATGGAGAATTTTTGCATTATGCAAAGGCAAACGATGCTAAGTTTGATAACATAGTGAGATGATTAGCTTAAGATCCGAGTTGAAAAACGAGCTTAAAAACGAACTTGCTAATGAATTGAAAAATCATGCTAATAAAATGGAAGGAAATGTTCAACGTCTCCAACAAAATCAACAAAAAATGGAGCAAGGTCAACATGAGATTAAGCAAGAATTGTTAAAAGCGGATGCTAGGCAATCTATGTTTGAAGATCGAATGGGAAAAATGTTTGAAGCTATCATGTGTAAACCGTCTTCTTCGGGTGGTCTTCCTAGTGATACCATTGTAAACCCGAAAGGAGAATTGAAGGTTATTACTACTCGTAGTGGTAAAACTTTCAAAGAACCCATTTCTCGTCTAAGTACTTCTACGAAAAAGGAAATAGCGAAAGAACCCGAGGTGGTGGTAGAAAAGGAGCAAGTTCCAATCCCACAAAGTACCGCTTAAACCACACCTACGGTTGAACCAATACCAATAGTGGAACCCGAGATTCCAAGGCCGTTGCCTATGCCCCAACTCACACCACCCTTACCTTACCCTTCAAGACGAAACAAGGATAAGGCACAAGAACGTAACAATTATCAATTTGAACTTTTTATGAAAATGTTTCGTGACTTGCATTTTAACATAAGTTTTGCCGACGCTTTGGTCATGATGCCTCGATTTGCCGCAAACTTCAAAAGTATGCTGAATAACAAAGAGAAATTGCAAAAGTCGTCTAGTTGTTCTTCGGTTTTTCTTAGCCGCATACCTCAAAAAGTCGGTGATCCCGGTAAATTTTTAATCCCATGTGTAATACAAGATATGGAAGAATGCTACGCCTTGGCCGATCTTGGTGCTAGTATTAATTTGATGCCTCTTGAGATTTTTAAGTCGCTCAATCTTCCTAATCTCACTCCTTCAAGAATGTCAATCGAGATGGCCGATCATTCTACGATTCTAGCTTGTGGAGTAGGCGAAGACGTCTTTGTGAAAGTTGGAAAGTTTTACTATCCCGTGGACTTTATCGTTGTTGACATTCCCATCGATCCTAAAGTTCCTCTAATTTTAGGTCGATCATTTTTGGATACTTCGAGAGCACTTATCGATGTGCATGCTAGGAAAATCACTCTACGTTTCAATGAGGAAGAACTCGTCATAAATGCAACTCAAAACTCTACACTTTCTCATGTGTATTCTATCACGTCTTTGAACAATGTTAATCCCATCAAAAACATTTGCAAAAGAATTTCAAAAAGAGTGTTAGGAGTTGTTGATAAAAACGATTTTCCATCCCCTCCGCCGGTGGAGGTTAAGAGTGTTAAGCCTACGTCTCCAATCACGGAAGATTCTTCGGATGATGAATATGTTGACCCCGATGGGGCGGTGTTCTTTGTTGACAAATGTTTTGAGAACTTACCACCACCAAAACCAAAACAATTTTTAAATGTGAGAATTTTTAGTGGTGCCTAACATCGTTTTAGAAACACCAAATATTTTTGACATAATCAAGTCGGGTTTTCATAAGGAGTTTTTAAAGATGAAAAAGGAAAAAAATTTGAATTGGATTTCAAAGATTTTTCTACAATTCTAACTCCGTCATCACCTCGTGTTTTGAGTGATACAAGCTCGTCTTCTCCTTTTGACGATGCTTTGTGTGGACTTCGTTTGGGGGAAGCCCCTTATGTTCCCTCCCCTTTCTCCACCGAGGACAAGATATTTGATCCCAGAATTACTTATAAAGGGAAATCTCGGTCTTCCACCGATGCAATAAATAGAAAATACTTTCATTTGATTGGTGCGAGTCTACCTCGAGTAGCTCATGGTTTTTGCGACTTACCCAATGTCCCACCCTTCTATTTCTTCTCATCTATTTTCTTTAAACCCTTTGGGTTTGTTTTGGCACGTGTTGAAGTGGCGTTGGTTTGTTTATCCAATGAAAACGAGAACGCCATCTTCGATCCTGGTATTTTGCACCATCAAAGGACTTAGTCCTTAATACCGGTTGTTTTTTGGCCTTGTTTATCATGTAAGCCCCACCAAAAATTGACCATACCATGATTATCCCTAAATGATCACATTTATGGGGGATTCGAGTCGAGCTTTTGACTCGGTTATCAAAAACAAGATGCCTCGTGGGGGAGACCCATGCTTATCCATGTACATATTATCGCTTTCTAATTAGTTTAACGTGAGGGGATTTGTGCCCTTCCAACCTTTGTTTCATGGTTGTTTGTGAATTGTGGTTTTTAGATGATCATGATCTTCACGATTGGAGCCTCTCGTGTTCGTTTTATGGGAGCACTCGATCGTTTGCTTGGAAGAATTTCTCAATATCTATGATATATCCTTTTATGTTATAACCTTAGATTTTTAGCACACTTCATAAACGACTTAAAATTTAACGGTTACACCCTTTCCATGCTAGATTAAGCATTTGACTACGTCTCTAGTATGGGGGTTTCCAACCCTTAGATTCGAAACATTGAGGACAATGTTTAACTTTAGTATGGGGGTGAATAGATACTTGCCTTGCCAAACACGCTTTCCATAGTTTATCTTTTTGTTTAGCCTTTTGTTGCAAAATAAGGCTAAAAATGGCCAAATTTTAAATTTTTTCTCATGTTTTATAAGTGTTTGAAGACACGAATGTAGGTTTTCCGATGGCGAGAATAAGAGTAATTTTTGACTCGACCATGCGTGTTGAGCACTTAGCTTCGATTCCTTAACTTCATATTAGGCTAAGTCTCATAAATGAGGACGAGAAATGATAGAGTTAATTATAAGTTACTATCCTAAACGTAGAATACTCGTATTCTTTCAAAAACTCATGTGTTCTCGTTGTTTGCTTATTCTCCCTTCGCTTGTAAGTATTTTTTGCTTAATAAATATTGACTTAGCGGTTTAGTCTTGATTGTTGGTTTCTAGTCTTTTCTAGTAGCTTCCATATAATTAAATTGGGAAGACATTAAGGTATCGCCAGCGTCACGGTTTTGAAGTATTGGCAACCGGAATAATCGAAAGCTTCACTCAATAATAAGATTTCAAGTGCTCACCTAAATCAAGAAAAAAATTTGTAGCTCACAAGGCCGAAAAATCTATGCGAAAATTGAAAGTGAATCAAGCCTTAATCTTTGAAGCTTTAAAGATCCAAAATTCGCTTTAGCGTGAGGATATACGTCTTTGGCCATAATAAACACCTCATGGCGAGGTTAAATAAAAGGCAAGGCCACTTTTTATCTGTCTAAAAAAACCCTAATATTCTCTCTCTAAAAATGGTGATTTTCGGCCACTTTTTATCTCTTTTCTGATCATTCTTCTAACCTCCTAATTCACGGCTTTCTTTTTGTGCATGTTATTTGTGAACGTCCACCATATTTCATTTGTTTTGTACTGATTTTAGGGTTACGCCATAACCTATGTTATGGTTGTTTCTTTTTAAGATCTGTGTATTACTTGTGTTTAGGGTTTGTGTTTCATAGATCTTGTGTTGCAAAGACAGCCGCTGTTAGGGTTTAGGATCTGATTAGATTTAGTGTTTGTGCCGTTTTGTCATTTTTTTTATGTTCCTTAGTGTTTGTGATCTGTTTAAATATTAGCTGTGTAGATTCGATTTGGAGATCAGATTATTTCGTTTTTTAGGTTTTTGCGAGTTAGGGTTTTGGTGTTGGAGACGGAGGGTCATGGGTACCATGTGGATTTGGATAGCCTTGCCCAGCGTATGCAGAGATTGAAGGCAGCAAGTGGTGAGGTTTGTGACGAATCACAGAAACAAGTGGCTGTTGGGGAGGTACAAAACAATAATATGGCTGGTCTTAATATGGCTGCTGGGATACTTCGTAACCCTAATTTGATGGCTGTTGATAAGACTGATAATTTAATGGGTGAGTTGGACAGTATACGTGGTGGGGGTATGACGTCAAGTCCTGAGGAAGATGATGGTACTATGGCTGAAAACCCTAATCTTACTCAAGGTGATAGTCCTTTAAAAACTGCTATTGATGCTGGTCTGAAATCAGAAGGCGTTCTAAATGATGTTACGGCTAATGAAAAGCAAGAGAAGGGATCACGAGGGGTTCAGATTCCATCTAAATCAGATTTAGGTCAGCGGATGGGATCATTTGCATCGATAGTTCAAAATTAGGCTGTCCTGAATCAGCGTACTAAGGTTGTAAAAATATCTGAGTTACGTTGTGAGGAGTGTGTTGATGGTGCACGAATCGCTATTCCTTATGATGCTGTTGAAGAGGTTGAATCGCGTTTGGCAAACACGCTTTATAGGCATTTTATTGGTAAAAGGTTAGCGTTCCCGCTTGTGGAAAACTATGTTAAGAATACGTGGGCTCGATTTGGGCTGAAATGTGTTCAACTTCATGAAGATTCTTTCCTTTCCAATTCAATTCGAAGGAAGGAATGGAAGGAGTGCTTGAAAATGGTCCGTGGTTGATTAGGACCGTGCCTATTTTTTGAACATATGGTCGCCTTCTACTGATTTGCAAAAGGCGGAGATCAAGAGAGCGCCGGTGTGGGTTAAACTTCATCATGTACCGATTGCTGCTTATTCGGAGGTTGGTCGTAGTCTTATCACTACCCAAGTTGGTACACCTATTATGCTAGATTCTTATACGAGTAATATGTGTGCTAACTCATGGGGTCGTAGCACCTACGCGCGTGCTCTTATTGAGGTTTCTACTGATGTTGAGTTACTGGATTCGATGGTAATTGCTGTTCCAAAAGGTCGTGATAAAGGTCATTCTTTGGTTACGATTGATATTGAGTACGAATGGAAACCACCTAGATGCTCTACATGCTTGATTTTTGATCATATTAATGTTAGGTGCCCGAAATTGGCCAAGGAAGTGGTCGCTCATGCTACTAGTGTTGCGGTTGATGATGGATTTGAGGTGGTTAAGAACAAGAAAAATAAGGGTAAGAAGAAGCAAACACAAGTTGCAGGTATCAAGTTAACTAAACCGGCTCTTAATCTTCAGTTTCCTAATGTTGAGAGGGGTGATACCTCTAAAGCTACGGGTAAGAATCCTAAGCCGGCTGCTCCTATGCTTAAGAAGGGTTTCTTGAATAACAAAGCTTCGATTTTGTGGCGAAGACTAATTATAAGGAGAAGAGTTCTCATAATTCTTTTAGTGCTCTTTGGGATAAGATAGATGATGGTAAAGATTGGGAGGATGGTTTTAACACCAAGGAAGATGTGATTAATTCTAGTGATAGTGAGGTTGAAGAAGTCATATCGATTGATGATCGGCAGGGTTCTCGTCAGCCTGATGTTCGCTCTTAGTGTTAACCGTGATGTCGTTTTACTTTCATTGTTCATGCACCTTTAGGTGGTTTTTTCCTATTGGTGTTATCTGTTTTGTAATTGTTTAGTAGGATCATATGACATGTCATATGATATAGTGGTTGTTCAAGCTGTTGCTTGAGGTTAATGTAGCATTGCAGCTACATTCCATTGTACTTCATCGCTTTTTGGGAATATATTTTACCGGGGTTTGTCCCCTTTACCCAAAAAAAATAAAAGGCAAGGCAAGACCAAAGTCATAATAAAAGCTTCATGGCGAAGTTGAATAAAAGATGGAGGTAAACCTATGATAATAAGGCCCATCTGGTAGGGGGCGTATAAAAGTCTTGTAAATAAGTCTCATGTTCAAAACCGTTATAAAACCGTGTTTATCGATCCTTCTTGTTAACTTAATTTTTTGACATCGTTGTCTATTAGGAGGGGTTATTAATTCGATGGTCTTGGTTACACTGTTATGACTCTATTTTTGACCTAAATCTCTATCATCGCATAAGTCAAAATGTATCCTCGTGAAACATTCAAGACAAAATAAAATATAAGAGATACAACTTAGGAAAATGGGAGGATAAGTACGTGATTAGGGCATATGAGTAGTGTTAGCATTACTAACTTATAATGACAATGATTTCGTTGCACGCTTGGCATGGAATTGGGGTGAAAATCGAGGACGACGAAATTATTTCTAACGAAGCATTCACGTGTTCTTATTCTATGAACCTAAACGTCCCATTTTGCGATGAAAATCATACATTATGTCTAAAACGCAAGTAGAAGTAATAGTAGTAGTATAGCTAGTTCATCATTCAATAAAAGTGAATAAAAATGAATTTTGGAGGTGCTACGATACTTTATTCTAGCATTGCGTGAGGGCACGACAATGGTTTAGTATGGGGGAGTGATGAGGCTGCTTTTATACATAGTCTCATCGTCCAAAATGGGCTTAAAATGCATTAAATATCATGAAATATGCCAAATATATGCTTGTGTTTGTTACATGTGTATTTTAGGTACGGATATTGAGGAAATCACAAAAGATCACAAGAATCAAAGAAAAACGAACACGGGAAAAGAAGACGCACAATGAACCGGACCCAAGTGATGAATTTCCAAGAATAAACCTTGAAGATATGAAGATTGAACAAGAAGGGTCCTCCAATATTGAAGAATTGACACTTTAAACGCTTGTATATTCATAATTACAAGATTGGTCCTTAAAGTTTGTCAAATTTACAAAAAGGGCCATCCATTTTGAAGAATTAGCAAGTTTAGTCCCTCAACAAAACTAAATTGTCAATATTGGTCCTCCACAAAGTCAAACATACCATTAAGACCTTCAAACTTCAAAAATGTGCAAGATCAGTCCTTCAAATATCAAAGAAATACAAAACAAGTCCTTTGATAAACTTTTGGGAAGTTTTTGTCGCCAATGTGTGAAAAATGAAACTTCAAATACAAAGGGAATGAGTTTAAACAGCAAATGAAACCAAGTGAAAAGGTGAGGGGCTATATTTGGCCAACACAACAACTTACCTAGACCAACCATGGGTTGACACCTCACCCCACTCACAAAACCCACCAATCATATCCCACCCTGCTGCCATGTCACCCATCCACTAAACCAGTTTAATATTTATTAAACCTTGGCGCCTAAACACTTTTTTTAAACCTTAATCCTACCTTAACCTGGATCAAACATAGTCACTATTCACCTCAAGAACACAATTAGGGTTTTGTTAATTACTAAGAATTAAACCCTATTCTCTTCCAAATTAGTGATTAAGGGTCTTATTAACATAACCCAACCCTTAAACAAGCCACCTCACCACTCACAAGGTCACATAAAAGGTTTCATGTACACATTTTTTAGGATAATGCCAAAAAGTGCCAGGAAATCAACACACCACAATACTGCTTCATATCTAAGCTTCATTTTGAGCCTTAGATCAAGTCACAACCTTTACACCTCACACATACAGCCAAGAATCTTTCACATGAGCTCAAGTTATTCAAATTCGACAAGGGCATTTGGGACTTCAAGCATTAGGGTTTTATGTTTTTATCAGTTTCTTAGCACATGTAAGGCTCTATATAAAGCCATTAGGTCACAACATAGCAACTTGTTCTTGGTTTTCCTTAGTCAAAAATCTGTAAAGCCTTTGTTTCTAGTGAATGAAAAAAGTGTTTGATTTTGTGACGAATTCCAAGTTCCAACCTTTACTTTCTGTTATTATTGATATATCTTTGTGGTTTTGAAGTTTGAAAGATTGTTTTCAAAGATTGTGCAAGTTTTTGCAAGTTTTCCAAAAACCTGATTTTTTCTAAGTCCTTGTTCAAACACTTGAACGTTTTGGGCTATAAGTTGATCACAGCACCCTGATAAAGAGTTATCAAGGTGTTGTGAGGCTTGTGGTTTGGGAAGCATCAAGGAGTGGGGAATCAAGCTTGAAAGATCTTGGTTATTTTCATTTTCTATTTGATATAAACTGTGTGTTACTAATCTTGTTGATCTTAGCAGCTTGTTGGAAGCTTGTGGTTGTTAAGCTACCACATAATCTCAAACATACGTGAGTGTGGATGTACATTCATGAGGTTTGTCTTAAATCCTTGAAAATCTGATAAAAAGGGTGCTCTAAGTGACTTTGTGATTCTGCTGGTGTTTATGTGTTTTTATGCCTGCAAATTGGTTCTTGATTCATATGTTGTGTGTTATGATACTTATTTGGGCTTAAAACAGTCTTGAGAATACTTTGGCTTTGTTAAAATTGGTTTTAAAAAGTTAAAAGGGTGTTTGGGATTGTCTGTGGTTCAAATTTTTTTGATTTTGAGTTGGTATTGTGGTATTGTTTGAGTGTGTATCTGTTATTAAGGTGCTTGTGTCCTGTTATCTGCATATTTTTTGCCTTGAATCACTTAATCAAACAATTGGCTATAAATCTCGAATACTTGTTGTTTTGCTTTGAAATCTTGTGCACACCTAGTTTGCATGTTAACCTAGGGCTAACAAGTGTTAAATCATTGTTATCGCAACCTGTGTGATAGATCTGAGGCCTTGAATTTGGATTTGGTGTCAAGTAGATCATCAATATTGTTCTTGTGTTCATCATTGTTCATCAGTAACTGCTTTTGCTTATATCTTGTTCATAAGTTGGAATTATTGAATGAAATGAGTTAATTTGTGTTTCATTAAGTTGTATTAAGCTTGTGTGTACATTTGGTGGTTTGTGGTCTGCTTATTCTAGCTTAAACGTAGCTTATTGTCACCAGATCTGCTTATTACAAGTTTGTGCCATGTCTGTGGACTAATTGAATTAACTGTATCATTTGGCTCATTGGAATTGTGTTTTCTTACTTGATTGTGACTCCTTACAACTCACTGGTTGTAAGGGTGCCTTGATTGTCCAACAAAACCAAGTGAAACTCTCTTAAAATCAAAGTCAAAAAGTCAAGGCAGTGGGAACTCCTTTCCCCTGTTGCTAGCCACTGCTAGTTATAATTGGTCAACAGCTTATTACTTGTTCATTCTAGCTTATTCCAATGTGCAACAACTTATTTTTTTGTAGTAGGTCTTAATATTTTGAGCTTATAAGTCATTCTGGAAGTTTACAGCTTTTGGTTTTAGGTTTTGACTAGAAAACGACTATTTTGTCTTTTTCAAAATCAGCTTTTTGCTTATTTCTGTTTATTGAGTGTGCTTATTGGAAATTTTTTTGTTGATTAAGCTTAGTTGAGCCATTTGTGACTTATTGCAACTTGAATCAGCTCTTGAAATAGTCTAGAACTCAAAAACGACTATGTTGTCGTTTTGTGAAGAGAGCTTTGGCTTATTAAAGGCTTATTCCTTGAGCTTATTTCAAGTTTCTTTTTTCAAATAGCTTATTTAGGTCAAGATAAGGACGTGGGTAAAATTTTAGCTTATGGCATCAGCTTATAGCTTAATGGGCCAAAAAGCCCATTAAGAATAAGATGTTTTGAAATAAGCTAGCTTAAGCTCATTTTCAGCTTTTGGGCCTTTGGAAAATTTTGTTTAAAATCAAATTTTAAGCTTCACTGGAACTTTTGGGCCATTTCTGAGGACTTTTTCTTATTAGGCCCAATTCTAAGCCCATTAAGGATCTGTTTGGGTATTTGGCCCATTTGAAGGCCCAATGGGGGTATTTTTGTAATTTCAACTTCATTTCTGTTTTATTTAGGTTAAAATAAACTAGTTTGCAACTTTTTAAAATTTTTTATAAATTTGGAATTTTATTAATATTTTATTATTAAAAATTAAAATTTAGATTTTTCAAAGTTTTTCATTTTTCTTAGTTCAAATACATTAAGTTAGGAATTTTACAATTTTTAGAATAATTTTATTGTCATTAGATTAATTTTTAGAATTGTTTTAAGTTTTAATAGTTTTTAATTGTTTTTAAATAGTTTTAATTAATTTTAAATTTTTCAAAAATAGTTTAAATTTAGTTAAGTCATTTTAGAGGTTTACAAGTTAAAAAATCTCATTTTGGGATTTTTGTTAATTAAATTGATTTTTAGGGCTTTAATTAGGATTAAAAAATTAATATTTAATTAAATAAAAGGTTTGAGTGATTTTTGATTTTTTGTAAACTCTAATTATAATTTTTAGGAATTATTGCAATTTTCTAGGAATTTTTAGGATAATTTTTAATTTTGGTCACTTTTTACGGTTTTACGTGTACGACTTATCGTCCTATTTTAATTCATAATCGTAACCGTCATTCTCTTCGAATCTCTTTTCTATTTTTCTTTTTTCATAAATCATAATCACATCATTAATCTTATCTTTACACAACACACTTGCCTCCTTGAGAACGATCCCCACTTTTTGGGTCATTAGTGCTTGGTTTTCCTAAACCGACACTTAATACTTGCCCTATTTACGTTCTTTTTCCTAAAAGACGTAATTTACGACTATACGACTATCATTATAGTCGTAAATTACGTCTTTTAGGAAAAAGAACGTAATTAGGACAAGTATTAAGTGTCGGTTTAGGAAAACCAAGCACTAATGATCCAAAAAGTGGGGATCGTTCTCAAGGAGGCAAGTGTGTTGTGTAAAGATAAGATTAATGATGTGATTATGATTTATGAAAAAAGAAAAATAGAAAAGAGATTCGAAGAGAATGACGGTTACGATTATGAATTAAAATAGGACGATAAGTCGTACACGTAAAACCGTAAAAAGTGAACAAAATTAAAAATTATCCTAAAAATTCCTAGAAAATTGCAATAATTCTTAAAAATTATAATTAGAGTTTATAAAAAATCAAAAATCACTCAAACCTTTTATTTAATTAAATATTAATTTTTTAATCCTAATTAAAGCCCTAAAAATCAATTTAATTAACAAAAATCCCAAAATGAGATTTTTTAACTTGTAAACCTCTAAAATGACTTAACTAAATTTAAAACTATTTTTGAAAAATTTAAAATTAATTAAAACTATTTAAAAACAAGTAAAAACTATTAAAACTTAAAATAATTCTAAAAATTAATCTAATGACAATAAAATTATTCTAAAAATTGTAAAATTCCTAACTTAATGTATTTGAACTAAGAAAAATGAAAAACTTTGAAAAATCTAAATTTTAATTTTTAATAATAAAATATTAATAAAAATCCAAAATTTATAAAAAATTCTATATAGTTGCAAACTAGTTTATTTTAACCTAAATAAAACATAAATGAAGTTGAAATTACAAAAATACCCCTATTGGACCTTCAAATGGGCCAAATACCCAAACAGATCCTTAATTCATAATGGTGTGTCATATGAATTAGAGGAAGTTCAAGTGTTGGCTTGAGGTTAATGTGACACTTCAGTCACATTCCATTGTACTTTATTGGTTTTTTGGGAATTAATATATTTTACCGGGGTGTAGTCCCCTTTACCCAAAAAAAAATAATGGGCTTAGAATTGGGCCTAATAAGAAAAAGTCCTCAGAAATGGCCCAAAAGTTCCAGTGAAGCTTAAAATTTGATTTTAAACAAAATTTTCCAAAGGCCCAAAAGCTGAAAATGAGCTTAAGCTAGCTTATTTCAAAACATCTTATTCTTAATGGGCTTTTTGGCCCATTAAGCTATAAGCTGATGCCATAAGCTAAAATTTTACCCACGTCCTTATCTTGACCTAAATAAGTTATTTGCAAAAAGAAATTTGAAATAAGCTCAAGGAATAAGCCTAAAATAAGCCAAAGTTATCTTCACAAAACGACAACATAGTCGTTTTGAGTTCTAGACTATTTCAAGAGCTGATTCAAGTTGCAATAAGTCACAAATAGCTCAACTAAGCTTAATCAACAAAAAATTTTCCAATAAGCACACTCAATAAACGGAAATAAGCAAAAAGCTGATTTTGAAAAAGACAAAATAGTCGTTTTCTAGTCAAAACCTAAAACCAAAAGCTGTGAACTTCCAGAATGGCTTATAAGCTCAAAATATTAAGACCTATTACAAAAAATAAGTTGTTGCACATTGGAATAAGCTAGAATGAACAAGTAATAAGCTGTTGACCAATTATAACTAGCAGTGGCTAGCAACAGGGGAAAGGAGTTCCCACTGCCTTGACTTTTTTACTTTGATTTTAAGAGAGTTTCACTTGGTTTTGTTGGACAATCAAGGCACCGTTACAACCAGTGAGTTGTAAGGAGTCACAATCAAGCAAGAAAACACAATTCCAATAAGCCAAATGATATAGTTAATTCAATTAGTCCATAGACATGGCACAGACTTGTAATAAGCAGATCTGGTGACAATAAGCTACTTTTAAGATAGAATAAGCAGACCACAAACCACCAAATGAACAAAAAAGCTTAATACAACTTAATGAAACACAGATTAACTCATTTCATTCAATAATTCCAACTTATGAACAAGATCTAAGCAAAAGTAGTTATTGATGAACAATGATGAACACAAGAACAATATTGATGATCTACTTGACACCAAATCCAAATTCAAGGCCTCAAATCTATCAAACAGGTTGCAATAACAATGATTTAACACTTGTTAGCCCTAGGTTAACATGCAAACTAGGTGTGCACAAGATTTCAAGGCAAAACAGCAAGTATTCAAGAGTTTATTGCCAATTGTTTGATTAAGTGATTCAAGGCACAAAATATGCAGATAACATGACACAAGCACCTTAATAACAGATACACACTCAAACAATACCACAATACCAACTCAAAATCAAACAAATTTGAACCACAGACAATCCCAAACACCCTTTTAACTTTTTAAAACCAATTTTAACAAAGCAAAAGTATTCTCAAGACTGTTTTAAGCCCAAATAAGTATCATAACACACAACATATGAATCAAGAACCAATTTACAGACATGAAAACACAAAAACACCAGCAGAATCACAAAATCACTTAGAACACCTTTTTATCAGATTTTCAAGGATTTAAGACAAACCTCATGAATGTACATCCACACTCACGTATGTTTGAGCTTATGTGGTAGCTTAACAACCACAAGCTTCCAACAAGCTGCTAAGATCAACAAAATAGTAACACACAGTTTATATCAAACATAAAATGAAAATAACCCAGATCTTTCAAGCTTGATTCCCCACTCCTTGATGCTTCTCAAACTACAAGCCTCACAACACCTTGATAACTCTTTATCAGGGTGCTATGATCAACTTATATCCCAAAAAGTTCAAGTGTTTGAACAAGGACTTAGAAAAAATCAGGTTTTTGGAAAACTTGCAAAAACTTGCACAATCTTTGAAAACAATCTTTCAAACTTCAAAACCACAAACATATATCAATAACAACAGAAAGTAAAGGTTGGAACTTAGAATTCGTCACAAAATCAAACACTTTTTTCATTCACTAGAAACAAAGGCTTTACAGATTTTTGACTAAGGAAAACCAAGAACAAGTTGCTATGTTGTGACCTAATGGCTTTATATAGAGCCTTATATGTGTTAAGAAACTGATAAAAACATAAAACCCTAATGCTTGAAGTCCCAAAAATGCCCTTGTCGAATTTGAATAACTTGAGCTCATGTGAAAGATTCTTGACTGTATGTGTGAGGTGTAAAGGTTGTGACTTGATCTAAGGCTCAAAATGAAGCTTAGATATGAAGCAGCATTATGGTGTGTTGATTTCCTGGCACTTTTTGGCATTATCCTCAAAAACGTGTGTAGGGCACCTTTCATGTGACCTTGTGAGTGGTGAGGTGGCTTGTTTAAGGGTTGGGTTATGTTAATAAGACCCTTAATCACTAATCTAGAAGAGATTAGGGTTTAATTCTTAGTAATTAACAAAACCCTAATTGTGTTCTTGAGGTGAATAGTAGCTATGTTTGATCCAGATTAAGGTTTAAAAAAAGTGTTTAGGCGCCAAGGTTTAATAAATATTAAACCAGTTTAGTGGATAGGTGATATGGCAGTAGGGTGGGATATGAATGGTGGGTTTTGTAAGTGGGGTGAGGTGTCAACCCATGGTTGGTCTAGGTAAGTTGTTGTGTCGGCCAAATATAGTCCCTCACCTTTTCACTTGGTTTCATTTGCTGTTTAAACTCATTCCCTTTGTATTTGAAGTTTCATTTTTCACACATTGGCCACAAAAACTTCCCAAAAGATTATCAAAGGACTTGTTTTGTATTTCTTTGATATTTGAAGGACTGATCTTGCACATTTTTGAACTTTGAAGGTCTTCATGGTATGTTTGACTTTGAGAAGGAACAATATTGACAATTTAGTTTTGTTGAGGGACTAAACTTGCCAATTCTTCAAAGTGGAGGGCGCTTTTGTAAATTTGACAAACTTTAAGGACCAATCTTGTAATTATGAATATCAAGGGTTTAAAGTGTCAATTCTTCAATATTGGAGGACCCTTCTTGTTCAATCTTCATATCTTCAAGGTTTATTCTTGGAAAATCATCACTTGGGTCCGGTTCATTGCGCGGCTTCTTTTCCCGTGTTCGTTTTTCTTTGATTCTTGTGATCTTTTGTGATTTTCTCAATATCTGTACCTAAAATACACATGTAACAAACACAAGCATATATTTGGCATATTTCATGACATTTAATGCATTTTAAGCCCATTTTGGACGATGAGACTATGTATAAAAGCAGTCTCATCATCGAGTCAAAAATTACTCTTATTCTCACCATCGGAAAACCTAAATTTGTGTCTTAAACACTTATGAAAAACTAGAAAATTTTTAAAATTTGGCCATTTTTAGCCTTATTTTGCATAAAACGATAACAAAAAGATGAAAATTGGATTGCGTGATGGCGTAAGCAAGGTAAAGTATCTATTCATCCCCCATACTAAAACTAAATATTGTCCTCAATGTTTCGAGTCTAAGGGTAAAACACCCCCATACTAGAGACGAAAAGTCGAATGCTTTATCTCGAGCATGGAAAGGGTAAAGCGAATAACCTAAAACCATTTATGAATTATGCTAATAAGATAAACGTTAGAACGTAAAAGGATATCATCGGATATCGGAATATTCAAAGGCAACGATCGTAAAATGAACACGTGAGGCTTCAATGATGACGAGGAACCTAATAAATCACAATCACAAACAACCACGAAACAAAGGTTGGAAGAGCACAAGTCCCCGCATTACACTATTAGAAAGCAATAATATTTACAAGGATAAGCATGAGAATCCCCCACGAGGCACCTTGTTTTTGATAACCGAGTCAAAAACTCGACTTGAATCCCTATAAATGTGATCATTTAGGGATTATCATAGTTTGGTCATTTTTAGTGGGGCTTACATGATAAAAAATGCCCAAACGTACATGGAGTACTTAAATACCCGATATACGTATACCGGGGTCAAAGATAGCATCTTTGTTTTGGGATGAAAGACGAAACAACGCTACTTCAACCGATAGTGGAACCCCAAAGGGGTCAAAGAAAAGAGGTGAGAAATAGAAGGGTGGGACAATGGGTGGGGAAATACAATGAGCTACTCGAGGTAGACTCACACCAAGCATATGAATAAGATTTCCATTTATTGCATCGGTGGAAGACCAAGATTTCCCTTTAAATGCGATTTCAAGATCGAATATCTCGTCCTCGATGGAGAAATATGAGGGAACATAAGGGGCTTCTCCCACACTAAAGCCACACACACACCATCGTCAAAAGGAGTAGACGAGGTGGTAGTACTCATAAAACGCAGTGATGACGGAGTTAAACTTGTAGAAAAATCATTTAAATCAATTTTAAAATATTTTCCTTTTTCATCATTTTCAAACTCTTTATGAAAAGCCGATTGAATTATGTCGAAAATATTTGGCGTTTCTAAGACGATGTTAGGCACACTAAAAATTCTCACAATTAAGTCACGGGTGGGGGGTGGTGGATTGTATAAGTTCTCAAAACGTTGATCAATAAAGAACACTGCCCCCTCGGGGTCAACATATTCGTCATCCTCATGAACGTTAATCTCTTCGATTTCTTCAGCATATATATGCTCGTCAAACCAAGGTTTGTCGTTCCCGGCATTGAGGATATTTAGAAACTCTCTCGAAAAGATCACGATCAAGCACAAAACCATCATTCTTTTGTGGCGATCGTTGATAAGTTAGATCCTCACGAATGTGGTAAACGTCATTCTCATTTGAGGGGTGTTGATTAGGTAACTCCTCAAGAATGGGATTTTTGGTTACGTGCGTTGGTTCGTCATTATGATTGAGACGTTCCAACTCATCAAGTTCGGCCTCGATATTGGAAAAATCAACCTTACTTGTAGGTGGAAGTGGAGGTAAAAGAGAAAGCTCTCGCTCAATAATTTTCTCTATCTCGGGCTCGAATTTAAAATCATCATACTCACCATACGAAGAATTATTTTTGGGAGAATAAAAAATAGCTTGTGGATTTTTGAGTATGTGATCGATTTCGGCAAAATCGTCCTCATCGTCTTTATCAAGGAAAATGTCGATGTGAGAACTTACAACCATGGTCTTACAAGTCGAATGACTATGCTTAGGTGACATTTCAATGACGAGAGGATCGATATCGATAAAACCTTTGGCCTCAATGGATATTGGGCTAGGAAATGGAGGCACTTCAATGGAACTAGAAGTTGATGCCTCAAAGACGTGGTCCTTCGAATATGGTGAAGACGAGTCCATATTTGTCATTGTCGTGATGGCACTAACGTCTCCCTTCGGAATTGGTGGTTCACTTGTTTCGCCTAATATATCCCAAAATGTTTTTCATCCATAAATTTTCGAATACCCTTTTGAATTAGGTAAACGTATTATTTATCGTAAAAATCCTCATCTTTAAAATCGTTCATTTTCATTTTTTCAAAACATGCATCTAGCCTCATTTTTTTCGCTAAAGTATGAGCTTTGATATTATCAAATTTTGAAATCTCGGTTTTAGTAACCTCGGTTTTATCACGATCATTTGAAACTTGGGATCTACTCGTGAAAAAGTCCATTTTATCCTCCCCATATTTCATAGTTAATTTTCCACCGTGAACGTCGATTACGGCTCGAGCCGTCGATAAAAAGGGTCGACCTAAAATAATGAGACATTTAGGGTCACACTCATAATCGGAAATGACGAAGTTCGCGGGAAAAACAAACTTTCCAATTTTAACATAAACATCCTCGGCTATTCTAATTGGTTTAAATGTTGTACAATTTGCTAGCTCGATTTTCATGTTCGTGGGGTTAAGTCTAGGCAATTTCATCAATTTCCAAAGAGAATGAGGCATGAGATTGATGCTACCACCTAAAACGGCAAGGGCTAAAGATCCGTCAATCTCGGAAAAATCACAACGTAAAAGAAATTGGCCCGGATCCTCTTCCTTTCTCGACATGTGCCTTTTGGGTTTTTTAAGAAGGATCGAAGCACAAGTTCCTCAAGGGTCACATTGGTGAGGTTGATAAAGCTCTCTTTTTGAACCGCGGATGGAATTTGAGATACACGAGGGTGTGTACTCTTTTCCTTGGTCACCATGTTCACCCCATCGACTTTAGAACATGAAGGCGTTTTAGAAGTCGAGGTTTGAGAAGAAGGAACAACTCTAAATCCATCAAGGTTTGGGGTGATCACACGACGTTTTCCGATAGACGAGGCGGCTTTAACATGTTCCTTCGGATTTGGTACGGTTTCACTAGGTAACGAACTCGATGACGCACCCGAAGACTTGTTCATTATGGCCGAAAACATCTTTTTAATGTCGATTTGTCCTTGCTCAATCTTTTTATTTTGATTTTTTAATGTATTGGAAAAGTCGTTTTTCAAAGTACCAATTTGTCCCTCTAATCATCTCATATTAGCCTCATTCGTTTTCATATATTCTTGAAACTCGTTTGACGAACTATTTTGATTAGAATTAAACTTCCCTTGGTTTTGATTATTTCTTTGAAAATTCCCTTGATTACCACTTGAGTTATTGTTTCCTTGATTAGTGTTGTTTGAAAAATTAGAGTTTTGATTGTTGTTCTTATCTCGATTTTGCCAACCTAAATTACGACCTTGATTATAACCTTGATTACCATGATTATTTCCTTGAAAATTGTTTCGGTTTTGATTTTGAAAATCATTTCCACGATAATAATTGTTGCCTTGATTAAAATTTCCTTGTGATGGAAAGCGTTATTTTGATTTTTAAAATCGTTGTTTCCATTTAATGCGTTTACATTCGACGTTTGGCCATCCGTAGCCGCACACTCGTAATAATTATGAGGTGCACCACAAAACGTACACGAAGCCTCAACCGCTTTCACCATAGCGGGAGCGTCTTTCTTTTGCATTTCGATCAAGAACGACATAAACACATTCGTCAACTTATCGACTTTCGCATCAACCCTCTCAATGTCGCGATTAGAATTACTAACATTGGCGACATTGGCAACACTCGGTGTGATACGGAGTTGGAAAACCTTGGATCATTCTTAAAAAGTTTGAAACTTGAATATCATCCTTATTTTTAAGTTTATCCTTTCTTAATCTTGATGGATATGAAAGGCTTCGTTTTGGTGTAGGTTGAGTAGTTGTTGTTGAAGGGTGCTCTTTGTTGGTAGGTATGGAAGGTAAAGGAGTAGTAGGTGTAGGGTGAGGAGGTGTAGGTGTGGAAGTTATAGAGCTTGAAGGTGTTGTGTTTGATGTTGTAGGCTTATAACAAGGTGGAACCATAGTAGGCTTAACCAAAGGAGGTTTAGAAGGCATTGTAGGATCAATAGTTGTCTTTCCACTCCTTGTTGTGATTGCATTGACATTAGCCCTTAGATATGTTTGTATGTTTTAAGGTAGAGCAGCTTGTGGCCTTTGATTAGGAATCATCATAATCCTCTTGTTAGTCTCCTCATTCATAGCGCTTATTTGATCTTGTGTTCTCTTTTCACTTTCACAAATTCTTCTTTCGGTTTCTTGGTTCATCTTTTGAAGTAGCTCAAAGGTATCATTTTACCCATATCCTTGATTATATCCTTGATTATGTCCTTGATTTTGAAAAGGAGGGGGAGGTGGGTGAAATCCTTGATTGTTTGCATGAAATTTATTTCCTTAATGTTGAAAGTTATTGGGTGCTCTATAGTTGTTTCCTTGGTAGTTTGGCCTAGGCCCTTGATTTCTTTGAAGCAATTGAGGAGGATTGGTTTGATTTTGGTGGGTGGTTGGGGTGAAAGACCGGGTGGAGCAAGGTAGTTATTTGACTTGTAAGAGAGACTGTTAGGGTTAATGTTAGGTTTGAAGTGCTCTCTATGTTCATCTTGATAAGCATAACATTCACCTTGATAATTTTGAACCTTGTCACATTGTAGGTAAGAATGAGGACCTCCACAAGTTTCACATGATGTAGTAATGGCATTGACATTATTGTTGGAAGAATTGTTCAAGGTGTATCCACAAAGTTTCAAGAGCATATCATTCATAGTATCAACCTTTTGATATAAAACCTTGTCAATTTGTGGAGTAGCACCCTCTTGCACCACATGGACCCTCTAATCTCTTTGGTTTTTTGTTTGCACCATGCATTTAGTCTCAATAATGTCCCATGCCTCTTGTGTGGATTTGGCAAGAATGTTCCCACCCGCGGAGGAATTGAGGGAATCTTGATGATGTGGTCTTAATCCAATATAAAAGGTTTTGATTTTGTGAACTTCATTAAATCCATGATTGGGGCATTTTCACAATAACTCCTTGAACTCTTCCCAAGCATCACTAAAGGTTTGCTCATGTTTTTGTTGAAATCCAATAATTAGGTTTCTCAAAGTCGTGGTATTAGATGGAGGAAAGAACTTGTTCAAAAACTTCTTGGTAAAGTCATCCGATGTGGTAATGCTCTTAGGTGGTTGTCTATCTAGCCAATACCTAGCATTTCCCTCTAGGGAGAATGGAACTAAGATCAACTTAATGGCATCATGAAGGACCCCATTATACTTAATTGTATTGCAAATGGATAGAAACGTCTTGATATGATCATGTGGATCATCATTAGGTCTCCCGAAAAAGGGTGTAGAAGAAACCAAAGTAATCATAGGTGTCATAAGCTCAAAGGTGTTTGCGGGTATCTTGGGTATAACAATGGCATCGACATTTCCCTCTACATTTGATTGGAGGATCCCCATCAACGGTCTATTGTCAACAGTGGCCATGGCTTCTTGTGTGTTGTTCAAAGCACGATGCTCGAGATCGGCTTGATGGACGGTGTTGTTTTTTCTCTTTCTCTTTTTCTTCCTTTTGGGAGGAAGGGGTTGTACACCATAAGGTATTTGTGCACGCCCTCGGGTAAGCATGCAACTCAAATCAAGGAGTGAGAGAGGAGCTCTCATTCGACTTTGGAAAAGAAGGGATTATCCTTTCCGAGGTTCAATAAGTAATATCCACAAGAAAATATAGTATATGTAAGTAATACTTTGGGTGGCAAAACCCCCAATCAAGCTTTCCTTCTTAGAATACTCACTAGTGAACGGGGGGTTAGGTGGCGCGAAGCACTTAAGTACCTATTAACCCTTAGACGGCATTTTATAGCTCGTCGCCTATCTATTCACTTTAGTAGTTTGTATTCTTCAAACTCTTGCCTATTAGAAGTATTTATCTATTTTTTCCTTAATTAAATTGATTGATACACGTGTCAAGGCCCGGAACGCTCCCGAACACGGTGTATTGCAAAAGCAATACTTATGGAAGTATGTGTATTGAGTGTTCGTATTCGTATATGTATCTACATATAATAATATAGAGAAAATATTTTTATATTTATTTGGTTTTTAAGAAAATACTATATGTACGTAAAAACGATGAAAACCGATATATACGATATATTTGTTGGTGTAATCTTTTAGGAAAAAAATTACTTTTTAGATTTTTTATTTTTTTGGTTCAATTCTTTAGGAAAAGAATTGATTTTGTGGTTTTTTTTAGCTTTTTTATCTTTTTATATTTTTGATTTTTTTATCTTTTGGATTTATGATACGTAAAAGGAACGCTCACGAGGTGAACCGATCCCAAAATCCAATCGAAACCGTCAATCAATAGTCTCTCGTAATGTCATGAACCGGCAGCGACGCCAATTAATGTTAAATATTTATTCAAGTTCGTTTTTCCAAGCTCAATACATATTGAAAGTCCAACCAATATCAAGTCAATAATTGTTTTTGGTGTTACAAAGTTATTTGGTATCTATGTCTATTTCATACAAACACGTAAAAAGTGGAAAATATTGTAGCTATATAACCGTAAAACATATTTTAAATACCACAATGATAGCACAAAGTACAAGTATCGAATGCACAAGTGTAAAACTTGCTTAAAATGTAAAGGAAATGAAAGTATAAGGGCTAAATGTGTAAATTCAGAAAATATAGGGACTATAAATGAAAATAGTAACAAATTATGTCAACAAACTAACAAAATCCAAAACTGACTAACCAAAAGTGTAACAAACTGAAAATCAGGGACTTAATAGTGCAAACCCTAAAAAACTTGTGATTAAAAAGCTATTTAGCAAAGTATTGAAAATATGAGGGCTGATTTGCAATTAAAACACAACTATAACAAAAAACGGGCTACAATGATTCAATAAGCTGAATTGAGCTTATTACTCCACTAAATTCATTCTAGTTTTTTGCAAAGTGTTTAGAATCCAAAATAAGCTAGGCCTGTCCAAGGAATTTAGCTAAAAGCCAGTAAGTCAAAAGTTTGCTTATCTCAATAAGCTCAAAATAAGCTAAAACTTTTCCAGACATCCACATTAAGATTTTCTTGATGAAAATGATTAAACAAGTGACACAAAGGTTGGAATGTCAAATAGATTTGAAAATGACCAAGAAAATAAGCTGAAATCTGAAATAAGCCAAAACAACTTATCGTTGACCAAGTTTGACTAGATTTTCCAAAAAGCTGAATTTTTTCAAAACTTACTCACGACATGTTTGTAAAGAGAAATGTGAAAGAAAATGGTTTGTTATATGAAGTAGAACAATGGGAATGAGATTAGCAGCTCAATTTTATCACAAAAAACTGCTTTTGCTCAAGTGCTTATTAAAAAGCTATTTTCTAACTCAACTCTTAATACTGTATTGTTTCCTCACTAATACTGAAAGTTCATATGATAAGCTAAGACTGAGAACAAAAATCAGCTAAATCCATCAACAAACAAAGGAATGGCATTGAATCAAAAGTAGCTAGTAACTGATACAAACTGACCCAAACCTTTTTTATGTTAATTGCATGTTTGACTTTAGTTTTGACCACAAAACTTTTCCAAAAGACTAGTAAACCCCTATTGAATGTAAATGAGCTCAAAGAAACAGGTTTTAGCAGTTAGATCACTAAAGTGACCTAAATCCAAACAATAGTTTTCAACTGATTGTGAAAATTTTTCAAAGACTTTTTGAGTAAAAACTTATGAGAGCAAAAGAATTTTATCAAACCTTGATTAATGACTCAAATGAGCTCCAAATCTGCAAAGTTCCAACAAGTTTACACTAATGATCACAGAATAACCATCTGATGCAATTTCAAGCTGAATAAGACCAATTAAGCGAGGTAAACTGAATAAGAAGCTAATAGATCATTAGCTATCTATCAGAACAAATCAATTATACTAAAAGCATACTAAATCAATCACAAAATAGAAGGTAAGCTTGTTATCTAAGAATTTAGCATGGCAAGAACTGTTTAGTGGAATTTGAAACAAGAGAGTGTTCCTTTTAGCTTGAAGCCACCTCTGATGGAGTAATAAGCGCTAAGCTGACTATAATCAATAGGAACATCAAAAATCATTCACCAAAAACCATCATTTAATCATCAACAGCTATAAATCGATCACCCCTACTACAACTGCTACTTTGGCTATGAAATTGAACTAAAACTCGTCTGAACCTACTACAAGCCTCCAAATGGCATCAATCAAGTTTCATTGATCAAGTATGATCAATAGAATCTCAAGGTAACCGTAGGAGTAGGATAATGAAGATATGAGAAGTAGAATTTGAGTGAAATGAAAGTTAAAGTTCATTAATGGTGTAAATGTTGTTACAATTCTGTTATAGCTAACTAGCTAACTCTCAAGTGGTTGTCAGTCACTTGAGAGTAGTATTCAACTAAATTGTTAACTAAAATGAGTGAAACTTAAGAAGTGTGTGAAAAATACACACACTAAGTACATACAAGAAATGAAGAACTAATGGGGTATTTATAGAAGTTGGGATGAAGTTTGTTAGAGGTAGGTGATGTGTTGGAGCGAATAGCAAGCTTCCACGTGGCTTTGGTTGCTCAATTGATGATAGCCGTTGAAGATCCAATTTGGGGATTTTTGATGTAGTTGATTTCAGGTTAATTGAGTGGTTGAGTTGTGATCGTCTCTTGATGTAGAGCAAATTTCATGTATAACACTTCTCTTGAAACGCACTCTAGCTCCTTCTTCGATCTGGGTTTGTTCATATTTGAATGTGACACGTGCCTTGTTGTTATTGGTGGAAAGAGAGAGACATGGATCATTATCCTCTTCTTGATAGGTTGCTTAGAAAGTTTACCCATGTTGAAGACGGTTTTGTCGTCACCAACTCTCATGATTAACTCGTCCGCGGCTACATCAATAAGAGTACGACTGGTCCTCAAGAATGGACGTGCAACGATTAATGGAACACAGGGATCCATCTCGTAGTTAACGACAACAAAATCTGCCGGAAAGGTGAATTTGTCGACACCGACGAAGACATCTTCGGCTATCCCCACCGGATAAGCAACCGTACGGTTAGCTAATTCCAATGTCATTCGTGTGGGGACTAGCTCGGGTAGAGATAATTGTTTCCAAACACTTAATGGCATTAAGTTGATACTAGCACCTAGATCGGCTAGGGCCATACAATTCTTTACCCCCGGGAAGTTGCAAGGAATGAGAAAGCAACCCGGATCACCAAGTTTGGTTGGTAATTTCCTTAAGAGAACCGCGGAGCAATTCTTATTAAGTTGGGTTTGAGCAATATCAAGGAGCTTTTCGTTATCACTGAGAAGATCTTTAAACATTTTAGCATATTTAGGCATGTGAGCGAGAGCCTCGACAAAGGAGATGTTGAAATTCAATTCTTTAAACATTTTAAGAAAGTTCGAAACTTATCATCCTTTTTCTTCAACTTCTCTTTCCTCAACCTTGAAGGGTAAGGTATATCGGGTTGAGAGGAAGGCTTTGGAATGGAATTCGCACTCGCATCCTTGGGTGGTGGAGGGGTAGAAGTAGAAGGTGGAGGAATTGGTGAAGGGGGCTCGTTATCCTTTGTCACAATCACCGGTGTAGGTGTAGGAATCTCGGGTTCCTTTAAACCTTTTCCACTTTGGGTGGTGATTGCTTTCATCTCCCCTCTTGGATTAGCAACGGTGTTACTCGGAAGAGAACCCGAAACAGATGTTTGATTACTTGGGAAGAAACTAGCCATCATATCCCTTAAGTCATTCGTTTGATTGCTTAAAGAGTGTCGCATTTCATTCCTAAGCTCGGCTTGAAGATCATTCCCTTGTTTCGCCATGTCACCTTTCAAGTTGATAATTTGGCTCTGAAGATTCTTAACCAGCGCGTCATTAGTCCTCATGTACGTTTCAACCTCTTGATTGTATGCCATGGGTTGGTTGGGATGGGGAACTTGGTAAGCGGGTGGTTGATAAGTGGTTTGTTGATAAACTTGATTATTTCCTTGAGGTGGATATGGGTTTCTTTGGGTTTGATATTGATTAGGAGCTCGAGGTTGGTTTTGATTGTTGCGATTAAAGTTGTTTTGGTTTTTGAGGAGGAAAACCGGGTGGTGAAAGAAAGTTGTTTGAACAATAACTTAGAAAATTGCGGTCACCTTGAGGACGAGCTTGATAGCCTCCCGTGGAAAAGTTACCGTTAGCCGTATACCCGTTTTCCGGATTGTCATGAGTAGAAGGACAATCGGTGTATGAATGAGAACCCCCTGAAATCTCACAAGAAGTTGCTACAGCTTTAGCTTGTTGAAATTGGTTCGTAGCCATGGTTAAGAAGTTTTTGTTCATCTCGGCTATTTGGCGGGTAAGTTCGGTTATCTCGGGGTTTGATGAAGTAGAAGAAACATTGGCCCTCGGGTTATTTCTGGAAGATGCGGATGAATCCTAATTTTTGTGGTGAGTGGTCATGTTCTCTATAAGCTCTCTAGACTCCTCAGGTCTTCTCTTCATGAATGTACCACTGGCGGCAGCATTAATCGTATCACGATCACGAAAAGTTAAACCATTGTAGAAAGTATCAATCAAAGTGACGGGGAGCATATTATGGTTCAGACAACGGTCGATCAAAACATTATATCGTTCCCAAGCATCGAAAAGCGATCCATCAGGTTCTTGAGTGAAACCACTGATTTGATTACTGCATCCTTGGGAAAATATACTTGAGACTCTTGTGATCAGTGAAGATATCACATGCTAAATTCTCCAAGTTGTATGCTAAATTTCCGTTGGAAAATATCGGTGATTTTTCTAGTATTACGAAATGCGGGTAAAAGAGAAAAGAAGGAACAACCATTCATTTATTCCATGTATTATTTCCTCAAATTCTGGGGACTTGCAGTGATATTTCTATCATTTTTTTTCTCCTCATTTGAATTACTCACCATCGGAGTCTCTTCTGGATACTGAGACTTAATGATACATACAAGAGTATCATGAGAAGTGGACTGCTACAAAGCGTTGTACAAGATTTTAGAGTCTTACAAGTGTTGAGAAGTTTCAAATTCTTTCTTTTAAGATTAACCAAGTCCAACCTGAATATTATGATCAAATATAATTTTTTTTCAATATAAGTTTTCATATAAAATATTTAATTTCTTTTTTAAGACAAAAGGGGTGTTTGGATTAACCAGTGTTCTTGATGACATTGTATTCTTCCTAATTTTCAAGTGCTTATACCAGATCGGCTGCTTTAAAATATAGTTTATTAGAATCCATAACTCTTGACGGCCAAAGTTAGACCCGTTTGCATACATATGGGCCAATTCAGAAAATATTTAACATGTAATGGGTCAAATGGCTAATAAAACTGAAGGATTTATAGTTCTATTCAAAGAAAGCTGAATTTAAACACGAGACCCGCATATGTGTAACTATAGGGTGTCAGAAAATGATGTGGAGGAACTTGGACAGATAGAGTACAAAGATGGTTACTTGAAGTGGTTCAGGATCATTACAAGTTGAATGGGCGACTTGAATGTATGTTTCTTAAATTGGCTTTTATATTATAACAAGTTCAAGTTGAGGCTTTATCACCTTGAATGGCAATATTTGCATCAGGTATGACCCTTGTACCAATTTGCTTCTCGGTCATATATTTAATGCAACTAAACTAAATTGATTCAGTAGAGGGTCATTATCGTAACATGAAGGAGCTCAAAGCTCTCGTTGAAGCTGCATTACTTCCTCTGTAGATACACTAAAATGTAGTGTGATACGCGAAGTATTAAATAGGTCAAACCTATTCAGATTCTTTGATAAAGATGTGTTTTCAGCTAAATTTGTGTACTGAGATCCTTAGTAGTACTTGTGGTGCAGCAGGCCTTAGGTCGTTTGTGATCTCCATGGTACATGACTTGCTCATATCTCTAAGCTTATAAATTTTAACTATTATGCCATGAACTTTGGGTAAGCCAGAGATAAATATCCGCTGCACTCGAAGTCAATTTCATTTCCCTTCTCATCCACTATGACAGGATGCATTAAAATCTAAAAGTAAGATGGTTTTTGTAGGTAGGATACCTGAAGCCCGAAAAAGGGAAGAGTTGCAGAAACAGGTTTCTAAGGCCACGGGGTGGGAGTAATTTGGAAACAATATCAGTCAATATCAAGCAATAGTTTCCATTCTTGATATATGGCGAATTTAAAGTAAGTAAATAATATGAGTATGTACCATGAATCCACCAGTCTCAGTCCATTTGATATGGGACACCATGTATCTCCAACTACATTGAAAAACCACCTGTCAAGTACATAAAGGAATTCTTCATATATAAATATATAATACCCGTTCCTTTTAAATGAAACCAGAAGATGACTTTTGGTAAGAATCTTACCATTTGTAGCAGCAGCATATTCTCGGTAGCCCCAGCACACTGGACCGCATTCAAAGTAGCAACTGAGGCAGGAGCCATGGCTGATTGCATTCTTTGCAGCCTTCATGATTAACTTTATGTACTTCCTTCATATGCAGTTGGCGAAGAGATTATATATGCAAGGTAAAAAGGCTCACAATACAACACCACCTTATGCCCACTGTTTGTTTACATAAACAGATAAAGGCACCTAGAAATGGTGAGATATAGATTATATTCCATCTTTGTTGCTAAAATTTATAAAATATCTGTCTTTAAAATCAGTTAATATTAATTTACTAATGTCACAGTTTTATTACCACTTTAATATTCATTGGGTTGTCATTCCTTACTGAGTTGAAGTGAGTTATGGATACACGTGATTACTTATGACTAACTTTTTTTACAAGTTTTTTATTAATGTTAAACTCTTCTGGCTGCAGATCAAAGAAAAAAAGGAAATTGACGCTCTTTATATGGAACTAATATAATACTATAGATGAACTTGAGTTGGTGACAAAAGAAAATACAGATATATCATCAGAGAAGGTGAGAGGAACGCAAATAATTTTTGTTCTAAGCCTCTCAAATTTCTAATCTAATGTTAAATATAGTTTAGGTTAAGTGATGAACTTCATGTTGTAAGAGAAGCCCTTGCACTTGAGGAAAAGCAAAGGAAGGGGCTTGAAAAAGAGCTAAGCAGTACCAAAAACGTTGTACACGAAAGTGAAGATGACTTTGAGGTATGGTTACAACGCAGTTTGCATGACTGATAATAGTTAAACGTAGTGTTATGTTATTATCTCTAATTGGTCTCATGGGTGAAGCGAAATAATAGATGAGATCTCATTTTTAACGTTCTCTATATGAGCATACCATCCATGAAAGAAAATATTGCAAGGGGACATGCAAATGGGGCCCCTTGAGATTACATAATTCAAACTCTTTTCAGCGAATCACTATAGCTAACATACGCTAAGAAAGCAAGTTTGAAACTATGTATAATACATTTTGTGAACCTTATAAGTTCTATAGATTAAAGCTTGAATCCTCATATTTTTGTGGGGGAAGTTGGTATCTGCTGTTGGCCATCAAAAGAAATCGACGTTATTGCAGTATGTTGATTTAGATGTCCAAACACACAATGTGAAAGTTGTGGCAAAACTTACTGCAGAAGGTAGGTGTTATAAGATGTAATAACTAAATTTATGGTGCTATGCTAACTTCACATTTGTACTTTGTATAACTAATTGATGTTTTAGCATTACAATAAACTTATAGATCAACCATGGTCCTGAATTTGTACTACCTCAATTCTTTAACAATGTTGTTCCATCATATAATAAATTTTATATAAAAACAAATTACTGCCAAGTAAGTAAGTATTTTTTATTATGTTTATGTATGAAGCTGTCTAATATGCCATTGTGGTATGAAAGATGTGTCGTCCGAAACTTTGAGAAATTAGAGAATATGCTAGCAATATAACATCAACAGTAGTGGTAAAAGACACATTATTATAGGATATCTCATATTAATCAAATATTATCTTTTAGGAACTCTTACAAAAACATTTACATTGGATCATACAGATGTATAAAAAGATATTATGCAGAAAACTACATCTCTAACTATTTTGTCAAAAGTGGTATTTTATAAGCAGCCTGCTATAAGTAGAGGTGCACTTATATAATCAGATCCCAAATACTCTCTTAAATTTTTGGCTTCTGAAAAATTCCATATACATTTAATAGGTTTCATTCCTGAAGATGTCATTACTTTCATTGGGTGGTTCACTGGTGCACATGCGCCATTGCTAGACATTGTAGCTTACGCTGGATATGCTTTCATAGGACTGTGAGTGGACCAACAGTAAATATTTAATTAAAGAAGCTATTAATGTCATTAGCTGCGGATATGAAGAGAAAACCGAATAGGGCAAAGAGGTACATAGTTGTTGTTACACTTTTACTTTCATTAAAAGACTTGAAACATTTGAGTTCTAAGTTGGCCAATGGTAAAAAAGATGGTAACCTTAAAGTGCCATAACCGATCTAGTGACTTTTGACTTCTTTAAGTGCCTGCGTTTAAGCGGTCTGCACCCATCAATTTGTTTGATCGGTTGCAACAAGTGCTTCGGTGGGCTCTAGGTTCAGTTGAGATTTTTATGAGTCGTCATTGCCCGCTTTGGTATGCGTGTGGCGAAGTTGAAAACACTCGAAAGGTTTGCTTATATCAAAACCATTGTTTACCCTATCACTTTGATCCCCTTACTTGCATATTGTACGCTTCCTGCTGTCTGTCTTCTCACCGGAAAGTTCATCATCCCGACGGTAATATACTATATAGTACTAGGTTCAGAAACAAGGGCACGTTCATTAGATAACTGATGTTTTAAATCATTTTTGCAGCTAAACAATCGTGCAAGCATGTGGTTTCTTGTGCTTTTCATTTCAGTTATAGTAACTGGTGTACTCAAACTAAGATGGAGTCTTGTTAACATCACAGATTGGTGGAGAAACGAACAATTTTGGTTTATTGATGGTGTCTCAGCCCATCTTTTCTTTGTTTTCCACGACCTTCTAAAGGTTCTTGTTGGTGTCGACACTAATTTCAGTCATGTCAAAAGCAGCAGATGATGCTGAGTTCGGGGAGCTATAGATAGCTGTTCAAATAGACCACACTAATCATCATGAATAGGGTTGGAGTCCTGGCGGGAGTATCTGATGCAATCAACAACAGGTATAGGTTGTGGGGGCCGTTATTCGGAAACTGTTCTTTTTGTTATGGGTCATTCTTCATCTATATCTGAAGGGTCTGATGTTCAAAAACAGTCGGGACCGATTCTCAAACAATGTGGTGTGGGATGCTAGAGAACGGATCGGTGTTACAAGATAAACAAGATAATTTGGTTGAATGATTTGAGCAAGTGTTGTAGAAATTTTGCAAACATTTGGATACAAGAACATAATGTTTTTTTGAATTGGGGTTAAATAATTTATGTTGTCGGGTTATCGGGTCGACCCGATAAGACCCGAAAATACAATTTGTTTATTTTCGTTGAAAATTTTAAAGCATATTAGACTTTACACTTTGTGTTCGTTTTTTTTTTTTTTTTTTTTTTTTGGGTAAAGGGGACTATCCCCGGTAAAATATATTACACCAAAAAACGTTGAAGTACAAAAGATATAGGTGAAATCCTATATCAAGCCCGATACATAGGCAACAACCAAGCACATCATATGCTAGAACCCAAACCCCAACACAAGAAGACACACCTTCTTATGACATCTAAAACTATTCTACTTCCTACCACTATGATGGAGTCGAAAATCATGGAAGTCTTTAATTTGTCCCGGTAGATCATGAATCTGGTCCGCATAATCATCATCATACATATCAAACTCCTCTTCAAGTGAGTGACCTCCTCCAATAGACGACATGTAGGCTTGATAATCTTCATTGGAAGCAAAAACTTCCTCCTCGTCAGAATCACTAATATTAGCCAAATCCTTATAACCAAATGATAACTTTGGTTTACTAGAAGAAGCCTCCTCTAGCACCACCTTTTTACCACCTACCTTTGTATGTTCAATAGGAATATTAGTACTTACATTCGCCGAATCTTCCCGATTAGTATGTTCCGAAGCAGCCTGCTCAACCACGTCTAGTATCGCACCTTCGTCCTTTAATTTGTCAAATGAGTTTTTTAGCTCCAACACATTAATATTATCGCTAATTACCTGTTTTCGAGTGGAGTTAGAACTTTTAGCCTTTGACGAAGACGCTTTAGAAGTTTTCATGACCCAAGACGTCTTAGGCTTAGAAAACTTCAAACCTTCAACCTGTCGTGCCTTAAGCAATGTAGGCTGCTGTTTTTCCTTCCCATTGACACTCCCAAAGTTACCACCACGATACGAATCTTGTTTAGCAACTTCAGCTTTCTTAGGACAATCCGAATCAAAGTGATCAAATATCTTACACTTATCGCACCTTGGCAGCTTCCATTCATACTCAATCGTAATTGTTTCCAATGAATGCCCCTCCTCACCTTTAATTGGGACTGCCACCACAAACGACTCAACAAGAGCCCTATTCGCGCTGACCTCAATAAGCACACGCGCATACGAGCACCGCCCCCATGAATTCACACACATATCCGCCATATGAGTATCCAACATAATAGGTTTCCCTACCTTAGTGGCGACCAAACTCAGCCCGATCTCAGAATAAGCAACAACAGGTACATCGTGCAATTTGACCCACACCGGTATCGCTTTAATTTCCTCTCGTATAAGTTTCTTAGTTGGATTCCAAATATTAAGCATAAGAGGTGTAAGCCTAATACGCCATGGACTATTAGCAAGGACTTTCTCCATACCAGCCTTAGATTCGAATTGAAAGAAAAATAAACCATGATGAAACATAGTTCTTTTCAGACCAAACCGAGCCCATGCATTCTTGACGTAGCTATCAACAATGGGAAATGCATGTCGTCTTCCAACAAAATGACCATAGAGTGTATTATCCAAGCTGTTTGTTTTCTCATCAACTGCATCATTAGGTAATACAATATCAGCTCCTGGAACAATAGCATCATTCACACGAGATGAAACCTCAACCTTACGTTTCCCCGTAGCAGCCGCATAGGAAAGACTACTCGAACAAACGGTACTTGGCTCAACATTTACTTCTACATCATTACCACTCTGCACATCCCCCATAACAATAACCGAATCATTCACAGCAGCAAACGATACCCCAATCCCCTTACCAGGACTCGACGACACACTACAACCCTTTAATATATATTTTAAAGGCTTATCCTTAGGGTTATGAGGCACCGGCCTCACAGCATTGTCATCGATCACCTTAGTACCCAAACTAGCAGGTTTAGGCTCTCCACGTCTCGCAATAAGGGTTTTACCATCTTTGCCAATAAGTTTCCCATCTATGTTCTTAATCCTTTTTCCAATATCATGCACCTCAGTCTCTAGCTTAGCACGAGGGCTGTTAAGGAAACCTTTCTCCATCTCTCTAAACCCTATAACCAACAAACACCAAAAAACAACCAGATCGACAATGCAGTGAATCCAACAGATTCACGCAACAATATGATAAAACAATAGGCACCAACACCAGCAGCCAAAATAAGTGAAACCCTAAAAAATACGTATTCTAGGGTTTGTGCAATGATAAACGAGATGGCCCAGCATAAACAGCGAATGACAAACAACCAGCAACCCTAAACGAATAAATACAAAAACCCTAAATCTTAAACGCCACACCAAAAAACCTTTATGATCAACAGGATAACTAAAACACAAGAGATCACGATTAAATGATTAAAGAAACACAAACGGCCTGATTATATTGGTCAAAGAAAAAGCGGCTGTAAAACAAACCCTAATTCTTGATCAAATGATCAAACCCTAAGTGTCGATTTAATCACAAAATCAGTGAATCAACAGTGAAATCAGAGATCGGAGATATAAAGGATCAAGATATGAACAAGAAAAGAGGAATTAGATTGAACTTGGCATGAAAAGGCTGCAGGCAGTCGCCATAGGCAGAGCTTTGTGTTCGTTTTTGGTCAAAGAATTATAGAAACTGTATATGTTTGTTTCTTGTCGTATATTCTCCGTTAGTATTAACTTGTAACATGAAACTTATCATGTTTAAGTGTTTAACATCATGCTGGTATACATTGTAAATTTGCTAATTGTAATTCTTCATATTCACAGATTTAAAAATTACCTACTGTGTTCATTTTAATATGGTTAGTTAGTATTTTTGTAGTCTAATAATGTTTGTTTATATTCGTTGCTTACTATAATGAGTAGGATTTCATATCATCCGAGTTTTTATAACTTATTTCATTATCTTTATAAGATTGATTCAAGATTGCTTTTGATCGTCCTGTCTGATTTGTATTTTCATATAAATGCTCGACAAGAAACGGCAACCCATTTAACCCGAATTAACCGACCCGAATTATCCGACTCGAATATCACCCGAACCCGATAACTTAATTCTTTATCTGGTCGGGTTACGAGTGAGTTTCTAAAAATCACAAACCGACTCAACACAACCCGATAACCCAATAACCCGACTCGATAACACCCTTAAGTGTCCACTGTCCGCTAAATCTATTATTTGAGTCAAACATATAAGTCTTTTAACAATTTTTTACACTAAGGGGCTGTTTGATAAAAAAATATGATTTAGTGCTGAATAAATCAAGAGTGCTGAATAATTACGATACTGAATGAAAATGATTGTTTGACAAACATTTTAAAAGAAAAAAATAAAACTATTAGCGTTGCATTTTTTTAAGATTTATCATACGTTTTCACAAAATAGAAATTATAATTTAACAAATGTGATGAAACAATTTAGTAGTATAGCATACAATACTATATTAGTCTACTATGAAATACGTGTCCTACACTTTTTTTTAACTAATATTACTTTTTTGTTTGTTTCATCAATAGTACTCTTCAACGTTGGCCACTAAAGATTAAATTCGTATAATAGCTAAAAATAAGAAAAACTCGTTAATTGTCGTGAGTTGGTAGCATAGCAAAACATGAAAAAAAGAAGTGATTACATAAATATTTGTTGCTGAATGAGTAACCGAGCGGTTTTGCATTGAGTTTTCTTTTTGTAGGAGTGAGGGAACGAACTCATCGCTCTCCTACATTTTGACGTTGGCCCACTCACCCCTGGATTGGATCATACAGTGCGTATTTTATTAATACCAAACAACTTAGTCACTGACCGACTAGGAAACATACGCTTAATCATCCTATTAAGTGGGTATCAAACACCCCCTAAGTATTTCAACAATCAAACATTAAGTCATTAAGATACCATTATTTGACGAAAGATAAAGTCCACGTATTTTTTAAAGTTCGAATCTTTCGCTGCAAAATGATATTTTAAAGTTTAATTTCTTAATTAGAGATGTTGATTTCTTTTTCTTACTTTCCTTTTTGAAGAATAACGTTTGAAAAAATCACTTTTCTCCAAATATTCAATTTTTCAGGCTTCGCCACAAATTTTATGCCACGTTTTACAAAATGATTTTAAATGAATTATAGTACTTGAGTAAATCTAAAAAAACATTATGTAGCTGTAAACCGGCTAAGACCAAATCAATATGATTCAAAATCGGCTACCGATTTCAAACCGATTTTGTTTAAGTCAAACCAATTTGTTAACCGGTTGATTAAAATTGAAAGAATATAGGCAGGAGTGGCTAAAACCGAACCAATCCATTTAGAAAAAGGTTAAAACAAAACTGACTTGGTTTAAGTTAAACCAGTTTGTTAACCGAATGGGTAAAATTGAAACGATATCTGCAGGATCAGTTAAAAACAAACCGATCCGGTTTAAAACATGTTAAACCGAAGTGAGAAGTTTTACGTTTAAGCAACATAATTTTAAAGAGAAAACCGAAATTAGTTAAGAAAAGATTAACATAGGACAAAACAAGTTCGCTACGTTCGTTGGGTCGGCCAACGAATATAACTAACACACAAACGTACTTTTAGAAAAAATTACGAAACTACCCCACCCGTTGGGCGGGTTACGACGCTAATATATATATATATATATATATATATATATATATATATATATATATATATATATATATATATATATATATATATATATATATATATATATATATATATATATATATATATATATATATATATATATATATATATATATATATATATATATATATATATATATATATATATATATATATATATATATATATATATATATATATATATATATATATATATATATATATATATATATATATATATATATATATATATATATATATATATATATATATATATATATATATATATATATATTTATATATATATATATATATATATATATACATATATATAAATATATATATATATATATACATATATATATATATATATGTATATATATATATATATATATATTTATGTATATATATATATATACACACATATATATATATATATATACATGTATATATATACATGTATATATATACATATATATATATATATATATATATATATATATATATATATATATATATATATATATATATATATATATATATATATATATATATATATATATATATATATATATATATATATATATATATATATATATATATATAGATTTGCGTTCAAGTAAGTACCACTCTTAAAATAAAAACAGTAGGAACCAATAGAAATCTTACATGTGTACTTTAAGTAATTAAATGTAATTAAAAGTAATTAATATTTAAAGTATTAACTAACAAAATCAAAAGGGCAAATTAGATATTTCAAAAAATTAACTTTCAACTTTCGTTTAACAATATTGAGGAGTCATTTTTTTGTCCTACAAACATTAAATGACATAGATGCTCATCATTACCATTAATTGTTCAAGTTTTTGTATTTATAAAATATGACTTTCAGATTATTTTTTTATAATTATTCACCTTGTGACTTTCACGATGGGTTTCACAAAGTCTTAGATTGAGTTTTTGCAACCTACAAACTATTCATTCTCACGACTTTAACTCTTATCTATTTTTTATTTCAATTTCTTTTGTTCTTTTTTCTAGACTAATATTACGGTACTTTCATAGTTTCATATTATCTATTTTTGACAATGGTCAATTTTTATGTGTTTTTTTATTTTATCTTTTTTGTTTTTATTTAATATGTAGCAAAAAAGTTAGTGTCACTAGAAATGTATCATAAAAGTTACTGTGTCACAAATTTAGATTGTCGATAAAGATGTGTTAGAAGATAAATGTGTCACTAAAAATATATAAAAAAAGTTACGTATCTAACAAAAAAATTTGAGCTAAAAAGATAAATGTATCACTACATATGTATCAAAAGACTACATGTCTAAAAAAATTGCTACAAAATTAATGTGTCACTATAATGTATCAAAAAATGTATCATAAAATTTATCGTGTCACATATTTAGATTGTCGATGAAATTGTGTTAGAAAATAAGTGTGTCACTAGAAATATATAAAACGTATCACTAAAAATGCTATCATGGTGATGATTTTAATTATGTATCATGTTTTTGTTACTAATTAGTCAATGAAGATATGTATATGGCAAAAATAAGCTTACGTAGTATATTATGTATCAATTTTTTTATGTTAAAAATGTCCATTAACTTCAGTTATTTTACTAACTTAGGTTCAATAGAATTGTTTTAAAAAATTAACATGTGACTACAAATGTATCTGAAAAATTAAGTGTGTAAAAAAATGTGTCACTAGATATGTCAAAAAAATTGGTTTTTCATTAAAAATTTCGTCACAAAATTACGTGTCTATAAATGTATATTTAGTGTGTCACTAGATAGGTATAAAAAAATTAATGCGATAAATATTATGTGTCATTGTAAATAAAAAAATAATAATGTATCACTAAAAGTGTACTAAAGTATACTCATAATAATGTTACTCTATATATTTTGGTATTTAAATAACCTACAAATGTGTAAACAAAAACATTATACCACTACACATGTTTCATCAAATTGAGCGTAATATTACAACTGTGTCAAAACAACTTTATGCATCATCATCTATATTTTTAAAGTCGGTATGTCACTAATATCTAGAGCGAAAGTAATATTATATTAAAATAAATTGGTGCAAAACAAATATTTATGGCTCGTACAAAATATCCCATGTGTTAATATTAAAAAATGAGCCTTAAAAACAAAAGAGAAAATATAGGAACCAAAAGCAAATACGTTTCAATCTTGCAACTTGTAAATTGGTGGTTTAAAAAATTGCCATTTATTTAAGAATAATTACAAAAATGCCATTCATTTAATTTTGATCAAATAAAATTATGTTTGATACATCTAACGGTCCATATCGGTTCTTATTGTTTTTATTTTAAAAGTGGTTATCATAATAACGCCACTCTATATATATATATATATATATATATATATATATATATATATATATATATATATATACATATATATATATATATACGTATATATATACATACATATATATATATACATATATATATATACACACACACATATATTTATATATATATATATATATATATATAAATATATACATATATATATATATATATATATATATATATATATATATATATATATATATATATATATATATATATATATATATATATATATATATATATATATATATATATATATATATATATATATATATATATATATATATATGACTGGGATTAGTGCCATGATAGATGACGTGGCAAATCCCTCCTCTTATATATATATTAAGATATATATATATATATATATATATATATATATATATATATATATATATATATATATATATCTTTACATTATATATAAGAGGAGGGATTTGCCACGTCATCAATCAGGGAACTAATCCCAGTCAGCAGTCGGGCTTAGGTTTGAGCTTAATGTATTGGGCTTAAATATATTTTCTCCGACTCCCGCCCCATAAATCCTTAATCCTAATATTTTTTTCTCTTCTGCTAAAAGAAGCAATACCAATCGGTTCTGCTAACAAAGCAATACCAAAAACCCTAATTCTTCATCAATCAACGCTGAAGAATCTAAGGTACAATCGATTTTCTTTTTTATTCTTTGCTATTATTGATTAATCTTTGTTGTATTTTTTTGGAGCTAATTTTGTAGTAGCTGGATGAAAACAACCGATCTAACCGGACCTTCCCATGTCTTATACTACAATTTATCTAAATGTTGTTCTGTCACGCATCGTAGTTCTTTCTGCCTTTTGTGGTTAAAGGTATTCAAGTGTTTAAGATCCGTGGGATGCAGGTTGTGAAGCTAAATCGAGGGAGTTGGCAGTTAATATTTATTAGATTCTGATGCTATTATTTTTATGGGCTTACAAGGTATTGTTAATCGATATTCCTTTTTATTAAATCTGCTCTTATTAATTAATCGATTTTCCTATGATTGATGTCCATATGTATTTTATCTAACTGAAGAAAAATTACACTGTTCTGGATTGTCCTTCGGTGAACATCCCTAACAGTCGATTTAGTTATGTAATTGAGTACCATGAGAGAAAAACATTCATATTAACATGACTTCATCACAGGGGAACTTCTATATCTAGCCGTTTTCAAGAAGGCTACACAGGTGTGTTAATTTTTTTATGTTGAATAAATAACCCTAATTCGTCATCAATCAATAATAAGCTTAAATTATTCATCAAGCAAATATTGCAACACAACATATGGAAGGAATAGCTTATTTTGTTATTATTTTGTTAGTTATCTTATTGATTGAGTCATTCTTATTAGTGCCTATTTGGATTGCTTATTTCAGCAGCTAAATCATGATCACCTGTTGCTATTAGAGGATTGTTTTTAGCAGCTATTATCATTAATAATAATGACTGATAAATATTATATAAGAATTGCAGTTTTCATTTATTATTCATGTAAGAATTGTTAGTTATCTTATCATAATCGTGCTTTTCCCTTAGCAATAATGTATTATTAGCTTTTAGGTTGATGTTCGGTATAGTAAAACTTATGTGAAATTAAGTCTAAGCACATCATGATGTGTTGGTGCCTCTAAATTATTGGGGATACAAGTTTGGTTTCACTTTACTGGCTTCTTGAAATTTACTGTTGCGCAGAAGGGTAGCATGATATATTATGAGGCCTGAAGTTTAGATAAACTATGAACACATTCCCTCGTCAGGCGACACTGTGAATAAGGTATAGTGTTGTTTCTAAGCTTACTCAAATCGGTTCCTTATTCCACTCTCGGTGTAACCGAATTTTGCTGCCATGTTCATAAACGTATAATAAAAATCAACGGGGTGATAAACGCTATCAGATCGTAGCTTCATGGGTGTCGGTTGCAGCCAAACGCAGCACCGCCGCAATTACGGGTGGCAAACACCTTTTATCTGACAGTCTCCAAGTTACCGGCTTCCATTTTACCATTTAACATGGTCACAAATATGGCTTCCTTCGTTTCTATTACATGCCTATTTTTTGATTTTGTTAACATTTAAACTGCAATTAGAAGAAATTGAACTTATATCGCGAATTAATTTCAAACACTGTTCCTGATATCAGAAAAACGCACTTTAGTCTCATTTATTGACCAGTCTTTTGTTTTAGACTGGCACCTGCTAAATCAGTGGCTTAAAAAAACAATGAATTATTTTGGATTTTACACTGTTGCTTATAATTGGTGAACCTGGTGTGGGAAAAACTATAATTGCTGAAGGGTACAGTTATCGTTCATGTCAGTTTGATGATGTATTCATTCAAATTACTGTTAATGTATTGAAATAATTTATATAATGCAGGTTAGCTCAAAGAATTGTGCGTGGAGATGTCTTAGAGTCACACAAGAACCGTAAGGTTACAAAAAGTCACTTTCTCATCACCATCATTACCAATGCTGTTAATATGTGTTTTGATGATCTACTGATTATGCATTCATTTTTCTAATTCACAAGTTTGTGTTGATAAATTTTGATCCTTTTATTGTGCAGCTTATCTCACTGGATAAGGGTTCATTGGTTGCTGCTGGTAAATTCAGAGGAGATTTTGAGGAGAGACTTAAAAGCTGTTCTTAAAGATGTCACTGCTTTTAATGGACAAATTGTTCTATTCATTGATGAGATTCACTCAGTAGTCGTTGCAGGTCAGAAATTCATTCTGTTGCACAACTTGCTTAATTTATATGTATTATGCCTTAGTTCATGATTGTCTTAATGTGACTTGTGTGTATAGGAGCTATTAGTGGAGGAATGGATGCTGCTAATATTTAGAAACCAATGCTCGGTCGAGGTGAGCTTCGATGTATTGGAGCAACCACATTGGATGAGTACAGAAAGTATATAAAAAAGGACGCAGTCCTTGAGCGTAGGTTTCAACAAGTATTCTGTGATCAACCGTCTATCGAAGACACATTTTCATTCTTCGGGGACTACTTGAGCGGTATGAACTTAATCACGGGGTCAAAATCTCTTATGGTGCTTTATTAGAGGGTGTTATTAAGGTTTCCAAAACATATCCGAAAACCCAATTAGACATTACAGTCTCCAATGGAATGGATGTTACACATGCGAGCAGGACGACTTCCCCAACATTATAACAGGTGAGAACCATGAATCTCCATAGATTAGTTATTTTCGAAAAATCAATTAAACAGATAAAATTGAAAGTGTATGTTTTCAAAGGATTATAGTAGGACTACCTATTTTTTATGTAGACTTTAAATCCTTTATGTAGGCAAAATTTATTTATTTAAGTCTGAGTTAAGGCAAATCGAATGCAAGCACATAAAGTTTTTTTTAACTGACAAGCACATAAAGTTTAACCTGTTTATTCCGTAAACTACTTATGTTAATGTCTTTGGATATAAAACTACTTATTTTTAGGCTAATCCAAACCCCGCATAAGACAGACTTATAATGTGTGTTTCTAAAGTTGTTTATATGCTTTAAAAACATTCTGGCAGGGTTTTGCTGGTTAGGTAACATGTCAGCAGGGGTTGGGTGAAAACGGGTCATTCAAGTTATCAAAAAGTACCAGATGATTAGGGGACTTGCGCACTTATAAATTATAATATTAGAAAGTAATCCCAAACACCCCCATAACTATAGATAATGCATGCTATTTCTTTTAAGGTTTATAAATACACATATGTTGTTGTTTCTGCTATTCAAACTATCTCCTGAGTCATATGTCGGATTCCAAGCAATACATTCATCTAAGCTAACGGATGAAATAATTGCTTTTGTTTCATACTTATATCTGTTTTAATTTAGCCATAAAGCATTCAATATCTGTTGTTGCAGAAACTCTATGTCCGGCTATATGTAAGCTGCTTGGACTGAATGCTCATCTTCAGGCGTTAAATGATCTTATTCAGGTACTTGATCTCCCCATCTGTGATAAAACCATTGTACTATTTCTCATTCTTCAAACCGACCAAGTGAGGAAGTTATCGTTTACTCCATAAGTCTGCTAACATGCGTATGGGTTATAATCCAATCTTTATATAGTGTTGTGTGTTTATGTCGGGAATTCTCTCATTTGTGAGATATGTTATCTTGCAGATATATGATAGGATAGCTACTCATGAAGTTGAACACTACCAAATTCAATCAGGGGAAATTCCAACTGAGCCTAGGTTGGACGCCTTACTAAACAAAATATGGGACATTTGCATGGATACAGAGACTGAATCGCAAATGTTTTGAAACACCAAGATTTACAACATGTATTCTTCTTTGATTACATCAAGGGACATGTAGCAGCCAAGATCCAAGAAAACATAACTAATGTGAGGTGTCTAGACCCAAATTGCAAAGGGGGTAATATGACCATAAGTGTGTTGATATATTGTTTCACAAGAAGTACTAAACCAATGGGAGAAAACTTTGTGCTAATCTTCAATATTAGGGTCTCAAAAATTATACTATCCATTTTTTAATAGCATGTTGGTTAACGATGGAGAAGCTCTAACATCATTAGAATTCCCACATTGTTTTGTGCACGGTTAATGGCATAACATTCAGAGATGAGTTGCAGTGGCTTTTAAAAACCGACAGTAGTAGTTGAAATACGGCTTTATAAATTTTTTAGTAGTTTTTGATCCATTGTCAAATAAATTGAACCAAGTGCTTCATGGAGCATATGTCTGTAAGTTCCTAATTCTATCAAGTGTTCATATGATTTCATTCTAACACTTCATTTCTTAACAGAAATGTATGAAGGTAATGCAGTTCATGGTAATGACATCAAGCTAAACCAATATGGCCTTTGCTGAGCAGGTGACATATAATTTCATTTTTTTTGTGTTTAGAATCTTTAAATAAGTTTTTGTTTATGAAGTGGATCAATTTTTATAGGATGAAAATGAATGAACAAACGAACAAGTGTCGCCCTTTACATGAATTGGCCCATCACACTTTCTCCCTGATAATGTAGCATTCCTAACACTCCAAGTAACCTCTTAATACATGTATACCTAATAGGACTAATACAGGAGGTTGTAGGTTGACCGTACTTATGAATGGGTCGGTTTGAGTTATGTTATATCTCAAAAGGGTCATTGTTCTAAGGTAATTTCATCACAAAAAAATATAGGTGTTCTATGGTAATTTTTAACATTCTTTGCATATTTTCTTGATTTGTCTAATTACAAAGTATTTTTTTATCTTCTAGGCTACTTTGAAATCTTTTTTATTAACAAAAGTTGTTGTATGCCTTCATGTAGTGAACTGTGATTTTTTTATCACTGTTATCATATTTTGTTGTCAATAAAAAAATATACCAAAACAATTTTACAAATTAGTTTTATGGCGATTACAGAAACAAGCAATGTTGTGGCACGCGGTGGAAAAGGAAAAAAAGTTGCATCGAACATTGATTAGCATTTCATGTGGTTAGATCAGCTAGACCCAATTCTTGATGACATAAAGATTCCAATGTAATTGCATCTGAGTAATTGTTCTATTAGCAAAGTTTCGACTGAACTTTGTGGGTTTTGAAGGTAACCTTGGTATTTAAAGTATGATTAATAAGGTGTATATTGATTTTAGCTACCATATACGCCTTATGCTGTAGCCGCAATTCATCAAATTGAGAACATGAACTTGTTGGTTTTTGGAGCACATCAGTGATTTACCTAACTTGAAATTGACCATTTTAAAGAATTAGGTTATTAAGTAACATGAGATTATTTTATTTTTAGAGCTTCATGAAACTACTTAGACACTAAGTTTAAAGGTCAGGTGCACCAACAATATTATAAGTTGTTGTTAGTTGCAGCGTGTTGATCATTAGAGCATGAGATACAGTATTTAAGAAGCCTTTATTAAAGTATTGGTTTAATTTGAAGTAAGTACACTCAACGGCATTACTGGAAACAAATATACGAATGTACTCACTTATATTGGTTGTTGTTGCTTGCCGCTTGAATTCATAGGGAGAAGTAGTACATTCCAAAAAATAGGATCTTTCAAAGTAATAAATTTTTAGAGCGTATGTCTTGGATCAGATAGAAGCGGCAAAGACGGGTATATGTGTTCCAAACCTTCATTGTGGCTCTACTTATTACCGTTCGGATTAATAATGGACATCCCAAAGAACATCATGGAAGCTAGGTTGGTAAGTTATCACTGTATGGACACATAGATTTTAAACGACACATTAATGGTTTTCAAGTAGACAAGTATCGTTTATAACCCTTTTTGAAATTTAAGGATAGGGTGTTTTGGAAACCTATTAAGAATCTTTGTGAGAAAAGGCTCGATATATCAGGAAAGGTAAGTGTCTTTAGCTGGTTATTTTGTTATATTAAGACTATGCCATGTGATACTAGAAGCGATTCAGGTCAGTATTCCTTTTTATGTATAGATAAAATTTTAATCCTGAATCCCCCCCCCCCCTCCCCCTCCCCCTATGCTTTATGACTCTACAGGACTTTTGATTTGGTGGTCACAAAGAAACAACCTCACATGTGCATAGAATTATATGAAAAAACATTGAATGATAAATTTTATTTAAAGTCCATGGGTTTCTAATATGTATTTTTTGTGTGTAGTAATCTATATAGCTTTTAGAGTGAACGGTGTAATGGTGGTGCCTCCTATAAGTCTTTTGGTGCTATGGCGGCGCTATAACTGTACCATGTCAAGCCGTTATAGGCGTGGGGTTATTTTGGCAGCGGCGTTAGACTAAAAACCCTAGATAACTGCACGTGTATGTCAAGTGGTGCTATAACGGAGAACTGCACGTGTATGTCAAGTGGAGTTATTCATTAATGAGTGCCAGGATAACTGTAGAGTACGTTTTTTTTGTTGTGTGCTATATGACGGGGGATAGTGTTTCTTCGTTTATATATTACATGAATGTCATACGATCGAACTATTAACGCGCACTTAGTGCTCTATTATCTTTGTAGCCGTACATAACATGCTGCAACCATAACATATTTTTTCTCTGTTCTTCCATTCTTTTTTACTTCTATTGTCATTAAATGTTGATTCTTTAAATTGTCAAATATGACTACGCACGTTAGTAAAAATCTCTCTTAAATATGTTGCTTTAAATATGTTGCTGAAAGTATGAGCCTAAATTGGTAAACAGACTATTTCTTATAAGATTTTTAGAATCCTTATAACAAAGCGAGATTTTTAGAATCCTTATATCAAAGCGAGATGTTGATGAAAGTATGAGCCTAAATTGGTAAATAAGGTATGAGTCAATTTACTCTTACAAAGCGAGATTGGTTATGAGAAAAAGGTCCAATCTGGCTAAAACAATTTTTAAAACAAGTTTAAACAGTGGTAACTATTTTTGTATTAGAGAGATAGAAATAGCTTGAAAAAGGTAACAACGAATCATTAAACAATATCCGATAAAATCATGTGTATTAATATGGATTGTGTCATGTTACAAATATCGTTTAATGAAATTTAGCTATAAAAAGGTTAATATCTATTATGGATATCCTTAAAAAGAAATTTAACTATAAAAAGGTAATATCAATTGCTAACTCATATTAAATGTTCTTTTTATAATATACCATACATGTACTAATGCATAGGCATATAGCTGCGGAGATTGTTTAACAAAAAATAATTAACGATATTTTAATTGATTCGTTAGTCGAATCGGTAACTCGATGACTCGACTGGTTGATCTCATGGTCGAGATGACTCGACTGAGTTGACTCGGTGGTCGAAACCATGACCCAACGATTCGATCGGGTTGACCCGGTGGTCGATCATGTTGACTTGATCGGTTGACCTGGTAGTTGAATCAATGAACATGTGACTCGACTGGGTTAACCCGTTGGTCAAACCTATTACCTGATGACTTGACCGAATTGAACCGATGATTGATCCCGTAATCTGATAACTCAACGAGATTGACATGACACTTGAATTCATGACTTAATAATATTTAACGTTTTTAAAATTATATCAAACAATATTGAAAAATTTGCTTTTTTGAAAAAGGTAAACTTTTGATTGTTATATTATTGTTTGGTGATGAAAGAATTGTAGTAAACTATAAAATCATAAATCCAAATAAATACTTGACTCTTATGTAGTGATGTACTTAATGCATAACTTATGCAAATGTTAAATCAAAGACATAAAAGGGCATGAAAATTAGTATATAACAAAATAAACAATTTACCGAACGTTACTATTTTATTTAGAAGATCTTTGTATAATATATACCTTTTTAACAGTGATATTAAATATAACCGTCAACCAACTAGCGCAACGCAAATTTTTTGTAAAATTTCCATGAAAATAGCGGAAAGAAATATCGAGATATTCGGGAATGGAATCCACATAGTATGTCATAACGTCTTTTTAAATTTTGTCAAAAATGAAATCCATCATCATCATAAACATCATTACATGTAAAGCACACATTCTATATAACTATGTATCCTCTAAAAGTAGATTGTAATGAATATTCTAAGAATTGTCAATAACCCTTTCTTTAATGTAGGTAACGAGTCTTCTGATATTAGAAGATGGTTTGCATGCCGTGGAGATGTTTGGATGGACTAATAAAACAAAAATGGTTTAAAAAAGTAAATGATTTATCAATTATAATGATAACGTTTCATTTTTTACATTGTATTGTATATGTTCAAATTCTATTTTTAAATTCATCGAAACATGTTTATCGATATTAAACTGGGAACTGGAACAAAATGATCTAAAACATAATAAAAATTCTTATACACTAATCAAACAACTACGTGAAGTTGGATACGAAATAACCAATGATGATAATAATGTCGTTAACCTCAAGTTCTTTAGTGACAAAGGTGACTTACTGTTTCTTTTTACAAATTTCATTGGACTTATTTTAAAATTTGTGATAGTTAACATAAAAGGAAATTTTTTTTAAGTAGTCAATGTTTTTTTAGTTTATTTTTAGGCTTTCATTTTGTTTAAAAATTCTTTGAGAGTATAAACGTGAAATATAAAGTTATTTTGATTTAGTTGTTTACTACATTTCAAATATTTGCTCTTATGAACATTGCATATTGGGTGTGATTAAAATACTTATCATATTAACTACTTTTACTAATCAATAATAACTAAATAATATATCACATTTACTAAAAAAGTCTTTGTATAATAAACAAACTTTAACACCACTATATAGCTAAACAAAAAAGTAGAAAAGTAGACATACGTGTTTTTTTTAATATGTCCTTTTTATATGATATCCTAACATAGAAATCGGCCATCATTGACTGAATCGATCTAATATATAAGAATATCAGGTATCATGGCGTGCCAAAAACATTTTTTTTAACACATTATCATCTTCACTTTTAGCACTAAAAAAATCAAAACTCATAATGCATTAAATGATAACTAAATTAAAAATAAAATTAAAAACAAATATTTACCAAATATAAAAAAAAACAATCAGAAGTCATAACTGTCAATAGAACATTACAAACAAACATTTACCAAATAAATAAAGGTAAAACGACAATCAGAAGTCATACCCGTCCATCGGACGGGTTTTGCCACTAGTATATATATATATATATATATATATGTATATATATATATGTATATATATATATATTGGTCCATTGTAATTCGTTATTACTTATTAACTTAAGTAATAATTCTTTACTTCGACTCAAGTGTGTTGTTTTAACAATAGATAAGAACTATGAAAGATTAAAACAACAATACCAATATACTTTTCTACGTATAGACTTTTATTAGAATCAAACAAAGAATCTATAACCCACTTTGTTTGCGGAATAACAAAGTGGTTGAATGACAATGGGTTGTGATCTTCTCTACTTAAACGTCTAACCAAATTTAAAGTCCAAGCTCCAATCTAAACGTTCATATGCATCTTGGCTATATGGTTTAGTTGGTATCGAGAGAGAAAGGTTTTCTAGAGTTTAAGCTGTTGTATTGGTTAACTCTTTCTCTCCCAATGTACACTCCTTATATAGACAGTGTAAAATAGGGTTTGCATTTTGCATGTTTCAATGCATGGGTTTATCCAGTGGGTGGTTGATGCCCATGTTGGATAAACAGTACAAAGTACATATTAAATTATTCTAGAAAAGATAAAGGTTGTACTTATGTCTAAGTATACAAGCAACCTACTTTGACTTAAATGTATCTTTTCCCGCCTAATGCAAACCATCAGAATACTGAAGAGTCTTCAGTATCCTAGAGGAGATCGACATCATTCAGTTTGGTATTGTCAAACCAAACTAAACTGAAAGCCCTTCTTCAGTCCTTGTTCTTTAGCAACTAGACCGCCTAGTATTTGAAGCGAAGACTCCTTTGTCTTCTAAGTTAATTGGAAGGGGAGTGCTGAACTTTCTTCAGCTATAAAGTCTTTAGTAGGAACTTTGTTCCTCTGGTCATCCTTCATCAGACTGGCCTTACTGCTGAGCATGAAACACTTAGGGGGATTTTATATTCAAATCCTAGAGTTGCTTCAGGGTCAGTAAATACTGACCCAACAATCTCCCCTATTTGAATATACAAATAGCCTAAGTCTAATGTCAGTAGTAAGTGAGCATGACAACTTCTTGTTACTTGCACTGAACAATTAATAACTTATAAACATCAGATAATCATTTATTCAATAACATTACAAATTATAACAAAATCAATACAAATGATTATTCAGTTCTCCTTAGGCCTAAGTTCTTCAATTATGGAAGTCTGAGTTAATGGATCTGAGTTTCTGTGGTCTAATATAGCAAGCAAGCACATGCTGAAGGTTTTAGCAGCATCAGTAAGTCCTGGACCACCATGAAGAGCGTAAAAGATCCTTTGAACGTTCGAGAGAAATTCATTGTTCATTTCATCAAGATCACTTATGCCCACAAAGTCTTGACGTTCTTGATGATTGAACATAATCATTCCTAGTTCTGGTTCGTACGGTACATGACCAGGGAGATGATTTTGAAACTAAACAAAGCCTTTGTATTTCTTTGTAGTGACAAAGATGTCACCCACTTCAGGTTGTATCAGATTTTCTCTTTTGTTCAGCTATAGTATTGGATATTGATCTTCCAGATAAACTTGAGTGTTGATGTTCAGAATCTGACCTAGTCTTTCATGATTTTTCATATAGTGCTCGATTCTGGTGCGAACTTCATCCCATCTCTTGGATTTTCTTTTCTCGATCATCACACTCATTTCAATCCATTCAGTGTAAGAAAGTTCCTTTCCTTGAAAGTTTTCAAGTATCTCATCAGTTCCATCACCCTTCTAGAACTGGAGATGGATCTCAGCTTTGCTGGTCAGCATATCAACATTGGTGATTGGTGAGATACTTCTTCTGTTAAGCCTTGTTATACAAAATTTTCATATAACACTTTCTTCTTGAAGACACTTTCTACTTTAACTTTCCCAATTTGTTCATACATGCTTATCTTCAGATCTCTTAGCTTTTCTTCTTGCTGAAGCTTGTATAACTTGTCAAGTTCTTCCTGAGTGGCCACTCCAGCTCTGATCAAACGATCATTCAGAGTAAAGTCTCCTTTGTTTTTGGGTATAAGAGGAGGTGAACCACTATCAGTTGTTTCCCCACTTGTGGTCAGCCCTTGCATATGATCATCTTTGGCTGATGACTCCCCCTTACCCTTTGCTGGGCTCTTTTCAGTGATAGGTTACTCAATGGATTGTTTCTGAGCCTTTTTTGGGCATGTTTCTGAAAGAGCTGTTGGATTGTGTTTTTTTCCCCCTCAGCAAAAGACTGCCCAGCAGCTTTTGATGACCCACCAGCAGGGAAGAGGCCACAATGATGATTAAGAGTGGTAGTTACCTTGGCCAACATGGTTGGAACAGTTTCAAGGGCTTGTAGCTTCTGCTGAACCTCATCAGATATGGTCAGCTTTTGTTTCTCCAGCAACGCCACTCTATCTTTGATCTTTGACATAGAATCACACAAAGTATTAACTTGGCCAGGAAGTGGTGTGAATTCTGGTGGAAACTCCATGGAAGCACTGTTGATGGAGTCCATAAGAGAGGACATCTCTTGCTTTAAGGAAGTGGTGGTGGCCACATCTTGAACTAAAGGCTTCAAAGCAGCAATGATGACATCCTTGATTTGTTCAGAAAAAGGAGGAATTGGTCTTGCTTTAAGAGTTGAGATTTCAGTGTCAACAAGCACCTTTTCTTCCTTTAGTCTGGCCACATGTGATTGAAGAATCAACACTTGATTTGTTAAATCTTTTACCTGTTCAATTCTGGGGGAAGGTGGCTTTTGTGTGGCATCAGCAGTCTCTTCATCACTGTCATCTAGATTAACTGGAACTCTTTCACTGAACCCTAGTTCTTTCTCCAAATCATCTCCAGACATGCTGACAACAAATATAGGCAAGTGTCCCACCTTGGCTCCAGTGGTGAGATTCACTTCCTTGGGAATCTTCTGAGCATCATCATTAGTGTGTGGATCAGTTTCAAGCCCTTCACCACCAGGGTTGGTTTGACCTGATGGATCCTGAGAAAGAGTCCCTGATAAGTTTAGATCAATGATAATGTTTTTGGTTCCTTCAGTAGAACCCTGTTGTGGAGGAGCTACATCATTAGAAACATATAGGCCAGGGTCAGCATCAGCTGTTAGATTTGCTGACACATCATTCCCTGATGCAGACTCAGAGTGACAAGTGATAGAAATTGGTAATGAAGTATGACTTGTATTCAGAATGAAAGTACTTACCAATGCTGACTCCACACTACTGAGTTGAGGGTGAGCTCCATCTTCACCCTTCTCTCCTAAAGAAGTTGAGAGATGGGTTGCCTTCAGGGCCTCTTTATGCATGTCACCTCCAGCAGATACTGAAGGTGACGGCTGACTGAGAATCTTGTCCTTGGCCAGGGACTTAGTCTTCTTCAAAGCATGGCCTTGGGAATCATCATCAATCTTCTTTGAGGAAGATTGTGTGAGGGTTTTCCTCTTTCTGGACTCACGTCTAACCTTCTTGGTATTGATTGACGTTTGCTTCTGACGAGGTCCAGATGAAGCTCCAGGATTTTTGCCTTTTAGATCCCCTTCTCCAGTTGAAGAAGTGTCTTTGGGATCTTTGTACACTACTGGACCATCTGCTGAGCAGATGTCCAGCATGGGTTGTGTAAGAGGAGGATCAATGGTGCTGACTAGAATGTTCCAGCGAGTGAGATCAAAAGTCTTAAAATTTAGTTTCTCTCCATTGATTTTTGAAAAATCATTTCCAAGATGGTCAGCAAAAAGGAGAGAAGAAATCTGGTGTAAACAACGTTTTTCTCTCTGGTCTTTTTCTCCAGCTTCCCATGGAGATCTTAAAAAGTAAGCCTCCCAAAATCAGCTTTAACACCCTTGGCCAGACAGTATAAAATAATAGCATCTTTTTGGTTGATCTGGTCAAGGCCTCCAGTTTTCTCCCCCCAAACATTCAATGAGAATGGACATCAGCAATTTCCATCTTGGTGGCAAAGAACTTCTTTTTAACCCCCCCTTTTCAGTAATTTCTTTAGTTAGCCAATCTCTTTAAAGAAATTTTTGACAACCATAAAATCATCAGGTACTGCTTCATAATCATTAGGGTTTTCCAAATAATCTAACCCCAAAACTTTTCTAAATAACTTTAACCCAAATCTACCATGAATCCCAACCGTGATAGAATCAAACTCAATGGACTTCTTGTTGTTAGAAGCCTCTGCTGTAAACCAAAATTCTTTTAGTACATTTTGAAACATCGTCCCAGGATCCTCAAATAAAGCAAACCTTATAACACTTTTGGATAGATAAGTTAAAACTTGTTTCCCAGGAATAGACTTAATGGATTCAGGTTTGAGTGAGGTGATGTTGTTGGGTTTGAAAAAGATTTTATCAATGGGATAGTTAACGTGAGTGGATGGGTTAAGGGTGATCTTGGAAATCTTGGGAGTGGAAGATGATTCAGTCATTGATGTTTCTGTGTGTGTTTTGAAAGATAGAGAGTTTGTGTGTGTTTTTGGATGAAAAGATTTGTAAGAGTGGAATAAAATCCAATTGTTAGGGATTATATAAAAACTTTAACTGATTTGTAAAATTTTTTTAAAACCATTTGAAAAAATTATAAATCTTTTAGGGTTTCTATTGAACATTTGGCAGAAACTTTCTCATTAATGTTCTGCAAAAAGGTATGAATTTTTGTTGCTTTGAAAAGTGAAACGCCCCATGTATCAGGGAGTTGTTGACTGTGGATGGAGACGTTTAAAATTTCCTTAATTAACAAATGACACCTTTTTGAAAGAATGTTTGTTTTATTCACAAGAAATTTAATGCCATTAACTCTTTTGAATCAGATGATTGATAGGTTTTAAATGTTGTTTCTCAGATATGCTGAAGCTGGTGGTAATACTTGTGAGCTTCAGTGTGTCAGATGAGGCGACAAAACCCCATATACATGTTCACATAAGTGAACAAGACATATGACATTGCACGCTCCTCTACTCAAGCCTAGCTACTCAGTTGTACTAAAAATTTGTTCAACATTGCTGAAGGAACCTTTTGATGACTGGTGATTATTTGTTCAGCTTTAGTGAATCAGATAAGGCGACAAAACATCATATACACAATCACATAAAGTGAAATAGACACATGACATTGCACACTCCTTTACTCAGACAATGCTACTTAACATTAATCAAAATATTTTATGAAATGTTGAACCTTCAAGCTTCTTCAGTGAATGCAAAGGTTCAGGTTTTGTATCATCAATGTTCAGCATACCAAGCTCCATTATCAATCTTTTGAAAGTTGGTTCATCTAATGGTTTGGTGAAGATATCAGCCAATTGGTATTGAGTGGGGATGAAATGTAATTCAATGTCCCCCTTCACAATGTGATATCTGATGAAGTGATATCTGATATCAATGTGTTTTGTTCTTGAGCGGAGGACGGGATTTTTGGATATTGCAATAGCACTAGTGTTATCACAAAAGATTGGTACCTTTTCATATTCTATGTTACAATCAGCCAGTTGGCTTTTCATCCAAAGAACATTGGCACAACATCCAGCAAGCAATTGCCACATATTCAGCTTCTGCTGAAGATATGGCAACTGTTTGTTGCTTTTTAGTACTCCAACACACAAGTTTGCCATCAAGCAATTGGCAGGCACCAGAAGTGCTTTTTCTGTCCAAATTACATCCATCATAGTCAGAATCTGAATACCCCTTTAGGTCGAAACCTGAGGATTTGGGGTACCAAAGACCTAGACTTGGTGTACCTTTTAGGTATATGAAGATTCTCTTTACAACGGTAAGGTGTGATTCCTTTGGATCTGCTTGGTATCTTGCACAAAGGCATGTAGAGAATTGAATGTCAGGCCTGCTTGCAGTTAAGTACATGAGTGACCCAGTTATACCTCTATACTGAGTCTCAATGACTAATTGTCCATTGAGATCAGGTCCTAAGTTGTTAGGGGTACCATTGGAGTCTTCATTGAAGCACAATTGATATCATACTTCTTCAGCAGATCCTTGACATATTTTTCTTGATTAATGGAGATGCCTTGGTCAGATTGTTTAATCTGAAGACCAAGGAAGTATGTGAGTTCATCCATCATACTCATCTCAAACTTGCTGGTCATAAGCTTGGCAAACTTTTTGCAAAGTTTCAAGCTTGTGGAACCAAAGATTATGTCATCCACATAAATTTATACCAGAATGGTGTCAGTTTTAGATTTATAGATAAACAAGGTGCTATCTATTTTTCCTCTGAAAAATTTATGTTCAATGAGAAATGTTAAGAGAGTTTCATACCATGCTCTTGGAGCTTGCTTCAGTCTATACAAAGTTTTGTAAAGCTTGTAGACATGATTTGGGTATTTACTACTCTCTTAGCCAGGAGGCTGAGTAACATAAACTTCTTCTTTTAGGTCACCATTTAGGAATGCACTTTTGACATCCATTTGGTAGATGATGAAGTTCATGTATGTGGCATAAGCAAGGAAGATTCGTATGGCTTCCATACGTGCAACTGGAGCAATGGTTTGATCAAAATCAACACCAGGCTCTTGATTGAATCCTTGGGCCACCAGCCTAGTTTTATTTTTAGTCACTGCATTGGTTTCATCTCTTTTGATCTTGTAAACCCATTTGGTGCCAGTGGTTGATTTACCATATGGAAGAGGAATCAATTTCCAGACTTTGTTTCTTTCAAATTGATTGAGTTCCTCTTGCATGGCATCCACCCATCTAGGGTGTGTGAGTGCTTCAGAAACCTTTGTAGGTTCAATTTCTGAGAGAAAGTTTGCATAGAGGCATTCTCCACATTAAGCAGCACTCAGTTTCTTTGCCATAGATCTAGTGACTCTACCTTCACCAGGATTACCTATTATGTTCACGAGATGTATGTGACTATTTTGAGTCCAAGATTTTTGTGGAGCTGGAGAATAGGTACTGGTATCATGATTAGAGCTAGATCTTGGAAGTCTATGACATGGACTGGGACTTGGATTATCTCTAGTGTCTACTGAAGGATATTTAGTGGAAAAAGGTTCAACCGATGGAGGGCTTCCTTCTTGGTCAGAAGCAACATATCCAAGACCTAATTCCCTAAAGATGGTAGGAGAGCTTTGAACAAGGGGCTCAGACTGTTCATCAGTAGCTGCATATGATTGATCATTTTGATCATGTGTGTCAGCATGCTGAATGTTTGAGACTGGCCATTTTGGTCATTTGTGTTGCCTTGCTGATCATTTTGATCATTTTGAGATTGATCATTATTTGATTGACAGCCATCGGTATGTGATACTGAAGGATTTCCTTTTGTAGGACTTGTCATACCTTTAAATGGATCAATATGAGGGACTGAGTTGCTTGTTTGATATTTTTGAGAAGTCTCATAATGTTGAAATTCATCAGATGGATAATTGTGAGATTCATGAATATGAAGTTCATCATCTGATGGATTTCTAAAAGTGAGAGCTTCAGAACTTTCATGGAAGGTGATGTGATAGGTTTCTTCAATAAATTGTCTTTTTGTGTTGAAGACTCTGTATGCTTTAGATACTAGAGAGTATCCAAGGAAGTAACCATCATCAGATTTTTCATCAAACTTTCCAAGGTGATCCTTGTGATTGTGAATGAATATTGGACACCCAAACACATGTAAGAATGAAATGTTTGGAATTCTCCCCCTGAAGACTTCATAGGGAGTCTTCATGTGTCTCTTCACAATGATGGATCTATTTTAAGTGTAGTAAGCAGTGGCTACAACATCAGTCCAAAAATGCTTAGAGAGAGCAGATCCAGCAAGCATAGTCCTTGCTGCCTCAATCAAAGTTTTGTTCCTTCTTTCAGCCACATCATTTTGTTCGAGTGTGTAAGGAGATGAGAAATTTTGGGAAATTCCTTTGTCATCAAAGAATTTGATCAGTGTGTGAATTCTGAATTCAATGCTATTGTCAGTTCTGAGTTGTTTGACATGAGTGTCATTTTGATTTTCAACTCTTTTGATGAAAGACATAATGGCATCTGGTGCATGGCTTTTATTTGTCAGAAAATATACCCAGGTGTACCTAGAGTACTCATCAACAATGAAAAGTGTATATTTTTCATGACAAATGGCCCTAGGTAATACTAGGCCAAATAAGTCCATGTGAAGCAAATGAAGACTTTCTTTGATTGAGAAAGTTTCCTTTGTTGTGAAACTGGCCCTATGGTGCTTCCCTTTTTCACATGCTGGGCATGGTTAGTCCTTGGAATAGACAAGTGAAGGAAGACCAATAACAAGATTTTGTTTTGCCAGCAGTGTTATTGTTTGAAATTGAGATGGGAGAGCCTCTTATGCCAAAGCCAGTTGGTACTATTGGAGGCTTTAGCAAAGAAGCATATCTCCTGAGTAGAGTTCATGTTCATGACATAAACATCTTTGACTCTTGGAGCAATCATCACAATTTCATGATTGGAGTTGAAGATTGTACCTTTTTTGTCATCAGACAGTACAAGATACTTTGCATCACAAAGTTGACTTATGCTGATGAGGTTGTGCTTCAATCCATTGACATATGCTACCATTGAGAAAACTATACCATTGCATTTTACTGAACCAAATCCTTCAGTAGTAGTTGATGAGTTATCACCAAAAACAACTTAAGACCTTGTTCCTCCTTATACTTGTGTGCTAGTCATATGCCTTGAGCAACCACTATCTAGGTACCAAATAGGCTTCTTGAGATCACACTGTACAAGTTAAGGAAATGGTCAGTTTTATTTTGAAACCCACCTTTGTTGGGTGGGGATTTTAGATCTAAAAGGTGTTCTAGATCTAAAGGGTCCTCTTGTAGAGGGTATGTGTGATTGCTCAGAGGAAGAAGAGGTCTGAACAGCTTTTGCTTTCTTAGCCTGGAGGGCTTCACTTCTTCTAAACCACTCTATATGATTGTGATCAGATGTAGTGTGGACATCGCATCCATAAGTCTCACAACATTTGGTAATAGAGTTTGGGTTTCTTGGTTTAATACCTCTTTTGAGTGAGATGATTCGATTATGTCCATGAGTGTCATGGTCATAACTTCCACACATATTACAAACAGGGTAATAGTGGCAGTCATCTGGGTGATGATTACCCATACCACAATGAATGCATGGTGGGAAAGGCATAATTCGCCTGGATTGAGATGCTTCAGAATTGTGAGTATCAGCACTAGTTTTGGCCAACATATATGTCACACCCCACCATGGCGGAACACGGGGCGCTAACTATGTATATCATCACAACAAACGGTGTCTCTATATAGAAAACTAAATAAAATAAAAATGTCATTCAAGGCGACAAAAAGTCATGACAATATCTCATACAATGCAGGGGTCTAGGTAAGTAGGTAACAATTCCTACCTCTTACCAAAGACAAAGAAACAAATAGCCAATCAAACATATAGGTGTCATACAATGCACTTATTTAATCAACCAAAAAGTAATTCTAAGAGGAATAGGGTTCCTCCATACGCAGTCCTAGGCAACTCCAATCCTAGCCACTTCTATTCTCTAACATCAACACATTCTCACCTGAAAGAGACACTAAAACACGTCAACATAAAGTTGGTGAGAGTCATAGGTTTAGACTCCAAAACCAACACAAAACATAACATTAAGCTGTGAATAATAACCATCAATAAAAAACATATGGACAATGTGCTACAATTATGCATTAACAACTAACATTCAAGATTTAACCATTCACCACAATTGGCTCCCAGAAATACCAATCACCATGGTTCCATAGGCGCCCATACACCTATGAAACAATCCCAAGGCCCCGCCTTGTCAACATCCCCTTGGTACCAAGTCAAACCACAATAACTGAGACGGTATGTGTCCCCTGATCCAAATCATAAACATAATCAAGAATCACATAGCAGTTAATTACATAAGTGTACACACAAGTCCATCACAAACCATAAAAACATTCACAACATTATTTATAAAACCATACCGTGCCTCTTCCATCCCATCTGGAAGTCAAAACAATTATACTCATAAAAACATGGGACTATGAAACTCACCTTGCGAAAAGCAATCCAAAGTCTCTTCACGAACAATCAATTATCTAAAGCACACAACATAATAATACGCGTCAACATTGAGTTTGGAACTCTAATCCTTCATCAATGTAACAATCCCTATGATGGATATATCTCAATATCTATCCCAAATCATCCCCATGTTAGCCCTCTAAGTGTCCACTATCCCGAAATATCCAAAACACGAGTTTAAGCCTTGTCATACAAACATTAACCTTGAACTCGAAACTTGTACAAATAATTCGACCAACCTACTAACCTCCATTGACTATACATTCTAAATATTTGAAAAGTAGGCTCCTAGTACATAATTTTAGGCTTTTGAATCACCCAAAAAGTTTTAAAAACGAATAAGTTATGAGCAAAATGATTTTACCCAAAATCTGCCAAGACATTAGCGACAGTTTCTGACAGTTTAGCGACGGATTCTGGCAGATTAGCGACAATTTCTGCCTAATTCGATTTAAACCCTAAAAAACGATTTTAAACCCTAAAAATCCCCCATTAGTTACCCAATTCAAACCCTAATTTATTTTAATTACAAAAAATTAAAACCCTTCATCCATCATATGATTAATACTTGATAAAAATTTAATTACATTAATTAAAAACAATTATTAAAGCAAGCTTATACCTTAATTGATCAAAGATGAAGTTTTTAGCAAAATCCTAATATATTTTCTTCTTTTTTTTCTTCTTCCTGCGTTTCTTTTTCTCCACACGTTGATTTTGTTTGTTTTTTACAAAGGCTTTTAAATACCCAAGTACTCTTAGCCCAAGCCCAAAATCAATTTTCCATTTTTTTTCTTTTCTTTTTACAACCGAACAATAAAAAAAAATTTCTTTATTATATAATTTTGTTTTTTTCTTTATTTCCTTATTTATATATAATTTTTTTTAGACCTATTATTTGTAAATAATTTAAAACAATTGTTTACTTGCATTTTTTTTATTAAAATCTTTCGTCACTTAAAATTTTATTAAATAACATTTTACTATATACGACCCCTAAATAAATCTACGAGACTTACTTAAATAACCCGAAGCTACTAGCCTACACCGCTAAATACTTACATATATAATTACGTAAAGTCTTACGTACACCGTAATTAAATACGTACACGAAACCTTATAAAAAAATACTTGAACTTCACGCAGTTCATTACTGATTCCATTTCATCAAATTCCATATCCGACTTATACCATGATTTACACATCATGTACCTCATAACCGTCATTCACCTCCACCATATCACACAAGAAAAAAAACACATACTTCACACACATCTAACACATAAATAAAAATCAACGGACGACTACTATCCCGTCAAAACCCGAGTTATCACAATATCCCCTCCTAATAGAAATCTCGTCCCGAGATTTACTCTCGAACCCAAACTCGTTCTCAGCATGCAGATGGAAATAATCATCCCTTATAAATCCCCACGTTCAAACGTGAATGGAGTACACATTAAGAAAATTTTCAATCAAAACACATAAGCACTAACCGTCCTAACTCTCAGACTTGATCATAAATATAATAAATCAAAACTCACAAAAATGTAACCACGTATTCTCAGGTCTAGAACTCTTAGGGTGCGTTTAGTTGGATGGAAAACACCCTGTTTTCTACAAAATGCTTTCTAGAAAACAAGGAAAACAGAAAACGCGTTCAAATCATCGTTTTCCAAAAAAAAATTCTAGAAAATACAACATTCCTATTTTACCCTTTTACACACAAAACTAAAAAACTATTTTTTTCTGTTTTCTACTTTTCCCATTTAGACACCGAAAACTATTTTCCCCTTTGTTTTCTTCTATCACTGACCTAATCTTAATACCACTACCATAACCACAATAGCCGGCGTCGGTCCAACCGTCGCCGGTCATCATTATCCTCGTATCTCTATCGCAGGTTATCACCATCTTCATATCTCTGTAATCAAAGGTAATTTACAAATCTCTATCTGATTTTGATTATTGTGATTGGTACGATTTTGAACATTAATGCTTATTGGTTTGATAAATCTGATATACTAGTATTGTTTTTAGGTTTTATTTGCTTTTTAGGAGTATTGTTTTTAATGCTTATTAGATAAGTGCTTATTTAAGCTATATTAGGTTTAGCTTATGTGGGTTTAAAGCATCATTTAGTGGGTTTAGCTTATTAAAGTTGTTTTCTGCTTTTAAGTCCTTATTTGAGCTATTTGAGTGCTTATTTGAGCTATTAAATGCTTATTCGAGCTATTTAAGTCCTTATTTCAACTATTTAAGGAAATAGCTCAAATAAGCTACTAACTTTAGGTAAATCGGGTGGGCTTGTTTGTTTTTCGGCTTTATATTTCATAAGCCCTAATTTTCCGCCTTATTTTGAGACTTGTGGGCTGATATGAACTGACCCATATGAATTTGTCCCGCTTTGGCAACTCTCGCGGGTTTGTTCTTAGTACGAGTTCATACATTGTAGCAAAACACGTCCATAGGTGTTAGGTGAAGGCCATGTTCATACCTTAAGGTGAAGGCCATGTCCATAGGCGTTAGGTGAAGGCCATGTCCATAGGCGTTAGGTGAAGGCGTTAGGTGAAGGCCATGTTCATATCATGTCCATAGTCGTTAGTTTTTTCCCCTAATTTGAAATGATGAGGAGGGCTATTATGTTAATTAGGATTTCTAGTGAGTTACATATACCCTTTTCATACTTAAAGTTTTATCCATTTGGATTTCATCTTTTAAACCTGAAATAAAAGATGAATTATAGAGCTATTCGTTATATTGTTATAGTTGTAGTGGGATTGTTTGCCATCTTGTTTGGTAAGTCATTGAGCAAATTGTTACGACCCAAATTCTCAAGGGTCGAGTTTTGGTTGGAAGCGTGTTGAATGCGAGGGTGCTATTGGTCTTGTTGTAGTGCCCAACGATAAGCGTGTAGTACGGGTCCACGAGTAGAGCACTCCATAAGCGTGTAGTACAGTCCATGAGTAGAGCACTACACTGGTAGGGAGTTGGGTATGCTCCCCTGACAAAATGCTGATATGAAATACTATAGGATGTGCTTATGTTGTTTGCAGCTGCAATGAGTAGCTTATTAATGTTGTTTTATGTAAATCGGGTGAGATACCATTAAAAGTTGGATTTTTTATAGATGAGTAAAAGTGAAGAATATCATCATAGGGAAACTATGGACTGGAGTTAAGAGCGTGAGAAATATTTTCTTGAGCTTTTGGGAGAAAGGGTTACGAGGGACCCTAACGGGCAACCAATATTTAAATCAAGCGACTGGATACAAATGGATGAAAAAGTCTTTTTGAAATTTGGATTAAGGTATGGTCAAATTAAGTTGAAGGCCAAGTACAATCGATTAAGGATTTTGCATACAAAGTTTAGTGAATTGATTGCTCACACCGGCGTTACATGGAATTTTGAGACGGGTAACGTAGAAGTTGATGGCAGCGTTTGGGGTGCGTTTGAGCAGGTACGACTTCCTTTTAGAGTCTATGGAAATTTGGTGTCATGAACCTATGATTTTAACAACGACCTATATTTTAATAAAATGCAGCGAGACAAAATCTTTACCACATTCAGGAACAGAGGCTGTAAACGTACACTTTATTTATTACTGGATTCGGTGTTTAGTAAGTCTACTGCTAAGGGTCGTTTTCACAACGCTTCAACAACGGGTGCTCAAACTTCAGAAGAAGAACGCAGAATTGAGGATGACTATTTAGGCGAAGGTACTGGCACTTCCAATTATACAAAAAAGCAAAAGGTTGATGCAGAACTTGAGCCACTTCCAGGAAGGAGAAGAGAGAAAAAAAATGCAAGCAAAGAGAGCTTAAACAATCTTTTCAAAGTATGGGCAGATTCGATGGTGGCTAGGAAATACAACTATGTAGCAAAAGGAGAGATAATTAAGGCACAATCTGGTAAAGGTGGAGAGGAGTCCACTATTGATGATTGCATGAAGATTCTAGATGCTATACTAGACGTGAGTGCAACCTCTTACAATGGTGCACTCACACGCTTTCTTGACGCTGGTTGGAGGAGAATGTTTGTGCTAATGCCCGATGCTAGGAGGAAGACTTGGCTTGAAACTTTGAAGGAGTAGTTCATTGCATAATTTCATTACTTTGAATGATTAGTTAATGCTAGGAGAAGAATGTGTTAATGCCCGGATGTTTATGTGGCAAGTTGGATTAGTTTATGTAATTTGAGTTGAGAATTTATATCGTAGACCGTTTAGATTTTTATGTGGCTTGATATGAGATATTGTCTTAATATGTGGTTTGACTTGATAATATTGGTTAACTGCAGTTATTGTTTTAGTTTGTATGTTTAGTATGTTCTAGTAATAGGAAATGTAGCTACTTGCAGATAGGAAATTGTGATGAAAATAGTCTGCTGCAGTTTAAGATTTCATGTCCTTTCTCTTAGATTCAGGGGTGTTTGGTTCTATGACTCATTTTGATGCTCCGCCTCTGACACAAACGAGGCCTTGTATCTATAGAACCAACTTCGACATGCATTTTCATGCTCTGCCTCTGACACAAACTCTGTATAATGCAGACTCTAAAACTAAAAACACATTTCAGTTTGCTGCAGAAATTTCAGACTCCATGTTCTAATCTCTTAATAGTACCTATGTAGGATAGATCATATGCTTTACTTATTGTTAGAAGTAATTTACTTGTTTACCTAGTAAGAGTAGTTGCAGCAACTTTATCCTGCAAAGAATATATCTCCGATGGTCAAGCACGATAGGCAGTAGTAGGTACTTATGCTAGGACAATTGAGTTGTCAAGTACCAAAAGGATGCGAACCACATTTGGTTGCACAGAATTGGACCTGCTATCAGTATATGAAACGAGTAACTCGAGGCCAACTTCATTCCGAGTTTGCTTCTTGGTGATACATATTTGCAACTTTCATTCCAGAGTTTGCTTATGGGCTTATTTGAATTTGACAGCCCTCATAAGCACAAGATTCTGGCGTATGAGCTTTTCAAGTTGATAATTAGATCTAAATAAGCCATAAGCTCAAATTGGTAGACCGTACGCCCAAAAAAGGTGAGCATAAATAAAAGAAACCATTAGTTAGTTAGCTGCAGTTATGTGGTTTAGTGTGTTCTAGTAATAGGAACTGTAGTACTTGCAGATCGGAAATTGTGATGAAAATAGTCTGCTGCATTTTGAGATTTCATGTGTCTTCTCTTAGATTCAGGGGTGTTTGGTTCTATGACACATCCATCATGTCGGAACTGAGGGATTCTGTCCTAGAAGAATCGGTTTCTTCATCTTCTGGCGACAATTTAGTTTTCCCAATCAATAGGTTGTCAGGTGTATGGTCATCATTAAAGATTTACAGCTCTAGGGTTCTACCAGAAATCGACGAGAACGAATCTTTAGTACTCTTGTCACTTTTAAATTTGATTTAGTTTCTCCCGTACGTCATCTAAATTTGACAGAGAATAGTATGAGACCTACTGCTGTGTAGATTCCAAAGTCAACACCTTTGTTGCAGTGTAATCCCAGAATACTTGCTGCACGATAACAATGACCTTTTTTTGAAGATAAAATTAAAGATTTTGATTTTCAAAAACTAAGGGTGCGTTTAGTTGGAAAACATTACCTTCGTTGCAGTGTAATCCCAAAGTCAACACCTTCATTTAGTTGTAACACCCCTAAGGTTGACTGCTCATTAGGTGCGGTGCCATGACCATGAAAAGAGTTGGCATTTTTAGCATAAACATAATTAAATGAGAAGTGAGTGTTTTTTTTGGCTGTGTGTTATATGAATGCTACGAAAGATGGTGTTTTGTGGTTGCATGTTATTGGGCAAACGCTGACTTGGCGGGTGTTATAGCACGGCAAGCTAAAAGCATACAGTGGACTGATCATTTGTTTAGAGTATGTTTTGCCGTGAAAATGATGTAATGTGATGCGACTCTATAGTATTTGCTTGCTCTTTGTGTTATGCTAAATGGGCGCCTCAGGTTCTCATGCATAATTAATGTATCACTAGCGCTTGGATAGAGAAATGTTAAGTTTCAGTTCTGTAAGGATGTAGACGTGGAAATTACCATAAGCAAGGATGATGATAATGTCCCGGCTATAGATTTAGGAACAAGTGTATAGCCTCATATGACCGAATGACTATTTGTTGAGTAAAAAGTGACTTTTTGGTAGGTGTTATGAGCGCGAAAGAAGTTACTATTTCAACTTTCGGTATAGTGTAGGATTGAAAGAAATCTCATTGATCAATAGGAGTTCTGACATTAAAAAATCATTAATTATACCTCTTAGACTATGTAACATTCTTGATTCGCCTCTTGGAGTAGTGAAGCAATATCACTTACATTAATAGTGCTGGAAGATGTTTTGATCGTATCGTACTTTATTACTATCTTTTATATGCATCTCCGTGGAATGTGGATTGCTCATAGCGTACTAATTGTTATACAGATTAAGTAAAAGGTTATAGGATCTACGCATATCTGAGTTTACGAGTTACGAATTTGTAGATTCTAGTAACTGTTACATTTCAAAACATTCAGTCCAAGTGGCAAGCTAAAAGCATACAATTAACTGATCATTTGTTGAAAGTATGTTTTTAGGCTTGAATATGATGTAATGTAGTTCTATTGTATATGGTTTACTTTTTGGAATGTGCTGACTAGGCCTTACAGGTTATAGTTCATGATTTAGAACTTGCACTTAGATAGCATAATGTTAGTATTTAATTCCGTGCGAATTTAGACATCTAAACTGCCGTACGATAAGTAGGAATGATGAGAAATTGAGAAGGTCTAGTCTAGGACACAGGGGCACATCTAATAGTTGGCTACGTGTGGCACATGCCACACATGGAATTCGCTTATAAGCTAGGCTTTTTGTTATAAAATCTAATAGTTGGCTTCATTTTGAAACATTGGAGGAGTAATTAGTAATACAGGGAGAACAATGGTAATCTTATATAGAATTTATGCCATCTCGGTAATCCAAGTATCTGGATAAACCGAGTTGTATATAGCGAGATTTGAGATACGCGTTGCAGACATCGAGTTCCATCGAACTAAGTAATAAATCGATAATCTAGTATTGGTCATTGTTTTTTTTGCTTTGCGTTATTTTCTTTTTAGCATAATGGACACAATCTTGATTTATGATGGAAAAGAGAAATTACGAAGTACTATCTTCTTAGATTCCACTATGCTGGATATATAAATGTTATAAATTTTGGCTTGTTAGTTGTTTCGTGGTTAATTTAATGTTGTCTAAGCAGACGATGTCACTGTTTGTTGCCAGTTACTTGCATTGAATATCCGTGAGTTCCATAACCATAACCGCTCTTAATGCTATCATTACATTTTCTTTACTTTGACCATATGCAAATGACTGGATAAGGTAACCGGCCATTGTGGTATTTCCGGTGTATTCTTAATTGCTTATTGAAGGGACAATGTTTCTGCTCTATGGGGTAAATATGTTTGGCATCTTGTGATTACGTTTTAGTGTTCTTGTCTCATATTTTAGTTGGTGTGTCAATAGTGACATTAGATTCTGATCCTAGATTCCTTGTAAGTGGGCATATACACAAGTTCCTGTCATTACTTATTCTGTCCTTTCGAGTTTTTCCTACTTTTGGCTCAATGGTCATACCTTCCCGAGAAACCTTTTTTCTACTTCTGGTGTAGCTTTAAGTTAGAAACTTTCACTGAGGATACTTTCAAACTCTTGAATATTTTGCTTCATTTCTTGAGAAAATATTTTGTTGTTTTAAGGTTCAGTTAGTGCAGGCTGCATTTTAAGGTTTGTTTTTGTGTGTCTGCACTGCTGCGTTTATGTACCTGGTATCCACATTGGCACATTACTTTACTTGTGGAATAAATGCTTAGGTGGACTTTCTGCGTTATTTTGTTGGGTGTGTTTGGTTGTTTTTTCTATATTACATATTCTTGACATATATGATAAATTTTGCAGGCGAAAAATGTCAATTTTAAGTAGTAGCTCAAGCTCCGATGAAGACGATGAAAATGATATGATGATGCTAATGTTCTTAAAAGAGCACACAAAGATTTTTGTTGATAGATTCCCGTGTAGAACATCCGTACTTAGTGGGAAAGAATACATTAGAGAAGTGGTATGCGGGAACCCTATACAGTGTTACGAGTCTTTTAGAATGAAGCCTCATGTTTTTTTGAACTTATGTGATAAAATGAAGCAATTAGGCTTAATGAAAGATTCTAGGATTGTAAGTGTCGAGGAAGCTTTGGCGATGAGTTTGCGTATTTTATGTCATGGGACAAGACAAAGAATGGTGTCGGACCGATTTCAGCATTCTACCGGGACGGTTCATTATTGGTTCAAGAAAGTGTTGAGGGCATTGAAGGAATTTGAACCTACTGTTGTTAAGCATGTTAACAGGGGTGTAGTTCAACCTGAGATTCAAGGAGATTCTAGATGGTATCCGTTCTTTAAGGTAAACTCGAGATTATCCCATAGTTACAAGATTAACAAATTTATGTTACTTAGCAATTATTTTTATATGCAGAACTGTATTGGTGCTATTGATGGTACACATGTAGCAGCATGGGCGCCTTTATCAAAACAAAATACATTTCGAGGTAGAAAAGCGGTACTTGTTACTTAAAACGTGATGGGCGTATGCTCTCATGACATGATGTTCACCTTTGTGTATACGGGGTAGGAGGGGACAGCGAATGACTCACGTGTATTTTACGATGCTATATTTTGAGCCGAAAACAAGTTTCCAATGCCCACAGGAGGTATCTTTCTGTTAGTATAACTTATTTTTATTAATATGTATTATGTTTACCAACTTTTTTCTTGTTTTTCCAATGCATGTTTCAGATTATTACTATGCTGTTGATAGTGGGTACCCAAATCTCAAGGGTTTCTTGGCTCCATATCGAGGCGAACGTTATCATCGTTCAGATTGGCAGGGTCGTGGGGGAGTTGCCGGAAAACGTGAGTTATTCAACTTTATGCACTCATCGGTTAGGAATGTCATTGAAAGGGCTTTTGGTGTACTCAAAGCGAGATTTCATATTTTGAAAGATATACCAAATTATCCCTTGAGACGTCAAATGTTGATCCCCCACGCTTGTTGTGCGTTGCATAATTACATTCGGATGGAAGATAGGGCTGACAGACTTTTTGACTTATATGGTGAAGACTATGACGAAGTTTCAACCGAAGGTTCCATCACTGTTGAAGAAGGAATTCCGTTAGGCATAACGAATAACGATGAGATGGTTCAAGTGAGAAATACAATTGCAGATGAGTTATGGGAAAGATATACGAGTCGTCGTGTTGCTAGGGCTTTTCGAGGGTGATCGTAAAATACTATGATCGTGGGTGTGTTCAATGACAAATTTTTTTTGTGTTGAATCGTATTCGTTTGAATGTTTTTTTTCATGTTCGTGAACGTTAAATTTTTACTCTTTTTTTATTTTTTCTACTTTCTCGTATAAAACATTTTTAGTTTTTTTTTTCATTTATTTGGTTAGATTATGATACATGCACGGGTGGGGATCGGGTCAAGTCGGGTTCGGGTCAGGTTCGGGTCGACTTTTTCGACACCCCTATGTTTTCATGTTTTGAAAATGTCTTTTAATATATTACAAAAATGTATAGAGAATGGAGATAGAAAACACCACACTTGAGCATGTTTTCTAGTTTTGGAAAATGGAAAACAAAAACACATATTTCTTTAACTAAACGCGTTTTCCAAATTTTTAACTGTTTTGTGGAAAATGAAATCCCTTTTCTTTTTCTACAAAACAGAAAATAGAAAATGATGGAAAATGTTTTCCAACTAAACGCACCCTTATGTTACCAACTTTAGTTTCCCCAACACTCTACCACTAATCAAACTCATTACATGACAAATTCCATCATGTCTCTACATACTATCTCAAGAATTTCGTACACAATATAAAGTCTCTTATTATTTAAGATCTCATCTAATGGCAGATGCAATGACACTTGGAATGTGTCATGCATACTTCTCAATTCCATAGACAATCATAATCTACAACTTAAACGATCAATCTCGACATGGTTTTCATTGAACCACCACATCGCGATTCCATCTAACCTTTCCTACCACCACGTGCCATACATTTCTAATGTGGTATCTTCCATATTGCATGATCAAACACATTGGACTCTAAAAGTTCCTTTCTATATCAACTCAATCCCAACGACCTTATAAGTCATCCATTTCACTAGTTCATGTGAACTCCATATACATTCTCAATCTTTGACCTAATAAGGAGTCGACCAACTCTTCTTTCCGTACAATGCCTCAAAGCAGCTCATCTCATATCCGAACTATCATTATAAGAAAACTCCAACCCACGAACGGTGAGCATTCCAACCTCATCAGAACTATCTCACATAGCTCGAGCACAATCTCCCACGCCTATAGGGTATGCTCTCTCTAGCCATCAACTCATATATGGTAGATACTAATCTCATCCAAACCCTTCCCAAATGGCCTTTCATCACATTTAACCATCCCATTGCAAACAATATATCCGTTTATAATCCTTCCAACTACTCCATCTTACATACACGTGCTTTGACTGAAACACAGGCTCCCACAATTCCATCGCCCGACACTCCATTCAGCTTGTATCCACCGCCCAATCTTGATAACTTATAAATGAATTTATAATTATCTTTCCACTCCTTAGGTGTTGCAATAAACCTTAATACCTTTGATGTTCATATTCTGCATCCGAACATGTTAAATACTTACCCGTACAATCAACCACCACACTTTTCTCATTCTCTCAATTTATGTCACATAAATAAATTCTTCAAGTACTGCAAGTTACCATCACTTCTCCTTTACACTTCTTGGTTCAAACCACGCCCATTCTGCTAGCATGCTCGCTCCTTTATATTTCTCATTTGGCGCTACTCACATCTTACCCTTGTTTTCATCTTAAATCAATATCCAACACGATGTTAACCACTCTTGGGGGGAAAACAACTTCCCCATTGCATTTTCATGTAACTCTATTCGAATTCCACACTACACCTCTAATCCCCCCTAATAGGAATAGGTTATAGTTTCTCGTAATAACTCGCGGATTACCCTTATTTTCAACTTCTAAAGCGACTCCATCACTCACCGAGGAAAACTACCATGCAACTCATGTATCCTAGTCTCATAATCCTCCACCTGCCCTCCCTTCATCATGAGCTTCATAACATCCGATTTCCAAGTGATAATTGAATGCCTCTTAACCTTCATACCCAACTACTCACTCTTTACTAACTTTAGCAAAAGCTCCTCCTTCCTCAGCAATCGTAAAAATAATCGACTTCGATGTCCACCAAATAATCTTAATAACTATCATCCCAATTTGTTCAACACGGTTTGCCTACCCAGTTCACCAAGTTCACGCAAACCGCTGGTGTATTGAATAAACCAAAATGCATCACTGCAACCTCAAAGCATTTATACATGCCTTCAAACATTCTCCCAACTTCAACCTCAATAACTCCTCATTTATGATAACCATCACCAACATCTATCTTCAAGATCCACGTGATCCTTGGTACTGATCAAGTGCCTATTCGGTCCTACGAATGCGTAGCGACTCTCTCGCGGTAAACTTGTTCGGCTCTCAATGATTCTCCCTCGTGCAGTACGATCCTTCTTTCTTTTCCATGCTCACACGGGCACTCTCCATCGTAGTAACTTGGTACATTAATATCCGAAACTTCCCCTTAACTTCGCTTCAATCTCGTTGGCTCTACATGAATGTCATTATTGCTTGCTTCGGATCCTAATATGGACTTCACGTTTAGAAAACCTTGCGTATAACTTTTTCTTTCTTGGGTAGTTCTAGAATCACATTCCAATTCAGTTCATGCTTCTCCTTTAACCTTGACGAACGTCCAAAATTCGCTGCTATTCATGATGACTGGTTCATCCCCATACATTTGTGAACACGCGACATATTGACTTCATAAACCTGTTGTTGTATTTGTTGGCCTCTAAAGCACAACCGCATACTCGTAATATCCATTACTCAATCCAAGAGTAGTCTTTCACTATGTCATCTTCACGCGTTCCCAACCGATCATGATCCCATTGAAAGTCTATCTTGCCCAAATCGTGATGATCTAAACACATTCTAACTATACGTCCCTTTTCTTAACCAACAACACTACGCACCCATAATGAATGATTTGATCAATCATAATTCTTACCTTGCAGTCCCTCCAATTCTTCCAACATCTCTTACACTTCAAAAGGCGCTATATGTCATAAGGCTTTCGCAATCACTGTCGTTTCTTATACTATTTCCATGTAAATCTTTACTTCCCAACATCTATTTAATCCTTAGGAAAAACCAACGAATCCACTTATTTCTAAGACATCACATACTTTTGATTCATCTACCTTTGTACCCCGGAAGGTGCTCCTTTTTCCATTAGTTCGTTCTCCATGAATTTCAAATACTTTTATATCTTCCCAAAGGCCTTCTAACTACTCTCGCATGGTACTACAATATGATATTATGCTTCACAACCAATTTACTTACTCAATCGTGCAGGCGCAACCAAATCTTCCATACGACTACTTCAACGCTCCCAATAAATACAACATCAAAACTAAGTTTGGAACCACCAACTATAGATATCGAATGAACTCACGGGTAACTAATGTAATTTCACGTGCACACAATACAATGAATCAAAATCACGAGACTCCAAAAGACTCCAACATAAAACATGTATGAATACAAAATGAACCACGACAACGAACGAGTGACACAAGAAACACCCAACGAATGGAAACTTTTTACCAAATTTAACTTTTACCCAAAAGAATTATCTTGAGTGATTTTACATTGGTCATTTTAAAACTATAAAATCATATTAGTAATCTATTTAATCACTTTCAATGTATAATTAAGGTATACAAAATTTTTCATAACTCATTTTAAGTCTTGTATTCATAAATATCAGTTAAACTTAGACGTATAAAATATTTAAATAGAAATTTTATTTTATTTTAGATTTTACCTTATTTTAAAAATGGTCTCTCAAAAAATGTAATAAACCCGTGTTGATCATATATAAAAAAATATTATATTACATCTTATTTTAAGACAAAATTTTGCTACTTAACCCTTATTTTATCGAGTACCCTAAAAATCATTTTATCTCTATTCTTATTACAAAACAGGTTTTCCATAGATTATCATTTGGAAGTGTCGTGAAACTCAAAACGAAGACATGATTATCCCAAAAGAACTTCAAAACACCCTATGGATTCTAATACCAAAATACTATCTGAAAACAAACACGTGATATAAAGACTCGACAAAACATTATGAATTGATAAGTTATAAAGACTCATCCATACCATCGCTCAAACAACCGAATCCAAAAATTATTAACACACCTCTCAAAATAAGCTATAACGAACGCATGATGGGTAACATAGGATTTCAAATTACCATGATATAAATAAGGAACTCAATCACGAGAGTTGAGTATCGCAACGAACAACAGATTAACGAACCAACTTATAACTCTACCTGACATCCCTAATAGGTATTCACGGTTATCCACCAGGACATTTAGATAAGGGGGAAACTTACTATCTACACAACAATCCACAAAACCTCCCCTCGTAATCCAACATACATATACGTATACATACCATCAAAATCAATCAACCATGCAATCAAAACCAATCCAGGTAATCATACTTGCAAGTCCACTTGTGCTGTGGCACATATATAGTTACGTTGGCCACCATAATTATATATATATCCCCTTTCACGTATGTACTCCCTCCTATGACGACATTTCTTGGTATTAACGCATCATGCATCACATAACACATAAATCAACCAACAAACCACAAAGCAATCATCATATAACCCAAATATAGATCTAGTAAAAAAATATCACTTATACGAGAGAAAAATATCTCCAAACGATAGAAAATAAAGCGAGAAATCCACGTTTGAAACATAAACAATTCACATGAACTCACCAATGATTACAACCACCCACAATCCCTCTATGCATCTACATAAGGGTCTCTAGGTCATAAAACAAAATCCAACAATAAATAGTGTGGACGACTATGGTTCAACCCGAACTAGTAAAAAATTCGATAAAAAATAAACATGTGACTAAGTATGGACGACTATGGTTCAATCCATACTAGTCTAAAGTTTAAAAGAAAACATCATAGATAAGAATCAACAATATTCATCAATCACAAATATCACAAAAGTAGTTCATATACAAAAGACACAAATTAGCATTTAACCGTGTCAAATACTATAATACACACATACTCCTATGAAGCCTATATGCAGGGATCCTTAAGCTATAGACTAGGCTAGGCAACCTAATTCTCTATAACCATTGTCTCTTGATACCATTCTGTCACACCCCACCATGGCGGAACACGGGGCGCTAACTATCTATATCATCACAACAAACGGTGTCTCTATAGAGAAAACTAAATAAAATAAAAATGTCATTCAAGGCGACAAAAAGTCATGACAATATCTCATACAATGCAGGGGTCTAGGTAAGTAGGTAACAATTCCTACCTCTTACCAAAGACAAAGAAACAAATATCCAATCAAACATATAGGTGTCATACAATGCACTTATTTAATCAACCAAAAAGGAAATCTAAGAGGAATAGGGTTCCTCCATAAGCAGTCCTAGGCAACTCCAATCCTAGCCACTTCTATTCTCTAACATCAACACATTCTCACCTGAAAGAGACACTAAAACACGTCAACATAAAGTTGGTGAGAGTCATAGGTTTAGACTCCAAAACCAACACAAAACATAACATTAAGCTGTGAATAATAACCATCAATAAAAAACATATGGACAATGTGATACAATTATGCATTAACAACTAACATTCAAGATTTAACCATTCACCACAATTCCAAGGCTCCCAACTTACCAATCACCATGGTTCCATAGGCGCCCATACACCTATGAACCAATCCCAAGGCCCCGCCCTGTCAACGTCCCCTTGGTACCAAGTCAAACCACAATAACTGAGACGGTACGTGTCCCCCGATCCAAATCATAAACACAATCAAGAATCACATAGCAGTTAATCACATAAGTGTACACACAAGTCTATCACAAACCATAAAAACATTCACAACATTATTTACAAAACCATACAGTGCCTCTTCCATCCCATCTGGAAGTCAAAATATTTATACTCATAAAAACATGGGACCATGAAACTCACCTTGCGAAAGCAATCCAAAGTCTCTTCACGAACAATCAATTATCTAAAGCACATAACACAATAATACGCGTCAACATTGACTTCGGAACTCTGATCCTTCATCAATGTACCAATCCCTATGATGGATACATCTCAATATCTATCCCAAATCATCCCCATGTTAGCCCTCTAAGTGTCCACTATCCCAAAATATCCAAAACACGAGTTTAAGCCTTGTCATACAAACATTAACCTTGAATTCGACACTTGTAAAAATAATTCGACCAACCTACTGACCTCCATTGAATATACATTCTGAATATTTGAAAAGTAGGCTCCTAGTACATAATTTTAGGCTTTTGAATCACCCAAAAAGCTTTAAAAACAAATAAGTTATGAGCAAAATGATTTTACCCAAAATCTGCCCAGACATTAGCGACAGTTTCTGACAGTTTAGCGACGGATTCTGGCAGATTAGCGACAGTTTCTGCCTAATCCGATTTAAGCCCTAAAAAACGATTTAAAACCTTAAAAATCCCCCATTAATTACCCAATTCAAACCCTAATTTATTTTAATTACAGAAAATTAAAACCCTTCATCCATCATATGATAAAAAAAAATTCTTTATTATATAATTTCATTTTTTAATTAATTCCTTATTTATATATAACTTTTTTTTAACCTATTATTTTCTAAATAATTTAAATTAATTGTTTACTTGCATTTTTTTATTAAAACCTTTCGTCACTTAAAATAATAAAATTTTACTATATACGACCCCTAAATAAATCTACGAGACTTACTTAAATAACCCGAAGCTACTAGCCTACACCACTAAATACTTACGTATATAATTACGCAAAGTCTTACGTACACCGTAATTAAATACGTACACGAAACCTTATTAAAAATACTTGAACTTCACGCAGTTCATTACTGATTCCATTTCATCAAATTCCATATCCGACTTGTACCATGATTTACACATCATGTACCTCATAACCGTCATTCACCTCCACCATATCACACAATAAAAAAAACACATAGTTCACACACATCTAACACATAAATAAAAATCAATGAATGACTACTATCCTGTCAAAACCCGAGTTATCACAATATACTGAGTATGTTCACAAGTGCGATGATCAGTCCTCTCACATTTAGTACAATAAATCACTCATAAGCAAGTTTGAGTGAGATGGTTTTTTTGACCACATAACTCACAGCCCTTTTGAATTGTGTCTTGTACTTTAAATAAGGAGAGTCTAAAGGTTCATCTCTGAATCGTGTTGGTGTTTGCTGCTGCCTGAGTTGTAATTTCAGATCATTGATCTCTTGCATGACAAGAGACATTCTCTTATCATCCTCAGATCTAGCATTCTTCAATTTATTTGTTGAAACTAAAGAGGTAGTTCCCATATGTGAACCTTCAGCGGGAGCTGAAGAGTTCTTTGAGGTGTCAATTGTGACATGTTTGGAAGAACTACCTTTGTGTGTGGTGTGTGACTTGATGATAGACTGGATTGATTTTGGTCCAGTAGAGGGTTCAGCACCAGCCAGCTTCTCCAAAGGAGGAACTGGGATACTAACTTGATTCTCTATATCATCATCTGAGTCATCCTCGGTAACTGATGACTCAACTGGTGCTGAAGTGTCAACACTTGCTTAAAACTCAGGAAGAAGGATTCGTCCAGTGTCATGACTGGGTAAATTCTCTTCACCTGACCTTTCAATGTCAGGGATCGAGCTACCATCCTCATTTGAGGCTTTGACAAAGACAATAGATTTGGTGCTGGAGGATCCTTCAGCACCAAGCATTTTCCTCTTTTGAGCAGGTATTTGTTCACTTATGCATTGATTTACCCTATCAGAGTTTCTAAGCCAAGATTTAACAATATCTTTTGCTTCTTTTAGTTTAACTCTAAGGGAGTTATTTTCCTCCAAAATTTCTTTGTTCAATTGTTGAAAAGTAAGAATATCAAGTTTAGCTTCTTTTAGCTCTATTTGCTTACTTTCAAAATCTTCAAGTTTTAAACAATTTTATGAAATTTTTCAAGCAAATTGTTTCTTTGCTCTTCAACAAATTTTAGATCAATGAACAAGTAATCAAAGACAAATTTAATGTCATCTTTATCTTCTAATTCAAGAAGAGTTTGTACCTTTTTTATTGTAACATTGACCCATTCACCATTTCTGGCACTTTATCTGGCCACAACATTTGAATTGGCCCTTTCATCTTCAGCAAGTGCCATCAATACTTTCACATTAACCATTTCATCATCATTTGAAGAAACATCTTGTTCATCCCATTCATAGGCTTCAACAACAAGCCCTTTGTTCTTGTCTTTCTTTGGAGTCTTGGATGAGGAGCTTTCAGTACTCATTAAGGCCAATCTTGCCTTGATTTCTCTGTACTTGGCCTCAAAGTCTTTTGTTGATCTGAGTTCAACCCTGTTTTGCTGCAATGAAGTAGAAGAAATTTGTTTTGGTTGAAATGATGATTGACTAGATGGTCTTGATTGAGCTGGTGAGGAATATGAAGTGAGAGACGTTTTTGAATAACAATCCCTAGCATAGTGGCCAGTCTTCCCACATTTGTAGCATTTAGTGTCAACTGAAGCTTTTGTGGAGCTGGAGAACTTGCCTCCTTTCTTAAATAACCTTCTAGACTTGGTCAGAAGTGATCTTTCATGAAATTCCTCTTTGAGGTCATTCAGATATTCCTCACTAGATCTAGTGTCTTCCTCATCATCAGGACTATCTTGGTAGTCTTGAATGACAGCTTCACTAAAGAAAGTTGTGGACAAGGGCAATGGTTAATGCTTTACTCTTGCTTGAGCCTTCATAAATACTATCAACTAGGTTTTCTTCATATTTTAGTTTCCCAAAAAGAGAGGCCAGATCACAATCTTTAATGTGATTAGCATTTCTCAAAATTTGGCAGAAACTGAGTCACTTCTTTGGCAATGCATTAACAAAAACTTTGTTGATTTCAAGTTTTGAAAGCTCAACACCATCATTCACAAGTTCATTCATCAGTGCTTTGTATCTAGTGAATGTCTGTATGAGGGTTTCCCCTTCTTTGTGCTTGAAGGTGTTGTATTGAAGCTTTAAATCCATGATTCTGGTTTCTTTTACATCAGAGGGTCCCTCATGGTAAAGAATAAGATCCTCCCATGTAGCTTTGGCTATTTTGCAATTTACAACAGAATTCATTTGGTCATCTGGAGCACAGACATGATGAGACTTTTGAGACGCTGATTTAGGTTAGCAGCTTTTCTCTCATCAGCAGTCCATGTGCTTCAGGTTTTCTATTGTCCCCAACTATGGGAACAAAAGGACCATTTTAAATGATTCCAAGGAATTAAGGTTCAATTCCAACCATGTAGACAAGAAACCACTTCTTCCAATTTGTAAGATTGGCTACCTCTAGTAAATGAGCAGCATTAGGTTGGCAACCCCTATATTTTAGGGTTTGTGGTATAACTTGAGTTATTTTAGATCTTGATTTGAAAAGTTTTAAATGAGCAGTTTAATAAAATAAGAGTTTAGCTAATCAAACTGCTTTGATACCACTTGTTGGTCCCTTGTAATTTGTTATTACTTATTAACTTAAGTAATAACTCTTTACTGCGACTCAAGTGTGTTGTTTTAACAATAGATAAGAACTATGAAAGAATAAAACAACAATACCAATATACTTTTCAACATATAGACTTTTATTAGAATCAAATAAAGAATCTATAACCCACTTTGTTTGCGGAATAACAAAGTGGTTGAATGACAATGTGTTGTTATCTCCTCTACTTAAACGTCTAACCAAAGTTAAAGTCTAAGCTCCAATCTAAACATTCATATGCATCTTGGCTATATGGTTTAGTTGGTATCGAGAGAGAAAGGTTTTCTAGAGCTTAAGCTCTTGTTCTGGTTAACCCTTTCTCTCCCAATGTACACTCCTTATATAGGCAATGTAAACTAGGGTTTGCATTTTGCATGTTTCAATGCATGGGTTTATCCAGTGGGTGGTTGATGCTCATGCTGGATAAACAGTACAAAGTACATATTAGACTATTCTAGAAAAGATAAAGGTTGTACTTATATCTAAGTATACAAGAAACCTACTTTGACTTAAAGTTATCTTTTCCTGCCTAATGAAAACCATCAAAATATTGAAGAGTCTTTAGTATCCTAGAAGAGATCGACATCATTCAGTTTGGTATTGTCAAACCAAACTGAACTGAAAGCCCTTCTTCAATCCTTGTTCTTCAGCAACTAGACCGCCTAGTATTTTAAGCGAAGACTCCTTTGTCTTCTAAGTTAACTGGAAGGGGAGTGCTGAACTTTCTTCAGATATAAAGTCTTCAGTAGGAACTTTGTTACTCTGGTCATCCTTTAGCAGACTGGCCTTACTGTTGAGCATGAAACACTTAGGGAGATTTTATATTTAAATCCTAGAGTTGCTTCAGGGTCAGTAAATACTGACCCAAATACATATATATATATATATATATATATATATATATATATATATATATATATATATATATATATATATATATATATATATATATATATATATATATATATATATATATATATATATATATATATATATATATATATATATATATATATATATATATATATATATATATATATATATAGGGGAGAGTTAAAATAAAAAGACTTTTTTGTGAGAAAGATAAGAAGGATTTTTAGCCATTGATTTAAAATCAATGGATGAGATCAATCCATATTTTTGTAACTAACTAACTAACTAACCATCTAAACATGATTCTAAAAAGTTCTCGAAAAATTCTGAAAAAATTCCATAATATCAAATATGTTGGTGCATAAAAAAGTTGTGAAGAAAGTTTTCTTAATTTTGTGTTTTTTATGTTTTTTTAATGCACAAAAAATGAAATTTGATGCACAAAAAGGTGAAATTTGGTGTACAAAATTTTTTTCATGCACAAAATTTTTAAATTGTTTTAATATGATGTGCCATCAAATTTTA